>JAPDRP010000004.1:0-705329 GCA_030247845.1 Coniosporium tulheliwenetii | reverse complement strand
CCTGCTGTCAATGATGTTGCTCTTCATCATCATGGTTGGCAGTGGCAACCGTTGTGCGTTTGCAACCGACATCTCCTTCACCGGGCATTTTTCGCAGCATTTCTAAACAGTCCATCCGCCATTTGCTTTGCGCCCAACAGCATCAACTTTGCTTTTCTTCATCAGCCAGTTTCACTACAGTTGCATATCGCCTTGCTCACATACATCAAACCCATCGCAATCGAAGTCGGCCCACCAACCCATCAAGCGGTTTTTCAAAGCCTTGTAAACAAATAGCATGGCGGACCAGAACCGGACGCCGTCACCTTTGAAGAGGCAACACGCGTCTTCGAATCCAGAGACAACTCACCAGCCTAGCAAGGTGCAGGTCATCGATCCACGCAAGGACTCAGGAGGCATTCATTCCGCAGTAGACAGCCGTTCGCGACGCATATCTCACAAAGATTTTCCATTCGAGGTAGTCGAGCGCGATGCCATTCCGCCAGAGGTACGAGAGGGGCTGCAGGCATTTGACTTCGAGCCGACGAGTACGGATGAGAGCGCGTCAACGGGTTCAGGCGGCGTCAAGCTGGACGCAGTGGATCCAATCCAGGGCGAGGAACCCGAAGCAAACTGCTCATCGGAGTTCATCGGCGCCTCGCTCGGGTACGCTTTGTCTTTTCTGAACAAACAGCGAGAACTATTGCAGGAGTTGAGCGCGGCGGGGGTGCGCTTTCCGGAGTCTCCAGAAAGAAACATGTCACAAGACGCCGATATTGATGTCCGCTTTCCGCCTTCGACGCCAGGAGACCCAACGCAGAACATGGATTTCGCAGATGCCATGCTTGTAGAGCCCTCCGCAGAGTTTCCGCAATACGGTACATTCCAAGATACCGGCACGAATTTCCGGTTTTCGCCTCTGACACCGTTGGATCCGACAAGGAATATGAACATGGACGATGTCCAGGTTGCAGACCCCTACACAGAGTCACCGCAACGAAATCTGTTTCAGGACGATGGTGTCGATTTTCGGCACCCGCCACCGACACCAGGAGATCCGATGATAAGTATGGAGCTAATGGGGCGTATAGAGAACGCAGTTGTGCAGCTCCACGCAGAGCTCCGGGAGCATTCTGGGCCACAGAACGTTGATACCGATGTCCGGTCCGCAGAACCAACGCCATCGCTTCGGACGCTTCCATCAGCGAGTACGGAATCATCGGAAGATACGGACAGCACGATCGAAGAGACCCCAGAAGGAACCATCGTCCAAAGCATCGAGCCCGAATCCGGAGTTCCCCCTGAGGCGCCACAGGATCCGAAAGAAACCACGCCAGGGTCAACGACCATTGAGGTTGATCTCCCAGAGAACGAAGGACGGCGGGTGCGGGACGCTCGAGCTAAGAAATCCGTCGATCGCACTGGACCGACGACACCCTTCAATATTGATAGTCCAGACTACGTACGAAGCTGGCTGCAGGGCGTTCTCGCCACGAAGCCCTACGAACCCGTTCGCCAGCCGTCCGCCAAATCCGACTATTCTGACCGCGGAAGAAACTGGGTACGGGACGCTCTGACCAAAGTGCCGGACAAGTTGATGAACCCGCCAAAGGGATTTCCAGTAAGTGCGATACGGGAAACGCTTAAGCCGAAATGGATCCAAGGCGCGCTCGAGAGGACTGAGGCTTCCGACTCTCCGCTCCTAAAGACTGAGTTAGATCCGAGGTTGACTAAGGACAAACCGGTCGGCGCGGCACGGTGGCCTCTTGAAGAAGAAGACAACTTTGAGCTTCCTGTAGACGACGACCATCTGGGCCTACGCCCAAAGCTGAAGAAGCCAGCGAATGGCGCTTCGGACAGGCGGTAGTGGCAGCGTGGCTGGAGGGTCCCGATTTCATGGGGAAGAGGATGAAATTTGATTGACTGCTAGGGTTCGGCCGGATCGCGAAGATGGCGAAGAGGATTGTCCCGCATAACTTAGAGAAAAGGCACCAGTGTAGCAACGCTCGTTTCTTGAAGCTCGAGTTGGGGACTCATCAATGTCTTTGGTATTCTTGTACAAAATAGAACCAGAAGCAGTCTAGTTCATCTTCTTGTCAGTACCGCGTTGCGGATAGTACTCTCCTCCAAACTCCAATGCTGCCCCTCAAAGCGATCTTTATGCACCAGATTCCAGGGACCAAACCATCCACTCTCATAAACCTCAACATCCAGCGTGGCTTGAAAGCTCTGCCCCAAGTAATTTTCCCGGTGACCTTCCGGGAAAGGTGAGCTCAAGGAGAAGAACGTGCCGGCAGGAGCCTTTGCGCGCGCGACAATCTTCGTCCTGAAGCTCTGTACACTAAGTTCGAAAGACCGGTTGTCCCAGTTGGGCATTACGCTCATGAATGGGGAGATACCCAGAGCTTTCAACGCAAATGGCGGCCGAAAATCGACATTCCACTTCTCACTGCGGTAGGCCAAGAGGTAAGCCTCCATGCCCAGGATCTGTCCACCGGCGAGGCAGAAGCCGCGTGCACCCTCCCGGGCTTGAATCCATATGTGTGCGCTTGGGAAGCTCTGGGCCCAATTCTTTTCCTGGTGAACCATTGCCTTGCCCTCCGCATCTGCGGCAGGCACGTCCGCTGAAGGAATTTTGAGACTGAGCTTGCACTCTGATCCAGGTGATTGAACATGCCAATGCAACGGAATCGGCAGGTAGACGAGGTTTCCTTCCGGCGTATCTCTTGTCTCAGACCATGGAATCCGGTTCGTTGTAATACCCTCGAGGGAGAAGTCCTCGTGGTCTAGCTTGTACTCCGTGGTGGAGTCTGGAGCACATTTCATATACCCCAGGCCAGGCACACGCAGCTCGAATGCGTTATCTGGTCCGGTGGGCACCCGCTCGATATTTTCAACCCACAGCTCCCGCTGGAAAATCTTTGAAACGTCTTTCGGCACGTAGGTAAAAGACACCATGTGCGGCCTTTTGGTGGCTTTCGGCACGCTGCAGATGATCAACGCCAGGGACGCCCCGGATGGCAGGGTGAACTTGGAGTAGTAGCCCTCGAAGACGGAGGAGTTGTGTGGCGCGAAGTGTTCCATGACTCAGAGTATTATTTGTTCAGACAGCTGAATACGAGGTAAGATGTTGTCAGTTCGAACGACACTCCGCGTTTGTATGTTGTTCCTCCCTTTACACACTTCTGTTCGGAAAGTCAATCACGTAACCACCGGCGCCAAGCGACGTTAGAGTAGCGCACAGGACCAGTTTAATCAACGCGCTCCAGTTATTTCGTCAATAACTTTACAATATGCATATAGAGAGTAGAGGCTATCCAACAAGAAAACAGACTAATAGATAAAATTGACTTTCCGATTGATCGTCGTGACGGGTAGAAGTATACAGCATTTGTGAAGGTCACCTTTCCAAGCCAGAACAGCAAGCCTCTGACGGCAGAGATCCTGTCATCGGTGGTATAGAGTAAGGGGATATATCGCGAAGCGAACGGCGATTCCTTGGCCGATAGCAGTTGAGATTTGGACCATTCGTACGTCGCACTAGCTGATGTATGCTTTCTGATCGACTTGAATGCCGTAGTTGTGGACGCTCGTGTCTGGTGCTTCGGCTTCATCATGGCGAAGTTGCTTTCCAGCCACTCATACAGCCACATCTGCCACCGCACTTCCTCTAACCCTCGAATCAATCTCAAACCACCAAGTGCACCAGCATTGATCAGGAATACTGAACGATGTCCCGACTGTAAACAGGCTGGCTGCAGAGCACGGGAGACAGGCACCAATCAATCATCAGCAGACCCAGCCACCTGTATCTGACCAGGATGCCTGGTATTTCTCCAATACCTCTCCTAGCAGCGTGCCCCTCATCGTTTCATCTCGTCTTGCCTCAAGTCTCTTACCTCTTCATCGCGATATCAGCTCTCAATCTGTTCGGCTAACATGCAATTAACCTCATTTCTTCTAATCGCGCTCGCGCCAGCAGCGCTTGCGCGGGAGGTGAAGCGCCAAGCGTACGTATATCTCCTGGCTAATATAGCGATATAGAAGCTGTTCACATGACGCGGAAACCTCCTAAGAAATATTGCAGTGCTAACGGCTGACAGTATCGATGAAGCCGCCTTCTCCTCCGCAGCCGGGCAGCTCATCTCCCTATACATCCCCCCCAGCGTAGCGTCCGCAATCTACAGCGCCGCATCCGCCGCCAGCGTAACCGGCGATCCCAACTCTATCATCCAATCCGCGCTCACAGCAACTGCCTCGCCGACATGGCTAACTGCCGTGCCCACGGAGTACCAGCCGAACCTCAACTCCTTGGACTCTGAGATCAGCGCTCTCCGCGGCGCCGCTGCCACGGGGATACCGGGCGCGGACCGCGTCACTACTATTACTGATTCCGCGGGGAGCGCTGTCACAAGTATTATTCCGGGTTCAAGCGTGGCCAGCTCTGCTGGGACGCTTACTGATGCCGCGGCGAGCAGTGCCAGCAGCGTGAGTATTAGCAACCTGTCTTCTGAGCCTCATATTGATGCCAAGCAGGCTCTTTCCCAGGGCTCGGCGCTCGCTTCCTCACTTGCCTCAAGCCTGTCCAGTTCAGTCTCAGCCGCGGTATCCTCGCTCGAGTCTTCAGCAAGTGGTGCGACCTCCAGTGCGGCATCCACCGAGACTGCCACCGAAAGCACCACGTCGACGTCCACGGAGGCCGTGACGTCGTCTGCTGCCGCGGAGAGTACTTCGTCTGCATTCGCTGCGCCGACGCAGCTTCCAATGGCCGCTGCGGGTGCGCTTGGATTCTTGGGTGTGGTTCTCGCGCTGTAGTCGGCCAAGGGTGCAACTTCTGCGGAAGTGATGGTATCAAATAGCAAGAGAAGTGACTCGCTAACCCTTCACTATGTTGAGTTGTGTACATACATCATGAATATACTATGGTCGGCCTTGTGATATAATACACCCTAGCATCACGTAGTTAGTTGGTCAGCCTAAACGTTATCCGCACTCAGCGTAATCGAGCGAGCTTTAGGGCACGCTTCACGAGAACCTGACATCGGCTCGTCCGTGGAACCTCGCAGTTGTTCAAGTAGAGCTTCAAGCCGGGTTCAAAACTGTTGTATATTGCACTGCAATCAGTGCATGAGGGTCACAGGCAGAGTTACCATCAATGCTTATAGTGCAGTAGTCTTCCAAGGTCTCAATTCTGCTCTAAGTGATAGAAGAAACAGATAGCAAGAGGCTCAGCTCTGCTCCGACACAGATAATGCACACCCAAACTCCCGCTAATGCACAGCAACTGGTGATCCCGTACATGGTGTCCGTAATGCGTTGGGTATCGGATATGCAAGACCACCTAATGTCAGAAAGCAAACGAGGCACAATCGAGCCAATATTACTGCAGGGTCCAATGCCTCAATGCCGGACCAGAGATGACCACGCTCCTCGGAGCGCTGGCATTAGTACAACACGACGGCCAGTCAATGCAGAAGAGATCTCATACTAGAGGGAATGTAGCCGGTCGGTGAGATCGTTCCTCCTCTTTCTCCCTCTGACTTCATCGATTCCGGTGTCTCAATAGAGGTGACGATACTAAGACTCAGAGGTGCATCAAGCGGTAATGAGTGGTTATTACGCGGATCTTGTGGTGAGATTGGGCCCATTGGGATGCTGTCGCCTTTTCCTTTTGCCAGAGGGGGCTTTGCTTTGCTCTTCGCTGCGTCGTTTGCGATCGTGGAGGCCGCCTTGGAAACACCGAACGCTGATGTTATCTTCGTGTTGGGCTTGCCGGCTGTAGCCTTCTTCACAGCAACACCACCCTTAGTGATGGCGGGCGCCTTCTTCGGAACGGCTTTTGCATTCTTGCTTGATGCAGCGAGAACCTCGGCGATTGATTTGCCCTTTGTAGCCGGAGTGGTCCTCCTCGACTTGGTGGGTGTAGAAGGCAGCTTGCTCTGACCGGCTTTCTTCGGCAGCTGAGGAAGCAGCTGTGGGCTCGCCATGGGGGTGATGGGGCTCGCGATAGGTGTAGGTAGAGGCTCGAATGGCGTCTTCCTCTTCTTTGGCGAGACCACTACCACCTCAATCATGCCGGTCTCCTCCTTGACCTTTTGCACCTCTTCGTCGGTGACCACCTTGAACTTGGCTACCTCTTCGTCATCCCACCGGGGTAGCGCAGCGTGCCGCGCAACCTCATCGCAAGGTCCTGTCACCACGAGGTCCCAGCAATCCTCTAGATCCTTCCCTGATGGCTCAGGATCGTTGTTGACCCATACTGTAAGACCATCGCGCCTGTTTCGCACCATCGTGCACATTTCTCGTACAATCCGCCTGACACCGGGCACCTTGAGCGTCGTACCAGCGACGATAACTGCGTCCGGGTAAGTCTTCAGGTCTGCGCGCGTTACCGAGCCGATAGCCTCGTCGTCCGGGTTGTGTTCGTTGTACAGGACCATCCGTGGGCGAAGCTTCCCGACGCCATGACTTCTCTTCCCAGCATGTACTGTCCGTGTCCGGTCCAACGCTTCACACACCCCACATAAGGGCGGTACCTCTCCGTCAAACAACGCGGCCTGGAAGGGTTGAACGTCATTACACTTTGAGCACACCATGTTGTCGAGGCCGCCATGAAGCTGGATCGTCTTTGGCCATGGCGCTTTTCCCTTCAAGGGAACCTCGGTCGCAAGCGGAGGGAGACAGGTATCTAGACCGTCGACGTTCTGGGAGTACAAGCGCAACAATCGCCCTTCTTTTGCCAACGTCGCGACGAGGTGGTGGAAAGCGGTGGGCTTTGCGGACTTTGTCGCATGAGAGAGCTCTCGAACCATGTCGTGGAAGACTGAGGTGGAGGTGCCATCTCGGTAGACCGACGCGTCAAACAGGTCTTTTCCGGAAGACTTCAAGTTGTGCTGCGCCTTGAGCGATTTGAAGAGACCTTTGGAAGAGCGAAAGTCGGGTACTGTGAGGTTGTTAGCTATTGGCCGACCGGGAAGATGCGGACGAAGAACCCAACGTACTCCCAGCTGAGACGGAAATCCCTGCGCCAGCAATGACTACGATCTTTCGCTTATTGTGCAAGGCCTTGATCAATCGACGCAATTGTACCTCTTCGTCGTCATCCAGCTTGTCGGAGGTGAGGTCAAGATATTCTGTCGGTCGCGATTTTGAATCAGACTTGGATTCGCTCTTCTCTCGAGTCAATTTGCACCTTTTCGCCGGCCGAGGATTGTCATCGTCGCTGCACGCCATGCTTTCCGGAAGAGGTGTGCTCTTGTTGGAACACTGCTGCGACGGTGGCGGTGTGAGGTAGAAGTCGGAAGGAGGAGTGGGCGAGCGAGAGGCCGGCGAGCTCAGCCGGGAGCTCGCATTGGAAAGTGAATCGAAGTCCATCGTGAAAGGAAGGAGGGCTGGCGCGGGGAATGGGGCAAGTGAAAAAGAAGGCACAGCTATATCATGGGAGATGGCAGTATATGTGGCAGTCTATTGCGCGCTATAGATTTGCACGCGACGACGCGATGCTAAGTGAAGCAGGGCGTAATGTGGGAAGGGATGAGGAGGCTGGGTGTCGCGGTGAGGTAGGCGACCTTGGAGGTGAGGTTGGCCGATCGGAACTAGCGGCTCTTCGGGAGCCCACCTGCCCAGTTGTTTACCTTGTGTTTTCGCTGACATGTATCAAATTGCACAAAGAGCATAAAGAGCTCTGGTTCCTTTTGTCCCCACCTCTGAGTGTCGTCATGTCGAACGCTACGAACCAGTCTCACTGCAAGCAAAGGCGTGGGCTTTCCTTCCAGCATGTTTGATCCTTAGTTGGCGGGACCATCTCCTCATCACGATGCCAACGCCTTATGGTGGCATACTGCGCTATGAGTCACCAGCCTGATTCCTCTCGATCATACGCTGAGGCACAAGGCTCTGCGACAAAGCAATTCCTCGTGTTCCTGTTGCTGGGGAAAAGACTGGATTGTAGAGCTGCGACGAGACGTTGGAGATGGTCGCTCAAAAGTGGTAAGGCGCGGCTCGCTTAGGGCGATCTCCATGCCGCGGCACGCGCGCGGAAGCCTGCGGCGCGGTATCCAGCCATCGCGCGTTCCTCGAGTACGAGTACCTTTGTACCCAGAGTAGTCAGCAGCCTCATACGCCGAGTGCCCGAGTAACTGAATGGCGTGTTCGAAGTCTAGATGTTCGTTTGAACACTTGTGTCCATGTCGCAGTGGTTGACCTTTCCTTTCCTGTTATCGATTGTCCACGCAGGAGATGCGTGACGCTGCTTGTCAAACATCAAACATAACTCTAGTCAGCTTTTCGTTTTTTGAGACAGGCGCTTTGTGCGTTAAACAGTTTCTTGCACTGGATTGCTCCCAGTAATGCCTCTCATCATGGACAACGAATACAGCATGGAGAACCCGGACAACATGGATGATCTTTTCGGGGATGGAGAACAGTTCAGCCTTGCCCCCGGAGCAGCATCAGTGCCCCAGATGCTGGTTAAAGGTCTCGCTGAGCGGCTGGACGAGCTGCACACGAGCGGTTGCTGTCAGTGAGTCGCCTTTTGTTACGTGAACCAATCCATTGCTGTCATCGACGCGTATTCCAAGATGCAGTGCTGGATTCGCGAGCAGTGCAGGATATCGTAGCGTGTTCGTGTGTCTTGACCCTGTCTGGCTACAGTCTTTTCACGGGTGATGAATTTTCTGCTGGCCTTCCTATACGCCTCTATGCATGATGTTGATTTTAATCCTCCAGGAAAATTGCATGGTCAAAGCTAGGCTGCGTGGCCTCTGTAACTCGTGATGGACGCGAAGTGGAGTTCCGGAGTCTTGTCAGACGTCCAGAAGATGGTCGATGGGAGCTCAGCAAGAAGCAACCCCTGCGGCTGGACTATGCGCACGATGGTTCCTACATCACTCATCTCTCGTGGGGCCTTATGGGAACAGACCTAGCAGTTGTCGACAACTGTGGTCGTATCTCTCTGTTCACGAACACCTTCACCTTTGTGCTGGGCAGAATGCAAGCAATGGCCAAGAACAGTATTTCAGAGCCAGAGAGTGAACTGAGTGCTGTTGTGGGACTACATTGGCTTTCTATCATCCCTCATTTTCAAAAGGTATGCAGGATACCGAAACATAGCGCATCCAGCGCTGACAACATTATAGCGTGTCTTGTATCACACCGCGGATAGATCTGGAGATCAATGGAATTTCCGCATGTCATTCCATCAATCATTTGATGCTCACAACCCTGTCTCATCCAAGGCCGCTTTGATATACACAACGAGGAACGGCACGGTCAAGCTACTGTACCAACCAAGCAAGGACTCGAGCCAGTGGCGAGAAGCGACGACTGAGCTTCCGGGTTTCAGCTCCGCTCAAGATCTGCTCACCCATGCAGCGTTCACATCTGACAATGGTAAGCAGATGCAGCGAGTTTCAATACATGCTAATGATATAAAGATGGCTCTCTGTTATTGGCAGTACACAATGTCAACCGGCATCTGTATTTGTACCGCATTACGATCAGCTGGAGTCCCACCTACGGTCCAAGTCCGAACCCGAAAATCCCGCCGCCTGTTAACTCTGTAACCCCGACGCTTGAGGCTGTGCTCCTTAAAAGAGAGGATGGCTGTGCTCCGTTAGACCTCTTACCGCAAGTGGACGATCCGGCATCGAATCTCGTAGAGAACGTGCCCGTGCCGGCGCAGTTAACCCACCTCCAATGTGTACCGGCTTCGCCCGATTATGGACGCGGGCCGACTGCACCGACCATCGTGGCCATCTTTTCGAGCAACCCCAATCCACACTCCGCGTTAGATCACATTACCCAGCATCAGCAAGCCTTTAGCACGATTGTTCGATGGGAGATACAACAAGTTTCCGAGACGAGCCTCCATTCTGGATTCGATCTGCTGGCTAACAAGAAGAAACCGACGTCCACCTTCGGCGGCCGTGTAAGTTTGCTGACGTACTTGCTCCATTGGAGTACTAACGCTTATGCAGAAGCTTTACCGTCTAGCGCGTCAACCAGATGTGCCTACAAGTGCCATCATCTTGTCAACTTCTTCTGCGATGCAGCTCAGGATACTGGCTTGTCAGTTGAGCGACGGGAGTATTGAATTCCGAGACAGGACGTTCATGGACTTGATAAATGCCGATTATGCCGACAACAGCGTGGACTCCTTCCCGCAGACTGGCTTCTCCTTCCCGCTTGCCGAGCCTGGTAGCTAACCTGATATCCGCTTGACTGCTCGGTCTAACGTTTTTAGGGGCCGGCTATCTGGCGTTCTCGCCCAATCTATGCATAGCTGCTGCTGTTCAAAAGGATGGCACATTGATTCTGCGACGGCTCGAGTATTCACTTGGCTCTTTGAACATTGCCGAGAAGAATCGTACGTTTCTCCATTCTCAAAATCGAGGTGATTCTTGCTGACCTCTCCAGACAACGTTGATGCCGCAATTGCGGCAATAGTCCTCCAACACAGCAATGCCTGCACGCAGTATCAGACAAGCGATGACATTTTCGCAAGCGTAGCGCAAGAGCTTGGGCCCGGTTAGTGAAGGCCGTGTCTGCATACCATCAGCGCTTTAGCAGCTGACTACCTAGTACAGTGCGGACACGGCAACTACTCAATCAGATTTACCGGGCTATGAGCCTGAACCTCGACTTCTTGACAAACGAGAAGGAGCACGCTCAAACATTGCTGAAGGGTGCAGCGCTGGGGAAATGCCTCAGTGCTCAAAATCTACTTAGAGATCCAGCAGACGAAGGAACTCGCACGTTGTCCGGGAAGCTTGCGTGGTGCATCTTGAGCATACGCTCGCATGCATTTGTGTTCATACAGACGTTCCGACATGACCAGCCACCTGAACCAGGTACTAACGCCCTCATCCACGACATATGCATGTGCTAATGTTGGTAGATTTGGCGAAGTCGCTAGTGGGCTTGGTCAAGTGGTCGAACGACTTCCTGGTCTACATCGTCGACGAGTTAATGGAGCTGGCTAGAGCTGTCAGAGGGCAAGAGCATGACAGAGCCTTCGTCCAAGAGAAAGGTAAGCGGTTCAAGTTGCGTTCTCTGCCCCCGGCACAATCGCCGCGTCGATATCTCAAATGGCTCCCGGAGGACGTTGATTTCAGACGGACGCGTGACTTCACCCGCAAGCTGGGTAGTGTCGAGTGCAGGCATTCGCCGTAGCTATCCTCCATGTCCTGAATATACCAACTAACACACTAATAACCTCGCAGTAAACGCAGCCAACTCCCCCGCCCTCCTCCTCCTCCTCGCCAGCGCCCCCCGCTACCTCCTCCGCATGCTCCTCCGCCCGCTCCAACTCTGCTTCAAGACCGTGCACGCGGCCCTCAAACAGCCCTCGCTCCCCCGCGCCCAAAAGGTCGTCTACGAAACCCTCAACAACATCTTCATGACGAACCCGATCTCCTCCCCCGCTTCGAGCACATCGTCCCCGGCGAAGTCGACAAAGCAGTCCGCGACGCCTATGCCGCCGCGAACCTGAGCGCCGAGCAGCGCGGCGCAGCCGAGAAGGCTATGCTCGTCAACGCCGAGATACCTGAGTGCCTGATGCCGGCTGTGAAGCAGCTGCTTACGGGGACGCTGCCGAAGTTGCTCAGCGAGCTGCAGGATACGTCGAAGATATACTTCGCGGATCTGAAGTGGTTGGGTCTGCATGACGGGTGGATGACGAGGGAGTTTTTGCGGCATAGGGCTGTGGATGTCGTGAGGAAGGTGCAGCTGGGGAGGGAGAAGAAGTTGAGGATGTGCACGCGGTGTGGGGCTGTGATGGAGGATTTGCCGACGCCGGCGGAGGGGAGGAGTGAGTTGGGGTGGCTGATGTTTGCGCAGAAGAGCTGTGTTTGTATGAGTAATTGGGTGGCGGTTGGGAATGGGGATGCGTGATGTTTAGCTGTATGGCGAAGGCGTTGTTTTCTCTATCTCCACGGGTGGGGTGCGTAGGTAGGCAGACGAGCTCGATGACTGGGAGATTCTTTCCGGATCTGGTTCTCTTCGAAACACACTTCCTGTCTATAATCTGTTTGTCCACCGCTCCATCTCTACCAATCCCACGATCATGCCCTGAACTCCCATCGCCCTGACCTTAATGCTTCGTGCTAGCCGCGCCCTCCTGCTGCATCCCCTCGCATCCCGTAACCTTGCCAATCACCTCCTCAGGCTTGCCCCACCCGCTCGTCGCCGGATCCCGCCCTTCGCTCGCGGCCTTCATGTCGTTGATCGCTTGTTCCTTTTGTTCGGCGCCGGACTGCTTCCACGCCTCGCTGCCGGTTGCGGTGCCTACTGCCTCCTGGATCGACGGAGGAGTGTCAGTCATTTGGCGTATTGTTGGATTGAGGGGAGGGGGAAAGAGAGAGAAGGCGGCGGCAGGAAGAGGGGGATAGGGAAGACGTACGACGGCGGCCGCTTTTACGTACTCAGCGTGGGCAGCTACTAAGCCCGGCTGTTGGTTGTTGTTTGAGGCCATATTGCTCTGAGTTCTTGAATTTGTACACGAGAGGGTTTGTTGATAATCTGACTGAAAGGCTGCAGGAGGTGGTATTCAAGGGTAGTTTTGTTGGTAGTCTGACCGGAGAGTTGCAGGACGTGACAATGCGAATGGTTTTATAGCCGGTGCTGTAGTCAATCGTGATGTATCGTCTATACGCGGCGAACAACCGCTTCCAATGATGCGCGCTCGAGGGTCGGCGCATCGAGAACTTGACGTCATCCCGGGTTCCCTGTCATCCGCAATGCATGCTTCCCAAAGAGGCAATAACAGCTCTTCCGTCGAACGCCGCAACTTTTGACCAAATTCCCCAACTCGGAACTGAACCAGGACAGCTCTGATCCAGGAAAACCCGTTTTGGCGTTACGGATGCGTTCGTGCTGAAGGTCTGGCAGGTCTACGTTGCGGGTTCAGCGCAGCAGAGGGCACTCATCAATACAACGGAGTGCTCGTGGGTTTCGCGATGAGTCCTCTAGATTCGGTGGTTCCATTAAACCTCATTAGGTTGGTGATGAATCGCTCCCAGCGTTTCCCCCCAAAACCCTCCCTAGTGTTAATTGTGAAGTGTTCATTGCGCAGCATCCTTCCACCAAGCACGATCACCCTTGTCTGATAGAGCAGCGTTTGACAGTCGATTTGCATTGCTGAAATAACAAATCGTTGTGCGGCGTTCTACGAAACACGGTGTGTCCGCTTTTGGAAACTGCACCACGAAACCTTCAGCCTCTCGGCAAGAGTTGCGGAAATACTGGCCTTCCACTGATCCCCCAGGGTCCTCAAAAGATACCCAGAAGACGTTCCAAAACAATACTTGGCGGCCACTGCGCTGCTCCGTTTCTCCCAGTCTATATTTACGCCCACCTGCTGCACACCAAGTGCACCTCACTTCTCTCTCCCCTCCATCTCCATCTCCCTCGCCCTCGCGAGCGCCTCCTGCCGCGCCGCCTGGGTTGGCGCTCTCGTCCTCAGCTCCCCGGTTACGCCCTGCAGATAGTACGGCAGCTCCGACCCGCTCTTCAGGAAAAACAGCTTAAGGTTCCGGGCCTTGTCCTTCAGCTGGATCTGGTTGCGGCCCTTGAGCACCTCGCTGATAATGCCGCCCGCACCGTACAAGCCCAGGATCTGGCTCCAGTGCGGGCCGCCGACGCGCTCGAGGCCGTCCAGCAGCGCGGACTCTTCTTCGGATGTCCACAGGCGGCGGGTTGTTGGGATGGTGGGCTTGTGTTTTTGAGAGGGAGGCTTGGGGGTAAGGCTTGGCGAGCGGGCGAGTGCTGGTGTTGCGTTGATGAGCCTTGGGAGTGGGGTGGAGCTTCGTCGTCGGTCAAATCGCCCGTCTGCGGTGGCGCGTACGGTGGATACTGATGCGGCGTGGGGGGTGCCATTTGAAGGTATTGCGGCGCGCTCTGGCTGCTGCTTGGGTCCGGGCTTGCGCTGCCTTCGAATGCTACAGAGACTGCAAGCGCAGCGGGAGTGACGAGGGATCCCGGAGACTGCTCCGTCCGTAGTGTGGCAGCAGATAGCTGTGGTGCATAATAGTAGGGACCTCCGTAGGACGCAGACGGCGCGACCTCTTCGGGGGCAGGGTAATTGTTCGAAGAAGTGGGGCTTTGCCGCTCGGCGTTGCTATCGTCCTGATCCTCGGTCAGTAGATGCTGTCATGCTAAAACTTGTGATACGAAACAGGGATCTCCTGGAAAGAGCTTGATGGTAAGTGGCGGGAAGGCGGCAGCAGTTACAGAATCCAGAACCGCCAGGCCTAAAAGTGTGATTCAACGGCCTGACTCGTGCTGAGGGAAACACAAGTCTGGGTGATGGAATAAGAGAAGATGAAGAGTGCCCTCTACAGATTGCTTTCCTCCGAGTGAGACATAGTTCAGTAATAGCGCATCGAAGAAGCCATGTGATCCAGAGCGACTTGGCGAACCTGATTAGGTGAAGAGGCAGTTCATCCTATCGTACGCACTCTTACGTACCGTTTGCACAGATGAAGTGCTGCTCTCAACATACCGCCCCGCACAGTTAATGATCTCTTTCAGGAAATCCTTCCATTCGTACTTCTTGAGAAGCTGTGCAACTGCCTCCGGAGTGTCTGGTTCTGAGAGGAGATAGCTCCGTCTCGTTTTCACACGCTGTAGAAAGTCCTGCTCGCTCGGAGAAATTTGCTGATTGGGTGCCGGCCGTCGCATCAGGAGGGACAGCTCCAAGTTGTCTGGGAAGAACTCATCAATCATATCCTGTCGATGAGAGCTGCCGCTCAGCATTGATGATATATACGCTTGGGTCTTTAGCTCCAGGAATAGCGCTCCTTGCCATTTGTAGAGTCGACTTCCTAGAGGAACAAAAGTCTCCAGGAACACTCTGTTCAGATATATGAAGTCAGGGCCCCGGCTGTCAAAGATACTGACTAAAAACGTTACTATGTTGGCTCTGCGAAGAACATCATAGGATGCCGGTTGCTCCGGAGGTAGTGCGTTTGGGTTTATCATCATATCATCTCGGGTGAAAGCCTTCTTTGTATGTTCAAAGAGTGACTTTAAAGTACCATGTTCGTTATTTCTTGGGTTCATCATGCAGGCTATCATCTCTTCGGGGCTGCTAGTCGCCATTGCGAAAAGGATTTGACTGGCCTGTTTGCTGCATTAGACACGAGTCAGGATAATCATGGCGGCATCACCTTGAGGGGGGATTGAGACAGGAAAGACTGCGACCGAAGAAACAGTGGTTCAATATCATACGAAGTGAACAGGTAGAACGGCTATACGACGCACTGCAGAGAGACCAAGAGACGGGGTTGGTGACTGGGTCGGGGGCTTACAAGGTTGTCAAGGATAGGCAGGCTTTGAATTTTCCAATCAAGACTTGAGTCTAGCTCGACGTCTTGCCCGACTGCGCCGTGTGATAGGGACAAAGCGCTCGTCTCGGACAACGCAGGATTGATGTCTTGGCCTACAAATGCATCGCTTGCGGTCTCGTACCCGCTTGGGAGGTACTGCATAGCTACCGGCACCTGATTGGCAGGTCAGTATTGTCACCTCACGAGAATATGCAACCGGGAAGTTCTACAAGGATAGGTAGCATTAGGTCTCGGACTTGGAATGACTGTCTTTCAGCGCGTAGTGCAACGATGCAACATTGGAACCGTGGAACGGTAGCACATATCATCATATTATCAGCTCACGAATTTGACCGCCTATGGGTATCCGCGTGGCAACGTTCTAAGCAGTATTTTTAGGCTGAATGTACCATAGTTGAGAATAAGCAGGCAACCCGTAACTCCAAGGGGTTCCATACGAGAAGAAAGTCTTCTCGACTGCAACATGAAACAGATAAGGATAGTAGTTGAACTTACTGCTTCGATGGCTCCTTGCACCAGTTGGTTGCCGCTATATGCCTGCTCGTTAAATTGAGCATACTCTTGGTTGAAGGGAAAGGGTTGGTACGGGTGGAAATCTTGCGAGCTATTGATCGGTGCCTTCGACGGTCGACTGATCACAGGAGGCCAATCTGCGCCGTAAGGATCGGTGGAGTCCGTCGATGAGGCCTCATTAAGAGGACTGTAGATACTAAGGTAGTTGCCGGGGTTAGAGTTAGTATTCAACCGCACAGGCTCCTGGTGACCACCCATGGAGAAGACTGGTGGTCCTGGCCCGCGACTCTGCTCGAACGGATCATGTTGAACGAGTCCGCTTGACAGATCGTCTACAGCTGCGGCGTCGGTGGCCTGACCGCTATGCGGATTGGCATTACGCTTCAAGCGCTTGTTGAAGTCTTCTTCCGGGATCTCGGAGATCTTGCGTCTATGCTTTCCTGCAAAGAGATGCTTTCTTCTGTCATTCGACGGTTCCGGGACGCCGGAGTAGGGCTGATGACGTTCCCAGTTGCCTTTGGTGGAGAAGTCAGTCAACACGCGCTGGCGGGACGAAGGCAATCATGCCTCTTGCTCGTCGGACAGGGCAGCTTACCGACGCCTGATTTGTGCGACATAAGGCTTGGTGCCCTTGCTTCGGTCAATTATCTAGCGTTAGGGCTGGATGTACAAGGCGAGGTCTCTCGGAATTCCTGCCGAGACAGAAATGGAAACGGCCCGCAGTCCGTCCAGCTCTGATGCCGACCTCATCCTCTTCGCTCTGCAATACAGCTCTGGAAACTCCCATCTGTACTCACTACGATCACTGGCCATTTTAGTAGGTAGCCAAGCTGGTGAATCACAACTGCATTCCGGTCACATGATGGAGATCATGATCGCACCTTGGGTGCTTGGCCGTCGAGGCTGTGTTGCGCAAGGCAACCTCTCAGCCTCTTCACGTAGGCATCTCCCTTCCAACGTTGTTGGAGCCCTCAGCTTCCGCGCTTCATCAGGGCTGCAACACGACATGAATAGCTGATGTTAAGCCGTAGAGTACCATCTCCTAGCCTGAGACTTCTATAACAGAATTGACTACTTTTCTTGTTGCAGTTCCATCAAGCCTCTCCTTCTGGTTCCTACAAATCTCGAAGATACCTACGCAGACAGAGAACTGAGCTCTGGTTAGGTACTAATCCAAGGGTCACCACCATCGAGGTGAACTGAATCTCATCATGCAGCGGGACACGCTTTCAATGTCCAGAGATGACCAGCAAGAACGAAGGACCCGTCTCTTGGATCTTCCTAATGAACTTGTTGTCGGCGTCCTCTGTCATCTGGAAGACATAGACGATGCTTTACATTTTGCAAGAACGTGCCATCGTGCACACGGCATCTTACAGAACAAACACTTTCACCTCGATATCATGCGTTCTATCCTCGTAAGCCCCACTCCCCATTGACAGACATAACTCAGCTAATGTGCTTCATCAGATCCACGCGAAGCACCATGAGTACGACATAGCGCTCAGCCGTCTGATCGAGCAACACCAGTCGTTCATCTCCTTCTACGCAGCGGGCGGGTGCGCTTCACCTCGCCGGAAAGAAGACCGCCGGACCACGCTTTCCGCATCGGACTCCTTGGAGTGGTCGACCACCCTACCAACTGATGGCTCCCTCAGCGACGAGATGGTCTGTGACATCCTAGCACGGTGGCAAGGCCTTCGCGTCTTGCAGGACCTTTATCTCGAATCAGAGCCTCCTCCAGCATCCTATCGTCCGATGCGCGAATATCGCGCCCCGGAAGGCCTCGCAGAAGAACGCCGGCACCGTCCCCCAGTGGGTCGCAATCTATCACTGTCTTTGATCCCGCTTATGACACAATCGATTGTGGGGGAAGAACTTTTGATGCCGAACAGAAGCAGAGGTTCTATAGAGCGCTATCCTACCTATGGCTTCTCAGCGAGTATCGGTGGCTTCTCAGCCACGATCACGATCAGATAAGGTTCGATGCGGCTGTGAAAGCAGACTTTGACCGGAAGCTCCAGGCGCATGTCCGGGAGCCTCTCTCCAACTTCAAACAGGAAGATCGTGCGATGCTGGACGCACTTGATGCCCTAGATGTGTTTGAGTACCTTTACACCAGCCTCTTTCCCGCTCACTCATCTGTTATTGGGACCCAGCTAGACTGTACAAGCCAAAAGTACGACTGGCGCCTGCCAGCGAGCGTACCTGATCTAGACACGAAATGCGCTTTGCATCGCGCCGCAGCAGTGCTCCGGGCCCCAGATATCATTGAGATTGTCGTCCGGCACACGGCTCTCCATTCAAACAATCCGATATCCTTCGACCAGTCAATCGACGACCAGCCGACCCACTTACCTTCCAAATTCCTCTACGAAGCAGTTCCCAAGCCCACGGTCAGCTACATCGGGGATGACCGACCTCGAGGCGACGTCTTCAACCGGGCCCGGTCCTATCCTCCCCTTTTCGACGTCTCAATCTACGATGTCCTCCAGGAGGAAGTTGTTGTTAAGGCCAAGCTGCTCCTCGGCATCCGCGATTTTTCTTGGATAAATACCAAGTTTTCCTATGCTCGCTACTGGGTGCAAGAGGCTCGTGGCAAGATCTTCTGGTGGGCGCAAAGTAACGCCAAGGCTGGAATCAGGCTGAGACGGTGGATGGAGAAGTCTCTGGCTGGGGAAATGCTGTGATTGGAATTCTCTCATTCCTGGCCCAGGGCGTGAAAATTGAACGGTGTTCTACAGACAGCAAAAGTATTGCCGGATCGGGAAAGCACCAGTCTTTTGTAGAACGACTGCGAAAGTGAAAATGCTGGACAATCAGACCCTCCTGTTTCATTGACTTCTTACTCCTGCATTGTTGTACTGGCGTTCGCTGCGGTCAGCACGCACCATCACTGTTGCCGTTCCCAAACAGCGGAGTAGCTTTTGGTAACCACTTCTTCGTCCGTCACGACCTACGCTATCATGCAGGAGCCTTTGTGCAGTTCACAATTGATGCCTTCAGCCCCGAAACTACCATCGCAGTCAGCATTCATCCCTATCGTTCCGACCGCAGTCGAATGGAGCTCTAGCCAGCTGCGACGTACTGCGTAGATATTTGAACCGCCGCATCTGGAAACTGATAGCGTCCGTAGAACGTCCATGAGCGGAATTAGCGACATGACAGCGGAAAGACTTCAGCCCGAGCTTTTGAATGATTATCCTTGTTCTTCGCGACCTGCGCTGCAATCCGGAGCCCTCGTGCTATTTTCGATCGTCACGATCACAGTCACCATCACAGCTATATTTTGTCGCTCTCGGCCTTGCCGCTTGTTACTTTGCGGTTACTTGACTGTTACCTGCCACCTGACGGTTAGCTAGCTTCACAGCGGCGTTCTACGCAAGTCCCACTGCTACCGCATCTGGCAAAACCCGTATATGTCGAAGAACGTCGACTGTGAAAAGACGGGCACGATGGCTGGAAGGCTTCGCAACGAGCTTTCAACGCTTCATTCTTCGTTCCTGGCAGCCTGCGCTATAACTCCAGGGCCTTCATGATCCTCAAAATTACCATCGCCCTTCCATCATCTTGCCGCTATGTCGCCGCCACCATTCAGCAGGCGCGTTTCTAGCAAAGGCGTTCTGTGTAAGTACCAGAACATTGCCGTTTTGGGCAAGAGAACAGTCGTCCGTAGAACATCGAGTGTCGAAAGACGGATAGAGGGGCTTTGATTGTCGCAGCGACGTTTCTTATGTTATTCGAATGTACCGCAAAGGCTTTCCAACGATCGGTTCTTCAATCCTCGCGATCTTCGTCAGTACCACGGAGCCTCCATGCTCTTGATGATTGTTCCTGTCGGCACATGGTTGTAGCAGTCCTTTGCCGCCAGCGTCGCGGCCACCGTCAGGAAGTGGTGGACTTACAGCGACGTTCTATGCAAACACGGATATTGCCTAATTCGGAAGCGGAGAGCTTTCGGGATCATACAGGAGTGCCACAGGCTGCAAGTATCTCATGAAAACCCACAATCGACCATGGGATGTTGCTCGGCGTTCAGGATCTTTTCCCACGACTTGCCGCTGGCTCGGGTTTGAGTAGAGCTCCTCACGATCCGCACTGTATGCTGAATGTCTCACATCGGACAGGTTTCATGATGTCTATTTGCAGCAGCTTTTGTTACGCATGCGCCATGGGCTGGGCCCTATCGTGCGGCCGAATGCCAAATCTCCAGTACACCTCCATATGCGTCCTGTCATGCGAGCCACTAGCCCGGCCCTACTCCAAGTCCGGCTACTCTACGTACTTCCCGGTCCACCGAGTAGCGCAAATCTTCTGACGATGCTGGGTCCGATTTCGTCGTACCTGATTTTGGGGATTAGAGACGAGATCAGGTAACGCAGAATGGGGAATAAGAAACCTACTCCGCCTTCGTATGACAGTAGCTCCTGAACTCCGGCGTCTGACCTAGCAAGCTGCCTCCAAACCACGGCCCGTGCCTCTGCCTCCTGTGCGTAATGACCTGTACCTCCAGTCCGCCTGATCTCGCGCCTCCGCTCCTTGCCTCCGACGCTCTGATGCGTGCGTCTACGAGCTGTTTGATATCTCTCTGCAGCCGACGTCCAAAGTCCTTGTACAAGGTTGACCCTCCCGAGAGCACGATGTTCTTGTACAGCCCTCTCCGCACATCGATGGGCGAGGTCTGAATGACGGTGTCGACAATGTTGGGAAGCGGTGTCAGGAAGTCGGACGAGTATATCTCTGGGTTGAAGAAGATTTCCGGCGCTAGGAAGCGCTCGTAGCCCACATCCACCGTTACTTTCCTGCCGTTCGGATACGTGACCTCGTGCTTCCCGAACCGCTCCGGCTCGCGATCGAAGCGCGAGAACTCTTTCACAATATCTGGACACACGTAACAGAACTCCTCCTTGATCTTCTCCGCGGTCTTCAGGCTGCTATCCGGCTCGCCTCGGTCTCGTAGTAAGGATTGCACAAAGTATGTAATGTCACGGCCGGCGATTGGGATGGATTTGATAGAGGAGCCGATTACGTAGCCTTCTGCGACGGGGATGACATGGGTTACACCCTCTCCAGAGTCGATAACGGTGCCAGTGAGGGAGCGGTCTTGTACTTTGGAGGAGGTCCAAGAGGCGGCGAGGGCGAGGACGGCTTGCACGGCTATGTAGAGGCCGGCGCAGTTAAAGGACTCGAACATAATTTCGGCGGTGTTTTCGCGATTTTCTGGTGGGTTCAGAGGCTGACTTTCTTGTTAGAAAATAGGTGCTGTAAAGAGGGCCTCAGAAGGGCTCACAGGTTCTGTAAGAAGGAAGTAGTGGTCCTCGGGCTCTACGCGCAAATACTTGAATATCGAGTTTGACCAAAAGCGTTCCATGTGATCCTACTCAGACCGTCAGTATAGCTTTCGCGGCAGCCTCGTATATGTCCATACCCAGTTCTCGATTTGGCCATGCCGTATAGGGTAGTGTATGCCATATCCTGCCACTGTCAGATTCCGCGTCCGTGCCACCAATCGTTGTATCCGTACCTGGCCCGGCCGATGCCGCTAGAGCTTCATCTCCTATGAAGAAATCCAGGTCTTCTGTGCCGCGCTTTCCTGAGAGATGTCCACCAGGACCAGCTCCGCCTGTGAGGAACGATGGCTTGTTGGCGACAGCAGGACGACCTGACCCAGAACCTCCAGCACCGCCGGCAGGGCCTTTTGTTGCGATTGCGGTAGGGAAGACGAACGATGGAGAGTCATTGCCGGCGAATCCTTAGAAGATATGAGCTGGATGAATTGAGGCGCAATGAGAAGGTAACTCCTGGATGTGATAGACGTACCTAGCTTCGAATAGCCCGTACCGCTGAGGACGCATTAGTATGTGAGTCTTCAATTGCCATTAGAGCTGACTGCTGCAGCCTGCGGCTCGACGTACTTGTCCATGACAACGGCCGGGGTTTGGGGAGCCATGCTGGCTGAATGTTCTGAGGAGCTTCCAAGTCCCAGGTGGTTTCTCGACTCTTAACTTGTAGTGGTGATTGGGGGCTCAGCGCGCGTGTTGTCTAAGGGAAGCTGCGTAATGCCGGCGCGGATTGATGTGGGATGTTGAAGCGCTGCCAGGCCCCTCCACACTCCGCCAAAACCGCCCAGATCTCCGCTCCGGCTTGGCATCAGCGGACTTCAGCGTCCTGCAACAACCTCACAGACCCCTACTTCAATCCCGACTCTCACTGCAGCGTTCACTCCCTGTCGCTTGCAGAACCGGAAGGTTCCTGGAGTCAACTGGTAGCCGTCCGCGCTGCAGGTGGGTCCGCTTGCGCTGGATATCACAGTGTTCTCCATTGCTGTGATCCCTTGACGAGAACTGATTCCTGAACACTCCTGTGTCTTGCAGTCTGAAGGAAATAGCTCAGGACCGCACGGCTCTTTCTCCATCGCCGCTCACGCAGGGGACGCTGCTGCTGTAATGGCGCGCTGTGGAAAGTAGTGTAAATAATTGCAACCACCGATTGAGATGACTATGTGGAGCGGTGGCCGGACAGTCGCCGCTATTGTTGGGGAAAGCACTCTCACTGCTCGCTGCTACGGAAACACAATCTCATCTTCGGCTTCTCTATGTCTGCCAGACTTCTAAGTTTTCGATCCACCAGCTATCCTCAACACCACCATTTCGGCTGCGTTCTCACGTCGAAGTTTTCATCCCGTGTGCCCGCCTAGCTCCCTGGTGGAGGCTGTCGTTCGTTACCCATCTTTGTACGCAGCACTGTTCTCCGTCCCTTACTCGATCATATCCTCTACCCGTATCAACAAGCTCTACCGAGAAGCCAGTCCTCACATCTACCACTTATGAGCGCCCATAGTCTGCCGTTGCCTCGCCGTTCCGTATTCCTGTCGGTCGGACATAACATCAGGTCTTCCATCGCCGTCTACAGTCACAATAGAAGTCGTCAACTGCTTTGCTGAACTTCACCGTCTTACGATCGCTTCAATTCGAGTTCCAAGCGCGCAGCGTGCCAGCGACAGCCACTGGGCCGCTCCACCACCTGCCTGGCACAGCTGAGCCTTAGTACCGTCGCGTCGGTAGTTTCGCACCCTCGAAAGCAAGTTGACACGCTCACGCCGGCAGCAGGATAGCCGCATCTCTCGACATCCCCATACCTGCAGCGCGAGCTTAGGTGCTCCGCAGCAGTCAAGCTGGAAGGCAGACGGCATAGCCTGCGCCGACGGATTCTGAGTTGGAGACTTCCGGAGTCCGAAGGCCCCTTGGATAGGTCGAGTACAGCCGAACTTACGCCTCGCAACGAAACAACAGTTAGAACAATGATCGCTCGGGGTCGCAGAGGCGGCGATGTGCCCGTCATCTTCGTTCACGCAGGAGCAGGATATCACAGCGTTCAGAATGAGGGTGTTCACCTGCAGGCTTGCAACGAGTGAGTACAGATTCACGCACCCCTTTTGCAGCTTGCGTCCCGTGTTCTGCGACGCGTCCCGTGTTCTGCGACGCGTCCCGTTCACCACGGACACTAACGTTTTCGCAGCGCCGCGAAGGCTGCAATGGCCGTGCTCAACAATGGCGGAACGGCAGTCGATGCTTGCGAGATGGCAATCAAGGTTCTCGAAGACCGTGAGATTACAAATGCGGGATACGGCAGCAACCTCGCAATGGACGGTGTTGTGGAGTGCGATGCTGTCGTTGTAGACCACCTTGGCCGTAGCGGGGAGTAGGAGCTGTTGCACGTAAGCCGTCTCTTCTAAACCCCTGGTTGGATAACACTGATGCTACGACCGCCAGAGATCAAGAACCCAATTTCCCTCGCTCGGCTTGTTCTGGATCATTCCAGTAAGCAGCTCACCCTTCGCCGCGTTCCACCCAACCTGCTCGTCGGCCAAGGCGCGGTAGACTTTGCATTCGATCAGGGCATGCCTGTAATGCCCTACGATGCTCTGGTATCCCCTGCCGCTCGCGAGCGCTGGATACGATGGAGATCGGACCTCAAGTACGCCGAAAGGAAAGCACGCAAGGCCGCTGGCGAATCTACACCCGTGGTGTCCTTGCGTACGGATACTGATCCTGCATTCGAGGAGCAAACCAGAAACAGGATGCGCCAAGAGCACACGCAAATGCTCCTCGGCAACGATTTCACCCGTGCGAGCTCTGTGTCATCCTCGCCGATTCCTTCATATCGTGGCCTGGACTCGTCGCCATCCAAGACTACATTAGATTCTGCAAGCGCGACACCAGATTCTGCATCGTCGTGCCCCTCCGACCAGCAAGAGTACATAGACCCGAACGGCCCTTCACTACCAGTGCAGGAATCGAGCCGTAGTTGCTTCGTCAACAGCACACAGCATGTCCCAACTCTGGCAACCCTTAACTCCGCGCAAGACATGGCAGATGATGCCAAGTCGGAAGAGTCCGATCCCAGCGATGTACAGATGAGTGATGTGGACGACTCATTCGATCCAGCATGGCTCGAGCGTCAACAAAGAGAACGTAACTGGAACGATGGATCTTCTGGCGAAGAATCTTCTATCTCCGACGATACGCTCCATCTACCCTCCGTAACTCCCAGTCCGCCTTTGATCGCAGTCCACACACCTTTACCCGGCACGCCGCCTGAAAGCTTGTTGGAGCAGCCATCACCTCGGGCTTCCACGCCGCTGGGGCATGTGACCACGTCGCCGCCTCTGCCGCCGTCGCCTTTACTGAGTAAACTGAGGAAAGTCTCAACCCCTGCGTATTATTTTCCAGGCCAAAGCGAAGACCACATCACCGACACTGTCGGCGCCATTGCTATCGACTGCTATGGCAATATTGCCTGTGGTGCCTCATCCGGTGGCATCGGCATGAAGTATCGCGGTCGAGTCGGTCCCGCAGCGCTTGTCGGCGTTGGTGCCGCTGTCGTTCCAATGGACCCGAGCGACAAGCAAAAGACTTGCGTCGGTGTGGTGACTAGCGGTACTGGCGAGCACATGGCGACTACTATGGCCGCAACGGTGTGCGCTGAGCGGGTGTATCAGGGCACTAAAAGAATAAAAGGAGGGACGTTCGAGGCTGCGGAAGATGATGAAGCGCTGCGAGCAATGATCGAGCAGGAGTTCATGGGTAAGAATGGCCGTGACGCTGAACGTCCGTCTCGCTGGCGTGCACCCTGCTGACTGACCGCACTTTCAGGTCACCCTAGCGTGAAGAATAGCCACTCGGTTGGCGCGATTGGTCTCCTAGCAGTCAAGAAAACCAGAGATGGTGTATACCTCTACTTCGGCCACAACACTGACTCCTTCGTACGTTCTGCTACACGCTTCCCTACGGACCGTCATTACCCAACTGACACATATAGGCAATGGCGTCCATGCACGCAGACGAAGACCATCCGACTTGCACCATGTCAAGAAGCCGCGGCAACGGCCAGATCGCTCAAGGCGGGAGAGCGATACGGTACCGGTGGAAGAAGTAGCCGATGCTATGAGCTTTAGGACACCCCGCTTACGAGGGAGCACTGTGATGGCGGAGAACGAGTGGCTGGCGCAGGCTTTTTCTTACCTCATCCTATAACCTACTCCGGTAGAACCTGAACTTCCTGCTTCAACTCTCCGACTGTATTGTCGCATTTCGCTACTTTCATAGAAGATATTTGCGTTCGCCGGCGTCCATTAAGCTGCGAGCACAGTGTCCAACGAATCGATAGTGAGAACCGTCTGACGGGAAACCATAACCGGATTCGCCAAAGTCGGCATGACGCGGCCCTGCTACAGTTCAGAAGGATGACACTGGTACACATATACATGTCTAAGAACCTGCGCCCGTCGATGATAGCTGTGGTTAGGAGGATATTGCTCACGTGCTGATCAGAATACACATCTTACCAGAACCGTGCTGTAACGTTCTCTAATATGTATCGAGCTCCTCTCGCTCTGCGCCTGCATTACATCCGTAACTGCTGGAAACCACCGCATGCAGCGCCGCAAACCACGCGTTGCGGTTGCATTAATTTATGTGTTTCTCCCAAAGGATCTGCATACCATACAGGGATATCTCCATGCGACGAACTCGGGGGAACTTGAAAGGCCCAGCTTTTGGAACACCGGAAACGCCGCCCGTTGTAGCGAGTTGAACTTGATATCCTTCCCCCAAAGCTCCCCTCCTGTCTCTCAACTAAGACTCGCAAATGCGTGTCCATCCACTCAGGGTATTTCTGCCAGCACCACATGCACCACGCCGCCTGCCACTGTCCCCTTCCTCATGCCGTGCTGTAAAGTTCCTCCAACACAGCAATCTCCAAGCCGCGCCGCGCGGTCATCCCTCAACTCCTCCCCTTCCCTCCAGCGGCAGCCACACCCGTCGAACCGGCGGGTATGCTATCCGCTTTGCGCTCTTGCGAGAGCGGCGTCTGGTCTTTGGCGTTGACCTCTAGGTAGTGGTACAGGACGATGAGGAGCATGGAGGCGCTGCCGAGGAAGATGGCGAGGCTGTAGAGTTGGGTGTCTGATATCATTGTTGCGGTACGTTTAGGGTAGTGGAGGGTGGATTGCGGGAGTTAGTTGTTATCTGGAGGGTTTGGAGAGGGTGGTAGCTGGGGATAGTTAGCTGTGGGCTCTTGGGGGAAGATTCGGGGAGTTGGTACATGGTGGTGTTTTTGGTGTTGTGCAGGATGATTCTAGGAGTTGTGTTTTCCGGGTGTACTGTGCGCGATTGAGAAAGGGTTGGACACCGAAGCTGAAAGGTCAATGGAGCTTCTGGAGCTGATAAGTGCGTGTTGTACTGCTATCCGCAACTGCTTGTGATGGCCGTACGTGGAATTTAGGGGACTTCTCCCGAACTGCGCGGGTGGCGCTGCCGGCTCCCGTAGCAGGGCCGCCCCCACCAAACCTCCACCAGCGGAGCCGTCATTGTGTGTGATATTTCGGTACTCCGCCTAACGACTCCTACGACTACTCATCCGCCTGAAAACCTATCCCAGAGGGCTTAACTGCCTTTCCAACTTCACCGACGCTCTCTACAGCACCTCCGTTTCCGTCCCTCGAACTTTTACGGACAACCTCCATTTCAACACCCCCAACTCCACAAGACCGCCCCTCGCCGCCATGCCCCCCAAAAAGGCGACCAGCCCAAAGCGGCCAAAGTCGCCGTGGACAAAACTTTCGGGATGAAGAACAAAAAAGGCGGCGCCGCGCAGAAGCAAATCAAGCAGATCCAACAAGCCGCCGCCTCCGCCAAAACGCCGGAACAGAAGAAAAAAGAAGCCGAGAAGGAGCAGCGCGAAAAGGAGAAGGCAGCCGCCGAGCAAGCGCGCAAAGAAACCGCCGAGCTCTTCAAGCCCATCCAGGTGCAGAAGGTGCCCTTCGGGGTGGACCCGAAGACCGTGGTGTGCCAGTTCTACAAGAAGGGCAACTGCGAGAAGGGCAAGCGGTGCAAGTTTAGTCATGATTTGGCGGTCGAGCGGAAAGGCGAGAAGAAGAGTTTGTACACTGATACCCGGGAGGATGACGAGGAGGACGACGAGAAGAAGAAGGATGATATGGCGGATTGGGACGAGGAGAAGCTGCGGAATGTGGTGTTAAGCAAGCATGGGAATCCGAAGACGACGACGGATAAGGTGTGCAAGTACTTCATCGAGGCCGTCGAGAACGGGAAGTATGGCTGGTTCTGGACGTGTCCGAATGGGGGCGATAAGTGCATGTATAAGCATTCGTTACCGCCTGGGTGAGTCCTCTCGTTTGCGGTGTCTATGTGGATGGGGGAGCGTTTTGCTGACGGATATGGGAACAGCTTCGTGCTCAAAACAAAGGAGCAGCGTGCCGCCGAAAAGGCCCTTATGGACAAATCACCCCTGGCAACCCTCACGCTAGAAGACTGGCTAGAATCAGAGCGGCACAAACTCACTGGAACCCTCACACCGGTCACCGAAGAAACATTTGCGAAGTGGAAGAAAGAGCGTATAGACAAGAAGCAAGCCGAGGAAGAAGCCAAGCGCATGAAGGAAGCAACCGGCCGAGCGCTCTTCGAGAAGGGCGACTGGCAAGACAGCGAGGGCGAAGACGACACTGACGACGAAGATGACGGGACGTGGAACCTGGAAGCGCTCCGGAGGGAGACGGAAGCGGCGCGGGTAAAGAAGGAAGAGGAGCGGTTGGCAGCTGCCATGGGCGTGAATAACGTGAATAACGTGAATAACGTGAATGGCACGAATGGCACGAATGACACGAACGGAGACACGGACGGAGGCGGCTCATAGATGAGAGGTAGCTTTCAGGAGTTTGGGAACTCGTTGAGGGTTTGGCATTGGTCTTGTTGCGGCACTGCCGTTTAGCGTCATGGCGAGTGAGCATTTGCCGCGTATGCTAGAGGCAGCCATATCAATGGGTATCAATATCTATCCATACAACTATCAATCAGAAATCGAGAGCTTTGCTCTGATCAGGCTGAGGCTTGGCAACATGGACCGGTAAGCTCCATGACTCGTTGGGTAAACGTGAAATAGCGTCTACGCAGAAGTCGTGGCAAGCATGGCTACCTTCCTGAGTGTTTACACACCCAAAAGATTGCTTTCCCGAGCCTTGGTTCTCAGGTGCTTGGTAGTCCATATCCGCCCCCGCTGGCACAGGCACGCGGAACTGAGGCTAAGTTCCGCCTCCCGCTAAGGGCAGACAATGCATGAGGTGCCCAGGTGTATTTCGACGAGTTTGGAGAGCTCTAAATCCGTGTAACTGATGGGGAATTGGTGCGTCGTTCGGGGTAACACGTGGGGTTGACCTCGTTCTGGTATGCCTGTCTTCAAAATCCTTCCAACGGAAGAGGACTTGGATTTTAAGTGTGCTACCTATGCGGCAAAGGTCGGGGAGTCGGCCTCCTTGGGCAGCCTGCGGCACCCCCGCGTAACACACAGTAGGGGAGGTCATCATTCTTCTTTCTCCCAAGGTCAGCGAGGGCGTCGGAAGGATGGAGACGACTCCGATAGACGTTCTACGATACATTAAAGTTTGTTCAAATGGGGTTACTCGGACATTACCAGATCTTAGGGAACCGGGGTTTTGGGATGAGATCGAGGATGTTGGTGCCGGAGGCAGGACCGCCGCCGAAAAGGACTGTCGGTGGTGTCAGGGAACGGAGAGAGAGGAGCTTGCTGCTACATAGAGTTTCGGAGGCTCCGTTTGATGGTATTGGACGAAGTAGCATCTCAGTCTCTTACCCATTCTGAAGATACGAGAAATCACAGATCAGTCGATCAAGCATGATAGTCATCCATATCTGGGTACTGCAAAAAGCTTGATTCCGATTCTGGCCCAGAAAGTAGTACTAATCCAAAGAGCCGCCCTACCCAATCGCACTCATACAAAGGTCGTTACGCCAAACCACCGCGCATGGCTGTTAATCAGCCAATAACGTGGTATCCATGTGCAATCTAACCGATAGGAATCTGCGCCCGCACAGGCTGCGAAGCCGAACGCAGTAAGTTGTTCCTTTAACCCCACAACTTGTCGACATACTTGTGCACGACCGACCTGAGAGCGCATCCATGTCAGCAAACAGAACAGATAATGGGTCCGGGCTGGGAGTGGGGGTGAAACCACTTACTTCGGCGGCGTCGGGACATAGCTCCTAGTGTATTCCTCAATCTCCTCGAGATCCTCGTACAGATCGACCTCGTGCGGCGCCCGGAACTTCGTCTTCTTGAGCAGCTTCCACACGAGGTAAAGGATCGGGAAGACGGCGACCATGGTGTATCTGGAAACCGTTGTCAGCAACGTGGTTCTAGAGGTGCAGGTTCGGCATTCATGCTGGAAAAGGTATACTCACGAGAACAGGAAGGTAGGCACATCCCACTGTCCGGGAAGAAAGACGCCATAGCCGCCGACAAAGGTCATGACGAAGCAAGCGATAAGGCCGTACCAGGCGATGTAGGGCTGCCAGAAGCCCACAAAGGGCAGTGTCTTCCTATCGAGGCCCTGTGCCTCGCAAGCCTTCTTGAACCGGATAAAGGTGTAGCACATGACGGTGAAATTGATGAGCTGACTGGCGGTGACGAGGCTGACGAACCACTGCAGCACGACGGCCGAGTTTTCGGACAGCTGCAGGAAGGACAGGAGCGCGATCAGAAGCACGAAGATGACGCAGTAGATTGGCACGCCGTTCCGGGTGCAGCGCGTGAAGAACTTGGGCGCCTTGCCCTCGAGCGCGAGGCCGAAGAGCGAACGGGATGCGCAGTAGACGTAGCTGTTACCAGCTGAGAAGGCAGAAGCAAGCACGAGCGCATTGACGATGTGCGGCAGAACCCCGATCTGGAGCCGGTTCATAGCGACGACGTACGGCGAGGCTGCGGCGCCAGGCTCGCCATTCTCGAACGCCGCTATTAGGGTCGGGTCGTTGTAGGGCACGTTGATGCCGACGCAGAGAGAGCCAAGGATGAAGAACGTGGTGAGACGGTAGAAGACGGCGTTGTATGCTTTTGGCATGACAACGCGCGGATTGATCGCCTCGCCAGCTGCCATGGAGACGTAGTCCGGTCCGGCGATGGTAAATGAGGCTTGAATCAGGCATTGCAAGAAACCGAGGAAGCGGCCAAGGTCACCGGTGTAGTAAAGCTCAGCGAATGAACCTGGATTCTTCCAATAGCGGAAGCCGTATCGGTCGCCTAGTGGATTGCCGCCCAACATGGCAATAAAGGTGAATATGATGAGCCCGATGATCAAGAGGACCTTGCCAAGCGCGGCCCAGAATTCGGTCTCTCCGTACCACTGAACTGCCATGACGTTGATGAGACTGGTCGCGTATTAGTAGAACACTCCACGCGTTGTCAGGGATCCCAAACAATAGGTACTCACGCGTAGAGCACAAGAACGATAGCGATGATACCGCCCGCCGGCACGATGTCGCTCCAGTAGTGGATGATGACGTTACATGCGACGATTTCGAAGGGGACCAGTGCCGCTTCGAAAACGAAGAAGTTCCATCCAGCAGCTACACCGAATGCATCGTCGACATAGCGACCAGCGAAACGGATGAATGGCGAAGAGATGGGTAAATAAGTGACCATCTCAGCCATGCCTGAAGCACGTAGCGCTGTGTCAGTCGTACGATCATGAAGTAATATAAGGCGCTCTCGGCTTGTAAACGGTCCAATCAAGGAGATGGGCACCATGGCCAGCTCGGATAGGTGCTTCGGGCATGTTGAAATGCTTCAGCGTGGATGTTGCTTTGGGCTGCTCGGCGCGCAGAGAGAATTGAAGAGCACGCAGACAATGACACGGCAAGAAGGAAATTCGAGAGGGAGAAAATCGTGGTATTGAAGTAACTGCAAACAGAAAGAACAAAAGAAAGGAGGCTCATACTAACTGTTACCGCTAGGATGACCGAGCACCTGCAGCGCACCACTTGATAAGCAAGCGGTTCTCGTCACCATTCACGGCCGCCAACTCTTGTCCGTATCCGACGACGACACTCCACCACACCATTCACACATCTCGTCTGATCCGCTTCAAGAGTTAGGCGGGTTGAGAACTTACCAAATGGTAAACGCCAAGAATAAACTCGCAGGACCTCCATTGAGCAGTCCACGTCCGATCTGCACATAGAGGGCTGTGCCAATCGTACCGCCAATGCCAATGAGCTGAATGTGTCGCGGCTTGAGTTTCCGGTGCGTCGCGTCGCCCTTCATGAATGAGCCGGTCGATCGGCGGCGCTCCATATACGACTCCTTCTCTTCGTCTATAATGCGCGGCGGCGTGTCCGTTGGCGCGTAGCCATTGTTGGCGAAATCGACGCCTGTTGAGGCCATGATGAGGGTCGTTTGATATACCGCGAATGTTTCACCTTCTATTTTTGCTTTCTAGCGCTTATCGAATGGCTTTTAAGAGTAGACAAAAGAACTCGACAACGTATTCCATGAACCACAGAGGCTGGCGAACGGGATGGAGGTTGGTCCTCGGCAAGGCGGCGGCGCTTAAAAGAAAAGAAAGTCTGCCAGGGCTGAGGAGACCAGTGCCGTACGCCCAGATGCTATGTCCATAGGAGGCGTAGTCCGTGGAAGAAAAGATCTCTCCAGCCTCCACTAAAGGTGTTCGAGATACCGGGGCTAAGTGAAAGTGGAACGTATCTGCAAGGCTATCCCCAAGGCCGATAAGACCGTTGAGACGAGCTTGGCCGCCGGCGACGTAACGGCGCAGGGCCCAGATCCCTAGCTCACCTTATCCAGCCGCGTGGAGCGGTGAGTATCCAATGAAGCATTTTTCGGAGCGTGGCCGCCATGGCGATCGAGCAGGGCCCTCCAGGGTCTGCTGTGGCGGTGGGGGAGAGCCTCGAAGCTCGTCACCGATAGGACCATGGAGCTCGATGACGTAAGGCTTCCGATCACGCTTGTAGGACATTTCGGATCACAGGAACTGTTCGAGCTGGAGTCCTGTCGCGAAAGCTGACACGGTAAGACGGTAAGCGTAAGCTGGCTGGGAATAAAAGCCGCAGCTTCGGCTTCACCGAGGTCAAGACAGCGGCACGCGACGATCGGTTGCGAGCCGCGCAAGCCCCTCGCCGCTGCGGGCCATCGACTTGGCTTCGCGGCCAGGCGCGTTCTGGCATGGGCTTTGCCGTGCTTGTGTCAACGTCGCTTGCCCGCGTGAAAGGCTGACTTCTGACAACTGCCTCTTGACTTTGTCCGAACAGGGCGCGTTGTGTTACTCGTACGTTGACGTGATTGAGGAAACACCTTAGACCAAAGCCGGAAGCCGGTCGGGGATTTCTAATGCTGTGGCACATTGATGCTGGAAGATTTCCGACCTCGGCACAGAAACCCATGTCACGTGGCGACCACGTGTTTCTAACACGTGCTCTCTGTCATTTCCATCTCTTCCAGCTGTTTGGCAAAACTAAGTTACCAGTGACCCGGTAAGGTGTCGAGAAAGCGTTTCTTGGGCTGCATAAGGGCTTGCCCAACGTAGGTGCTGTTCGCCCGAGGAGTGTCGCTTTGCTCGCCATGAGATGGTGGCACAGCACCGGCCCTCACGTAATACACGTTCGTACGCGCCGCATCCGGTATCTTATAGCGTTCGAACAAATAACATTGCTCTTCTGAAAGTCCAATGGAAATTCACCTGGTTGCACCGTGGCGGAATCTCATTCTGGTTATCGGTTGCTCGTACCGGTCGTTAAATGTGAAAACCATTCCCGAAGGCTCTATTTAGATTCGAAAGGTAGTCTCATGCCGATAGCTGAATGCGATATGTCTCGACCACCTCTGCCCATCCCTAATTCTTGTAATAATTGTGGAAGGTGCAATAACAAGTCTTCACGACTAGGAAAGAAGACAAGCTTACACACACTCCTGCAACCCCACTACCTGGATCCCAATCTCTTCACACTGCTCCGCCCACCAGCGATCATAAAGGTTATAGAACTCCCCACTCCTGCACCTCCACCACTTCGCCGAGCCGCCCAGCGCCAAGCTCTCATTCGCGCACACCGAGAAGCCGGCCGTGTAGATGGCGCCAGCCTGTGGCGGGTTGTCGAACTGGAACTGGAAGTTCGATGCGATGTATCCCGTGCGGCCGAAGCGGTCTTTGAGTACGCCATCCGTGAGGGTGAGGGCAAGTGTATCGTTGAGGGCGCAGGCAACGCGGATGGGGCTGGGAGGAGCTCGGGGAGCGCGTTTTTGGTACATGGTGGTGGTGGCTGTTGCGGCGGGCGCTTAAGGCTGGCTGATGGGGGATGCGGGAGCTTGGATCTGGCCGTCATCGATTTGGCTTACGGGCGTTACTGTGTGTGTTGCTGGCGCATTGAGGGTGACAGTTGTAGGTGTAGCGGCCGCCTGCGCTTGGATCTGTCCGTCTGTGACTTGGCTTATAACGGAAGCTGAGGCAGAGTTTCGCCATAGCCAGCCGCTGATCATGGTTGACGTTTGGTCCGTTGTGTCTGTTAGTGTAATCAGTGTGGTTCGGTGGTTAGTGATGGTGACGGTAAATGTTCGATTGGCAGAAGTGGTGGAATCGGACGGCAAGACGGGTGATTGTGTTCGTATCGATACTGATGTTGGTGCTAGTGCTGCCGACGAAGCGGAAGATGGAATGATCATGACGGCGAGACCAAAGCTCCCACTGAAGTCGGGCGTGCATTCTGGAGGTGCGGGAGACGGTGGAGCAATTTCCATGGTTACTCCTTGCGGGAACGGTGGACCGTTTGCAGCCGCCACAAGCGCGAATAACGCTGCGGCGTAGTATGCCATGTTCTCAGCGATGAACGAGACGGATGCGCTTCTTTTCTACAGCCAACAGGCGATGTGGGCATCTGGCAAGATGCTAGAAAACGGATAGATCAGAGTAGAGTTTGTAATGACTGTATAGATGTCGCAGCGAAGACGGGGTGGTTTGACACTCAGTAGATATACATCGGGATGAATGATGGACAGGAGCATATTTGTATCTGCTGTGGAACACAAACGAAAGGGAATACGGCTTGCGAGCTCTCAAATGCTGCAATGAACGTGTCTTATTGGCTTACCCTCTTCGAATTGATAGTTTCCGTAGGGCTGGTCAAACATCGTTGTGAGAGAAAGGAAGGCATGGTGGTGAGCACCAGGAGGCTGACAGCACGAGAACGCGGATCAGCGGGAGATGGTGGCTGGGGGAGGAGAGTGCCTTAGCGCCCATTCCAGTCCCAGGCACCAACCTCATCGCCAACGATCTGATCACTCGGCCCTCAGAATCTCCAGAAAGCTCTGAGCCGATGGAAGTGTTTCTCGAGGTACCGCGTGCGCGGTTGGCTTGGTGTTTGATGCCAGCAGAGGCGTCCGTTGCTGCTGGGTGAACGTCAAGTCCGGTAAGAATGGTAACTGAACCGCTCGAACCGTTCCGACGTTAGCCATAAGGTTGCAAATCCAGTGAGTGAATGCGTTGGTCTCAAGCTATGGTGTACATTAATCATCTAGTGGCCCTCTAGTGCAGGCTTTTCCATTCGAAGTACGTCCTCTAATATTCGCCTCACCTCTTTGCATGAGAGCCTCTGCGTCTCGTTGCTGCAGAGCATCCCCTTGATGCATTCCGCTATTGTTGCTCCAGCCGGGCCTGTTTTGGACGCAAATTCTTCTGGCAGACGGCCGTCTCTAAGCTCTTGCAAGACTACATACCGCTCCATTCCTGTCGGGAACAGTCAGCACTGGTCATGACGCATGAATATACTCAATATGTAACTGCAATCGAGCCGAACTTGCAACCACTCAGCAGCTAAACCCTTTCACGCATCAATCAATTGATGGATCTTTGGACACGCAGACCGCGCTCGAGTAACTTAGCCGCAGTCCTACTGCCACAGATTGTAGAAAAGCTGGTGTAGACGATATGCAACGGGGTGATTGCAACTCCAGCTCAATCGCGATTCCGTTTTCGATAAGCTGTCACTCTTCTGAGTTCGACGAGAGCCGAGAAGGATAACTTACGCGTCTCAAACCTCCACAATAGCTCAAAAGCAATCACACCGAGCGCAAATACGTCCAACTTCTCATTAGCAAGTCCAGAGCACACCGGTGGCCGATAAAACTCAGTTCCGACGGGGTTGCAATGTTCGACCAGCTCCGCATCGGGACGGGCTATCTCCATTACGAGCCCGAAGTCTCCTATCCGCACGTTTAGAAAACCAGCATTCTTGTCGAAACTGCGCTTAGGACAAGCGGTACATGACGAGAGGCTGACGCATCCCGCTGGACGACGATCTCCGTAAGAGGACAGAAAGACATTGCTCGGCTTCAGGTCCCGGTGTACGACTCCTCGGCATGCAGATACTTCACGCCGTCGAGAATGGCCAGAAGGATCTGCAGAGAGGAGACCAGGTGGAAGCAATGATGGTGCTGAGTGGTATTCAGCGGAGAGATGAAGTCGGAGAGCGTCATAGGATGTAGAGACATTTGGATGTGCAAGGTCAGCCGCGGATGAACGGCGCTCTCAGAGACCTCCGCCATTGAGTCCCCGTGGTTTGCACCAGAAGCGCGAGTGCTCTCCTCAAACACTACGTCAGGAATCGGGTCGCGTTTCAGCGACTCGATATCCTCATCGTCCAATGCGGTGCCGTCGACGGTGCTGGGCTTTGGAGTACTCCATGAGACTGTGGCGCGGCTCTCTCGTGTCATATGGGCACCGGATGCAGAGCTTGCTCCATCTGTAGCAGTATCGGGGAGCTCGCTGCCGGCATCCCGTGAATCAGTTCCTGAGCTTGGTATGCCCTCGAGTAAGCCACGCTCGGTGCGCTTGATAGATAACCGTGTCGCTGAAGTCTCTGACATGGAACACTCAAGCCAGCCGCCATAGTACCGCACGATGTTTGGGTGATCCAGACGAGCCAGGATCCGCAACTCGGCCAAGAGTGCGTTTAATCCCGGCTGCCCTTGTTGTTGAATCTTGCGGATACGGGAGCTGCTTAGAGGAATTTGCTTGACTGCGTACGAGAGGCCATCTAATCGATGTACAGCATGGTAGACTCTGCCAAAGCCACCCTTACCTAGCATACCGACTTGGTGAAAGTCCCGCCGATATCGAGACGAATCGAACATTGGGTGTTCGACAAGTGGCTGTAACAGAGGTGGTAGGGCCGTCATTCGATCCTGCCATCAGGTCAGCAGGGGAGGTATGAGAGCCCGAAGCGCAAGAAGGCCTTCGATACTGCCAAGGACTGGAAGGCAGTTAAGCGCTAGAAGCGCTAGCTTCTCTTGATTGTACGAGAGTAAGGGCAAGGCATTTCGTTCCAAATCGACATCTGAGACTTACTGCCGAAGACGCTCCATCGACTGCAGACGTCGGAGCTTCCAACAAACCCTTGAACCCAAGAGGTATGCCGCTGGCCAAGGCATTATCTGACACCCTGGCGACCTCCATCGGATTCGCGCGAGCGATTGGTGCGTTGCGATGAGCGCGCAAGAGGTAGTCAAGCCCTTGACGATAGGTATTCCGCAATGGACGATGCCGGTCCGTATGGTATTCTCCAGTTTCCACGCCGTACCCAGTCAGTTGCTGTGCCATGTACTGGTATTTCGCCTTAGCCAGTGCGTGTACGTCGGGATGGTCCTTGGTATACCGAATCGAAATCTACGCTCGACCATCAGCGAGAGTCTAACGAGGGCCCAGATAAACATGATCGTATATAGTATTGTCTGATAGTCTGTCCAGATCTCTGCCCATGGACGGTTTCCAGATTGGGAATCAGGCAGATATGTCGAGGGCTACCCGGCGGATAGCGTGAAGGAACGAGCATGGAGTCTCCGGTTCTCGACTACAGGCAGCACGGATACAAGCGAGTGTGATAGAGCGCTCCAAGGTAGATGACTGATGCTTGATGAGCCCAGCATGGCTTGCATCAAGCACTGCATTCCAGACTTCCGCAGTAGCTGACCAGTAGTATGAAGCCACCTAGAGTCTCGTTGCTCCTACTCAAACAGTAATTATAAGGAAGTGGTGCGACTTTCTAGCCATAGATGGCGATGAACATATAGGTTTCGAAGAAACCAGAAAGTAAGTGGAGCTGATAAACTCACCCTCCCAGTAGACTTCTGCATGCTTTCAAGCTCCTCAAGAGCTTCAGCAAGGCATTTGTCTTCGAGCAATGTGTGGAGAATCACATCTTTGTGAACTTCTCGGTCATCGGAGACGACAACGTCCGCTAAACTGAGAGCCAGTTTCTCATCGTTGGCATCCGAGGACAGCGTGGTAATCTTCTCCAGACCATGGTCGTGTGCACTGCTGGCTTCCGAACTGCTATCCGAGCTGGTTTCTTCAATTGAAGAGGAGAAGTCGTTGCCAGAGCGAAAGAATGACATTGCCGGGTAGCTGCGGGAGATCAGATCAATCATCCAGGAGAGACGGTTTTGCTGACGCGAACCATTGCCACAGAGCTATCTTAAAGCAATTGCGGCCGGTACATTCAAGGAAAGCGCAAGAATTCGGTCGACATTTGTAGAATGGGTGCAGCCTGAAGGGCGCAGTCGAGGAAGTGTCCACTTCCATGTTGGGTAGTCTAGCCTGAGGCATCACGTGGGCCAAGGGCTGTCCAAAAAGTACGTTGCCGCACTGGAGGTGAATAGCGCAAGTGCAGTTCACAGGTCAAAGATACTTTAAGTGATCAATGCACCGAAGGGCCACACTGCTGAACACCTTGCACTATCTATCGCATGCAATCGGTCTCAGTGTTCTATAATCGACATGATCAGGGGCCCAGCTCCAATGTGAATCTGCATCAGCAACCGGAGCATCATCCGGATAAGCGAGCCTTATCGCCTTATCGCCTTATCGTGGGGTCTGTCAATTAAGCCGCGCCGTCACGCTCTCACGTTCTGACGCGCGCTCCCTCCCACCTTCTCCTCTCTACAGCAGCAGCGATGCCTAGACAGCTGCCATGGCTCAAAGATGGCAGCGCATCCGCAGCCGAGAAGAGGACGCCAAAGCCCACCAAGAGACAACGACTGCAGACTCCCGACCTTGACGAGGACAACACCACGGGCGTTTCAACACCGCAGCGCAAGAGAAGGGCCAATGCCAGTATGCGATTCCATATGAACTGCTCTCCCGTGGGCGCGCATCGCTGATTCGCGCAGACAGAACGCCCTCAACCTCGCCTCCTCCATCTCCCCCACGGGAAGAATTTATGCGCGAAGGACTGGCCGCTGATGACATCTGGATCATGGTGGAGGACGAGTTCCTCGAAACGGCAAAGTTGTTCACGCAACACCTTCATCACGCGGAGTACAAGCGCTTGAAAGACCTGGCCAAGGCGCAGAACGCGACTGCGATTAGCAACCTCTCCCGACCCGTGGATGGGAGGACACCGCTAGCTGGGGAAGCCAAGCGGCGCGTTGAAGCCGAGACGCGACTGAGCGCACAGAAGGCTGCTGTTCAAGGAGTGACTGGGCGAGATTCCGAGGACGAAGACGATGCGCCGTACATGCGCGATCCGTGTCTGGCGGGCCTCATGATGGGACGAAACGAACCAACAGCTTCTCTCGCAAGCGTGGCAGGATCAAAGTCAAACACGAGAGCAGCTGCAGGATACTTGAAGACACGGCCGCCCTCTCCACGATGGGCCAGTCGCCAACAGCGGGATGAGGGGCTCGAACAGCGCAAGCCTCGCGAGAAGTCCGTCTCAAAACCCAAATTGATTTCGCCAGTGACTTCTGAAGCGGATGACGAGGACTTGGATGCTCCGCCTCGTCCGCGCACAAGTCATGAGAGTTCAACGCGGCAAGCGACTCTGGTAGGAGCGAACAAGGACACCCTGCGCACTGTACAGGCAAAGCGACCACCGGACAGAACAGGCGCAACACGTAAAGACATCCGCTCCAACCCGAAGGCAGACATTAACGGAAATGACACTTTCTCGACATCTTCAAATAGACCATCAATTTCAACGTCCAAGCAGCCAGCGACCCAGTCAAGCATGACCAAGATCAGCGCCGGGTTAGATGCCTTTGATTTTCCCAAGCGGCACGCTCTTCCTTCTGGTGTTGCGGAGCGCATGGCGAAGCGGAAGGTTGAACTCGCGAAGCAAAAGAACGACGACACGCACAAGTCTGTGTCATTGAACGAGATACCCACATTCTTAGTTTGATCATGACTACTGATGCGACTATGGGTCGAAGAATTCGGAGGCGAAGGACCTTGCAACTCTGAATGGCGTTTGAGGTTTTCTCTTTTGGATACGGCGTTCTTTCTTCGAAGATACCCAGGCTCGCAAGGCTTATATGTACGTTTGAAAGCAGCGTGATCCCTATCGCGGACTCGCAAGTGCCGCAATGCATTCAACAAATCTTATCCTTTATCAGCAGCAGAGGAAGAAGTGACAATTGAGTGAGAGAGTGTCAAATTGGAAGGGCAGAGGGCTGAGAGACGTGGGTGTTGCGGCTTAGAATTCTGTTGCCAGGAGCGGGCACGGACTGGCAAGACCCTGATGCGCTGGCGCTGCGAACTGCATGGAGCTGACGCTGCCATTGAGCCTCGAGAACGCTGCACTTCAATCGTACATCTATCCATTTTGAAACACCCATATCTTCGAAGGTATCCTGCTTTGCTATTCTCTTGATTCCCAGAACACTGCAATGCCGCTGACACCGCTTCCCAGCTCACTGAACCGCTCTTGGCCGTCCACGAACCGCATCATCGACTGTTGACCGCCCACGCGTCCGCCGCAAGGCGCATTCCACTGCTTATCTCAATCGGCATAACGAAGCAATGCATCATGCCATCCTCTCCACCCTCCTACTGCTCCTCGCACTAGCAGCAGCGTCGCCGCCAAACTCACTCTCGTCCTTCTTCACACCCGTCCTCGAAGCGTCCTTCAACACGAGCGAATCGAGCGACCCTTCACTCGTCCATGAGCTACTGAAACGACAGTCTGGCTGCGCTTCCGGCTATACGAACTGCTTCCTCTATGGTGTCGCCGGCGCTGCTCTTTGCTGCCGGCCCGGAACTGGCTGCGCCGTCGACCAAGCCGGGCAAGTTGCGTGCTGCCCGAGTGGAGCTGTGTGTACTGGGACAATCGGCGCTGTAGCTGTGCCTACGACTTCGAGTTTCAACCCTTTTGCTACATCCACAACGGGATTTGTGATCGCAAGCACGACGAGTGTGTTCCCTACGAGCACCCAAGGATTCATCATCGCGGCCAGTACGACCGTTGCGACGATACCTGGCCAGTCTGCTGGAACACTGAATAGGAGCCTGGTCGGTCCCCGCTTTCACAGCCTACTTCAGAGATTGCTAACAACTGGCAGCCACATGTTCTACAGCTCCTTCTGGCTGGGTGGTTGTTCTTACGGGAAATGATCAGTTGATAGACTTGCCTAGGCGCTTCATGAGAGGCAAAACTTGCAGAGAACGAGTTTGAGGGCATCTCAAGATGGTGCTAAACTGAAGTTCATCAGAAGTTTTACGGGTGTACACGTTGTCCAGGCACATACAGGGCGGGGATGGGGACTTGGGAACCTTGGCGGGATCTTTTTCTTAGCTTGCATAGCTCTGGCGTTTCTCCGCTGCCGGACTTGCTCTTTGGCCGCTTCTCACTGTTTATGGGAGACTATGTTTACTCAACGGTTGAAGTCATGAATCCGCAACATCGAACAGAAGTTTTCTCAGTCGCCTATCGCATGAAAGAAGAGAGGCCAGTAACGTTCGCAGCCCCCAACAAACCTCGCATCCAAACAGCCCGCCAAACCAACTGTAAGATTGTCGTAGTGACCTATACGTTGTCAGTATCAATCACAAGAGGTACTGCACTCCACTTACCTCGGTTCTAAACATCGTCACCGTGGCCGTCAGATGCTCGGTCGCCGTGGTCACGGTGGTATAGCGTTCGATGACACGTTCAGGGATCACCGTAACAATCGCGGTCGACGGGGGCAGGAAAGAAGACTCATCCGTCACAGTCACTATCTCGAGGACAGTAGCCGTCAAGACCCCCATGACCGGATTCCCATTGACGACACGGGGCCAACAGGAGCACCGATCGGACCGATCGGGGTGTTATTTGAGCCCTCAACATGCGCGCTGCTTACGCCGTTGTGCATGCCCAGATCCGCATCGTTAACGGCAGCGGCGCCTTTCTCCTCTCCAACGTCCCTTCTGACGGCGGTTTCGGCGCCGCCGCCAGCATGTCCGACGCTCGACGCGTAGGCGGAGCGTGATTCTTATCGCCAGGAGCCAACGTGGTATCGCTGCAGCTCTTCTCCTTCTTCGCCACAATAATCAGCGCGGCGGGGAGAAAGAAGAGGACCTTGACGAGCTGCATTATAGCTCCGATATTGACAGGTATGGTATCGAAGATGATTTATGGAAGGATTTCTGGGGTGGAGGGTGGAGGATTGAATATGATTCGGAGAAGGCTTGAAGACTTGAGTTGTTTGTGTAGATAGGTCAAGAAGACAAAGCTGCTGTTCTGGATGCTTAAAAGCAAGATCGGAGGCACGAGAGGGAGCTCTTATATACTTTAAGCTCAAAGATTCGAAACTGCATCGTGGTGAGAGCTCTTTCTCCCTTCACGTGTTGCGAAGAATCTGCTCCACCGACAATACCTTGCTGGCTATATGTACCGTGGTTCGTCGAAGGAACTCAACCGCCGCCAACCTGATGGCGTGATCTTTAGCTGAAAGCATATCTCCATACCTTCTGTATCAACACCCGGAGGGCAGGCAGCGGTTTGACGGTGCCTGGACAAGTTGGCGATGGCAACCAGATGTGCTGCCATGAGATTGAGTACGGCAAGACTTACGCGAGATCTCAGGATACGACTCTGGTGGAGGGAATGAAGAGGAAAATTGAAAGCGCTGTTTCTCGGTTCAAGGATCTCCGTAACCCATGGTAAAGGTTCTCGGTTACAGTCGCACAGCGAACAAAACCTCACTCGATGACCCAATCCATTTTGACACGTATCAGCTTGCACGAACGAAAGAATCCTTACTACAGGAGTATCAACTCTCGAAAAGCTCCACCGGCATTCCAGCAACCAATCTATTAAAATCACACGGCTTCAACTCCCGAAGCCCCATGTCTACCGCCTCCTCTATGGTCGCCAGCACCTGATTCCAAGGACAGCCATGCTTGAGCGCAAATGCCCCGTGCAGTTGGCTAAAGAGCGTTAGCTGTGACAAGCCACGAGCTGGAAACTTTTGTTCTCTCACCGCTGAGTGGCGCGGTCGTCGATGATGTCGACAAGGACTTCTGGCATCTTGCCGAGCTGGTAAATGATGACGGACCGCGCCCCACGCGCCTCGAAGAGTACATGTATCATGGCGGCTAGTGATGATGATGGCAGCTGGTCAATGAAGGCGGACTTGCCGCCACGGCTCTTCTCTATAAGCATGTCAGCGACTATAGGACTTCGAGTAGTTGACGCAGCGCGTGCGCGGGGCAAACCCCAATCAGAGATAGACTTACCGAGATCGCGCAGACGGTACAGCAGCAGCAAGCCGCACTCCTTAAACTTCCGAGTGTTCGCGGGGAAGGCCGGCGAGGCAGGGTCGACACCGGAGGATACCGCCAAGAGCTCCTGGATGAGGCGCTCGACGAGCTGGTACCGGGCCGTGATGGTATTGAGCCACTTCAAAGAGGGCCCTGAGGCATCGGGCGCGATGCCCGGAAAGTCAGCGATGGCTTTTGGCTGGTTTCGAGCGGCCGCAGTTCTGATGATCGAGCGCTCGTAGTTCTTGATGGTGGAGTAGGTGTGTTTGTCTGCTGTGAGGAGGCTGGTGATGCTCTTGGGGCCGGTAGAGTCGATGGACGCCTCAACGATCTTTGAGGACAAGCTCAACGGACGGTTTGTTCCATTGATGGAAAGATTGAGTATTTGCGGAAGCCATAGTGTTTGTAAGGTATGATAGCTTAGTGTTTGTGGAGAAGATGGATGGATTGGCTGCACTGCTTAGAAGACTGGGAGTATAATATACGACAGTGAAGGAAGACCGTGACGGAACTGTAAAACGCAGTGAATGGCGGGAATCTTATGGACTTCACAGCTGGTGCAGATCCCGTCGCAATCAACGTAGGAACCTTTCTGATCTGTTCAATTTCCTGTTAGCTATTAACGTGCAGCAGTGTCCTGTCCCAATACCTACTGGCGTACTTTTTACCTCAATTGCTGGGGCGAATATTTAGAGCGTACCGTTCCATACTTGAGCCATACCACTCATTGCGACATAGTTTTCGTGGTGGAGAGTTTTAGCATCGCAACCACGGATGCCGCTAAAGAGCGCGCACAAAGTCACAAACAGGTAGCTAAAGACGCTTCACCGTCGACCCCTGTGAAGGCTTAAAACGGCCGTGTGAAGCAATAGAAGGACACGCGAGAGGACAGAAAATACCGGCTGATCGACGCCGGGTAGATATTGAAACACCATTTACGTTCTCTCTACGCCTACCTGTATTACCTTCGTAGCTTTGGAGATGAATCGGTAATATTCAGATAGCGGGTAAGTCTCAACTGACTGCGGTACTCACAACCAAGATTGTTGTTTTCTGCTTAGTCAGACGAGCGCCTTGGCGCACGAGAGCTGCGGCTCGCAGAATTTGGCCTGTGCGCAATCCGTGCGCTCCTGTGCAATCATGCGCCGTTTGCTGCGAATTTCGAACTTCTAAGCTCCCAACATTCATAAACTGCAAAAAGAGACCACAGAATAGGTTGTTCAGCAAAGAAAAAGGCAAAACGACGCCGGCAGGACTCGAACCTGCGCTCCCGAAGGAAATAGATTTCTAGTCTATCGCTATAACCACTCAGCCACAGCGCCTGATGATGGGCATTATTTTTAGTCAAACGTTCTATACCTGCAGTTAAATTTCCCGCCGGCAAGCGCCCTCTACATACATGTCACTCGGATGACACAAATCGCAATCGCCGGACTTGCAAATCACCGGGCTCCTATATCACTTCTAGACCACAGAAATCTATTAGATTCACCACGTTGCTGAAGATCTTCAATCTGGCCGTTCCACCTCTAGTTGTACCTTGAACACACTCATGAGGTAGTATATGCTGCCTTACGCTTAAAGACCCAACCGCTCCGTCAGTATGCCCTGTAGTAGATTCTTTATCGTTGTTAGTCCGGCGATTCTTGTCACCCGGGTGCATGCCAAAAGATTTATCACCACCTAAATCTGCATAGCATCCAACATTACAATCAATTGTAGCCCGCGGCAATCGGCGCGAGCGAACCCTGATATAATCATTAGTCCTCACGCTCTCCTTGCTCACCAAGCTGTATAGCAGGAAAACGAAGTCCGAGTCAAACAGATCTTCCTTCCTTTCTATTGTCTTATCGTAGGAGCCGTACTTAAAATCCACTCTCTACACTGTGATTCTGCCAGAGGTGTACCAGGTCGATTTAGCACCAGCCAGTTGACCTGTAAGTCCTACTCTGTCAATATGCGGAATTCACGTCAATATGTTGTATACCTATGAAACACTCTAGTGATTGTCATAGCAGTACTCTGCCTCAGCCCCTCGATTGCGAGCGATGTTACCCCCAATCTTCCCACCTCTCCTCAACTCTGCCAATCCATGGGCAACTACTCTCGAAGACCTCCGCGCCCTATACAAATGCCCCCACACCGGCGCAGTCACAATACGAACCAGCCTGCTGCATGGCTTCCCCCACGATGACGCTGTCCACCAATACACCTTCTTCAACCCTTCGACCCACCACTCAACCCCCGAGTCATCATCCGCGCCGTCCACCTCAAAGGGTAGCCTCAACACGCTCGGCTACAGCCCCATCCCGCTATCAGGCTACCTCTCCATGGTATCCGCCCTCTCCGCAGAAGCCGCCCAGCAGCACCGCACCACCAACCCGCCTGCCAACCCTAAACCAATCATCCTCTCCATCACCGGCACCGTCTCCGAGGTCGTAGAATGCCACCGCCTGATCCACGCCCACCAGCTCCAAACCCCGATTCCCCTGGCCATCGAGCTCAACCTCTCCTGCCCGAATATCCCCGGCAAGCCCCCACCCGCCTACTCCAGCGACCGCCTACTCGAGTACCTACTTGCGCTCAAGCGCTCGGCCGCTGAGCTAGGCGCGCCGGAGATCCCGCTGGGGATCAAGGTGCCGCCGTATACCTACGCGGACCAATTCAGCGGCCTCATCAAGGCGCTGAGCGCGGTGGCTAAGGCGGAGCCGGAAGGGAAGGGGTGTCCGGTGAGCTTCATCACGGCGGTGAATACGCTTGGTTCGTCACTCCTCCTGACGCCTGCACCGTCGGGTGACTCCAACGCTGGGTTCAAGCCAACGCTGAACTCGGCGTCCGGGGAGGGAATCGGAGGCCTGGCGGGCGCGCCGCTGCATCCGCTTGCGCTGGGGAATGTGGCGACGCTTGTGCGGATGTTAGGGACGAGGGAGGAGTTGAGAGGGGTGGTTGTTATTGGGGTCGGAGGCGTTGAGGATGCGGAGGGGTTTCGACGGATGAGGGCGGTGGGGGCCGCGGCGGTTGGGGTGGGGACTGCGCTGGGGAGGAGGGGGTCGGTGTTTTTGGGGAGATTTTGGCGGGAGAGGAGAGGGGAAAGCTTTGAGGGGAGGGAGAGATGGATGGACTGGGACTTTAAGCAAGTACATTGGGAATTTTGGATTACCGGCGCCCGGGTGCTGCTGTGGGGAGCTGGTAGTGGTAGGCATGTAACGTTCCTGTTCTATACATTCACTATCCGAGCCACCCTGTGTACCATCATACAGCATCTGCGCCCATAGTAGTACCACAAAAATCCGCACCTCTTATGAGCAGTCAGCTCCCATCCGGCTCGAGCGCAGGATAAGCTCCAAGATTACTCACCTATAAGGCTCCAGCCCTTCGATCTCACAATTTCTCCTTCCTCACCGCCCGCCTCTCCAACCCCTCCAGCCCTCCAAGCAACTCCAAGTTCTTCTCACTCAGCCTAATCTTCTCTTCCTTCGGCAGATCCCTCCACTCCTTCCTCTCCTTCTCCTCCTGTTCCCTCCACCTCCCCATCTCCGCCCCAATCCACTCCTTACACGCCTCCGCCGTCTCCTTAACCCTCTCCATCGGAATCAGATGCCCCACCCCCTCCATCACCACCTCCTTAACCCTCCCCTCAGCCGCGCCCCCACTTCCGCTCACACCCGTGCCAGTAGTCGCCATCTTCTCGGCGCGGAACTCCGGCGCTGACATCGGGGACTCGGTGCCGAAGATGTAGAGGACCGAGGGCCGGAGGAAGGGCAGGTTGTGGAAAGTGATGATGGGCTCGGGGCGGTAGAACGGGGCTTGTGGGTTCTCGAGGGGTGTGACGTCGGGGTGGGTGAGGCGGTTGTAGGATGAAGAGGTTGCAGAGGTGGTGGAAGGGTCTAGGGAAGGCTTGGGACGCAGGAAGGTGAAGACTTCTTGGTGCTTCGTCGTCGTGAGGGTGACTTGTTTCTCCTCCGGCGGCTCGGGAGTAACGGTTGGCTCCGCTGTTACCGGCACGGAGGAGGTGGGGAGGTTGGTGGTCGAAGGGTAAAGCTCTGTCGGTAGGTCCCGCAGGCCGTGCTTGAGCCACAGATCCAGCACCCGTGGGTCCCAGGCGCGGTAGAACGCGCTCTTCTTGTACGATGCGGCGGCCGCGGCGCGCGAGGGCCAGAGGTCGCGCCGAAAAGCGGAGGCCTGGGCAGGCAGGTGGTTGCCCATAACGTTGCTAAAGCGCTGGATTACTGGGTCGATGAGGACAAGGGTTTCGAGCAGGCGGGGGTGCATGAGGGAGAGATTGACGAGGTTGTTGCCGCCCATGCTGTGACCGATGCCGATGAGCGGTCGGGGCATCTGGGAGCGGAAGTGGTTGACCATGTGGAGCAAATCACGCGGGTGGTCGTACCAGGAGGCTGTTGTTGGTTAGCGAATTGGTGCGTCAGGACAAGCACTGGGACGCGCACGGTCATTGCCCAGTTTGCCTTCATTGAGCACGCCACTTGCGCCTTGATGCGCTACATCTGCTATCCAGATGCCGCGGATCCGGAAACTGGACTTTTCTGTGCGCTTGAGTAGCTCGTCCCAGAGCGGCTCGTAGAGTTCCTGGACACAGTCAAGAATTAAATTGAGGTCCACCGATACGTATGGGCCAGGAGTGGATACCTTGGGAAAGCCATTGGCATGTCCGCCAATGATTGTCACATCTCCTGGCCGAGGATTGGGGTTGCTTAATGGAGTATACTGCTTGATTGACAGGTGTAGGACATCCTCTTGTTCCCCGGCCGTTGCTCGAGGATACTGGCGGATGTGCTGGCACGGTAGCACGTGCTCGTGGACGCGGAAAAGAGATGTAGACATGGCGCGGACAGGCTAGAACAAGGGGCGAAAACGATGAAATTGAGTAAGAAATGTTCGTGAAGCGGAAGTCAAGATGAACACCATATAAGAGCTCAGAAGCAGCCTTCTATCAATGTATGTGTCTTGTATAGGACGCACAAAGAGCCCTTTCTTAGTAGCGATATAGTAAGCCGACGTGCTAGCTTGAGAGTGTACAGGCAGCAGACTCAAGAGCAAAGAACGAAAAATGGAGATTCCATGGTCGGGTTGTGGTGCAACTATCTTACCGTTTTGATAGAGGCTCAGGTCCCAGTGCGGGCCGAGGTTGATGACAAGAAGCAGCCTTAGGAGCTGGCGTTGACCTATCACACTTGCAGTCGAAGCAAGCCACACTAAAAACACGGCAGAAGCTTCGGAGATGGACGACATGCGGGTAACGCGTGCCTCAAAAGGCGATGCAGCGCCGCATGGAATATTGAGACGGGAGGGTTCATAGAGTTGCAAGGTCGATGGCTTGCAGGTGGTAAAGGGCTGATGCCTGAGGCGTGCACATGTCGACGCGAAGCTTTGACGCGATACGCGATTCCGACGTAACACCATTAACTCCACCACCCAGATACCGGGGATACCTACCTAGGTATTCAATGCTGCCCTCTCAACCACTCGCCATCCCCGTGTGCAAGTGACAAGTGACACTATGGCTACGGACGTTGCCGACGGAGAGCCCACAAGCTCGAACCAGCCGCTTTTCTACGGCATTGCCTTTACCATCATCCCCAGTCCCACATTGACCCAGCACCATGCAACAGAGGTACCCAAAAACTTTATAGTCATACTACAAAGCTGGCACTACCTATACTCACTGACTGCTGCAGCTTGGAAGAAAACTCGAAGCAAACGGCGCAACCTTTATCCCACTCGACCCCGAAACCGGGCGCATACAAGACCTCACGCTCCTCAGCCATATCGTCTCCACAACCTCCGACTTCCCAGACTACCACAGCGCGTTCGACAAGTTCGTCCACGTCGTCAAACCGTCATGGGTAGACACGTGTATCCTCAGGCACAAGCTCGCGAATCCCCGCCAGTTCAGCCCAGACCCCACGCTCTTCCTCTCCGATGTCACTGTGACGTGCGCCGACCTGCCTGAGGGCGACAAGGAGGGCATAGCTGGAGCCGTCATTGCCATGGGTGGGCAGTACTCTCCGGCTCTGTCGAAGATGGTTACACACGTCGTGGCCTTGACCATGGATAACGAGAAGTGCGAGGTTGCGCTAAAGAAGAGGCTGCGGTGCAAAATTGTACTGCCACACTGGTACGCCAGTTCGATGAACATTGAGGAATCAGACGCTAACCACTGTCTCGCAGGTTTGATGACTGCTTGAAGCTGGGCAGGCGCATCCCAGAGGATCCGTATCTGCTGCCGAACCCGTTGATCCTGTCCAATAAAGACGTCCCTCACAAAATTCCTTCGAACAGGGACGTCCAAGGGGCAACCTCTCCAGTTCCGCAAGTGTGGCCGCCGGTTTCTGTCCCTCCGCGGGTGCTCGATGTGTTCAAGGGAAAGAAGATCATGTTCTCCGCGGATCTGGAGATGGGCCAACACCTGTACGACACTTTGGAAGAGATAGTGGACTACGGCGGTGGCGAACTCATAAATCTCATTGACGAAGCCGACACATACATCTGCAACTGGCGCGAGGGTCAAGACTACGTCAAAGCGTCACAGGCCGGCAAGGCCGTGGGCAACGTAACGTGGTTATACTACCTAATCACTCATAATGCCTGGACCTCGCCAATGCGTCGCCTCCTGCATTACCCCTTACCAAGAGGAGGTATCCCAGGTTTCGAGAATTTCAAAATCAGCTTGTCAAATTATACCGGCGAAGCGAGGATCTATCTAGAGAACCTGGTGCGAGCGACCGGCGCCGAATTCACCAAGACAATGAAGCAGGACAACACACATCTCATCACGGCTCACCTGGCGAGCGAAAAATGCGAAGCAGCCAAGGACTGGGGTATCAACCTCGTGAACCATCTCTGGCTCGAAGAAAGCTACGCCAAATGCAAACTCCAACCCCTAACGAATCCACGGTACTCGCACTTCCCGCCTCGCACGAACCTCGGCGAAGTCATCGGCCAGACACAGCTTGATCGCGAGGCAGTCGAGAGGCTGTTCTTTCCTCCTAATCCCATGCAGCCAACCCCTAGCAGTGGAGCGCCACCAAAGACCAACGGTGCCGTCTCCTCGGCTCCCGCCGTTCCAGCATCAAGCACCGAAGTGCCAGCCCAGCCAACCACAGACGCAGCAAGAGAAGAGCCAAATGACGACGCCGCCGACCGGCCGACCCTGCTGGCGACCCGAGCAAAGCGTGCTCGCGGCGACTCAGACATCCGCACCCCGGCTGCAATCCGAAAGCTCGATGGCAAGGAAAACGAAACACCTACAAGCACGGGCAGCCGCGGAGCAAAGGATCGGGCGCTGTCAAAGCTGCATGACGCGGCTGCAGACATTGCGGTGTATGAGAGGGAGAGGAAGCGTGTCGGTGGTGTTGTGTATGGCAAAGAACGAGCTAGTGGCTCGCCCGCTGTTGACGACAAGACCAAAGCAAAGGAGGCAGCGAGTCGCAAGCGAACGCGAGATGAGGATCAAGAAGCTGAAGAGGATGAGGAAGACTCAGTCGCAGAACAGGCGTCGAAGAAAGCCAAGAAGGGCCGAGGAGCCAAGAATGTTCCACCGATTCAATACCGTTTGATGCTATCGGGAGATGATCGATGGGTAGACAAGCCGGGCAAGGAGTCTGCCGACAAGGTAAGCGCTTCATCCTTTCCTACTCTAGCGTCCTGTTTCGCCCTCATGCGGATATTTTTCCGCAACTGACACCATCCAACCCCAGGCCAAACTCCGCGACCTCGGCATCTCCATCACGCAATCCCCGACCGAAGTAACCCTCCTCTGCGCGCCGCGCCTAATCCGCACCCGCAAATTCGTCGCCGCCCTCGCCGCCGCGCCAACGGTCGTCTCCTCCGGCTTCCTGGACTCCTGCCTGCGCTGGGGGCGCATCCCAGACCCGGCAACGTTCAAGCTCGTCGACCGCGAGACCGAGGACAGGCTCGGTATCAAGCTTGACGAGGCGTTGGAGCGCGCAAAACAGAACCGGCGACAACTGCTCAAGGGATGGCAGATCTTCTGCACGGAGACGATTGGCGGCGGGTTCGACACGTTCAAAGATATCATCGCGGCGAACGGAGGCACGTGCGTGCCGTGGAAGGGGCGTGCGTCCGGCACGGCAAGGAGGAGGGTGAGTGATGAGAAGGACGAGACGAGTGGTGATCAGGAGAATGAAGAGGCCGAGGCGTTGTATTTGCTCAGCGGGACGACGCCCCAGGAGAAGAAAACGTGGGACGCTTTCAAGACGATGGCGACGAAGCAGGGCATGCTGCCCAGGATCGTGAGACAGGACTGGATCCTGTATGTTGCGATGGCGCAGCAGGTCGTTTGGGATGAGCAGTATGAGCAGGAGGAGTAGGTGGATGAGAGATGGGCCTTTGGGAGCGGGCGTTCTGTAACTGGCTCGTGTGTGGAGCTCTACGGTTTATGGCTGGCTTGCAGCATTGAGCTGTTTGACCTGGTAAGGCGTCCGTCCTAAGCGGATAAGTCTGTCTGCGGAACTGCCGCGCGCTTTGAGCTTGCGGACGCGGGATCGCTGTACCTCTAAAAGAGCTGGCATGGTTTAGCTAGATGACCTCACGAGTATATGGTATCAATGTAAAAGATCAAACCTACAGCATCCCATACATTTCATGATTGTGCCTTCCTTCACTCTTATGTTGGGACAGCCGCAACCACGGGCTTCTTGCATGCTGCCTGACTGTCTCCAAAGCCTGTCCCTTCCAGCACTCAGTGCCTCAGAAGAACTTGACACCGAGCGAGTCATCGCTGCCAAAGATCTGCGCCTTGCCACGCTTGACGAGGATCTGAAGTGACCGTTGCAGTAGCTCCGGGTCCATACCGTGAAACTCTGAGGTGAAGTCCGTCAGCGTCCATCTGCGACGTTTATGACTTCGACACCATCCGCCCTACAACGGCCGCCGCTGAGAGCATCTTCAAGACGCGGAGACAAACGTACCTTGCGAAGCCGTAGCATCGCTCTCCGTAAGCTCATAAAGCGTCAACACCGTATTCTTCTGGCCGGTCGCCTCGACCTGCAGACTCCGTCAGCACTCATCACCTTCCACACACACTACCGTGTCCGTATCCCCAAAACGTATATGACCTACCCAAGCAGCAACCACCCCCGCCCACTCCTCCGGCCTCCTCCACCAGACCCAAAACCGATCCCTCTCTTTATCCCTATCTCCCCCTTCCCCTTCCCCCCACCCCCACCAACCCACTCCGCCCTCTCTCCCCCTCTTTACTCGCCATCCACTCAACCACCTCCCTGGCATCCTTGATATTAAGCCGCCGCCCCAGCGCGCGGTTGTAGAAGAGCGGCCCATCTGCCGCATCCCGCAGAGAGAGCTGGAACAGGCGGTGGTGTCGGCAGTAGGATTGGATTAGGTGCGACCAGGAGGTTAGTTGGGAGGTGCGGGTGCTGAGGACGGGTTGGAGGGTGTAGAAGGGGGGAAGGAGTGCTGGGGGGAAGGGGAAGTCGGTGGAGGTGGTGGTTGTTGTCATGGGGGCGGTTTGGTCGGTGGGTGTAGGGCTTGAGTTGTACGGTTGTTGTTCGTGTTGATGGAGGTGTGGGCGAGGTGTAGTGCGCTTTTGGCAGCTAGGAGCCCTGGAGGTTCGGATAGGTAGTGTGGGGATGCGGGAGAGTAAGGTGGGTAGAGGTACAGAGTAGGGTGTTGGGGCTTGGCGGGGGAGAGATGCTCAGGCGCTTAGGTTTCAGGATTGGTGAGATGTTTATGGATGGTTCTATGGTCCCATACTCAAAAGGCTTTGCTCGATGTGCACACGCACCCAGATGTGATCCAACAGGGATAGTTCCATGATGATTGCTCAAATTCTTAACATCGCTCTATGGGCTAAACATAAACCTCCGTAAATCAATATCACCTCTCAAACCACCAGCTTTTCCCCAAACCAAACCCATAACGTGGGAATTAAACACCCCTACCTCATCCTCACAAGCATCCCCTCCACCCCCTCTAAATACAACCTCACACTCTCCGCACACCTCGCCACCATCGCCCCATCCACAACCCTATGATCCGCGCTCCAACTAAACACACACTCCTCCCTCCTAACAATCTCCCCCTTCTCCCCAAACGCTGGTACCGCCCTTGTCCTCCCGACGCCCAGAATCGCCACCTGCGGGCTCACAATGACCGGCGCAACCGCCGTGCCGCCAATGCTGCCAATATTGCTGACCGTGAACGTCGCACCGGACAGGTCGGCGGTGCTGAGTTTCCCGGCGCGCGCTAGACCGGCTAGACGCGCGATTTCGGCGGCGAGGGAGACGATGCTGTGGTTCTGGACATTGCGGACTACGGGGACGAGAAGGCCCGAGGGCGTGTCGATTGCGATGCCGATATTGTGGGAGGCTTTGAGGGTTAGTTGCGGCTTGTCTGAGGGGCTGTGCGGAGGCTCGAAGTGTGAGTTTAGGATGGGGTGGGATTGGAGGGCGAGGGAGACGGCTTTGACGATGAAGGGGAGGCTGGATAGCTTGGGTGTGGAGGCCGCAGAACTGGTCGAGTGTGAGGCGTTGAGCTTCCGCCGGACGGTGTTGAGAGAGCTGAAATCTACGTTGTCGGTGTAAAGGAAGTGGGGGATTGAGAGTGAGCGGGTCATGGCCTTGTACATGCCAACTTGAATCGGGGTCAGGGGTACCGTCTTGTCCTCCGCCTGCGGCTCTATTGTTGCTGCAGGAGAAGGCGCCGGAGCCTCCTTCGATGACGAAGCGTGTTTTTGGACGTCCTCTTTCAGCACCCTTCCGTCCTTGCCTGTGCCTCTTATGTCCGCGATGTCGAGATTAAGCTCCTTGGTCAGATGCCGCACAGCTGGCGTGGCCAAAGTAGCATGTTTTCCTGATGGTATGTCGCGCGGCCTCTGAGATTGTTGGACAGGTTTCGCTGCATCCCCTTCGGGCTCCGGTGGGCTCTCGCTTTTCTCTTGTGTCTTCGGCTGCTCCGGTTCGGGCGCCTCCTTGGGTTGTTCGCCTGACACCTTTGTGAGAGCCTCATCTTCCGGAGCGATGTCGCCTTGTATATCTATATCCACGAGAGGCTTCGACTATCAGCCTGTTTCCATCTTGACTGCGGGGAGGCTGTATACCTTCCCAACTTTGGCCATGTCGTCCGCCTCGTAGTATAGCTTCTTGATTACGCCGTCGAACCGGGAAGTAATCTATCTTGAATCTTAACTTCTGCACAACCTATTCGCCGTTCAAATTCTTACTTCTACTGATGCTTTATCGGATTGGACCTCGCATATCTTGTCGAACTGCTCGACGCGCGCGCCAGGCTGAACGAACCATTGTATGACCTGACATTCGGTGATACCTGGTGCATCATCAGCTCAAGCTCTACAAACATTCTCCCAAAACCCACCTTCTCCAATATCCGCCAGCAGATACGGCTTAACGACATCGCGCCTGGCAGTGCTGTGGAATGGCCGACGCGGGTACTGTCTAGGTGCTGCGGGGCTCTTGAAGGGTCTTGCTGCGCACGACGGCCGCACCGAAGGCTTCAGGATGCAGCCCAATTCTCGAATAATCAGGGTTTTCATCGTGGGAGGAGGGCGTGTGGACTACATCATGGTGTTTACCGTGAGGAAAGGTGTTTATGAAGGAAGGGATAGAGCCGATGCAAGCCGGCGTGCGCTCATCGCGGGGCGCTAGACGCAGAATCTGGGGAAGCTTGTCCCTCGGTGCAAGGCACGTGATGATACCGCGAAAGATGGAAGAAGCCTTTTCGTTTGCATAGTGAGTAGGGTACCTAGGTATTTGGTCTGGCCTATAGCTTGGCTTGAAGATGTGGTCAAGCCGGGAGCCGCAGATATGAGGTAGATATCGCCGCTACCAAGCCCGTCGCACTACATCTAGTAAGGAGGTGCTGCAAAGCGTGCAACTGCCCTGTGGTATATTATAGAGACGTCTGGGATGAGAGTACAACAATGAGTTCCCGTCTACAACGCATTGATGGTGGAGTATATTCATTCTCATGTTTGATCTGCTAGCAGCGCATCTGAACCTAACGAAATCCAACCAGCAGCAATCAATGGAAGTGTATGGTATCTAATCTTCATCAAGGTAAGTGAGACGCAAAGTAAACTACTTAATGACGAGATCAAGCCCACGGCCACGCAAAGAGTACAGTCGTGAGCCAATCTAGCAGCCCGGTAGACATTCCCAGTAGTTGACGCCGCCCATGCCCTGCGGGAATAATGCTAGTAGTGTTGTTCCCCGATGACTCGAAAATTAAACGCATGTTGATCATAACTCAGCATCTGGAAAGCAGAGGAGTTTGGACGTATACTATCCGGGATGCCGTTATAGAGGTAAGCGGAGAAAGTCAGAGCCTCAAGGGACACGAACTGCGTTAGTGGACACAAAGCGGGTGTGCCGAAGGTGTCGAGGCAAGTGCAGCGTGCTTTGAATGACGTCTCCAGCCCAACTCCACTCTGAGCGTTTCGGATGCTCACGACGACTGCTCGACGGTGTCCTGAGCCATGACCTCTTTCACCAGCTCCAAGGCCAAAGTCTGTACCTCCGCCGTGGTGCGGTTGACATCGATGGGTAAGACGTCCGTCTCATCTTCTGTTGGCTCTTCTAGCGCCTGGAACTGGCTCCTAACCATGCTTTCCTTCATGTAGTGCCCTTGTCTCGCCCGTACCCGGCTCACCACGAGGTCCTCTGTTGCGCGTAGGTACACGAAGTGAACGAGGACGTCGCTCTTGTTATACGCGGCGACCCGGATGACGTCGCGATACCTCCGCTTCAATGCGCTGCACGTCAGGATCACTCCAGTCGCGCCGGTAGAGAAAGCCGCTACGGCCTGCTGCCTCAGCGAGATCAACCAGTCCCATCGATCCGCGTCCGTAAGGGGTATGTCGGAGGCCATCTTCTGGATGTTCGCTGCGGTGTGTAGCTGGGCATTGTCAGTTTCATGAGTAAAGCTTGATAGTGTGATAGCTCTCACTTCATCGCCTTCGATGTACGGAAATCCCAATTGTCCTGCAAGATATCGTCCAACCGTGCTCTTGCCACAACCTGCTGGACCAGTGATGATCCAGATGTGACGATGATGCGAAGGTGTGACGGTTCCGTCGACGGGCGCCATGGTGCTGGTCAGGATGGCAGAGTTCACTGCTGGGCCGTAGAGACCGGAGGTGTGGTTTAAAGTAAGCATCGCGAGCAAACAGCGCGATGATGAGTGTGTCGATCAGGCGACGTCTGGGCTCAACGGCAGGGTCTGGCTTGCTCAACTTCCACAGGGCTTTAGGAGTTTGAAGTTTTACAGCTTCAGTTCAGCGGGCATTTCATGGAGATATCACCAGCGAGCCTGTCAGCCCCTGCCGGAATGGAAGCAGACCTGCCGTGCAGGATCCACAATCGGTGGAGCAGATGCCGCACGCGCACCGGGCATCTCATCGTGAGAGGTGGGCAGAAATGATAAATTGCCATTTTGGTACAGATGGGGTTGATGTCACCAGCGTCTGCGGAGCCCAACCCGAGGATCGGAAAAGCGAACCTCGTGCGTCGGAACGAGCAAACGCCGGAGTTTGCGCCAATGACAACCATGACCGAACTTCCTGCGCCGCCGACAACACGAAAGAACTCGGTGATGTTTGCGCTGTCGGCGTTTGACGGACGGGTATCTTGGCGTGGGGTCTGCCGTGGACTCCCGTCGGCTTTCCCCGCATTGTGTCGCATGCACCCGTCGCCCTGTCAGGCACGACATTTCACGCCTGCCGCTCCACGTTCTCAACATGACTGCCGTGGGGACGTGCCGGTATTTGAGTCTGTTGCACGTCACTGAATCCAGCGCTTGTACATGGCGGTGCAATGCACGACAGGTGATGGAAGCCTGGAACTGCAGTGCGGACATCTCTCCGCCGGCAGTCTTGGGAAGTTCGGAACGCAATCCCGTGATCAGTGTATTGTCGGTCTTACGAGAAGACTATGAAGTACCCCTTGGCAGGGGGTTCAATCAATCATTGTGAAGGAGCGGCCTCACTCCATGAAAGTGAGGTGGACGTTGTGGATACCGCTGTTTGGAAACCCTGAGCGAGCTCGGCGGACTCCGTCAAGTCTGCAAAGAGCCCATGAATGGAGATAGGAGTGCCCAGGAACACGGGAATTACGCGAGAGACCACCACATGGCTCTCAGGGCCGCAATCGATGAGGCACAAACCCTGTGGTGATAGCAACCGACGCATTAGATGTTGTCGGTGGCACTTTCTGCGTCCCTGTAAGGCTGATATCTTGGCGCTGCCGCGCGCTTGTTACGTCAGCCGTATTCCCACCAGGGTAGGTCACGCGTTTAGGAGTGCTTACCGCAAGGCATAACGTTCACCACATTCGGCTCAAAATTAAGAACAGTAGCAGAAACCGGGACTCTTGAGCGGGCACTACTGAAGACGCATCTGGTGCGCAAACGACCAACCATGTCAATATTCTTCTCAACCCCGGTCGACATCGACATCGTCCTGGAAGACAACGATGACCGGCCAGCGGTGGACGTCAAGCTCGACAAGAACCGGAGGGAGAAGGTGCCGTTGTATTTGGATGGAGAATCCGTGAAGGGCGCAGTGACAATACGGCCAAAAGATGGGAAGAGGCTGGAACACACTGGAATTAAGGTGCAATTCATCGGCACGATCGGTCAGTGAAGTAGGCCTCGATGTGCGGACAGCAGCGTCGCGTAAATGCAGTCGATGGCTGACACTTGGCCTGACATGCAGAGATGTTCTTTGACCGCGGCAATCACTACGAATTCCTCTCCCTAGGCCAGGAGTTAGCGGCACCTGGCGACCTGCAGCACCCTCAGACCTTCGAATTCAACTTCAAGAACGTCGAGAAGCAATATGAATCATACAACGGCATCAACGTCAAGCTACGGTACTTCGTCCGCGTCACCGTCTCTCGGCGCATGGCAGATGTGGTTCGGGAGAAAGACATCTGGGTGTACTCCTACCGGATACCGCCGGAGACGAATGCCTCGATCAAGATGGATGTCGGTATCGAGGACTGCCTGCACATTGAGTTTGAGTACTCGAAATCGAAATATCACCTAAAGGATGTTATCGTGGGGCGGATATACTTCCTCTTGGTGCGGTTAAAGATTAAACATATGGAACTGTCAATCATTCGAAGGGAGACGACTGGAGCAGCACCCAACCAGTACAACGAGAGCGAAACACTCGTGCGGTTTGAGGTAAGTGTTCATTCCAGTACAGTCACCCGATAACAGCGCTAATGATGGGCAGATAATGGACGGGTCACCTTCTCGAGGTTAGTGCAGTCACCACAGTTGCCGATTGCTGCTGTATCTTTGCTTCCAGAATTATGCCGAATGCTGTGTACGAAGACTTACATGGCGTTAGGGGAAACAATCCCTATCCGGCTTTTCCTTGGCGGCTTTGACCTTACTCCAACTTTCCGTGAAGTCAACAAGAAGTACTCGACGCGCTATTACCTAAGCCTGGTTCTGATTGATGAAGGTACGTCGACAGCTTAAGGCTACAACCGCGCAGCAGAAAGAGGACAACCAGTGGAAAACCTCCGTCCGAACACGGCCCAACACGTTCCCGTACAGATCGACCTACCTTTGGCGGCCGTTGTCCCTTATGATTTTGCAGCAACTGACTCTTCTCGCAGATGCACGGCGCTATTTCAAACAGTCTGAAATTGTACTCTACCGGCAAGCGCCCGAAGGCCTTGCGGCTGCGCAGGCGCAGAATCTGCAGATCGCTCCCTCATGAGGCGACGAAATATCCTACACCTCGAAACCACCATGTCGCCATAGAGCGTCTGAAGCAGCCTTGGTCTGGATGCGCGGCGTCGATCCATGGCCCTCATTGAGACGCCAGCACGTGCCTGTGGTGGGCTTGCGGCTTGAGCCGGCGTTGACGGGATCTTATCGGTGGAGGGTAATTGTACTCCTAGGAAGAGGGCATATATCTTAACGTGACCGCAAATCGCGTGCCACGCGTCTGTTCAGAATCACTCCAACACCAACATGTCTTCTCAACATCCTTCATATGCTCATCAAAGTCATTTGTGATCAAGGGCTACTCAACATGTCAATTGATACAGAGTTTCCTAACACCTATCCACAAGAGCGCCACTCTATACGATAGCACAAAACCACAAAACCACAAAACCACAACACAACGGTGATAACTTAGAAGCGTAACTCAGCACAAATGTGTGTGCAAAACAGGTTGCCTTTCGCTTTCACACAAGTACCCACCTGGAGTCAGTCACGACAGATAGCTGCACGCAAAATAAAAATCCACGATCTGGGATCAAAGTAGCGGATAGCAAACCTCTACCAAGGCCGACAATGTTTTGTGCATACTGCTTGGGCCTTAATTCCAGGATCGCAGACGTTCACAGCATTGCTTACAAGATCGCCGCTGTACACCAGCGCTGGGGAAGCAAGGCATTCTTCTGTCGATCATCGTCTTAACTAATGGAGTTCAAGCATTGGTAACACCCATGATCCAATTTGGGTTCGCGAGGGAAAAGAGCTACGATCTAGCCATTGACACACAATCAAGGAAAGCACCGACTTCCAATCTCACCGCTACGCTGAAAAGAACTCCGCAGCATTGGCGAAGGTAGCCATCAGGCTGGCATTCGCTCATCGAATGCCACCCCGTATCGAATTCTAGAATGGCCGCTGCCAAGGGCATACTAGACGAGGAACACGGCGACCCATAAACCCCTCCGTAGAAAGCGGATGACAACAGCTATCTGTTGGGTCGCATTGGAAAGGGCTCTCGAACCACCGCAGTTCAGAACGCCCGACTACGGTCCGCCGCCTCGCAAGGGAACGCCGTCTCCCATTCAGTGTCCCTACGACCATTCGACATGTTCCATCCTCAGCATGACGGGAAGCTCGCAGATGGAGAAGATCTTGGTTGTGATGTCCTGGAACGTTTATGAGAAACATCATTCTCGTGGCTTTCGACGGAGGAAAGACCCGCTTTCTGAGTTGATCTAGCCATCTCGTATCGCCGCCAGCTACGCAATCGCATGCCACTCGAAAGTCCCACTAGTGAATGTTTCAGGGCTGCCAATAGTCGGGCCTGGAGTCGAATGGACGACTTCATCGCGGGAACGCGTAGCCTTACTCCTGATCAGCCCCGCTACGAGGAAGTTGGTGTGTCTCTTAATAAGACCTATTTGGCGCTTGCCTCTGGCTGCACTTCAACCTTGTACCTACCGTCAGCGCTTAGCCATGGAATACGCTGAGCGCTGGGCCATCGTCTTTGCGGTGCCGCCTACCGAAAAGGGCTGCACCCTGGTATAAAGGGTGCACTGGGCACCAAGAAAGGCAAGAGCACAGGATAAAGAATCGCCGAAAGGCCATGAGGCAATCCAATGATTAGCTTAGTGGGAGGCTCAGATTCCGACCATTTCAGACAATCACGATTCGGAAAACAAGCTTCGCGCATGGTCAGACTTCATGCAGTTCGCTCAAGTGGCATCCTCCAGCCATCAATCGTCACTCACGGGATAGGCATCGGGATCAAGGCCGATGTAGCAAAGCCTTGCCATCTATTCATGGAGCCGATCATGCTCCTATGGCACTCGTCCGTGAATGGTGCCTGCCCCTTGACTCGCTTGAGAAGGGCTCATGCGATCCATCACCTGGCAGCGCACCGCCAGATATCCCGACCGGTTGGCCCATGCATATCTTCCAGATGCGTCGCTCACAGGAGTCATATACGGGAACGTTTCCCTCGGCTTTCCCAGGAAGGGCTCCTAGACTAGCCGCGGACGAGGCTTTAAGCATGCAGTTGACAGGAAGTACCATTTCATTAATAGCTATAGGTCGGGTTCCATTTTTCAATGGCAGTCCTCGGTCCCAGGCATGTTCTATATGGGTAACGCCAAAGTGAAGACTATCGTGTGGTTTCATCCGGAGAGACCAGTGCTCTGTGCCTTCCAGAACGCGGGTCTCGCGGTGGACGTCAACAAAACCGCTCGAAACACTCAAATAACCGATACCTGAGCCACCGGCAATCCGTTAGCGGGCCTCTTGACCTAAGCACGGCCTCACGACCTGCGTCGGGGCGCAGCTCGTGACATAGCAAACCTTTCCAAGTCTAAGGTCAGCGGTGTTGCGAACAAGGCGGCCAGCGGAGCTCTTGGCTACAGCAAGAGTGCAGATATGAAAGGACTCACGGCCCTATCTCCTGGCCTCTTTTCCTGCCAGCGCAGTAGACCCATCGTGGGTATATCCCCAACGAGTCGGCAAGCGGTAAAACAGAACCAACAGGCGCTCACAACGCTGCCAACGACGCTCTTTGGACGCTACAGTGCCCATCTGGCAAGCGTTGCAGAAGGGCGCCCGCGACAACAACAAGTTCAATGCGACCAAGCCCGTCAATTTCCCGTTTGAAGGCGATTCCCGTCTTGCTTGCTTGGACTTCGAAGAACGGACCGGTCCAGGAAATCCGGTTACCGAAGCTGGAGCCATGCTCCGATGGGAGCTGCACACATCATGACGGACAAAGAGTTACTTAATCGTAGAGTCTCTACATCCTATGACGCTCTCCTGACAGCGTGCACAGAATTCTCAGATAACATTTTTAGGGGAGGAGAACGGATATGTTGTTGCGGGCTTATTTATCTTCGCCGTCTTCGGCGTCATGGGCGTCTTCTGGGATTTCTAGACGGTCGTCGAAGGCTGGGCCAGGGTGCGAGCTCGTCGGCAGGCGGATGCGAACCTGCAAGATGAAATTGAGTTGGCAAACATCTGAGCTGTTGAGGTGTAGGTTCGCGTAAGATCAAAGATCGATGTCATGTACCTAGTCGCAGCTGGGAAGCCAAATGGTCTTCCGGTCTCTCTGCAACCACTACTCAGCATCACCGTTGCTTCCAAATGGTCCCCTCTCTGCAAATCGTTGTGGTCATTCTCGACGGCGGTGGGCATCTGCATGATGTTTCAGTAACTGTTGTCATGAATCGTTGGTAATGAGCATTAGCAGTGGTTTAGGTGAGGGTTCAGCGTATGTAGGATGATGCTGCTCTGCAACTTCTATATATCGTCGTGTGGCTAATCATTGAAACTGATTGATTAACATCACCTTGAAGATGATTAACACCAGCTGACTTCACGCCAGAAATAACACCGTACGAAATACATATACCCGACGCATTCTTGAGCTGTAGACCTCACTGAGTCGTCCATTATCAGTGCCCAAACGCTCAGCCCCACGGACTCAGCCAACAAAGGCCTCGAAGCTGTTGATATCCGCGTTCAAGCACGCGTGCGGCGCATGAAATACCGAACCACCAACACCGCAGCGCACACCGCCCCTGCCACAAGCGCGATCTTACCCGCGCCACTCATCACCGCATCATCAGTTTCCTCGAGCCGTGAATCCGGTCCCTTCGACCTCACCATCTCACAATACTCACGCACCAACGGGTCCTCAGATTCCTTCAGCAGCTTGATCGTGCCCCTGCCCCCAGCCCACCACCCTGATCAAGCGGCACTGCAACATTCAGCCCCCCCACCCCCCTCACCGCACTCCCCTTGGGCAACCACTCCCTCAGCAACTTGGGCTGCAGCGTCTGAAACATCAAACAGCACCGCATTCCGAGGATGTTGAGCACGAGATCCGGCCGTTGCATCCCCGGCTGGCTGACCGGCGCAGTCAGCGTGCAAGCAGCGTAAAGGCGTCTAAGGCGCTAAGCTCGAGCGCGTAGTGGTGCAGCGAGCGGTGCGTCCGCCGGTAGCGGAAGTCGAGGTGCTGCGCGATGCGGAAGGGGTGGTTGTAGGCTTGGCCGATGTAGAGGCGGATGTGGCCGTCGGGGGCATAGATTGTGTGGAGGTAGATGCTGCGGCCGTGGTAGGTGGTGGGGTAGGGGCCGGAGCGGGAGCTGTGGGGGATGCTGGGGTGGGAGGGTTAGTTGGTGGGTTGCATGGGGTGGGTGGGGGGTTTGGTGGGTTTGGGATGGGCGGAGTAGGGCAGGCTTACGCATTGCGCGGATGAAAGTCTTCTCGTTCGATGTGGCGGAGAACGTCTGGCAGGATGCAGTTCCAAAGAAGAGCCTCGATTTGGTCAGGCGCGCTTTCAAGAAGTTCGCCATATCTTTGGTAGTGACGGGAGGAGCGTGAACGGAGTTTCTGAAGCAGGTGTGAGAGTGTAATTCGGGCATGACTTGACGGGAAGTGAGGATATATATCTGAAGACATTCTTTTTTAGCAGACAACGAGAGACATAGTGCGATTGATAAAGGCTGACATTAAGGATACTGAATTAATGTTTAAAGGTGAGAGAAAGTGAAAGTGTACCACCCTTTGAGCTCGGCTTCCAGGCTACATTGCTCTAGACATTACCGCGCTCCGCTCGATGGAAACGTTCCTTTGCAAGTTTGTCTGCGGTACTCCATGCATGTGGCCGTTCTTTGGTCAACACGCCGCTGCTGCCTACCACCGCGACTCGCCACCCATTTATCGTAGGCATCTACAGCCATTTAACCGATATATAGGCCAGTAAACCCATGTGGAGGATTAGACTGCAAGGGTACCAGACAATATCGTGGTGAAAATCCCATCGATACGCAGAGAGCGGGTGGTGTGTATTAGGTCGTAAGCCGACTGAGGCAAAACCTTGGCCGGGCGCCTTCCTCGCCTGCCACCGCTTCCTTGCTTTTGCAGGATAGATTCTATGCTTAATCGTATTAGGGTGGCCCGTTGATTTGGCCGTGAAGGTAAAGAGACCGTAGTCCGAACGTGGTTGTCATCTTTTCGGGGTCCAATGTCGTGGAATGGTGGGCAAGTGCCAGCGCTGCATTCTCCTCGGATACATTTCACTCTAGTGGCCCAGACCATCATGCACAGAATAGAAGACCGATAGTCATTGCCTGAGCGAGGGCGGTAACAAGGCAGAAGATTGGCTTGCATGCAAGGAAATTATGGACAGCGGCGCTGGATTCATTCTTATTATGCACTTCTGAGGAAATCTATACTCATATAATACGAGCGGCCTCTATGCAGCGCAGTATTTACATAACGTCATCATTTCATGAAAATCGTTCTCAGCCGAAACACTACCCCGGCCATCAATGACCTGAAAGGAGGACATTCTCAGTAGCCAATCACAGGAAGCGCCAGGGTATCTGTGTAAGCAGCGCAGTCCATCACCCTGATCCAACTCAACGATTATTAACACCCAGTACCCTTCTACTTTGCATCCCACTCGCCAAATTCACACTCTTCGATGAGCTCTTCCTGGTCTCAGACTCCAGATCCCAGCTCTGCAGAAATGATTCCGCATCATCGAGCGCGGCATCAACGTCGAACTGGCTATCGTCTAGCAGCTTCTGTCCGCCTTGGAAGGATACCTCGTTGAGCGAGCCATACGGCGTAGGGGAGAAGGAGGCCATCGCCTGCGGCACTGGCCGGCTTGCAGAGCTTTTGGTCGGACTCAGGCTCGAAATTGGAGCAGAAGGGTCTTCGGGCGGCAGTAGCGACATGGTGACTGACGCCTCATCCGTTGGCGAGGGTGCCGCCGGGGTGGTGGCTATCATGACTGCAGGCGCCGGTGGCGGAGGTTGAGCAGAGTCAGCGGGTTGGGCCATCCAGAAACTGGTTTCGACGGCTTCTCGTTCGAGTGCGCGGCTGGGACTGCTGACTGCATTGACGTGTTCCTCTGGATCCAAAGCTGCAAAGCTAGCCCTCTTGCCTTGTCTAGGCTTCTTGACCGTGCTGACCGCGAAGGGCGAGGCCGCGTTGAAGAGGTCTTGCGTGGCCATGGGCGCTCGAGTGGTATTACGCATGGGTGACTGCCGCACAGGGGAATTGAAGGCTCTGAACGGCGTGATTGCATTGATTTGGGGAGCCTTTGTGGGCGAGAGCAACGTCTGGTCAGGCTCAGGAGCGAATTCCGGATTCGCTTCAGGCGCTCCTTTGGTCGGCGACACCAACTCCTCTTGGAAGGCTTCCTGCGCGAGGAGGACAGCAGCTTGGGTGGAAAGGTCGCGGTTTGATAGAGAGTATGCTGTGGAGTCCTGGTGGTCTGGAATTGTCACATGGCTGTTTGGCGGTGGTTGCAAACCGGGGGCGTTAGAATCACTTGTGCTGGGTCCTGTCTCTTCACTGGTCTTCCCAAGCTGGTGGTTGCTGGAGCGTTCGGACTGCTCGACCGAAGGTTTACTTTGTGGTCGCTCTGCTGGAGAAGACGCAAAAGTCATTGTGCGCGGCTTTCTCCTTTGCGGCTTAATGCTCTTCTTCAAAGACGTTTGGTCGGCGTCAAGGGTTACAGATGAGGCGCCAGTCGCGACACCATTGGCCACCTTCTGGTAAGCAAAGCCAGGAGAGTTCGTGGCTGTAGGAGATGCATTCAGTAGGTATCTTCGCGGCGGCAAAGGTGCCTCGGCAGCCTCATTATCTACTACAGGTCCTTGCAAATGCGGATGTATCTCTGCTGTGTCGCTCGACTTCTTCATGTTCGCTGCCTTCCTCTTGCGGACAGCCTTACCCGTTGTCGCTGTCCCTCTAGGCGTGACGCATCGCTCTGCGGACTCTCGTAAAGCTTGCCTAAATGAGACACCATCTCTGGAGGACGGAGCTCCACTATGGACTTCTCTCGTAATCGCGTCCAAGGACAAACGCTTCGCAGCCATGAGACCTGTCATCAAGGCCGCGTCAGCACTAGAGGGCATAATTGAAGCTGGCGAACTGCTCGCTTCCAAGAACAGTGCTTCCTCGACTGCCAGTTGCGACAGCAGCTTCGCTGAGTGCAGCCCTTCAAGAGAAGTAAAGTTGGCTTGCTGACCTGATGTGCCATCCTCATACCGTGCCGCTTCGGTCACTGAAGCGTCATCTGGAGGCTCGGTGGCTTCTTGTCCAACGTTCCGTACGGTGACGGGCACTTCAGGCAACGGCGAGGCAAACCGCCGGTTGATTGGTGTGAACCCGCTGTGATGCCTAACGGACGGCTCTGAAGGGGTTCGACTGCGCTGGTGAGGGCTTCCGTGCGGATCATACGTAGGGGCTCGCTGAGCGATGAGACGTCCCTCAAATGTTGACTGTTGTATTGCAGCGATCATATCAGACTCGTGCTGCAAAGCAGCATCCGCTTCACGGTTATTCTTGGTTCTTTCAGCACTACTACCTGTATGTCCTGGCAAACCCTCGTCAAGCCCAACTGGAGCGGCTTCCGCGTCGGCGCTGTGGTGGCTTTCTTCCAGACTCTCCTCATGATCCCGACCTGATGCGATAAGTCCCTGCTGGGGCTGTAACTGCCCAATTGACTGATTGTGAGGCGGAGCACTTCCGCTGACGTTGACCCGCAACGAATCGGTAATAGGAAGCTGAGACGGCCCAGTTCCTGGGAAGCTCACACATCTTGCAGAACGTCCGACAAGATTGTGATCAGGCGAAGGTCCATCAGTGGGCCAATCTCGAGACCTAGAGCTCCTGCTGATAGTGGCCACATCGGTAGTCTGTAAAGAGGCCGGTTGATTGGATGCTGCTCGAGGTAAAAGCGAGAGGGCAGATCTGGCGACTGTGCCTGCAGTTCTGAGAGGTTGTCTGGGTATACTGTGCGATGAGGACGGCCAGGATGACGGGGTACGCGGAGGTTTTGATGGTGTCTCTTCGGAACTATCCTTGTCGTGCTGTAATTCTGGTGTCGACGAGGGCGGTCGTTGACGCCTGAGCCATCCTCGAGTGTGGGCACTGATCTTGACAGTGGGAGGAGGTACCGCAGAGACATCTCGGGAATCACTTGCAGCTACAGCATGCAGTCCATCCTTGCTCGTAAGATCAACCGGGTGCGAAGTAGATTTGCCGCATCCATCTTGTTGTAGATCTGCAGCCCTCTGCGCCCGCTGTTCTTTCAACAGGCGCTTGCGCTCTTTTCGCTCAGCTTGTGCTTTTTGCTCGGCTACAGAGATGAGTGGCGCATGATGCGTATTGCCGTTCGCTCCCTCTACTTTGCCTGCTGTGTTGGACCGCCTCGGCTTCTGCCATGGATTCTTCCAGCGCTCGTCGAATGGACCTTTGAGCAAAGCGGACGCTATGAACACGGCCTTGCCCTTGAGATAGCTGTTTGCATTCTCTTCTATTCGCCGACGTTTTGCTGCGCGGGTCGTCGACTCTCCCTCCGCATCAGAATCGGGGACGAAGATCTCAGATGGGGGAGGCGATTCAAGCCTCACCTCAGAATAGGCGGGATTCTTGAAGAAGTTCGGCATCTTAGGGCGCGTGTTGAAGGCATGAGGAGGTTGCGAGAGGATGCTGTCGACGTTGGACGGTGCGGCGCGTGCTTGGAGGTATCAGAGATGGATTCGCCGATGTGAATTATCCTAAGTCGCGCGGTTCCGTTTCCGCCTTGGTGAGGCCGCAATGCTGAGATGCGATTGCTTGCTCCGGCGGATGCGTCGCATCTTCTGGTTGTCCTACTCCCCGTGCCTTCCCAAGCGATTCAGAGCCGTTCTCCTGTAATTCCCTTGTCTTTGTCTTCTCCTGGCCTGCCCTCCGCCGTCCATCTGAGGCTGGCTCACCGCAAAGTTGCTTTACAGTACGAATCCTAGGGGTTGCGTCAAGCGGGTGTTGCCTCGGTGATCTTTGTGGCGCCGCCGCACGGTGATCTCTTGGGACCATCTCAAGGCGTTTTCTTGAAACACGCCATCAGCTATCAAATCCATAACGCTTTTATTAGTTATGCCGCTACACGTCTCATTGTTATTGGTACACACTGACTAGCACTACTCTATGTCTGCGCTCTCACAATCGCAATCCCGTGTTCCTCAACGCACGCGACTAGGTTCATGTGCGCGTCACCAAAACAAACCCTCACGACCCCTTCGGCCTGATATTGGGGGCACAGTGAGGCACTGACAGCACTCTTGGACAGCCCAGCACAACTGATCAGGACGTGGCTCGACGGTATCGGGTTCAATGGCACCAGTCGCCAATGGATGGCTTGACAGCCTCTCCGAAGACTGGGTGTCTCAACCGCGCTCATCCCCCCGCCGTCTAGGTCGCATACCGTTTCCTCCGCAACCCATAATGCTGCGGATATACATACTCAGAGCAAGAGTCGGATACCACGTCTACGAAGCTCGTCGGGCGCGGTCCCCTCGACTCGTGGCAGGAGCAATGGCACCCCAAGGCGCAGGAGCGCACTGAGCGAACGAAGCACAAGCGAAACCAACGCACTTCCAGACAACTCGCCTCACGAGGGCTTTAGGAAAGCAACAGCAGGCGCGCGCAGCTCACGTTCGATATCCACGTCCTCGGCTCAGTCAGTGGTCCGGCATGGGACCGTCGAACAAAACTCACGCGCCACATCTTCTGGAGAGGGTGTAGGACACAATGAAACCCCGGATTGGAAAAGACGGCTCCTGAAGGGACAGATGGGACACCAGGATCAGAAAGACTTGTTCAGTCCGATGCCTCTGGAGAATCTGTTCCTGAAGCCAGCCACGTCCCAGTCGATCAATAACTCCCCAAACGGCAGACGAGGATTATCTTTCTTAAAGGGCCTGAGCTCTATGCCGTCAAGCCCCCTCCTTGGCCAAAACCGGACGGTAGCTCAAGTCGAATCCGCTCAAGGAGGATGCATTCGCGTACGGATCAGTTTGAACCACGGATAGCCGAGGATGACCAGGAGGACGACCAAATATCGTTTACCGAGCGAGACGTACAAGATAATGACAGCTGCTCCGAGGACGACACAGACAGGTTGGAGGCTAGTTTACTGAGGAGCGAGGTGTCTTTACTGCGCCCTGAAGTATCCGAGCTACCCATTGGCAAAACACGGCGAGTCAACGATCGGGCGACGGAGTCTGTGCGGGATGAGGCCACTTTTGACCATTCCCGGACTGCAAGTGGACAAACCGAACTGCGGCATGAGGATTTCAGCCCGGTCTTCATTTCAAAGCACAACACCACTGACGGACAAATCGACTATGTTGCGCTGTCAAAGTCACAGATCGCCGACCGGTTACGACAACTCAATTTGCAGAATAGCGACTTTGAGCATTCTACGGTCAGCGACAGCAGACAATCGGAAAGCCTTGCAAACGAGACCCTCCCAGAAGACCTTCCTGTGGGCACCCCGGATGTCCTCAACGTCGGCGAGTTTGTGAGCGTGAAGCGGGGAGGCTACTCAGCCGACGGATCCTTTCGACGGCGTCCATTGAGTCCGTCTCCCTTGAAGTCGGTGACTGATTTGAACGATGAGAGCTCTACTCAGCAACGAGTCGAGCTATCTAGGCCAAGTCAGAAGTCTACCGACAGCACAGCGGCAGTGCTTCCAGCTGCTCCCAGCCCGCCTCCGGTGCCGACCACCCCTGCCAAAAGTGGCCCGTCACAATTTCTAAGCCCTGAGAAGACCAGGTCTTCCGCGAGTCCGCTCAAGCTTTTTGGAGATCATGATACTTTCACCAGTACCCGACTTCATAGAAGGCTGAGTCAGCTCGAAGACCTTGTGCCCGATGAGCTGCAAGCAGAACGGAAGAGCATAAGTACCAGGTCTCCCAGAAGGCGTAACGCGGATCCTAGACTTTCCTCCCTAGAAGAGGCGAGTTTTCAAGACATCGCAAGCCCGAAAGTTACCACCGCGGCGGCGAAGCAGTCTTCAAAACGTCAGTTCTCGACCGGAAGCAATTTCGGACAAGGAGAGCTGGACGAGTACCCATTCCCAGAAGATCTGTCATTCGCTTCCTCAAACAGCGACGACGCGAGCGGGCTCGACATCAGTCGATCACCATCTCCCAACGCAGCGCCGCCAGGTTCTCAAGCACAGTTCAAGTTCCGTCTTGGCTCCTCTCCGGAAATCCACAACACGTTCAAACACAAAGGAAAACTTTCGGAACGGTCACGCGAGAGCTCGATCACGGTGACGAAGCGGAGTTCTGTCAAGTCATCCAAAACCAAATTAGCTGGCCGACCACTCGCTCCAAATGATCCCGCCAGTGTATCGCAAGGTGTTGTTACAGGTAATGCTAAGAGCAAGAGGCCACCGACATCCCCTTATAAGAACCCAACACCTAAACGCCGGCGAACTTTGTGTACTGTCGAGATTGAAGAGCATGAGGATTTTGTTGTCGAATCTGTAAAGGAGTCGCATACCGCTATACAGTCCATTGTCAGCACACAGCCCAACGACAGACGACAAGAAAGCTACGGCAACTCCGCTGATCCAAGTACCCTCGCGCGACAGCACATTCTGCGGCCAAGAAATCCAACTCCCAGCCAAAGGCGGCGGGATCAGATCCAGGCCGAGATACTTGAGGCGACCGACGCATTCCTCTCGAGCTCGCCAAGGCTTCAAGCTATTCAAGAGCATCTTTCTTCGCCCGCTGCGCCCGGTACCGCCGCCGAAGCTCTTCAAGCCAAAGCCATCGCCGGCGAGGTTGCTGCTTTCACCGTACGGGTGGCGCAAGGCATGAAGGATGAAGGTCGCAAGAGATCGGTCACCACGCAAGATTTCCTCGACGAAGCGAGGAGCATCATGGAATACTTCCGCAGTAAAGGAAGGCCGATAAGCGCGTTGAGCAGTTTAGAGGAATCAGAGTCAGAACACCCAGATGCTGGCGACGATGCGCCCATCAATACCTCGCTAACGTTCTCCAGGCCACCCAGTCGGGAGGGCCGAAGGAGTGGTTGGAGGTCTGAAGCACCTCAAGGTCTCGACCCGCGCGTAATGAGCCATCTTCGGCGATTTGAAGAGAATGATGACGAGAACTTTATAGCTTCAATGCGGTCGTTGCATCTCAGCCCAGCAAAGGAGCCAGACGCTGTGGAAAGACCACTACCTATGAGTGAACCAAGTAATATCCGCATCAGCCAGAACCGTCCATTGGATAGTGGCCGTGGTCGCTCGGAGTCTGACGCCACTCAGCCTGGAACGGGGTCCACCGGGACCACTGCTAAGACGCACACATCTCATACGTCAGTGGACTCCTCGCTCGGCAGGACTATCAACACAAGTGTATCCAGGCGGTCAGGCACTGTTGCCACATTGGGTCCTGAGCTTGTCGTCCCCTTGATAGGCGATCAGGTTGCAGATATGCGCTTCGATAAGGAGCTGGGCAAGTGGGTCAGAACTAAAAGTCCGAAGAAAGGGAAGAAAGCGCCTGGCGATATCAGCCATGTTACTGAAAGCGAGGAGGATCCTTTTGGGAATATTCCTGACCTCACGGTTGACGAGTTCAATGAACTTGCGAGGAGCGGCCCGGCCACCGCTCCATCCTTCGGTGGACAAGATATCAAAGCACCTCACACGATCGATGATGCGACGGTCCATGGAACAAGCCACGCACAGTCAACAGGAGCGCAGGTGCCGAGTAGTCGGCCGACAACTCGTGGAACCACCGAACCTACTTTGGGAGATGCCAGCACTGTTCCTTCAAGATTCTCACATTTCGGGTCGAGCGGACCCCAGATCGAGACCCGGGCTACCTCGTGGAGTGAACAAGGCACGATGAACAAAGCAACGGGAAACATTCAAACGCAGTCCGTCGAGTCCTTTGAGCCACAGGGAGCCAGTGAGGAAATAGAGCACGAGATTCAGATTGACGAGGGCCGTACCGATAAGCCTGTTAACAAGTTGCTTCCAAAGGTCCGCAATGTGACCATCTCCTTCTCATCTCCTGTCGTGCCGCGGGTCCACCGCCTGGTCACCGAGGAACGCGTCCTCCAGAGAGAGAACAGCGTTCTTTCAGCTCCGGATGATCTTGAACCACAGAAATCAGCCCGGATAGAGCAGCTAGCGAGTCAACACAGCATTTCGAATGCACATCCGTTTGAGACATCTTCAAGCGGTCTCTACCGTGGCGCGAGTCGACAAGTATCTCAGTACTCGAGAGTCCCTAGGACGCTGGCAGTACCCCGACATCATGAGAACAGCGAGCTTTCCGCAACCACTCCTTCACCCGAAAAGCCCCGTATGCAACTCGCCGTCAGTGTCTCCGGTACATTCGCCGTGGAGGGCAAGCATGGAAGCGCGATACAGCAGGCCCATCCTCCGGCTCATGACCATGCCGAGTTCAGCTTTCTCCTCAGTGACCTACCTGAGTTCACCGTCAACCAGATTGACGAGCGCGAACTACCAGTGAGGACTTTAGTGCGACGTCAAGGTAACTCCGTGACCAAAGCGGCCGAAGATCGATACGAGCAGGGCACGCAGGAGCTGGTCAAGGCTCTGCAAGACGCGTACGCCGACGAGCCCTACTGGGAGGACGTGCGGAAGCTTGATCTTCATGACCGTGCATTACCTACCCTTCACCGTCTGGATGAGTTTTGCTATCGAGTCGAGGAGCTTGATGTATCTGGAAATTGCCTGACTCACCTCAACGGCGCACCTTGCACCGTCCGGAAGCTGATTGCACAGAGGAATGCATTGACAGGCCTGACATCCTGGGGACACCTCATGCATCTTCAATATCTGGACGTGTCCGGGAACGACATCGATACGTTAGAGGGCTTCGGCGGGCTGATCCATTTGCGGGAGCTGAAAGCGAATGACAACCGTCTCACCAGCCTGGAAGGTGTGCTGCACCTGGATGGTCTGATGTCTCTGAGTGTGTCAAGGAACAAGCTCCAAGAAGTAGATTTCAAAGAAACCAACTTGTGAGTTGACACTGGTGTCATAGGAGAAGCATCGCTAACCTCACTAGCATGTCTCTGATCGATCTCAACATGAGCGGCAATGAGCTTTCCGCATTGCGCAACTTACAGTGTTTGCCTCGGCTGACCAGCCTGAATCTGGGTAAGCGATCGTCTCGTTCCGCGGAAGTATCAACTCACTAACCTGCGCAGACCAAAACTCCTTCGACGAATTCACCGCCAGTACTCTTCAAACTCAGCCGTGTCAGTCACTGCGCTCTCTACGCCTCCAATCCAACGACCTCCGCTTCGTAGACCTCTCATCCAGCTGTCCCAACCTCGAGCGCCTCCATCTCGACCAAAACCAACTCACACCCCAGACCCTCATCGGCCTCGAGACCCTCCACCGCCTCCGTACCCTCTCAGCGCGAGACCAGCGCGTCGGCTCTTCCCTCTCCTCCCTCACCATCCGCCACTGCTTCATGGACAACCACGACATCACATCGCTCCTGATTTCCGCGAACCACATCCCCCGCTTCGAGATGAGCCACCACTTCTTGAACCTTCAGCATCTCGAACTCGCGTCGTGCGGCTTGCAGGCTTTGCCTGAGAAGTTCGGCCAGCTGGCGCCGAATGTGCGCGTGCTGAATCTTAACTTTAATGCGCTGAAGGATTTGCGCCCGCTGCTTGGGATCAAGCGGCTAAGCCAGCTCAGCTTGGCTGGGAATAGGTTGGCGCGGCTACGGAAGAACCTCGCCGTGCTTTCGCAGTTGAAAACGCTGACGGCGCTGGATCTGAGGGAGAATCCGTTCGCGGTAGGATTCTATCTTCCGGCCACGGAGAACAGGGTCGCTACTCGTAGCATGTCATCGGAAGAGGCGGAGGAGGACCGCGATACGCATGTCTTGCCGATGGGAGATGTGGAGAGGGATCGGCAGTACCTGGCGAGACTGGACGAAGATACGAAACTCAGGAGGAGGGTGTATGAGATGCTGCTTGCGAATAGCTGTAGGGATCTGAGGACGTTGGATGGGATGGAGTTTGCTCGCCAGCGCGTGGTGGTGAAGGATGAGATTTGGGATAGGTTGCTGTCTTTAAGGATATTGAAAAAGTCGGGAAGGGATTCGGAGCTTGGTTTGGAGGGTGAGAGCCTGTGAAGGGGTTTGTTACGGGCGCTGTTGGATACTTGTGATGTCGGCGTGGATTGGTGGAGTTTGTGGATAGGTGCATGGGGTCAGTATATTGGGTAATGAGGCATGAACCGGCGTTATTGCTTGTAAACTGCATGAGGTATCTGTTTCCCAAAGACAGCATAATGCTAGCAGATGATTCTACTTTGTTACTACCCACCATCGTATCAAGCTCCTCTGCATTTGTTGCCCTGGCTTTCCAGTCCCATTTCGGTTTAGCTGGAACGTGGAACCTCCCCCAAACCTCCAACCACTCAGCATTGCAAAATTTCGTACGACACCAAGCTGCACATCCATCGGCACCTTGTATCTTAATTCTGAAAATCTGTGCAGACTTAATATAGAAGCGGGATGCCCTGCATGACATCGTTGGTCCAGAATCAACACTGATCGGAACTTGCCTAAAGGAGGTCCACTTTATTTGGACTTCCCGTGACTGCATTACACTATCACATTGTTTGTTTGGTGCAGCCCTCCAACCATGTTGCCCACCACCATCCATCCAGCATGGCAGCTACTGCTGAGGAATCCAGGGCGCTCGAACTTGCACGAGACGCCACTAAACACATTGCAGTGGGCGACTTTGCCAAAGCCGGGCGGTCATTGCGGGAGGCATCGAGCATCGCCCCCGAGGACTCGGCAATAAAAGCAATATGGCAAAATCTACAGGTAGAAGAAGCCAGGAGTGCGGTTCTCAAAACATGCCAAAAGTGGCTCAAGACAAGAAAAGAGGACGATGGCGAAGAAGCACTGGACGTCATACACCGCACCCAGTTCACGGACGATGTCGCCAAACAAGCTATGGAGGTCCTCATGGAGTTCGCCGGGGAAGACGACATGGCAGACCAGCTTACTGCGGAACTTCTCAAGCATCGTGGAGCAAAACGTCTCTTAGCAAGCCGATTCTCCGAGAAACCTCACTACGTCTGGATGCGATTGTGGGAAAGAGGTGACGACAGCGTGGATGCGCTTACTACCATGCTCCTGGACCCTGACTCCTGGCCGTCAGAGAAAGCCCGCATCGCAGCTGAAAGAGATGTGTTCCAATTGGCACTGGCAATGCTGATGGCGGCGGGGCTCGATCACCCTGACCGTGCGATGAAGGCCATCTCGCGGCTCCTGGCCGCAGAAGCATCCCATTTACACGGCCTCATCGACGCTGACGGCTTCGATGTCATCCTTTCTTGCCTGGACATCCGCTTACCAAACACGCTTCGGAGTCAGGCTACCTTGGCCACTGCGAAGCTCATGGAGCTTTCTCCAGATACCGGCCGGAAACTGATCAAGAGTTTCGTAACGTCGAGATTCTTGAAGCCGACTACGGAGAGTTTGATCATAGCCTGTTCTGCGTCTGCTGCAATGTTCCCTCTCGCTCCTCCTGCCGCCGCGAAGCTCTTTCTGACAGATGGATTTGCTGGGCAGCTCGTTCACCTAGTCAAGGCTCACAAAAGTACCAGACTGGAACAAGCGGCACTGGAGCTACTCAGCGCGGCTTGCATCGACAAAGCATGCCGCGAAGCCATCAATACCATGTGCAAAGACTGGTTGCAGAGCATCGTGGATAGCGGCACAGACAAGAGGAGGTCTAACCTCGCTGCTCTTATTCTCGTCAAGTTGAGCGACACGAAAATGGAGGACGGAGGGTCTGAGCAGAAGGTGTCTGAAGTTGGCAAAGATGATCAAGCGCAACTTGTGAGGCGCTTTAAGAGCATAGTTCTGGAATCTGGTGGGACCGGCATTCAGGACTCTGTGGAAGGACTCGCATACGCTTCTCTTCGACCACAGGTTAAGGAGGAGCTGGCGAACGACGGCGCTTTCCTGCGTGAGCTCATTACAGCTTTGCAAAATCCTACTTCTGGCCCGTCACTTGCCTTTGGCGGGTTGACCATCCTGGCCAACATCACGGCATACAGACCCGCTCTTTCGGAGGAGCAGAAGAAGATGTCGCAACTAAAAGCATACGCCAACGCATCCAAGCCACAGGCTGCTGATCCGCTGGATGATGACGCCCATGTCACGGCTCGCTGTCACAAGGCCCTCAATGCGGGTGTCGTACCCTTGTTGGTTTTCTACAGCAGAAGAGTCTCACCAAACCTCCAAGATCTCATGTTCCAGATCCTCCTCTCCATCTCCAAGGAGCCAAAACACCGCGGCCCGATGGCACAGCAGGGCGCGGTGAAGCTCCTCCTCCAGCTCACCGAACCACCATCCTCCAAACCCACCTCAACTTCGGAAAATCCGGCACCGACACCCCCGTCATCCCGCACAGCCGCCCACGCCCTCGCCCGCATCCTCATCTCCGTAAACCCCGCCCACCTCTTCGCCACCAGCGCCGCTCTCCCCATCACCTCCGCCATCCGCCTCCTCACGCTCCTCCTAACTCCCGACCCCACCTCCGAGCAGCGCGACCTCCTCCCGCTCTTCGAGGCCCTCCTTGCCCTCACCAACCTCGCCTCCCACGACGACCCCGCGCGGGCCGCAATCCTGCGTCTCGCCTTCCCAGCCCTGGAAGACCTGCTCCTCTCCTCTCACACCTTCGTGCAGCGCGCGGCCGTCGAACTAGTCTGCAACCTCATGGCCTCTCCCGAAGGTGTCGCGAAGTTCGCGGACGGGAGCAAGCAGGCGAGTCAGCGGCTGCATGTGCTGATTGCACTGGCGGACGCGGAAGATCTGGCAACAAGACGCGCGGCCGGGGGCGCCCTGGCGATGCTAACGGAGTGGGATAAGGCGGTTGAGGCGGTGGTGGGGCGGGAGAGGGGCGTGGAGATTTTGTTGGGGCTGTGTGGGGAGGAGAATGAGGAGTGTGCGCATCGGGGGGTGGTTTGTGTGAGTAACCTGGTGAGTGCGCCGGGGGAGGTGGGCGTGAAGGCTAGGGAGAAAGTGAAGGAGCAGGGGGTGTTGAGGTTTTGAGGGACTTGTTGAGGAAGACGCGGAATCAGGAGATTTTGAGGGCGGGGGTTGAAGCGCTGAAGGCGCTGGCTTGAAGCCTGTTGGAGCGGTGCGCCGGGGGTCGGGAAATCAGAGGCGCGATTTCTCGAACTCGGTGCAGGATGCGCCGGTCATGATGGCGTTACGGATATTGGCTGGCTAGTGCTATTATTCGCGTTATGCCAGTCTAGATATGAAACCACACTCCCTAGATGATATATTCTGATACACTGGAGCATTCACAGTCACGCTCTGCGCTGCAGGAAGATATCTGATGCACCAGACGAAGCGCCGCCATGGAGGGAAAAGCCCATTCGGTTGACTTTCCAGCGACGGCTATGAGTCTTAAGACACTACGAATGTGTTACCAACTAGCCAGCGGTCATTCGCCCAGCGTTTGAGTAAGCACGTGAGGACCACCTGGCGCTTTTCGACCCAAAAGCTTGTCTGTAGCTCACTCTGATTTCCAATGACTTCCCAGCTGCAACTGGATATACAGGACCTGTACGGCGCCACTTCCATCCTGCATAATCAAGCTCCAAAACACTAAAACAATATGTACCCTCTGACAAAACACTTCGTCACGATCTTCATTTACTAAGTTCTATTAGGGCATGAGTCATCCATCCGCCAGCGCCACAAGCAAAGTCGACCTGAAAATGCACCCAGACACCCCAGCTCCACCTCGAACTCCAGCCGCGGCGACATCCTCTGATCTTGCCATCGCGAAAATCGAACGCCGACTTCAAGTGATTCCAGCACAGCCGGCTGAGCGCAGGGCTTATAAAATTCGGCAAGGACAGCCATACATAGTGCTTCAAGGGAAGGTTAACGCCAAGCACGCTCAGAAAGAACAGCAATGCAACCCAATCCGCGAAAGTATACGGAGCCTGGAAAACACGATTCGCGAAGCCGAAGAAACCATACGGAACGCTCAGGAAGCTATGAAAAGTGATAACGTCGCATATACAGAAGCGCCGTTATGTTTAGCGGGCTTGAGGAAGCAAAGAAAACGGAAGGCCGAGAACTTCACGACTCCGATGAGGTGCCATGAACACAGCGCAAATACTGAGGAAGAGTCGAACAAGGAAAGGATGAGTACACAGTAGTGAAATCAGAATATATATCTATCCACCGCGAGCTCAAAGCGTGTTGGACCAACACCACCATGTGAAATCAGAAATCCTGCCTAGCATGCTTACTAGCCTTCCGTATCCTCTCGCCGCAGAAGTACAGCGCAAACGGAATCGGAATGAACGCAATTCCCAGAAATGCCAGCAAGCTGCTCGCCCAGCCCGTGCCGAGTCTCCGGTACATTGCTGCCGCGAATAGCGGAAATCCAGCACCGAACGACGGTCTCATGAAGTCATTACCCGCAAGTACCAACGCGGCATACTCCGGATACGCGTCCGGAAGATAGTTCAGCACGCTGTTGAAGAGCAGCAGCGTACCGACGGAGAAGAAAGCGGACCCGATGATGGGCATGATCCAGTGTATATCCGGGCTTGCTGACCAGCCGAACCAGAAGAGGCAAACTGGGATGAAGAAGGCGCCGACGCAGGCCGGGATCAATCGTTTCTCCGGCTGGATCTCTCCACGCTCGTTGAACTGCTTTTCCTGGACTTTATAGAGGTACCAGAAGAATGGCGGGATGGTGAGGAGTGCACCGACGAGGATGCCAAGAAAGGCGAGGCCTAGTTGTCCGAGATTGAAGCCGTAGATTTCGACGAAGACGATGACGAATGATTCGAACCAGATGTAAAGTAGGTCGTAGACAAGGGCGATGTAGAGGTTCAGCGCAAGCACGATTGGCTCCGTGAAGCTGAGGATGAAAGGGCGGATAAGGGCTATTTGAACGATCTCCCTTCCTGTCATTTGCTCAGCCATGAATTCCGGCTCGCACCTTAGTTTGTCATTGCCGGTCAGCTTGCGCAGGCGGCGGGTGCGACGGTAAAGAATGTTGTTGGCGCTGGTTTCGGGCAGGAAGGAGAATAAAAGGACAAGGATGAACCCAGAGAGCCACATAAGCTCCCAGATAGTCCACGTCCAGTCGTAGGCCTATGCAGCGAAGCCGCCTACCAGCGGTCCCAACACAGGGCCGGAAACGGCTCAAATTCCCCAAATGGTCAACGCATAGGCTCGTTTTTGCGGGCGGTACATGTCGCTTAATGAGGCGCCTCCAGTAGCTAGGACTGGGCTTCCAAAGAACCCAGTCAGGAATCGGAAGGCCAGTAGCATACCGAGATTGACGGCAAGAGCGGTAGGAATCTGGAAGAGGACGAACACAAATAGAGTTGCAATGTAAATCGGATTCCGGCCGATCTGTGGTATCTCGCTTATCAGCGACCACAGCATCTGCGGCATAGTCAGCAGCAAGCACGTGGTAGTCTTGGAGATGCTTGAACGCTTACAGGACCAATACCATAACCGGCAACGAAGAGTGTGAGGCCGAGAGTCGCTGCGACTTGCGACACACCAAATGCCTGCTGCACAGTAGGGATGCCTGAAGTGTAGATGGCAGATCCGATGTAGACGCCGAAGGTGAGCAGTACTATCTCGAAGGTGACGAAAGACTTCTTGCTGTGGCTCCAGTTCATCGGGTACTCTGGACCGTCTGGTCCATACTTTTGCGTCCGCACGTCAGTATACAAGCCGTATAACATAGATGGCGTGATCACCTACCCAGGTCACGACGTAGATGTCCCTCCCTTTTTCGGAATCCACCTCCACTCCGCTAGCTTGATTGATGATTACCCCATCCTCCTCACCTACTCGGGTTCCCGATGAGGATGACGATCTTGATTGCTCGCCATTGGTGTTATGGCTTCGGTCTTCTGCTGACCGCTCCTCTACATCGGAGTCCTCGCCCTGGGGCTCGGTAGTACCATGATGTGCGGCATATCCAGACTTCTCCGTGTCAATATATCTCTTCCATAAGGATGGATCCCGTTCTTCCGCGTACTTTAACAATCGACCTCGGGAAATGAATCGGATTAAGTGGCCAAACACCGTATCTCGGATAAGCTCAGACATAGCGGATGCGACGAAAGGCCAAAAGACTAGAGGTGAGATACTGAATGATACTCATACTGGAGCCAGGAGGCTCGCCATTAACTACTGCCATCGTTGCGGCTCTGAGCTCAGACTTCTCGGCCTGTCACTACCGGAATGTCCGAGCTGTCATAAGCATCATGGGCTCCATACGCACCGACGGCGTTTTATACCCACAGTTCAGTTTGACAAGTGTACCTTAGATTGTCTTGATACAGCGGTTTGACATGTGTTGATGCAAGATCCATGACGTTGTCGGTCCCCTGTGTCGATCGCGCCGGCTTGTCAGGAATAGCCCGAGAGCCGCAGAGCGGGAATGGCGTCCTTGGTAGCATCATCCCGGAGCAAATGCTCACCTTCAACAGCCTCTTCTTGCCCAATTGGCGGCAAGACTGGCACCTCAGTTACTAACTCTACAGATCTCAGAGCTCGGCTGGCAGTTAGTATCGACCGAAGAGGACCATGACCGTTTACCGGAGATCGGGAGACGAGGAGATGACGCCTGGGTCTTGAAGAAAAGTTTGTCCCTCGGTCTCGGGCGTTACCTCTCTTACTTCGGAGATTTTTGGAGCGTACCCTCTTCTCGAACCTTCATACATGGTGAGAAGGGATCAAGTAATGGCATTTGCTTTGCACATCTCATAATCCGGACGCGAGCATTGCAACCGTCTATTTATCCTGATGCTTCGCTGTCATCAATGGATTATCAAGCTTCTGATATAAGTTTCAATCGAAATGCTTTCCCGGACAACCTCGAATACATCAGCGGCTAGTCACCATCATGGATCTGCTCCCATCAATGCCAGATATAGGCAAGCCGTTGCGTTACGGCAAGAACTCGGAAGCAAGGTTACGTGGCTGACTTGGCATACTTGTTTAGTAGCATAAATGGTGCCTTTGCTTCAAAAGATTATTGTGGCCGGAAATCAACAAAGCTCAACAACCGTACTCACAGAGATATCTGGTATGTGCCAAGCGTGTGCGACGAACGCGAAGATCGGAGGCTATGGGCGGGACTTCTTCGGATCTTGAGCCGCCTGTCGGAGCTCAGAGATGCCTACGATTACCGTCTTTGGAAGCGGGCAGGCAACCCCAGAAGTGCCTCTGGTTGCCCTGAACAGCCATGCGGAGTGCGCCTGGGCTTCATCCAGCTCTTGCGCCGCAATCTATCCCAAGCTATGGCATTTTGATTATCTTCAGTAATCCGCATGCATCGGGATGCCTGTTAAGAGGTTTCCCTCCCTGTACGAGTCTTCGAAAAGAAAACCGCATACACAATTCTTCAGCGAACGAGCTTCATAACCAAACATGTCTTCCTCCCCTACAAGCAGGCTCCAGTCCTTTCCTTCCAAGCCTCGCGTGTTCATCCTTTCAGATATATCCAACGAGCCCGATGACGCCGAATCTTTGGTCCGCTACCTGCTCTATTCAAACCAGTTCCAAACAGAGGGACTTGTGGCCGTGACTTCAACATGGATGAAAACAAAGGTTTGCCCGCAAGACATGGAAAAGATCATAGATGCGTACGAAGGTGCGGTTGGAAACCTCAATGCCCATGCGCATCCGGACTTTCAATACCTCCCCGCCCAATATATGAGGGATCTCATCCGGAAAGGAGCGGAGGTGAGTCGCCTGGTTCACGTGTTCGCATCTTTCACCGCTCCTCGGTGATATATTCCAGCCGTGCGCTATAGCTGGCTGGTTACCTCACGACACCCAATGTTCCGTTAGGCAGGGAACATAAACTGATAGATGGCAGAGTTATGGCATGGCCGCTGTAGGAGACGATATCCCGCTTAGTGAGGGCGGCAAGCTTCTCCTAGATAGGCTCAAAGCTCCGACAGACGAGCCCCTGTGGGTGCTTTGCTGGGGCGGAACGAATGTTCTAGCGCAGGTCTTGCTTAAGATCAAGAGCCAAGAGCCAGCTCCCGACGCCGCCCGTTTGCGCAAGAAACTGCGAGTCTACGCCATATCCGACCAAGATGACACAGGAGCGTGGATCCGCAACAACTTTCCAGATGTCTTCTATATCTCCTCAGTTCATGGTTGGAATCAGTACGGCTTAGCTGCATGGACTGGGATATCTGGGGACAAGTACTATGGGTTCGATGAGGGTGGGCCAGATTTCTCCAAGTTGACGAAGGAATGGTTCAAAGAGCACATTCAGATCGGTCCGCTGGGATCAGCATATCCGGACTACATGTTCATCCCGGAAGGAGATACACCTACTTTCCTGTACCTTATCCAGAACGGACTTGGTGTACCCGAGCACCCCGACTATGGTTCGTGGGGCGGCCGCTACACTCTAACGGATATTAGCAATAGTGGTTTATGCAGCAAGCACTACAGCGACGCTGTCGATCGAGTTGCCGGTGCTGACGGCAGAATATACGCTTCCAACCACGCTACCATTTGGAGATGGCGGGATGCGTTCCAGAATGATTTCGCGGCTCATATCCAATGGACGCTCTCGGGAGATCTCAGAAAAGCCAACCACCATCCCGTCATATCGATCAACGGTGACACTGGAGTGGAACCCTTGCACATCGAGCAGGAAGCGGGTTCGACGATAGTGCTTGATGCAAGCTCGACTTACGATCCGGACGAGGATGACAAGCTGACGTTCAATTGGTTTCACTACCGTGAGCCTAGCGCTACGCAGTGGTGGGTTGAAGCCGAAGTGGCTGAGCTTGGGATCAAGAGACTTGATTCGGAGGGCCGGAAGGTTGAGGTGCAGTTGCCGGGCCCGGAAAAATGCGCCGTCGAGCTTATGAGCAGGAAGGCGGTCCCTCGGGGCCAGTTGTTGCATCTTATTCTTGAGGTCAAGGATAATGGGACGCCTCCTTTGACGAGTTATCGGAGAGTGTTGATCCAGACTACCAACAAGGACTTAAGGGGAGGCGGGGAAGGGGTGATGCGATTGCTGATGTTATGGGAAACATGTAATGACAGCTGCATCTAGCACGATACTCATGTTCAGAGGTGATGTATTTATATAGTTTCATGGCCCACTGGAAGGGTATACTCGACTTGCTGAGCTGAGAGCTATGCAAAGAAAGATAAGAATGAAAGCATCTGCCGCGAACTTTGGAACAATATTTAATTTTCACTGCCTATTGATCAAAAACAAGCGTCCACGTCGTCAACTATCTGTACCTTAATGCTACCTTTGCTCAGGTCAGAGCAAAGTTGAAGAGCATCCAGGGCGTTCTCCAACGGGAATACATGCGAAACGAGCCTCTTGAGATCGAGAATTCGACCGCTTAAGCAAGCGATGCCCGCAGGCCAAGTGTCACGGTATCTGTTGATAAATTTGAGATCAATCTGCAAGAAACGAGAAATTCCCACGTCAGCATGCCTCACCAATTGGAAGCTTATGGTATCTTACCTCGGCCAACGACATATGCATAAAGGGCAGATTGTTCATTACCGGCCGTCCCACTCCGATCACCATGACCGTACCGCCTCTCCTTACTGTGAATGCAGCCGTGCAAATGCTGCTCTCAACACCTGTACACTCCAAAACCGTCTGCGGGGCAGAGTACTCATCCTGACCGAACAACTTCCGTATCGCTCGGGCATTCCCTTCAGCATCCAGAGAGCGGTCTACCTGGTACGTCATGCAGCCGGGCACAAATTCCTTCGCGAACGCTAGACGACGGGGCTCCAGATCGGTGATGACAAGCGGATGAGCACCGGATGCGCGAGCTGCGGCGAGTGCAATGAGACCGATGGGCCCGGCGCCGCATATCAGGGCTGCACGGCCGAGACCGAGCCGCGTGCTGCTGATTCCGTGCATAACGACGGAGAGCGGTTCAAGGAGCGCGCCTTCGGCGAAGCTGACATTCTCCGGAATCCTGGCTGAGTGTCAGACATCGACTCTCAGTAGTAGATGATAAATCTAGGAGTTTATGAAACTGACTTATGTAACCACTTCGCCGGGTGGACTTTGTATCTCTGAAGGGTGCCATGATAGGGGTAAACACCGGCAAACTGTACGTCTTCACAGAGGTTGTACCGTCCCTCCATGCACAAAAAACACTCCCCACAGGGTACACCAGGCTCTACCGCTACTCTGTCCCCTGTATCAGAGAGTCAGTAAGTCTTGGAAACCTCTGGCTCTCCCCACATACATACCAGGCTTGACATTCTCAACAGCTTCTCCGCACCTCAATACGATTCCAGCCGCCTCATGACCCAGGATGCAATCACCCTCAACCACAAGTGACCCAATCCGCCCCGTCTTCCAGAAATGGATATCGGATCTGAGCAGCCAGTCCGTCAGAAAAACTTCTTGGATATCTCCAATGCGTCCGCGAGTCTTGTGTCTGCGCATCACTTACCCACAGACTCCAGTCGCCTTGATGTGCAGGAGGACTTCTCCACGCTTTGGCGCGTATACCGGAGCGTCCACTTGTTTTAGTTGGTGATCTGCAGTGGTCTGTAATGAGGGATTAGAAAGAGGGACCCGAAGAGTCCCGTTGGCGAGAGGCTCAGTCCCATTCGCTTTGGTTGCGCGAGGGTTTGATATGCGCTCGTGTGCGGGCTTCTCGAGGAGGATCGAAGGAGCCATCCTGATTGTCGAACAATATGTTTAACGAGAGGTATATGGGTGACCTGATTGCTCGAATAATGCTAATTCAATAGAAGATGCAAGCAGTGGTGTGTTGAAAGGATGCAAAAGGATTCATGAGTTGATCTTAGCGAGGGAGAAGGGGAAAGGCATGAATAGTCGGCGACGGTGTAGAGTAAGGATAGAGAGATGATGCATGGCAGATTACCGTGCATGCACTGCCGACGAGTCTACCGTCTCTACCCGGCATTCTGGTTTGGGCAATGGATTGGAATCGAATCACCCTGCCTTACTATGGAGCCAGGCGAGGGAAAAGAGATGTCCGGTCACTTTTTGCGGGGGATCCTCGGCAAATATCTTGGCTGTGCTCCGTTTCCATTCAACAAGCCAGTGGCTACCATTACCTTTTCTGGCCAGGTTTTTGACTCTTACTCTCTCATATTTGCCGAAACACGATGAGGCTGGCCAAGGTAGTACGTGTATTCTTTCCATTTCTGTGGTCTTTCTGTCTCTATCGAAGTGCAATATGCTTGTACTTGGTGTAGCAATGAGTGTAAAGAAGGTAAGGTAGCTAAGGTTGTGATGCGGCAGCCGATTGTGAGATGGACGATTTAGCGTTCCTACCACGTGACTACCTACATACTCATACTCCCTTTAGACTATCATCTTAATCCAAAATCCCTCTGTACACAATGTTCGCTTCAGATGCTGGCTCCGCGACGGCCAACAAACGGCGAAGGCTCAACGACCATCTCCACCATGATCTCCAGTTATCAGATCTGTTCTCTGCCGGGCTTCTACCTACGCCCAGCACTCCAGCCGATTCCTCATTCCACTTTGCGGCACAGCCAGTAGAAGGGGCCGGAGGCACCCCTCTAGGATCCATAGACTTCAGCAATTGGAGTCTAGATGAGTTCTCGCATGATCCGGCCTACTTGGCCTCGCAGGAGGAGCTGAGGTGTCTGCTATTCTCCACCGCCCAGTCTGCCGCGCCTTCACGTGCTGGCAGTCCGGCCGGTGGTGTGGAAGGTAATGATAACATGCCGCGACAAATGAGGCAGGTTCTATCAAGCAGTAGACGGGTAGAATATCTGAAGAATTATGTCGGCCAAGTGGCGCCTTGGGTGAGATTTCCGGCCGAACCCCCTCTCCCTCATTCTCCGCTCTCGCTCGCCCGACTTCCCCAGAAAAAAATCTCAAACGCTCTCAAGCCCCATCACTCTATATTGATTTGATTCTCTCATCAATACAACATGGCACGCATATGTCTGACCACACACAGCTCGACATGTTCGACAGTCGGCACGCCTTTGGCATCCAACTCCCTGCTCTAGCCCGCAACTCTCCCGCATTGCTCTATGCCATTCTCGCCATCTCCGCACGCCAGATGGAGCGGAAAAGGGGAGCACAAGACTCCTTTGACAGCATAGAGCTATACCAAGAAGCAATCCGGCTGCTAACCCCACTCCTCCAAGTCCGCGATCAGAAGGTCATTGCCACCTGCGTGCTCTTGTGCTGTCTGGAGATGATGTCAGCCAGTGCACAGGACTGGCGGCGGCATTTGGAAGGATGTGCGGCGTTGTTCGATGCCTTTGGCATTCATGGATTTGGTAGTGAATTGCCACAGGCTGTCTTTTGGTGCTACGCGAGAATGGGTGAGTTATTTCAGAATTTGATCATGTTTGCTGCTAGTAATATATTCGTACAAGCTTCTAGATCCGATACTGACAAGCGAATGCAGACCTTTGCGGTGCACTGATATCCGACGGCACTCAAAGCACGCTTCTCGAACCGTCAAAATGGCTTCCTCCGGGCACTCGAGATGATGAAGCTGCCGGCCTGTTCTTGAACACCAAGTCACCCGACATGCATGCCAACTACGCGGTTTACCTGTGCTCAAAAGTGTGCGAGCTCGTATCAGACCGCACGAAATACACTGAACTCGGCGAGGAGAACGGCTGCACCGGCCAAGCCTTCACCGACCGCTGGTTAACTCTCTGGCAAGACCTGCAGAACTGGCTCACTCACCGGCCAACCGAGCTGCTTCCCATGCAGACCATCGACGCCAAGCCCTTTCCTCAAATCCTCTTCGTGCACTGGGCAGCCATTTCTTCAAATCAATTGCACCACACCGCGTGCATCCTCCTCCTCAACTCGATGCCGAGGCCTATGAAATTGAGTCTGGGCTCCAGCGGCTCAATGCTGTGGCATGCGAAGCGGATATGTGGCATCTCATTGACGAACCCCCATCAAGGTTGCTTGAACAATGCCATCCAACCGCTTTGGATCGCAGGCAGGCTCCTCAGCCACAGGTCGGAGCATGCACTATTAGTCAAGCTCATCAGAAGTATCGAGTCCTTGACCGGATGGGGCACGTGCTGGCGCATTCGCGATCTTGAGATGGCTTGGGGTACAAGGTCCGCAGAGACGGACGAGAAGAGAATGCCAACAGTTCGTCCTGACTACTCATGGCATTCAAATCCAAGCTGTGTTGAGGTGGCCGGTTGGCATTCTGGGGAAGTCCATCAACTTGCCTCCGCAAGATGCCACTCTTCCCGCAGACTAGCCAAGCAGTCGTTAATCTCCCATCCCGTTAGGGCTTTGATACGCTCGAAACCCTGTAAGATTGCTCGTTGTTGAGACTCATGGGTCATACGTCTCGCGGCGACCAACAACGATGCAACAAGGCACGGATCCCAGCATTCGCGGCGATCATTGTTCAGCGCGATGTTGCATATGCGCTGAGCATGCCACAGAGGAGATACGATTGACGAATGACGGTCCGTCAGCCTCAGCGTTCGCGGCTTGTTTTCCAGCAGTAACAACATGGCCGTGTGGTAGAGCTGATTCGCAAAAATTGCCGCTCCGTTGGTAAATAGTATCACCGGGAAGGCGTCCTCGCGAGCATCAGTCTCTTGCCTAGAGTGTAGCTCGACCATCGGTTGGAATTCTTCTGGTCGATTGCTGTACCATATGCCAAGTTCCTCAAAAGCGTTCTCCAGCTTCCGACAGGATTTTGCCGGGGCTGAGAGTTAGCGGGAAAGGATGTTTCGACGTCCCTGCTACAAAAATTCAAGGTCCTGGCGCATAAAAGAAGCGGGTCTTGGGCATATCGGAACGTCTTTTCAAACATGTCAATCGAGTGACCTGCCTGCGGTGCGTTGGAAGTTATCGGAAATGGAATGTGCACAGGTGCTTCGGTGGAAAGCGCGGCGCTGAGGTCTGTGAACGGATTTAGTCCATCCCCGCTTCAGAGTGATCCGGCCATGGAGGTTCGCAAATCCGGTTATGTTCAAACTTGCTTACCTAGTCTCAGGAAAAGCCAATATACTGATAGTACCAAGTTACCATCGGCAGCCTGCAATGAAAGCGCGTCCACAAGTTTCGTCTCGTAATTCGAATCCGAATTCTGCGCCCATGCCTTTGAAATGTCGGAGATGAAGTAACAGACTCTTCGCAGTATCGCAGACAGCGACCCCGCGAGACCATCCGTCCCGGAATCACGGCTTTGATACGCTTCCGAGAGGCACACATAGTCTCTGCTCTCCGGACCAGGCGGCGATTCGGAGGAGCTGAAGGGGTTCAGGGAGGCTGCCGATAGTGCTAGTACCGCGTAAAGGACGGATTCAGAGTCCATCGCCACTCGAGGCACCGTAAGTCCGAACGATTGTGCCAAGTCACAGATATCCAGCTGTGCTCAAGTCAGCATTTGAAGGTGCTCCTGGGATTAGGGCGATACTTACCCACGGAGCTACTTCGTATCTATAGTGTCTTAAGAGTTCAAGCATTCGTTCTCGCGATATGTTGCTTGCTCTTATGCTGCCCAAACCCAGGCTAGGTTCAGATTGCACGTCCGCATTGGCCTGCTGATGTTGATGTTTCAATGGTTCTGTTGCACCCGTTCCATCCCCTAATCTAGTCACAGATAGCCGCCGCACGGCTTGTTCGTGATTCAAAGAATTGGTGCTGTTTAGAGCAGCTACCGGGGGCGTACCGTTCCCTGTACCTAATGCAAGCAGTCCACGTACAGCAAATTCATAGCGATCGCCCGATACGATCTCTGCCTCCTGTTGAGATGCTGCATCGGCTTGATAACTCCTCTGCAGCTCTTGCGGAACATCAGGGTCCCAAACAGTGCCGCTTGTGTTGTTGTCACGATAGCGGCCGTTGAACTCGAATGCTGGATTGACTTGGTGGGCGGTCAAGTTGTCTCCCTGCGGAAGGATTACTTCATCGGTAGATTGACCGCGTCGTGTATGAGAGTTGGCCTCGCTGGTCGCTGTTGAGTTCTCCAGGGCTGGAGCATCTTGCACGTCTCTCTGAGGCTCCTCGTTGACGAACTAAAATCTGGTGAATGCTAATCCAGGAATCGTTGATGCGAGTACCGGCATGAACAGCTTACGCAAAGGTTGGTATACCGCGAAGGTGATGCGGCAGCGGGTGCGTCAGCTGGTAGAATGGTGTAGGCATTTTTCTCAAGAAAGGTCAACTGTGATCCGTATTGGCATTCAAAACTCTTGTCGATGCAATTCTGACACCGCGGTTTGGCCTCGTCACCTGGAGAGGGAAATGATGATGAGCGCTCTCCCGGACAGCGGGCTGCTTGGCAGCTCCAGGGGCTCACGAACAGGGGTTAGCCTACATTTTCGCCTTCTGACACGACACTTTAGACACCCCGTCCTACACCTCTTTTGTGGAGGCAGAGATGCCTGGGTTGGGTTCGCCATGAAGGGTTCTGGGAGAGGTGGTAAAACTGCCTGCTTTCGTCTTTTGACCCGTGGTTGCAGCGATGCGGGAGTTGATGGCACCACCTCGGGCGGCGCCACCTCCGCCTGCACTACCTAGGTACCGAAGAAGGGGCATGTCAGAAATGGTAACGATAGCCACCCTTCCCTCTGTACGACGATGTATCGAGTCCGTGTACGCGAAGGCAGAAGCAACACCCAGGCGATCACGTAGCCAAACGAAGCCCTCGTCCATTACGTGCTAAGTATCCGGCTTCCTTCTCTTTCTCTGTCTTCTTCTTTTCCATCAATCAGTTCGAATTCAACAAGCAAGAACAAATGGCAAAGGCAGCAGTTACACTCGCCTCCGGTCATGAGATGCCTCTGGTAGGCTTCGGGCTCTGGAAGGTGCCTAAAGAGACCGCTGCAGAGACAGTCTACAATGTCAGTTCTGCCAGCCGTATTTCGCTGTTCAACTCAACTCCTATTCTCTCGGTGTCTGACAGGGTCATAGGCCATCAAAGCGGGATACAGGCTGTTTGACGGCGCCTACGATTATCAGAACGAGAAGGAAGCCGGGGAGGGCATCCGCAGGGCTATCGACGAAGGCCTGGTCAAACGCGAAGACATCTTTGTGACCACCAAGCTATGGAACAACTACCACCAACGAGAGCATGCGGTGCCGATGGGGAAAGCTCAGAATGAAGCTTGGGGCCTTGGCTACATTGATCTCTTCCTCATCCACTTTCCATGTGCTCTGGAGTATATCGACCCGGAGGTCCGGAGATACCCTGTAAGACGCACCAGGACCCGCTTCATCTGCTCAACATTCCCCCAAAGCGCGCCGTTGTATTGACCGTTCCGAAACACAGGCCTGGTGGATGGACGACGAAGGCACCGTCAAGCCCGCTAAGGTTCCCATTCGCGAGACATGGGAGAGCATGGAGCAATTCGTGGACGACGGCATAGCCCGCAGCATCGGCGTCAGCAATTTCCAGGCCCAGATGCTCTACGATATCATGACGTACGCGAAGCACCCCATCTCCGCTCTGCAAATCGAACACCATCCCTATCTTGTGCAGCCGGAGCTTGTTCAGATGGCCCAGGAAAACAGCATTGCTGTAACCGCATACTCGTCTTTCGGCCCCCAGTCTTTCCTTGAGCTACCTCCAACATTCTCGAAGAGGGCGAAGGACATTCCACTACTGTTTGATGCCGAGCCTGTCAAGGCGGCAGCGGCAAAGCACAATGTCACTCCGGCCCAAGTCCTTCTGCGTTGGGCAACTCAGCGGTATGCGCATCTTCCCCATAGCGGTTTTGCACCGAAGTTTAGCGTGAACGTCTATTCTAATTCGAAGATAGGAATATCGCCGTCATTCCAAAGTCCAATAACCCTACCCGTCTGGCACAGAATCTCAATGTGCTAGACTTTGATTTAACCTCTTCGGAATTGGATTCAGTCTCTGCCTTGGACATAGGATTGCGCTTCAATGATCCTGGATTCTACCTGCCTAACCATCCGCTTCATATTTTTGCTTAGGCGAGGTGTGTCTTCAAGAAGAGAAGAGTAAATAAATAATTGTATTTGAGCGCTTTAAAACACAATGAGCTCAAAACTGAAATAGAACTAAGAACAATCGAGAAGATACTCTATGTTTAAACTGGTTATATAGCACCGTGACAAAATCACAGAATGTATCAGCAATCAGTCTCTCCCTCTTCTCGAACCTACAATGTCCTACTACCACTCCCAAAGTTCTCTCAACCCTGCGGACTCAATCCCCCGCCTACAGCGCCTCCGCAAGCCCCTCAAAAAGCTCCGCCAGCCCAATCGCTCCGGGGTCCGGGACTCGGTCGTAAGCGCTCGCCTCCACATACACACTCCTCCCCAGCTTCGCCTGCATCCCCATCGTTCTATCCGCGCCCAACCTCGCTGCCGCCGCCGCATCCCTCACGTTCAGCGTCCTTGCCAACGTCTCAACAAACGGCGTCAGCGCATCCATCAGTGTGCGATCGCCAGGACGAGCGGGAGTGACCGACTGCAGGGTCTTGAGCGCCGCCGTGGCAGCGGAAGACCAGACATGGGTATCGAGGGGTGGAGGGGTGGAGGAGACGGAAATAGAGCGGAGGGTGCTGCTAGCGAGTTGACGTAGATGGCGGTAATGGCGCCGCTGGTACCGTCCATGGTCTCTTCGATAATTGAGGCGATGTGAAGAAGGTCCGTGAGGGGGTCGGTGGCGGTGGAAGGAGTATTGGCGATGTAGCTGGATATCGCTTCTGCGCCGCGTCGGAGTGTCGTCCCACAGTCGCCATCTCCAACTTGTGTGTCGTATTCGGTGATTGTCGGTTCCGCAGCAATTACCTTAGAGCAAGCATTCCGTAGGGCCTTGTGAAAGGGTTCGACGTACTCTGGAGCGCAGTAGGTCAGTTGCTGATGAACTTTCAATAGAGCAGGTTGTAATTACCAGGCCTTTTCCAGATATCGCATGAGCTGAACTCAGAAGACACTCCATTTGCTTGTGGAGCCTTCTCAATGATTCTATTTTCTCTAAAGACTGCACGTTTAGAACGGCTCGCCGGTGGCAAACTGCCGGGTGACCATCCTGCACATTCGACCTCAACGTCCAGGAAGTCCAGCATCTGCTGGCTGGCGCGGAGTAAGGTGATGGAAAAGCCCGGACCATTGAGGGAAGTCATATATGTTCCCACATATGAGCGCAGGGGTGCAATCCTATAGCTTGATTCTGAACAGAGCGAAGGATCAGTCACAGACGGTTCAATGGTCACCAGGGTTTGCTATTCTTACCAAGTTGCCTATGGACCTCCGCAGCGACAGCTCCAAGCTCCAATACACTTGTCCCTCCCAGATTGTTTACCATCAGGACTACTCCATCACCCTCGGTCGCAGAGAAATCCACATATGCTCGATCGGTGTCTGTGAGATCAAGTAGCATCTTCAACATATCTCCGACGAGTGTGTGCAGATCGGGCAATGGCGATATCTTCCGAAGGCCAGGCTCGTTGTGTATGCCCATTCCAAGCTCGAGCTCGTCCTCCCCTAGGAAATCTGCGGCATGTTTCCTTCTCCCAGGTACATGCACTCGGTCTAGAGAAGCGGCGGCAGTGACAAGGTTGTCCGCGACCTCTTGTGCCAGCTTACGCACGGCTCCGAGCGATGGCGCCGCGGAAGAAGCGGCGTATGCAGAAGTTATTTTGTGAACGAGAATCGTTCCGGCCAAGCCTCTTCGCCCGACCTTTCCGCCTTTTGCTCTCCCGACGCTGACATCGTCCGCTACCACAATGAACTCGGTTGGCACACCGGCCGCGCTTGCTTTGCTGGCTGCCAAAGAGGAATTAAAGACATCGCCAGTGTAGTTCTTAACAATCAATAGGGTTCCAGGCTTGCCCCCACGTGGTTGATTGTATTGTAAATCTGGGAGACGGAGGGAGACGCGAAGATGGAGCCGGAGACGGCGGCGCTAAGCATGTTGCGGCCGACGTAGGCAGCGTGTGCAGGCTCGTGGCCTGCTCCGCCGCCAGAGATGATAGAGACGTTTGTTGAACTGTCATGTGCGGTTGTGACGATAGCTAATGGCCGAAGACTCCATGATCAGCTTGTTGAAACATAAATTCACACCGTATGGAGGACTCGGGAATGAACAAGAAGCCGTTGCCCAGGCCTTACGCACCTTTCTCTGCACGTAAATACTGCAGGGTTGGATTCGCATATGTTAGTGCTTCCAGGGCATCATTGACGAGCTTCTCGGGGTCATTGATGAAGTGTTTGAAGGACATGATTACGCAAGACGCTATTGCTAAGGACTGAGACTTCTGTGGCTCGATGTGCTTTTATTTGCTACAGATTTACCAGCTCCTTACTGTTATTATATATCATGCCTCTGCTCCGCGCAAACACGCGGACGTGGCACTTCTCCATACGGTAGACGTCCTATACCGCGCCGAACGCTCACTCCCATGAGGGATATCAGCAGACAGTGAAGGTTCGAATTGCCTCTTGCGGGGTTTTTGAAGAAGTGAATTTGGTGGCTTCTGTTACACTAGTTTTGGAGTAGGTGCCCAGACACGGCAGAAACCTGTAGCCGTTGCGTGTATCACCGGCCCTTGCTCGTAAACGTTCCATTTTTGGACTGGCCCTTGTCAGTGCTTAGAACTTCCCTTTGGAGAATTCAAACGAGGCGAGATTGTGATGGTCTGGACGTGTTTCCCCGCTCCACTCCTTGAACAAGCCGCTTTAGCGGGACTCGGATGGAGTGATGTTTGAAGGCTGCAGTACCCACCGGCACGTGAGGTATGGCCGGGTGCCGGAACACGGGGAAAACGCGGGGAGGCGCGGGCAAAACTCCGAGCCACATGGCTTCCACGTACCCAAACCCGATGAGGTATTGGTGCCTCACATTTCCTTTTCTGGCCGCCGAAACTATTCCCGTGCGGAAAGGGGCGCCGTCCCTCGTGGCTGACATCCTTTTCAGAAAGAAATCGTGAGGGCGTGTTCGGCTGTATCAATGTTCATAACATATCGATATAGTATATATTGAACCTGTCCAAGTCTTCAATCTCACATCATGCCAAACGAGACTCTCTATCTTCGCATTCCATTTTCTCTCCATACACTAAACCTTCTTTACCTTCTCTCATCTCATCAATCCAGCCATGGATCCCGAGAAAACTCGCGCCCATCTGACTGAAAATGCTGGCGATGTCAACGCACAATTAGGCCATCTGGCTAACCAGGAAGATCACGAAGTGGGTAAACTGGAATCTTTCAGGAGGTACCCCTGGGCATGCTTCTGGTGTCTCTACTCCGTGTGGTGCGTTCTGCTGGTCAGTTTCGAGAACCAAGCCGCCGGCAACGTCCTTGGTATTCCACAGTTTCGGAAGGATTTTGGCTCCTTCTATGACGGAGATTATGTTCTGGACGCGAATTGGCAGGCAGCTTTCAACGGTGCCCCTGTTGCCTCGTAAGTTTCCGTTCTCCAAAACCCTAGGCGGAAGGGGATACTGCGAATACTGACGTTCGGATGAACTATAGTGCTGTTGTTGGTGCGCTGGGCTGCGGCCAACTTGCTGATTGGCTCGGAAGGAAGGCAGTCATTCAGTTGGCGCTTGTTGTCACGTTTGTAGCCATCACGATGGAGTTCGTCGCAACAACAAACGAGCTTTTCTTTGGGGGCAAGTTCCTCAATGGCTTCGCCACTGGCGCTCTGGCGTCCGTCACGGTTACTTACATCGGAGAGGTACGTTTCTAGAAGCCCGGAAAAGGCCACCAGACCTTACTGACAGGATTCCAGGTCACACCTTTAGCCCTCCGAGGCATGCTCACATGTCTGACCGCTTTATCATACACTTTGGGGCCGTTGACCGTAGCTTTGATCGTCAACAGCACCGGCACCTATGAGAACCGTTGGGCATATCGCGCTGTCTTTTGTGCGCAATATGGCTTTGCCGTGATTGCGGCAGTGGGTGTATTGTTCATGCCCGAGTAAGTTAATCCGATGACCAAGATCCAAAGGGGTTCATGCCTAACAGTTTCAATTCCAGGTCCCTTGGTGGCTCGCCTCGAAGGAACGAGACGAGAAGGCCCTTCGCAGTCTCCGAAGGTTGGGCTACAACCAAGAAGTGGCAACCAGAAGGCTTGCCACCATCAAAGTAACCCTCGAGGAAGTTCGTCATGAAACCGAAGGGGTCACATACGCCGAATGTTTCCGCAGCTCCAATCTTCGCCGCACCATCATCAGCATCGTTCCACTCTCCATTCAGTCGTTGTCCGGCATCGTATTTGCAGCCTCGTACTCCACGTACTACATGCAACTTGCCGGCTACAGCATCTCCGCGAGCTTTAAGCTGCAGATTGCTCAGCAAGTCATCTCGCTTGTTGGAAACGTCATGTCGTGGTACCTTGTCGACCGTGTTGGACGGCGCAGCCTAACTTTCTACGGGTTGGCCATCTTGACCGTGATGCTGTGGCTTACTGGTGGCCTGGCCGTTGCAGCTACCCCCGGCGCTATCAAGGGCACCGTCGCCTTGATCCTCATCTACTGCTGGTGGTACAACGTGACCATCGGTGCGACCGCTTACACCATCCTGTGCGAAGTGTCTACCTCGCGGCTCCGGATCAAAACCATCGCTATAGGGCTCGCACTCCAGAATGCCCTCAACACCATGTGGTCGTTCGTCCTACCTTATCTGTTCAACCCAGACAAGTTGAACCTGGGCGCAAAGGTCGCCTTCATCTTTGGCGGATTTGCAATCATCAGCCTGGTTTATTTGTGGATCTATCAGCCGGAGACGGCGGGCAGGACGTATGAGGAGTTGGATGAGATGTTCATGAAGAGGGTGCCGGCTAGGAAATTCCGAACTTTCAAGACGGAGGCACAAGCGAAGGGCGAGGCTGCCAAAGAGGCTCATAGAACTGGGTCCTTGTTCTGACCGTTGATTGTGACAAGGGAGCGGAATATTGTAGTTAACATCGAGACGAGAAAAGACGCGTGCATGGAAGCGATTTAAAAACTGCCTTTGCGTACTTCTCTTCGAGAGGCGAGAGCCCTATAGGAAGCCCAAAAAGCCCAGTTATATTCGCAGTAACACTTTGTATCTTTTCACTCGGTATGATGCCGAAGACTTCGCCGGCAACGACCGAGATTCCGGCGTGAAGTCGAGCTCCTCAATAATCGGAACAAGTGTCCTTCTCAGCTTGCTCCGGTCGTCAATACAGCAAGGCGTGTTACCGGCTGATAGAGCTGTAGGTGCCGCATATGTAGTGATGTATCTGTCTTCTCAACTCGTGCCCCCGGCGCAGACGGGTTGAGCACGGGCCAAATCTTGCGGGCCGCAGCTCTCGTGTGCGCATCTCCAGGAGCTTCCCGCAAAGCCTCCGACGGCTTTAACCTTATTGCAAGAACAGGTACTCACTTTCTCAACCCACATCGGTCCTCGACTTGCGCAATATACGACCAGGCTTCAGCTCTCAGTGCGCCATATAGTCCTCTACCTATCCGGGTCCCATCTTTACAGCAACCCGTCGCTACCTTAACCTCAGACGTCACCCGCGAGCCAGGCAGCGACCACCAAGCATCAAGCAGCCATAAGGCAGAGCACGGTATCTGGCTGGCTTGACTGGCAACCCATGAGGAGGACCGATGCGCCCTGCTATACCAGACATACGCGCGCGACGTCGATGTCGATCGGATGCACCCGCTGAATCCATTCCTACGGGCCTTCTTTCGAAGCACTCTTCCTGCGCAGTGCTCCCCCGTACAGCACCACGTAAGCTCAAATACTGTCATAATGTAGCAAGGGCGCAAGCTACTGATCTCATTTCTTCCACAGATCCTTCTCGTTCCGACCACCGAATTCCTGCTCAACTCCCGTGATCGCGACACCAACGCAGCCTACGCCGATCTTGCTGGCTCCGAGGATTTCCTTGCCAGCCATGTCCTTCGCGTGCCCGGCGGTGTTGGGCCATCAACGCGAGGGAAAGATGGCGCCTTCCGAGATAATAGAGGGAAGGCAAAGCAGTATACCACAGCAAATGGCCGAACGGTGATAATTAAGGACACGTTCGTGTACAGCAACAAGGGTAAGAGCTAGAACAGAGTGTTTCATCTGTTTGGTTGTACTCACGCCCGCAGGGTTTAAGAGCCTGAATCAAGCGCAGCTGGTGAACGATGCTATCTTCTATCCTGACACGTTCGATGCGCAACCATGGCTGGTCTACTACATCACGAAGCCACTAATCGGATCACCCGAGCCCGTACTGATCAAACCCGCTACACTCGAGGCAGCGAAAGCAGCGGTACAGGACGTCTCTACAAGTATTGCGAATGGTTCTGCCTCGAATATACCGCGGAAGAAGGAGGTAAAGTCTTTCGGAGAACTCCTGAACCACTTCCCAATGATTGCGAGGCAAATGCAACCCGGGCTGGAGCGCCTATTCAAGGAGTTTGGGCGCGAAGTGGAGAAGCCGCTCCCGGCACTTCCGCCGGCGCTGCAATCTACTAACTCATTGCGGCGGAGTTCGATGTCCTCGTCGACGGAAAGTCTTTCGTTGTCCCTGCATAGCAGCCTGTCCAATGGCGCGCACATGCACTATTCTGCTCTGGAGCTTGACGAAAATGAGGACTTCATGAGACGGTCCTTAGAGACCGCTGTAACCGGCGCCATAGATCTCTTCCAGGAAGTGGACAAGCAGCAGCTGTCGTTACTGGGCGCGACGACTGACCTTACTGGTCCGATTGTTGAACGCATGATTGAGCGCTATGTCACGGAGCAAGTACACGACTCCGTCCTCTTTCCGAAAGTTCGTGAGATTCGTCGTGTTGAGGATATGGAATTGGACTCAAACATCCGGCAAATGGTTGATGTGGATATTGCGCAAGTCGGCATAGCGATTGACAACAATTCGCAAGTCAAGCGAGAGCTTACAGTCCGTGTCTCAAAGGGTGTAGAAGCGTTCAAAAAGATGGGTGTAGCGGGCAGCCCTCAAGAGATGATGGACGTGCTTGTTGCCACTCAGAAGGCGATCACGATGCCACAACCAAGCGAAGATGGCGGGAAAGTGGCTTTAACCAACGGGGTGGCAGGCCCGACCTCTGAAAAGAAGAGTACGGGCCTTACTATCAATGCCGACACTTTGGTATCCTTACTACTTGTTGTCGTCATCCGATCATCCGTGCGGCATCTGAAAGCTCGACTGTCATATATGAAGCACTTCATCTTCGTCGAAGATGTTGAGAGCGGAGAGATGGGCTACGCGCTGAGCACCTACGAAGCTGTACTGTCATACCTATCCAGCGATCCTGGCGGGCTTAGAAGAGCGAGCCGGAGAAACAGGAAACTGTGGCAAGCCACGAGGAGTGGGAATATTGCCGACATCCAAGCAGTGCTGGAGCCTAACCGTGCTTTTGAGTATGCCAATGGTCCCATAGAAGATACAGAAGTGACGCCAACTGATGCGATGCTTATAAACGGGATTACCGGAGAGCATACTGTGGACCAGGAGCTCGTGAACGGTATGGCACCCAACGGAGACTCTGTAGGAGAAGAAAGTCGCCGAGCTTCAGTGCATATCGAGGAGCCACCGCCGACTGGAGATCTGGCCCACGTCTTCCCCTTCCAAAGAATGCATACACCGCCGCAGTCAGCAATCCCAAGACCTAAGATAAAAAAGCGGGTATCAATGCAGAGTCGAAGTACTTCGAGCTCTTCCGGCTATTCAATGAGATCTCGCGCGAATACAGTCGACTCGCCAGGTAGCGGTACTGAGGGCGATACCTCGATCGAGAGGCTATCCAGAACGCACAGTTCCGGTGGCGAGTCTGTGCTCATGATGGCTGTGGAAAGCGGGCAGCAAAAGTCACTGCAGTATCTACTGAGCTTGACCCAGTACTATCCGCTCGAGGTGGTCCTTGAAGATTGTGACAATGACGGTACGACTCTACTGAGCACAGCTATCCAGCTGGGTCATTCAGATATTGTGGATACACTCCTCGACTTCATCGCGGGTCATGCGGAAGGCGACGAGGTCCTCAAGGCCTACGTGTCGCGTCAGGACAACAAAGGCCGATGCGCAGCGCATTACCTCTTCAACCAGCCTCGCCTGATCGCAAGGATAGGGCACTTTCTACCATGGCGATTGAAAGACAAGAACGGGCAGACACCGCTGTTCGCGCTATGCAGATCTTACGACCATGAGGAGTACCGCTCGATGGTAGATGCCGCATTGACTGCGGCTACCGAAAGTCAAGCTGACGGGGAGCCGCTTCATTTGGACGATCACATCGATGGCAAAGGCAACACATTGCTTCACATTGTCAACGACCCCCAGATAGCAACGAGACTGCTATATCGTTGCGACGCTGACAGCAATGCGGCAAACGACAAGCACTTCACACCGCTCATGGTTGCCAGTAAATATGGACGGACAGACCTTGTCCGCGTGCTGTTTGGCGACGCTAGAGTTGACTTGCACGCAAAGGACCTTCGAGGACTTTCGGCGGTAGAATTGGCCAAGGATGACGAAGTTCGGAATCGGATCGATGACCTCGTGCTTCTCTCCAATCCACCAGCTGCCGACAGACGTATTACCACCGTTGTGCGGTCGTTCTTCGTCGAGGATGGCACTATCAGACTCGTGATAAAGTCTGGAGCACCCAACGACAACTCTACAATTACGGTCACGACATGTAGAAGATCGCTGACGGACTTCGAGAACTTGGCTAGGCTGCTGGCCATGGAGCAGCCAGCATCATGGTTGCCATCTGTTGCAAATTTCCCTTCGCCATTCCTCATACCGTCCAAGCCGTCACGAGTAGTGCTGCGCGACATCCAAGTAAAACTCGACGGCTTCTTAAAGAACCTGCTGTCACACTCAACCTTCTCAACGCACGAGATGGTCTGGGAGTTCTTCCTAGTTCCCGAAATCGAGCACACCATGCTCGCCGAGCGCAGCCAGAAGAAAGCCGAAGCGCGCGTCGACCGAGTCAAAGACGAATACGACCCCATCTCCGACGTCCGCGAAGTCGAACTATTCGTCCAACACGCGCGTGAGTCTGTTCGCAGCCTACACCACGCAACGCGCAGCGTAATCCGGCGCGTCAACCGCCTGCGCTTCGCGCACTCAGACTTCTACGACGCCGCAACCATGGCCTCCTCCGCCATCTCCACTCTCACCTTCCTGCCGCAAGCCCACATCACGGCCCTAGACCGCTACGTCAAGACCCTCGCTCAGCCCGAGTTTCCCCCACTGGCAGCCTTCTACTACAACATCCACGCCATCTCGACAACCGTGACCGCAATCCTAACCGCCCTGGCCCGCCCCGCTTCCCTCATCGGCTCCATGTCCGCGTCCCAGAAGGCGATTGACAGACACAACCAATCCCTGCGCCGCAGCGACCGCTGGCCGCTCGGCCTGCTCGATGATACGCGCCATCGCATGCAGCGCGATGCGGGGGAGAAGGTGGAGAAGGCGCAGCAAGAGCTTGAGAGCCTGGGCAAGGAGCTCAGGTATACACAGCAGACTGTTGCGGGCGAGCTGGCCGCGTGGCAGGAGAGTAGGGTCAGGATGGGCAGGATGGCGTGTAGGGAGCTTGCGAGGAAGATGGTGGTTGTTGAGAGGGCCAGGTTGGAGGGGATGAGGAGGGCGGTTAGGGGTTGGGGTTGGGGAAGAAGGATGAGCGTGGGGAGGGGGGTGGGGCGCAACGGGATTCAAGCCGGGCGTCAAGCGGCCAAAAGGCATAAGTACAGGATTTGAGTACTGAGAAGGCGTTAGAATAAACATCTCAGCGTACACGCTTGATGCAGGAGCCTCTAAGTATTAGCTAAACGGCATTCTTTGAACTTTCTACGCTGTATCGACCTGCAATGCAGGCTGGGGTATCAAGAGTCTGTCCACGTGCAGAATAACGCGCTTCAAGCTGCATCGAAGAAAAGAGATGCAATGTGAACTTCTCGAAGAGAGCCCAAATCACATGACCGCCGCCAAAAGCCCAACTCCACCGAGTAGGAGAGCCCTCGCGTGTCCTGCCACTGCAACGCCCGCACCGCCCTGCTGATCAAACAAAGTCCCACCATTCGTAACCTGCGGTCCCAAGCTGCTGCTTATCGTCCCCGCGCCCGTTGTCGTTGGCGATCCAAACGCCGCACCGCCCGAAGAGACGGGCACGGGGATCACAGAGCGCGTAACCAGCTGCGTGACGGTCGAAGACGGCCTCCCCACAACCGCTGTCGATGTCGATGACTCCTCCTCCACAGCCGCCGCCGTCGACGACGTTTGCACAGGCATGCCCACAACATAGGTCTGCCCAGCACCCGTCGTCGTCGTCTGCTTAACTTCCTCCTCATGCGTATGCGGTGCCTCTGTCGCTGCCGGACGTTCCTGATTGCGCGCGGGTGTGGAGTGAGCTGCCGTGCTGACGGGAAGGGCTGTGGCCGTGGCGGCGACTTCGCAGCTGCGGATCACGGACGCTGGGATAGGTTCTCCGAGGGCTTTGCAGGTGGCCGCGAGCGGGCGAAGGATGGCGCGGACGTCGAAGGGGGAGTCGTCGTCTGAGTCGCTGTCGTCGTCATTGTTGCGACCAGACTTGGCGCATTTGTCGCGCGCGCAGGTGATAGTTGCGGGGAGGAGGTTAAGGGTGCTGTGGGAACAGATGCCTGGTAGTTATTGGTCAGTGGAATAGGTTGAGTGAGGGCGAGGTGCGAGGGCCCACATGACAGGTCCCACCAGCCTCTGCAATTGTAGTCGGCGGCGGCCTCGACGCAGTTGCGCCAGCACTTAGGGAAGTCGTTGATGGAAGTGCCGCTGGCGGCCGCTGCCAGCAGCGCGAATAAGATGATGGTGAAACGATGCATTCTTTGAGGCTGGCTCGATGGACAATTGTTGCTAGCGGAGGGCGAAAGACTCTAGAGGGTGTGACTGAAGGAGTGACTGAAGGAGTAACAGAATGAGAGACTGGAAGATCTAGAAAGGATCACAGATCTGCCTCGGCAGCGCGCAATTCATGTTTGAGGCAGCTCCCTTGGATGTTTATGAAGGACAGCCCCAAGGGCGACCTGATATTGCGCAGGGCTGTTTCAGGTTTCACTTCCCCAGAAACTGGCGGAGAACCCCTGCACCTACCCGTCCGCCAATCTCCCGTAGGGCTGACTTGGCGGCGGATACATCCTTCCTGACGCCTTGCATCCACTCGCATTAGAATGCTAAACATACATATACTCTCTGTCCGGTGAAGGCGCCCTGAGTGGGATGCTCCAAAGACGCGGCAAATCCAAGGGTATGGCCCAACAATGTATGTAAGTATCATTCACGTGACGTCTCGGTCTCTCCGAGCAAACTTCTTCAGACGTCACATCATCCGGTGGAAATCCTTCCATAATCCAATCCCAGAATCTATATAAGTACAGTTAGTCTCTGAGTCGTCCAAAGAGCTTTAGGCGTTTATACCATAGCATTGCATGAGGGTTATAAATGGCTGTGTGTCCCGTCCAGAAAGAGTTAGGATCCAATCATCACAATGGAAGCCGCAGGTCTCGCGCTCGGCGTCCTCGGAGCAGTCGGCGTGCTGGGCCAGATGTTCGACGGCTGCATAAAAGGTTACCGAGTCTTCAGTACGGCCTCTAATCTGGGCCGCGACAGCGAGCGATTAGTCTGCAAGATTCGGATCGAGGAGACGCGCCTCTGGGTCTGGGGCCGGCAATGCGGCGTTGTCGAGGGGAAGTTCGAAGCCCATCTCGCGGCCGGGACTTGGGGCCACGAAGGGCTGAAAGACCTGGCTACGGAGGTTCTGGCACAGCTTCTGCAGACCATCACTGATTGTAACAAGCTGCAGGAGAAGTACGGGCTTAGGGAGGAGGCGCCAGGGAGTGTGGATAAAGAGGCGTACATGGCGTACAAAAAGTCTGCTGATTTGAAGAGCTTCCGAGCAGTCAAAGTCAAGGACGAGTGGAGGCTTCGTGCAAGATGGGTCATAGCCGACAAAGAGCAATTCGAGAATTTCCTGAAAGACCTTCAGTACTTCAACGACAGTTTGGAGAAGCTATTCCCTCCTGGTCAGGTGACCACGCTCCAGAGAGCTTGGACAAGCGAGCTGTTGCAGTCTGCGGAGCGGAATACTGGAAGTCTGGAGCTTCTGGAGAACGCATCGAGTGGGCGGTATCCAGGCCTTACTACGTTCGCTCAGCTCAAAAGGCTGAGAATCAATCTTGATGCAAAGGAGCCCTCGCGGAAGATCCTCTCAACCTCTGAGCTCAAGCAGCAGCAATGGCGGATCAAGGTGCCTCCCGGCGAAGACTCTGTAGGCACGCGGGTGCGGGCTGTATACCAGCGGCCCCAGGACGCGCCACCTTACTCTGAAGATGTACCCGTCCTCGTCGAATGGATCCCCTACGACGCCATCTCAGACCTCGATGCGCGCCTCCACCTCTACCAGCGCGTCGACAATCTGTCACGAATGCTACACTCCTGCTCATCACGCCATCCGGACCTCCACACGCTCGACAGCGCCGGCTACGTTGACGACAGTCCCCACAGCCGCTACGGCATAATCTACCTCGGTCCCAGTCAATCGAGCGCAGGCCCATCTACAATGCCACCATTCCACACCCTCTCAGCCGCCATCGAAAACCAGGGCAAACGCACCCCCGACCTCGAAGCGCGCTTCTCCCTCGCCCGCACCCTCGCCATCGCCCTCTGGTCCTTCCACTCTCTCGACTGGCTCCACAAGTCCTTCTGCAGCCACAACATCCTCTTCTTCTCATCCTCCTCCGACACCTCTCCCCGCTCCGAACACCACGACCTCAGCGCCCCCTACGTCGTCGGCTTCGACAGCAGTCGCCCCGACGGCCTCGCGGAAATGACCGCGGACCCGCGCTTCGCGCATGGCGAGGACCTATACCGGCACCCAGACAGCCTGGGCGTGTGGCGCCAGAGCTACCGCAAGGCGTTCGATGTCTACAGCCTCGGGCTTGTGCTGCTGGAGATCGGGCTGTGGAACCCTAAACAGAGTATTAGAAGCATGCATAAGGCGAGGTACTCGCCTGCGGTGTTTAGGGAGAAGATTATCCAGGGCGCGGTCCCGGCGCTGGGGTCGAAGACGGGGTCGACGTATCGGGGAGTTGTGGAGAGGTGTTTGGGTTTTAATGAGGAAAGTCAGCAAGGAGGAGAGGGGATGAATCCTAATCAGATGATGGAGTGGGTTGTCAGGACATTGGAGAGTCTTAGGGTATGAGCTGGCGAACAGTCGATGGATTCATCCCTCTATTAGCTCGCTCGAGAGAGCGTCAAGAGCCATCGAGCCACTGGTCATACTCAACCATTAAGAGCTCCAAAGACACAGCTGTTGGCGCGCTGACGTTGAAAGCTTGCGCTTCAACGGCTGGGAAGCCCCGAACCAAACCCACGTCCAAGGGGCCACTCGCGTGGCAGAGCCCGTCACCCGTCACCGCCATGATCACCAGGAGCAACCTCCGGCACCACCATGCCGCTCTAAAATCGCCGATTCCTTCACACAACCGTCCGACGTCATACAGATCTGAGGCGTCAATGAAGCATTCCGTCGGCGCACGGGAAGCCGGAAGTTCCCAGTGGCTTGCTGGATCGGGAGATTTAGCGGCGAGGTTTAACTACTCGATTAGCGCGTCAATCTAGACAGCAAGAACCGGAAGGTTAGCGAGGGGACGCGCGTCCGAATATTGGACATGATGTCATGGTGGGAGCAGTGCGCTAGGTCAGGAACATTTGCATGGCCCTGTGATGGGGGAATGGCTACCGTTTCAGGTCGTGCGTTATGCGTGCCATTGAGAGGTCATGACAATACCTGACGTGACACATAGGCTTACTAATGGAATATTTTGCTAATCGTATTGAGATAACTGTATTACCGCCGCCATGGGCACGCTAACTATATGCAAGGAATCGTCGAGAAGCAATCCAAATGCTATGCAAAGATTTCGCTCAAACCGATCCCCCTTTGCCCAGCCTGGCATGCCCTTTTCCCAATCATTGCTTCATGCCGTTAATTCATCCTCCCAGCATCCTAAGAGTAGAACAAGGAGAGAGGGTCCAAACAATATCATATCCCGTGATTCTTCCAATCTTCCATTGCACATTAGGTGTAAATGTGAGATGTGAGATGTTTAGAGCATAGCAACAGCAACACCAGCAGCGGCGATGAGGCCGAAGAGGCTGCTGACGCCCATGGCGCTGGCACCGCCCAAGAACGGCTGAGGGGTGGCAGTGGCGGAGGCGTTGCTGATGGAGGTGGCGATCGGCTGGCCGTCGCTACGGACTGGGACAACTGAGGCGGCAGACGAGGCAATTGGCTGCCCGTCAGAGCGCACCGGCACGACGGACGCAGCGGAGGAAGCGATGGGCTGACCGTCGCTGCGGACGGGGACGACAGAGGCGGCGGAGGTCGCAATTGGCTGGCCGTCCGAACGAACTGGCACAACCGAGGCGGCGGAAGTAGCGATGGGCTGCCCATCACTACGGACTGGCACGACTGAAGCAGCAGACGAAGCGATCGGCTGCCCGTCAGAGCGCACCGGCACAGCGGACGCAGCGGAGGAAGCGATTGGCTGACCGTCGGAGCGCACCGGCACAGCGGACCCGACTGAGGAGGCGATGGGTTGGCCGTCGGAGCGCACGGGAGCTACGTCAGCAGCGGATGAAGCAATGGGCTGGCCATCGCTGCGGACCGGGGCGACAGAGGCGGCGGACGTGGCGATCGGCTGACCATCAGAGCGAACTGGGGCAGCAGAGGTAGCCACGGGCTGGCCGTCAGGGCGGGCGGAGGCAGCGGTGGAAGCAGCAGGCTGGCCATCGGCGCTCTGGGTAGCAGATCCGCTGCCGCTATCAACAGCGACGATGTAGATGGGCGAGCAGGTGTCAGCCCAGTTGCGGTCGTAGAGGTTGTAGAAGTCGCCGCTGTCGCAGCCGTAGAAGACGGCGGAGCCGCCGAGGGCTAGGCTGCCGTTCTCGCAGACGGAGAAGCCAGCGGTGTAGATGGCGCCTGCCTGGGGCGGGGCGTCATACTGCCACTGAAAGTTCGAGGCAATGTAGCCGGTGCGGCCTTGCTGGTCGGTCAGAATACCGTCTTCGAGAGTGAGGGTGAGTTCTGTGTCGGCTGGGCCGCCGGATTCTTGGCGCTATGATGTTTATTAGTTTTTGCAAAGCTGCAGATGTAACAGCAAATCTTACCTTGACCTTAGTGGCAGTTGTGGCATTGACAACGGTGACCTGGAATTCGCCAGGGTCTGCAGGAAGGTTAGCTGGCGGTCTTCCAATACAAGCTTCGCGAACAACGGGCACTGACAGGATACCGAGCAGCCAGCCGGGGCAGACGCCTCAGGTGCGATCTCCTCGGTGACACCCTGGGGAAAGGGCGAAGCAGCCGCAGCCGCAGCGAGGGCGAGGACGGCGAGGGAGTACTGCATCGTGATTACGATATTAAGTGTAGTGTAACGATGTGGGTTTGATCTTTTATTTGATGGCGAGAGCTCAGAGCGATAGTTGTTGATGAGCAAGAGCGAAAGTGTAGGTATGCAGTTCGGAAAGCAGCTGCAAAGCGAAGGTGAAATAGTACAATGCGACAGAGGGGAGGCAGGAATCGGAGGCTGGCGAGGTTGGAAGTGAATCAAATAGGCTCGCTCTCTTCACCGTGTCGACGCAGACCTTCCACAGCTGGATGAGCCGTTCACACGCTAGCGCACCGCACCCCCTCCATTGCACGACGACATTTCAGCCTCCACCCCGCAAACAACGCTTCCCAACACGCATTGCCACCAATAATGCCCAAGCTTTCAGAAGGGCGGGTGGACGATGCCGTGGCGCTATCGACGAGTGAGAGCCAATTGAAAGGAAGGGTGGAGGCAGGGAGAACGAGATCAAGACGCAGCGACTTCCGTGAATAGAACAGTGCCGTACTCCACCAAGCTAGCCATACCGAACATCGCAGAAAATCGCCACGAACATACGTAACCAACCGGTAACTAAAGGCTAAAGATCAGGCTCACCTCGGAAGCTCGCCGTTCAGAGAGCCATGGTTGCCGCCATGGTAAAGGCCCGTTCGCTATGATGACGGTGGCAGGTACGCCGGCCACAACAACGTAAGGCAGGTTTGAGACATGCTGCCGCGGCGCCAGGAGAGAAATGCCATGCTCGTCATCGGCGCTGCAGGCTCCTCAACCTCTCAGCGCGCTTGGACTCGGTGCCATCGCGCTCCAGCCGGACAAAAGGATCTTCGCGCCTGAACGGATGGCCGGACTGCATCAAACGCATTAGCGTCGTCGACCAGACTTCAGATCCTGCAGGGAAATGCCCTCACACGGCAAGCTGAGATGCATCTTAAAGGAGCCAACGAACGCTGTACCGCTGGTCTAACCAGCTTGGTTGCCCTGGAGAACTCTCAGTATCTCTGAAACGAAGCTGATCACCAACTGCGTGGGCGTGAGAGGAGGTTGGACGTCGGACGGGCTGCCTAGCATCGCTTATCCCTGGCCTATGAGATCTTCCGGCCCGTCACCATCGTCAACATCGGGACTAGCGGGGAATAGCGATCTCGCAGCACCACCCAAGCAATCCCACTGCATGCAAGGCAAGAAAACCTTAGCCGCTCCTTCGGTTACCCAGAAAGGATGCAGTTGAAGGTCAGCCGGCGAGATGCCCGTCATGTGCAGTCGCCTACGACAGGGTTCTCGGACGGGGACAAACCTGTCCTGCACACAAGAACGGCCTGCCGGGGACCGTGAGCAAACGCCGGCCTCGCAAATCGCGGCACAGTCGCCTCATTCGAGATTGGCCTCGAAGGTGTTCAAGATACAGGGCACAAATCTTGATTCCGGTGTCTCGAGTACCTGGAGTTTACCCGTCATAGTATGCGTGCAGTATCAGAGGTAGTACCAGCTGACCGAGTCGCGTAGGTTAAGCGGATGTCACCAGGACAGAACGTCTGCAACGTGGTGACGTTGTGCTAGACAAGCTCTAGCTACAGTGGGAATGAAGGATTGTGGACATTAATTATGTACATGTACAACGATGCGGCTAACAAGACTGCAGCAGCGTGGGGTATCTGTGTCACCGTGGCTGTCGCAAAACTTGGTACTGCATGCTCGTAACCCGGAAAACGCTCTCCTCAACCTGTGGGAGGCCTGGATCGGAACAGGCTCCACCAATGTTGGAAACGCCAAACGCCATGCTTTTCAGTGACCGAAATCCGCATGCAAACAAATCCTGCGCTGAACGCTCAATCGAGGTAATGAATGCTTCGCAATACAAAAACAAGGCCTGCACGTCCAGCTGACCATCTTCGAAACACGAACGGTGATCACTCGCTTTCTTCTTCAGGCTTGGCCGTTGGTGCGAAGGCGCTCCTCTGTCGGATCTTGCCCCCTTCAGGTAGAACCACACAGGCACAGGCACAAGAACGGCGGCGACGCAGCCGAGCAACGTGCCCGCCCAGTTGACGCCAAGGCCTTGGAACATCTGCCTAGCGAACAATGGAAAGGCAGCACCGCAAAGAGAGCGCAGAAATGTGTTTGCTGCAATGGCAGAGGCCGCGAACTGTATCGAATCATTAGCCAACTATCCGGAAGGAAGAGGCCTCGGCGCATACGTACTATCAGGTAGGCATCTACCAAGTAATTGAGGGCTTGCAAAAAGATCGATAGAAGACCAAAACCAGTCAGGATACCGCTGAGCGTTGGAACAATCCAGTGTACGTCTGCTCTGTAGCCACTCCACGAAAACCAGAACAAGCCTGCGGCGAAAGCAGCGCCTCCGATGATGACCTCGGGAAGTCGCCATTCTGGAACCGGCACGTCGTTGTTCGCTGCCAGTTTGCGCTGGTAACCTGGCTGGCGTAGGACGATGAACACGCCCGCAAGTAGCTGACCGATGATCATACCAAAGAACGGAAGGCCGCCAACTCCAAGGTTCATGCCGTGGATTCCCTGAAACACGATCGGGTACGCGGTCAGGAAGAGATAGAGAAGACCATAGATGAAAGCCATATACACGCTGAGCAGGAAGACGATAGGCTCGGTGAAGAGCAGACGAAGTGGACGACTCAAGTTCTTCTCCAGGAGTTCGCGGAAGTCAATTTCAATCTCCTCTTGCTTCGCGTGGATGCCCCAGTTCTTCGTTCGCCGACGGAGTTCAGCCGCTTTCTCGACCAGGATGATTGGAGGATACGTCTCCCTTAAGAATACTGCGTCGAGGCCGAAGGCAAGGAATCCCATGATGGCGACGATGTACTCGGTCCATCTCCAACCAAGATCAGACATGACGATAAAGCCGCCGATAAAAGGCGCCAACAGTGGACCGCTAAAGACCGTCATGGAGAACAATGTGATCGCGATACCCCTAGTACGATTGTCGAACATGTCCGAGAAAACGGCCGCAACGACGGTCAAGGGGCAGGCGCCGAAGAAACCGCTGAAAAACCGACAGAGCAGCACTGTTTGGATGTCCTTGCCGACGGCTACCCCTATGGAGAATATAGAGAAGCCAAACATTGCGATTACTAACGGCTTCTTACGACCATACAGCTCGGATCCAGGTGCCCAAAGCAATGGTCCAGTGGCGAAGCCCAACACATAAAGCGATACTCCGAGTGTGCCTACAATGGTGGACACCCCGAAAACGGTTGCGACGGTTTGTGTGGCGGCGGAAAAGATACTGCTGCCGAATGCTGCGACAAGAGTGGTATACCCAAGCATAGCGGCAACTGCAAGCCTGCACCGTTCCTAGTCAGCTGCTGCATATCTGCCAGTAGATGTTCTTCAAACTCACTTCTCCCTCAGCGGCCAATTCTGCGCGTGCATAGGATCATCGTGGCCAGAAAACTCCACCACATATTCTTCTTGTGCGGGCAAGGACGGAGGATAAGGTTTGCCTGCTCCAAACGGCGGCAATGGCTTATTTGACCTTCTTGACCGCGAGGTCAAACTCGCCCCAACTGTCTGACTGTGCTGACTTCGTTGTGTCTGTATCCGGCTTAGAGCAGTAGGATGGCGTTCTAGTTCCGCAGCGCTTTCGTGAACGGTAGGTATTCTCGACATGCCAATCTCTTCTCGTACTATGGACGCTTCTGAAGAGGATGTCGAGGAAGATCCACCGGAAGAGGCGGTGACAGTTCGTTCCAGAGGCTCGTGCCGGGCTGCGCTCTGGTTTTGGCCGTATATAGGAAAGCGATCCGGGCTGGCATCTCGCTCAGCCTTTTCGATGTCGCGATCAAGGGTGTCCATAGTGTTGATGCTGACTGCAAGGATTGCAAAGTGTGGAAGACTCCTTTACAGAGGCAATGGCTGGTGTTGATGTTTTTGTATATATTTTTCTCCGAAGCAGCCGTCTCTGCCGTAGCTCGGCTGGCAGCGGCAACTGGTGGAGCTAAGAAAATCTTCTTTTATTAATCCAGGACGCTGCAAAATAGGCCGTAAGAATAGCCAACTGTGGCAGTGTGTCTCGTTGGGGAAGAAACGGGTATATCGGAACGCGAAAGGATGGTAAGCGAAGGCGACGGATGCTGTGTTGAAGAGAATCCTCTCGAGGTGTTTGCAATTAATGACGTTATTGCCGAAGCTGTCTGCCGCAAGATCCGTGCGTTCTGGGACTTCAGCCTTGCGGGTGCCCAACGGTCGTCGTTCCGCCCATCTCGCTCTCAAGAAAGAGCGACCCTCGGGAGCTTTAATATCATTGCGTGGCCAGGTTCGTGTGCTAAGAGGTTCAAGGCATATCGTTGCATCGAGCAGCCATCTGTTTCCCCTTCTGCGAATCAATTGGCGCGATATTGCACGCATCTGCAGTTGCAGAGTTGTAAGCCAGGGGCTGCTGCACAGTCAGCGATAACGGCTGTCCCGTTGCACTGTAGGATGCATCCTTCGGCCGTATCCAGTGAGTTCGCACATGATTTACGTAGCATTGGCGTAGTGATTGAGATTGGGTGTGCACGAAGGTCCAGAAGGTCCGCCAGACAAGGGTATCAGACATATCTCGGGTCACGTGACTTTTCATTGTCTATGTAATCCTCCGAGTCTAATGGGTACGGTAGGTGTGCACTTCAGTCCAACCATCACAGGCGACTTAACAACGATAAGGTCGCTGAGACGCGGAATGCTGAAACAATATAGATAACACTTTTTGTGCTTATAGCATCCTCCGCCATACCTCTTAGAGGCCAGGCTATCCAAAGTCTCTGCAACGCCTGCTGTAGCCAGCGCCCAAGACCAGGATTCGTATCTCCAATCATCCACAGTAAAGTCCACCGTCTGCCCAACGACCTGTCCTAGCGGCCAGGCCGCCAGCTCAATGACTTAACAAATCTCTGACGCTCATTCCCCTGCCCCCATTCGCTGAAGTCCAGCTTCTGCGGTCGCTGTTCAGCATCAAAAGCGCGCTGCTCGCTTCGTGATCATCCTGGTCGGGCTGCGGCCGTAGCGCTGGAGAAGTCAAGGAGGTGAAGCTAGTTGAGGCATGGCTCGACTGTACACTGAAAGCTGGGGAACTTTGCGCGAAATGTCCAGATGAGGTATAGGACAATGCGTAGGAGAGGCGTCGACGGTCCAGAGCTTCGAAGATGGGTGATGTGTTGGATGGTGTTGGCCCGTAGGGAGAGTGGTGGGCGCCCGGGGACGAGCTGCTAGTATGGGTAGCCGGCACGAACGACGAAGCTGAAGCGCCAATGGTCTTTCTATTATTTGATAGAGCGGAGGTCGGTGACGTTTCTTCTACCATCTCCTCATCTTCACTTCCATCCTCCTCCTCGTCTTCCTGCTCATATTCGTCTCCATCGCCTTTTCGGTGATCAAAAGGCGGGTACGGATCTGATACTGTATAGTCTGGGGGTAGGGAAGGCGGGTGACGGGCCTGATGGGAAGCCTTAAGGTCGGAGACACATTTCTCCAAGTAGCGCATGTAGTCAATGCTTGCCTACGGAGTCTATGAGCATCACCTGCTCCAGCCAGAAACAAAGTTCCAGTACTAAGCTCAGTCATACCTGTAGTATGGAAAGCTTGTGCATGTCCTGCCCTCTGCATGCGGGTATCATATCCTTCAGCACACCAAACTCCTCATTCATCTTCGAGCGCCGCCGCCGTTCAATCAGGCTGTGAGCCGTCTTGCGCGCAATTTTCCTCCCAGCTGCAGTCGTACCGTCCGCTTTCTTCCTCTTGGAGCCACCTGCTTTCGGAGCAGGTGTGCTGTTGCTCGGTTCGCCAGCTCCTGCAATGCTGTCCGCCCGGTCCGCCTCGTGATCCCGCGGTTTCATTGGTTTGAACTGCCTCGACCTTGTCGGCGGAGGAGGGAGGTCGCATGCCTCGGCGCTTACAGGCTGTTGTGTGATTCTTGCTCGCTTCCTTGGCGACACGGACGATTCTTTTGTACTTGCTTTCCTCGTTCCTGCTGACGAAGGAGGCGAGACGGGCCGGTAGGAGGAGTCCGAGCCATGGGATGCTACGCTCGAGGGACTGGCACTGCCATTGCTGGCAGTAATAGCGGCCGGCGGCAGCGCGAAGGAAGGGTCTAACTGTGTGACCAGTACATCGGCCTTGCCAATGATATCGGTTGAGGATGCTGGGGTGGGGAGGAAAGTTCGGCGTGACATCGCTGGGGAGTATTGTGACCGATGGAGGAGGAAGAAGAGCTCAAGTAATGGATGCCGATATTGTGAAGCGGCAAGCCAGACGAGCAGCAGCTCGAGAGTTTAGAGATTGAAGTGAAGGCATGGTTAACGGTGCACTCGTTGGGCCAGATATGAGGGTCGGCCTTAGTGCTGGTGTCGCGTGCGTGCCCAAGTCGATTGGTGAGGGTGCGAGCTCAGAAGGCGCAGGATCAGGGCCCCGTGGCGATTTGCGGGCTCCCATTGGCGGAATAGAGCATCGCGAGAAAACCCTTGCCAAGGCCGCAGTGCGCACTGATAGCGTGCTCCCCGCGCGTTCATTGAAGCAAAGTCGGAGATGTGACGCCGTCCGCACGAGCACTGATGCACAGCTGTCGCTGGCTGGGATTTGGAGACCCCTACAATGGAAGGTGCCATCCTCAGTCGGATCGGCTGATGCTCAGGTGAGTGCAACAGCTGAGCAGATTCTAAGCAGCGTACGGGAGCCGGGGAACGAGCTTTGTGGACTGATCTTTTCTGATCATCTCTGAGGGTTGTATGTATCTGAGTTGCTGTGAGGGGTGTCCTGACGACCCTTTCTCTTCCGAGCATATCGAAGTTTTTCTCTTTCCAGACGATATCTTGCGTCCTTACGTGACATCTACCACTGCAGTAAGTCTCATCTCAGACGCGTCTCGCTCCGGCCCATCAGTTGCCGATTTATCTCGAGGTAGGGGAACAGACCTGCAGGCTCCATGTGCACCCCTACAGAAGTGAGATAACACGCCTGATTGAAGTACTGAGAGTAGAGTACATCTCCACGGGCTGTCGACGAAAACACGGTACTCTTCCTCACTCTAGTCGGTCTCTTAGTAACACACCCAGTTTCACGTTGATACCCCTACACTGCTGCAGGTCTTGAAGCTCTGAAACCGGGGTACCTTCGCGGTAGCTGGGTGTAGCAAAGCCAGGCGCCCAGTCTTCCCAAGTGATCAGTGCTCCTAGATGAACCATTGCACCGACGTCGTCAAAGCTCACAGCGCGCGGAGGGACCGTGTTATAATTCTCCCGAGGTTACTGTGCTGTCACTTGACGTTGATACCGAGTAACTTTAGGTAAAATGAACGGGTGAGGTCGGGAGATGCAGCGCAGGAGAGAAAGAGCGGCCCGCATGGCCGATTGCGCATTGGCCAAGGATAAAAACAAACCCCTCCTTCGTCACTCAACAACCCCTCCTTCAGCTTCAGAACGTCGTACGAAAGCAATCACTGAGCATCAACCACTACAGAATTCGCATCAGTGAACGCAACTCAACTCCAATTCACAATGGGTGTCAAAGATGTTCTGTCTCGCAAGGAGGGCGTCATCGTCGGCGACGATGTCAAGGCCCTCTTCAAGTACGCACAGGAGAACAACTTCGCCATGCCCGCCATCAACGTTACCTCGTCCTCCACGGTTGTTGCGGCACTAGAAGCAGCGAGGGACAACAAGGCACCGGTCATCCTCCAGATGTCTCAGGGCGGTGCGGCATACTTCTGCGGGAAGGGCGTTTCGAACACCGACCAAGCCGCCTCAATAGCTGGAGCTATTGCTGGTGCACACTACATCCGGTCAGTTGCGCCAGCCTACGGGATTCCAGTCGTCCTACACACCGACCACTGTGCAAAGAAGCTCCTTCCTTGGCTGGATGGCATGATGGACGCCGATGAGAAGTACTTCGAGCAGCACGGCGAACCCCTCTTCTCCTCCCACATGATCGACCTTTCGGAGGAGGAGGTAGACTACAACATCAAGACTACGGCTTCGTACCTAAAGCGGGCCGCGCCCATGAAGCAATGGCTTGAGATGGAGATTGGCATCACCGGTGGTGAGGAGGACGGCGTTAACAACGAGGGTAGGTAGTATTTACTCCCAGCTCCGGATCCTATCACGCTCGACAACGGCAATGTGCATAAAGTATTCTAGCTCCTTGCTGAGCTCCATACTAACTGGATATTCCAGATGTTGACAACAACTCGCTCTACACCCAGCCCGAGGACATTTGGGAGATCCAGAAGACCCTACAGGTAAGAAATGCTGGCAGATACAGAACGACTTGATTGAACACAGTTGACTCACGTGACTTGCTCCAGGACATCAGCCCCTACTTCTCCATCGCCGCCGGCTTCGGCAACGTGCACGGCGTCTACAAGCCGGGTAACGTAAAGCTGCACCCCGAGCTGCTCCAGAAGCACCAGAACTACGTGGCAGAGAAGATGGGCAGCAAGGACCCGAAGCCCGTCTTCCTTGTCTTCCACGGAGGCTCCGGCTCGTCGAAGAAGGAGTACGCAGACGCCATCTCCTACGGTGTCTGCAAAGTCAACCTCGATACCGATCTCCAGTTCGCGTACCTTGAGGGTATTCGTGACTACATCTTGAACAAGAAGGACTACCTCATGACTCAGGTTGGAAATCCCGAGGGCGAGGACAAGCCTAACAAGGTCGGTGCTCGCAATCTTTACAATCCACATCGTTGGTTCGCTAACTTGGGGGCTTAGAAATACTACGATCCCCGCGTCTGGGTCCGTGAGGGCGAGAAGACGATGAGCAAGCGCGTAGCGGTTGCGTTGAAGGACTTCAACACCGCGAACCAGATCTAAGCGTACTTCTCCAGCACTCAGCTTGTCCGCCACTGTACTTCAGCAGGTGTAAGATTGGAACTCCGAACCGCCACGTTGATTTTGGGCGCAAGCTCCCAACCAAGGTTACCGTTGTCGTTGTTGGCTACGGCAGACTGTAAGTCCGTTGCTTGGTTCCATGGCGAGACTGCTACTCTGATAGGTAGATAGCTGTCCGAAACACATATATCGAATCTGCTCCATATCTTGCAGGTTGACGATTGGGACTCCGCATAGTGGCTGTTGTGCTCGAGTCCCTTCGCAGCGCACATTTGTGACAATGTTACCCTGACCATGACATTTCCCCAACTTGGACCATCCCAGATTGTCCCACGGGCCGCGCGTGCTCAATCAGGCTATCCTGCATGATACTTCCAACCCTTACTCTCCTCTAATCGACTCAGTCGTCCATGCTACACTCATAATAATATGGTTGATCACGTTCATCTCTGAAAACCGTCACCTCTTCAACCATATTGACCATCTCGACGTCCCACATCTCCAGTCCCATAGCATGACCGTCTCAGGCACAACCGCCAAGGAGCCGGCATCAACGGCGGCGCGCTCAGGGAGGCGGCCACTCCATCCTAAAAACTATGTCGAGGGAACAAACAAGCGCAGGGTCTTAAGCCTAGCGGAGCCTAGTACTGCTCACTTCGGCGAGAAAGTCGTATCCACGGCGGCGGTGCTACAAAGCTGATACGAGCACGTTAATCACGAGAAACAGCCAAAAGCGGACCAGAACAAGATGGCGTAGTCCAGTTACTATTGAAAAGCCTTTTCCGGGCCATCTAACGGCGCAACTCTACTGCCAAAGCCTACACGTCCCATCCGCCCCCGCACTAACACACCACGGCTGTCTAGGGTGCCAATCGACATCTAGCACGCCCAACTCCTTCTTGACCTGATGCCCCCTCAGCACCTTCAGCGGCACAATCGTCGCATTCTCCATCAGATCCCCGACAACCTTCCCATGAAAGATCTGCAAACTCCCATCATCGCTCGCGTCCGCAAACAGCGGCAATCCGCCCTGGTGGAACCGCACAGCCCGGATGGCCTTCTTGTGATACCGTAGCGTCTTGTACGGCCGTGTCGAGAGGTCAAGATCATGCCACAGAAGCCTACGGTCGTAAGACCCGACAATAAGGTTATCACCCCCGGGGTGGACGTCGAACGAGGAGATCCATTTCGCGCCTGGCTGGAGTATCTTCAGTAGTTCCTGCCGCGCGAGGTCGTAGCTGCGGATGGTGCGCTGGGTCGCGACGAAGAAGATGGGCTTCGAGGGGTGGAATTGCGCGGACTGAGCGAGGCCCTTGAGGCGGCGGAAGGGGAGTTGGGTCAGGTGTTTGGAGAGGGTGTGGATGGCGATGGCGCTGCTTTGGCCTTGGGGGATACGGTTGAGAAGTACTCGCCGCGGCGGTGCCAGTTGATTACTTTGACGGTTGAGCGCACGGTTATTTTGATGAGGACGCCCTTTTCTTCGAGCTGGGAGCCGGGGCGGGTCCATTTGGCAGCGGCTTCCTTCTTCGCTGGCCCGTTCGTTGCGGAGGCTCCGTTGGTGGCTGCGTAGCCCCATCCAGCGTCCAGCACGTCGCGAGAGCTTCGCTCGACATCGGGTTTTCCTGCGAGGAGGAGAAACAAGGAAGATGTTCTCGCCAGCAGCGGCAGCAAGGACAAAGGCTTCCGTTCCGGGCCGCCACCTCACAACGTTGACCGCTTCATCCCCTGCAAGCTTTACGCTCCAGGTTCGTCGGCCGGTTCGAAGCTGCCATAACCGAATCGTGCCATCGTCGCCGCCCGTTGCTAGATACTCCCCAGAGGGATCGATGGCGAGACTTCTGACGCGCCCCTCGTGGCCCCTGAACACTACAGAGCAAGCGGTAGGGAAAGGCCGCAACTCGTCTGGACTGGGTAGTTTTGGTAGGAGCGACTCCGGATCGATGTTGAGCTTGCTTCTTCGCACCCGAGGCGCTAAGTACAAGTCTAAACACCTTTCGAACTTCTCTTTCACGAACTTGTCATAACCAGGCACCTTTCGCAGCGCGTCATGGTCTCTAGATAGGTACTCCTTGTCGCGGTCTTCCTCATCTGTGTTTTCCCAAGCGGCCCTCTCAGCCTTATCCGGCAGGTACTCCGGCGGCGGGTGATAACTCTCATCATGCGCGGGTGGCGGTAGCTTGGGAGCTGGTACATGCATCACGTGGTCAGGTCGCGGCGCTTCGTCTGCCCAAAGATCGTAACGCTTGACCTCTGGGTCCTCATCTTCCGTCTCTTCGGGCGGCCTGTAGGGTTTTATCCGCCCTTCCTTAATAGCTCTGACAATCTTCATCACTCTCTTGGCCTCGTGCTTTGAGGGCACAAACCTTCGCTTCGGCTCCGGCGCAGCACTCAGGGGCATAATCTCTGTCTTGCTTGTAAAGTGTTCGACCATGTCGGGGTACGGATCGTAGCCCTCCTCCGGTACCTCGTTCCGGGTGAGCTTCTTGAGCACTTCCAGTTCTTCCCGGCTTAGCTCGAGCGGCTTGCCCGTCGTCGGATCTGTGAGGCCTGTCCACCCTTGTGGTATTTCTATGCTATCGAGGAGTGCATCGAGCGCTTCGCCCTTTGCCGGTCGCATAATCTTCTTGCCGTTGATGTCGTAGCCGATGTGAGGGTAGGAGTCGTAGAAAGATAAAGGGATGTCGCCAATAGTGTTGGTGGTTGCTGGTGCGTCTGAGTCGTCTGAATCGTAGGCAGGTTCGATCTCGCGGTACAGGTATCGCGGGTTACCGTTCGCGTCCGTGGTGACTCTGTAGTTTGGCTTGAGATCCTCCGTGTCGTCTTCGGTATTGGCCTCCTCCAGAGGTTCTGTGGTTGTTTCTGGGAGCTCTGCGCCACTGACTTTGGTAAGTCCTCCGTTCGCTCCATTGGGGCCATCCACATCTGCGGTTTTCAGATTTCTGATCTGTTCCCGGATATCTTCTTCCCCATACTCAGACGGTATCTCATCGCTCTCCAGCTCATCCTCGTCGTCCAACCCATCGCCACTCTCCTCGTCCTCCTCTTCTCCATCCTCATCTTCTAGGTCGCTGTCACCTAGCTCCTCCTCGTCGTCGCTTTGCGAGAGGATTCCACCGAGCAGAGCGTCGCCAAGCTCATCGTTGTCATCTTGTGCATCAGGAATTGCTCGAGTCACAAGCTTGCGCTTCCTGCTGCCGTTGAGCTGCGACATTGCTGTTGCTACACCTCGTTCCCTGCGCTGCTTGGAGTTGAAATTCACGAACTTTTTTCCATCTTCCGAGGCTTATCTTATCGGACTAGCGCGCCTTGGCACAAGGCCGACCTCCATTTTCTTGCCCCGACTCCACACATGCCACAGCGACACAACGACACGCACCAACTTCAGCAACATTACGTGCAAATACTCACACCTCTTCGTTTCTCCCGTACCGAACAGACCTACTCAGCGGATAAGACTGACTTAGCAAGACCGCTGTAAAACTCACTTCGCCGCTTGGCCTAACAATGGCCCGCGGAGGGAACACTCGCTCACCATCGCCCACAGGAAGCTCCTATTCCAGGCGCAGCCGACGAGACGATGATCGTCCTGCGCGAGACCGCCGCGACGACGTGAGGAGCTATCGACGACGGAGCAGATCGCGGAGCCCCGATGTACGTCACTGCGATATCGTTCATGCGCTGCAGAACAAGGCTGACTTGCGGTTGTCACAGCGCCGATACCGCGATCGCGATTCGTACAGGCGTGCGGACAGACCGGGAGATCGACGGGACGACAGGCGCGATGATCGTGACAATAGATCAAGCCGCAGGGATCGCTCCCGTGAGAGGCGACGGTCGAGGGAGCGATCACCAGACAGAGAGCGGCGACGCCGCAGCAGCAGAGACAGAGACTACCGGGACCGGCGAGACGACTCACGTGACCGCGACCGCGACCGCGACCGAACACGACGCGATGCCCCTCCTGACTCGAGGCCAAAAGCACGGCGGGAAGACAGCAGGGAGAGGAACCGGGATCGGGATCGGGATCGGGCCACTAGCGTGAAAGCTGTGGAGGTAAGTCTTCACGTCCACGGTCAATCGAGCTACAGGCTGACAACGCAGTCACCAAAACCGGCAACGCCAAGTAAGCAGTCCGAAGAAGAGAAGAAAAAGCTGAGAGACTCGCCAAGCTCGAGGCATGGAAGGCGAAGCAGGCCGCCGCGCTCGCGCAAAAGCAGAAGGAGTCCGAAGCCACCGGAGGCAAAACTCTTCTTGACCAAATGGACAGGAGAGCTGCTGCATCTCCATCAATTGCCTCACCGATGTCGCCAACAGTAGCAACACCGGCTATCACGAGCGGAGACGCTTCGCCAGCACCGTATGCCGGAAAGTTTGATCCCAAAGCCATTGCTAAAAAGGCTACTGGTAGCTCGAACAACGCAAACGCACTTGGCATTGATGTCTCGGTACCTATTAATGTTAGACCCGCTACTACATCAACTTCGACTGCAGGTTTGCAAGCTGACAAAATCAAACCAGCCTTATCAAGCACCGCCTCCAGTAAGTCATCCTATCAATTTGATACGTCGTCACCGTCACTTACACCAGTCGCAGCTGCCGCGCCTCTCCGTCCACTGAAGGCCCATGGCAACCTCAGCGGTTTTGGCCTGGTCAACAAAGCTCCGACAGACTCCGACAAAGGGGGACAGAAGAAGACGCTGGACTTTGGAGACGAGGAGTCTACTAGGAAGAAACTAGAGAAGCTACCGACCCCTCCACTTGAGGATGGTATTCGTGATGATACTGCGCGGGCTAACGGTGCTGAAGAAGAAGAAGGCGAAGACGATGACGTTGACATGGCAGACGCTGGTACGGAGGAAGAGATCGCCGCAGCAGCTCGTGCCGCCGCGGAGCGACGCGATGAACAGCTTGCGAATGACAGCCGGGCTGAGGCGCAGACCAACGGAGACGTTCACATGGAGGAGGCTTCTCCTGACATCCCCAATGGAGAGCCCATGGAGGAAGAAGAGGATGTGGATCCTCTTGATGCGTTCATGTCCGGACTTGGCGACCCCATCAAAACTACAAAAGCTCCTGCCAGGTCCGGAGCATTGAAAGGCAAGGGCACTATCCAGGAGCCCGAAGCGATGTTCGGGGACGAAGACGAGATGAAAGCTCTCGAGAACAACCCTGATGACATTCTAGCAATGGCAAGCAAGCGCAAGAAGAAGGATATCCCAACCGTCAATCATGCTAAGATGAATTACGAGCCATTCAGGAAAAGCTTCTACAACGAGCCGACAGAGCTAGCGGACATGACGGAGGAAGAACTTGCGGACCTCCGACTCGAACTTGACGGGATCAAAGTCCGTGGCGTCGACGTACCAAAGCCTATCCAGAAGTGGGCACAGTGCGGGCTCGGCGTACAGACGTTGGATGTCATTCGAAGGCTCGGCTACCAAAATCCTACTTCCATTCAGTCCCAGGCCATCCCTGCTATCATGTCCGGCCGCGATGTCATTGGCGTTGCGAAGACTGGCTCAGGTAAGACGATCGCCTTCTTGCTTCCTATGTTCCGACACATCAAGGACCAGAGACCGCTCGATTCCTTGGACGGACCCATCGGCCTGATTATGACGCCTACACGTGAGCTGGCTGTTCAAATCCACAAGGAGTGCAAGCCGTTCCTCAAGGCACTGAACCTCCGCGCCGTTTGCGCATACGGTGGCGCACCCATCAAGGACCAGATTGCAGAGCTCAAGCGAGGAGCCGAGATTGTGGTCTGTACTCCCGGTCGTATGATCGATCTTCTCGCTGCCAATTCTGGAAGGGTGACGAACCTGCGGCGGGTCACTTACGTTGTGCTCGATGAGGCGGATCGCATGTTCGACATGGGCTTTGAGCCTCAGGTCATGAAGATCCTTGCCAACATTCGTCCACAGCGCCAGACAGTACTATTTTCAGCAACATTCCCTCGAAACATGGAAGCGCTAGCCCGCAAGACGCTCACCAAACCCGTCGAGATCATCGTTGGCGGGCGTAGTGTAGTTGCACCAGAGATCACACAATTGGTTGAGGTGCGGCCAGAAGAGAAGAAGTTCCACCGACTGCTAGAGTTGCTTGGCGAGCTGTACGACAAGGACGACGATGCTCGTACCCTCATCTTTGTCGATCGCCAGGAGGCTGCAGACCAACTGCTTGGAGAACTGATGCGGAAGAGTTATCAGTGCAGATCTATCCATGGCGGCATCGACCAGATCGATCGTGACTCTGCCATTGACGACTTCAAGAAGGGAGAGTTCCCGATCATGATTGCAACATCAGTCGCTGCTCGCGGTTTGGATGTGAAGCAGCTGAAGCTGGTTGTCAATTACGACGCGCCGAATCATCTGGAAGATTACGTGCATCGTGCTGGTAGGACGGGCAGAGCAGGCAACACCGGTACCGCTGTCACGTTCCTCACTCCAGAGCAAGAGCGATATGCTGTTCATGTGGCGAAGGCACTGAGGCAGAGCGGCCAGGACGTGCCTGAGCCAGTGCAGAAGCTCGTCGACTCATTCCAGGAGAAGGTCAAGGCTGGCAAAGAGAAGTTCAGTGGATCGGGTTTCGGCGGCAAGGGTTTAGAACGGCTTGACGCAGAGCGCGACGCCACCCGCAACCGAGAACGCAAGACATACAAAACGGGTGAGGGCGACGAAGAAGAGGAGAAAGAGGACAAGGAAGAGGATGACAAGATACTGGTCAAGGCCAAAGGCACTCCTGCTGCTGCCGCCCCTGAGCCAAAAGCGCCTATCCCTGGTGTGCCCAAAGGCGTCGATCTCGACAATTTCGTTGTCCACAAGACCGAGAAGCCGGACGTCAGCAACGACCCGCTCGCAAAAGCGCAGGCGGCCAAGGCAGCAATCGACAACCGTCTCTCACAGAAGGGTCAGCTACGGCTCGGCCAGCCTATCGACAACAAGGGCCCGGATGCAGGCGCGTTCCATGCTACGCTTGAGATTAACGATTTCCCGCAGAAAGCGAGATGGGCTGTCACTAATAGGACGAATGTTGCTAAGATTCTTGACTCGACGGGTACGTCGATCACGACTAAGGGCAGCTACTACCCACCTGGCAAGGAAGTAGAGCCGGGCAAGGAGCCGAAGCTATACATTCTGGTCGAGGGCGACACTGAGAACGTCGTCACGAACGCTATGAGGGAGCTGTTGAGGCTGCTGAAGGACGGAACAATCGCGGCGGCGGATAGTGAAGCTCGTGCGCCGGCGGGACGGTACAGCGTCGTTTGAGTTGCTTCGAGTGGGCGTTTGTAGCATAGCTGCGCCCAACTTCACGGCTACAGTCCGCTTCTGAATGCTCTATGTAACTCGACCATCACCGTTCTCAATATTGATTTGATGCTCACTCCCCCAATCCAATTGCTACCAACTCCGGTATCCCAAAAAGTCCCAGCCCGCTCAATATACCGACACCAGACACCGTCCGAATCCGCAAATATGGCAGGCTCGCGCTATCAGCCTTTAGAATACCCGAACCTCCCTCACAATAACCCCGACCCCTCCCCTCAATTATGCGCCCTCGCCTCCGCCACCGTATCGGCATCCCTCGCCATCCGGTTCTCCCGCGCGGCCGCCTGCAGCGTCTGGTTGCGTGTCTGGCGCTTCTGGGCCTCGAGCTTCTTGGCGAGATCGCCTTTCGCCTGGTTCTGTTGCATGCGCGCCTGTATATTCAATCCCTCGTTAGCCGTTTTGCGCGCCTTTGTGCGCGAAGGGGTACAGTGTGTTGGGCGGTAGTGATGCGCACCTCAGCCGCTCGTCGCGCTGCTTCCTTGGGGTCCTGGCCAGCGTCGGAGCTCGCGCCTAGTGTTCGTCCTGGCCCTGTTATTCGCGCGGTTTTGGGACTGCTGGTGGAGGAGGAGGTGGGGGCGCGGAGGAGGTTGCGCGCGCGCTTGGAGGGTGGGTTGGACGGGGCGCGGGGCGTCGAGGGTGCGGCCGTCGCCTTTGAAGTTGGAGGAGGAACCTTCGCGGCTGCAGAGATTGCCCATTGCTGGTTGTTGCGGAGCGGAAGCGCTGGCTGTAGTTTTGGGTGAGAGAGCTGGATGTTAGGTGAGATGGCTGTCCGCTAGATGATAGAGGCGTTAGGGTGGGGTGTGGGGTGCGCGGCTCTGCGGCGAGGCGGGCTTGGCGGTTGCGGCTGAGGCGGCGAGCGTCGTGGCCATGGGGAATATTGAGGCGCAGTAGGATGGGATTGTGGAGCTGTTCTGGTAATGTAGAGCTTAGTGTCGGCGAATTACACTCGTGATCGTGTGTCTTTTGTTTTGAAGCTGAATTGATGACTATCTTGAAAGCTGGGCACGTCATTGGCCGAGCCGGGCACTTCCACCATCCTCCGCTGCCGATTTCGAGCTCTCCGCATCCACCTACACCCTCGTTGCGTGCTGGCTGCTCAACCATCATTCTACATGTCGAACAGTTACAGCGACCATCTTTAATACCTTCACAACTCGTCCCTTCGCTGTTCAAACCTTGATCGTCGTACGGAACAGCTGCTCCGCCCCGCATCATTCCTGGGCCGTCGGCCACCAGGGTACACAATTCAAAATCGCACACCTGGATCCCTATCGCTACTCAACCCAACCTGAACTCAGCTCGAAAGCCAAACGAGCCCACAATCCTCGAGTTATTACGATAGATACTAGTCTCCCTCGCTTGTCTTCCACAATATGCTCAGGTACTCTAAAGATTCACCCCCGCCTCGCGCAAGACTTTGTAATATCCTAACTGCTATTGCAGGCGTGTACAACCTCAGCCTTCCCCACTAGCTGGCTCGAAACGCTCATGGTCCGGAGAAATCTGCTCAAGCAACACAACGCTCGGCGCGCCGCAGACTAGCTGCGGATATGGTTATACAGACACCGACTGTGTGGACTGCATCGACCCGAAGGTTATCTGCGCGACCGGTCATTGCACGGACTTTCACTCCCAATCGCAGTCATCACATAAGGTTATAGATGAGCAGGCATGCCAGATATTAATAGGTGCGCTTTGCAAGTCGGTGAATACATCAGACTTCCCCTGCTGACTCCTTAACAGCTCAGATGAGGACCGATCCATATTTCTGCCCTTTGGGAACACAGACTGCCACTTCGACCCTGACTGCACGCTGCCGCGGTCCGATGAGTGCGCTGAGTGCAAAGATTGCCCAGAAGATGTTTGCGGCAGCCCTGAATGCATAGAGCCCGCCGCTTATTGGGACCGTGAATGTGTGGTCCCTGAATGTAGACAACCTTGCTTTGACGATGATTGCGAGGATTCTCCCAAGTTACTCTGCCGTCCCAGCATACAGCAACGCCGATATCATCACCAGCCAGGGATGCCCGCTACCTATCTCGACCTTTCCGGTTCTTCGGGCTTTATTCCAACAGGTCACGGTGCGAGCACCTATGATTTAGGAGCTTCTTTCAATACAACCGGCGCCCCTAAATTTGACATCAGTAGCTACCCGATCAATACGTTGGCCAGTTTCGAACAGCAAAATTATGACGTGCTACGCGCTTCGCAGACACCTGAAAGTAGTACTACCAGGAGCGGTACACGCAGCAGCCGGTCGGAGAGCAGGGATCAGTCACAGACACCTTCCACTTCCTCATTTGATTCGGAGACTGTCCGGAAGGACACAAAAACGGAAAGAACTAAAAAGACTGCTACTAAAAGACCTCCGCGGCCAGCGGACTTGAAGCCTGTCACGCTTAAATGTCAGTGGTATATAAGCGGAGGCAGTGACCCTGAAACCCCAGTGTTATGCGGGTACGTCACCCAGAGCGGACAGGCCATGTGCAACCACATCGACGAAGTCCATATTGCCGACATCAAGAGCGCCTCCAAAAGCTGGGTCTGCGGATGGTACGGCTGTGACCGCCACAACACCAACGGCTTCGGCAACAAAGCCAAACTAAGGAGGCATTGCGAAATCCATTGCTTATGTAAGTAACAGACCCGCGCGCTTATAAGCCCTCTCCTATTGCACACACCCCGTTCCTTATTCCCACCACGTGCCGTCCCCCTTTGATTCATTGGCCACTAACACCGCGCTTCCCGCTTCGTAGACAACGGGTTCCAATGCCCTGAGCCTGGGTGTCTCGCGCTCTGCCGCACCCAACAATGCCTCGACAACCACATGCGCACGCACACGGGAGAGTGCCCTTCAAGTGCCCGTACGAGGCCAACGGGCCCCGCTTATACGTCGAAGCCGAGCTCCACGTAGCGACCAAAGCCGCTCTCAAATGCGAGCGCGAGTTTTCCACGAAGACAGGTCTCGACACACACATTCGCGCAATCCACACACGCGAGAAGAAATTCGTCTGCGATTTCGAGGGCTGCGACTTCGCGTGCGCCGACTCCTCGAACCTCTCCAAGCACCGCAAGAAGCATCTTGGCGGTAATCCCAAGGTCTTCCGCTGTCTGCACCCAGGCTGCACGCACGCGCCCAAGGGCTCCTGGGACGAGATCCGCCGCCATTTCGTGGCCAAGGGGCACTGTCGTGAGCTGCTGGACGACAAGGGCGACGCGCAGGCGGAGTATAAGAGAGCAGCGCGGGAGGCGAAGAAGACGGCACCCGAGACGCTTGCGAGGAAGGTGAAGACAAGACAGGCGAAAGTGATGAAGAGGGAGAAGACTTTGGCTGCGGGAGCGGCTGCGACTGCAGCTCCGGGTACTGGTTACCCGGATACTACCTATTCAGCCTCCACCGTTCCGAGTACGACGATGGACACCACTTCTACTGCTACGACTACTTATGATTATGGTCTGCCATCGGCGGAGGGCGGGCCTCTCGATATGATGATGTTTTAAGGCTCTGACGCTGCAATGACTGCTACTGCGGCGACTAACGATCCGGACCACGACTGCTTCGGATTACTACTTCTGTGGACGACTGCTTACGACTACTGCTCATAACGATTGCTCGGCGCTGACGAGGGATGGGCCCATCTACTTCACGCTGGCCGGAAAACGCGACGGCCTAAACGGTTTGCATTCTGCCTTGGGAGGCGCCTCGCTAGACAGGTTCAGAGGAGAGTGCGCAAGCATAGACCATAGACTGGGATAATTCCCAATGGCAGGGTCGGTCCCCTCAATTGGAACGAACCCCGTGTACATAGCTTAATCAACAAACACTTATTTTGAAGTAATTCATGTCTTTGATTGTGCCTAGTTATACTGGCTACTAAACTTTCGTACAGGAAAGCAAAGGATAAACCCACCCGGAGCTCGCCGGCTCACTATTGTCCTCCGTGCGCATATGCGCGCCATCAGCGAAAGACATGTGTAAAAGGGTGCCCAACGCACTCAAAACGCCTTTCCTCCTCCAGTTGTTGCCTTTTTGATCCGATGCAGATAAAACGCTCAATGCGGGTATAGCACGTCGTAAGCAGACAAAGATAAAAGAAATAACTATTCATTCGGGATCTGGCGATGGTTCGGGCGAAGGATTGACCTGGAGCGCTGAAGAAGGTTCAAAGTCGAAATCCGATTCGCCCGCACCGTCAGGGCCACGGTACCACTCGGGCTTCTTGCGTACGCGTGTAGATCGTCGTACTTCGAGGCTGTTAGTATGCTGAAAGAAAGTATGATGACATTGTTGAGATCGGGCGTGGATGTTGGGTATATGCTGTTGTTGTGTTCGAGAAGGCATCATCGGCGAACCCCAACGGGTGGAGCGTTGTAGTTACCGGCAAGCGGACTACCTGCTTGACCGTACTCCTGCAGAGGGATGTTAGCAGCGGCACTAGAACACATCTCGAGGCGTGGTAAGGACGTGGTTACCTTTCGGCGCTTCTTCTTTGCGCTGCCGCTCCAGCGCTCGTCTTCTCCGCCCGCCGATTCAATCGCCGCGTCGTCGCCATAGCCTTCGTAGCCTTCATAGCTGGCATCATCGTAGCGTCGCTTAGTTCCCGTACGCTCTGGTCGCGATGGTTTGACTAGAGGTGACGGCGCGGGAGAGGCGCGTCCTCCAACCTGCCCGGCTGCACCCTTCTTGGCCTCCACTAAGGGCTTCGGCTTCGGCGCCTCTTCCTGGGCGATGATGCCCTTCCATTTGGCATCCTCGCTAGGTGGTAGCTTCCCGGAACCCATCTGCAGGGCGCGGTCGAGCTTGGATAAGAGCGCTGATGGGTCTCTCATTTCTTTCCCTTGCACCTTCTGGACGTGCCATTCGAAGTCAGGATACCCGAGTAAGTTCATGAACTGGCCCTCCTCTACGACGGCTTTGTTCTTTCCACCAATCTGCAGCCGCTTGATCTGGCCCTCGTACGACTTCCGCAACTTGTTAATCTTCTCGCCGGTCACCGGGTCCTTCCTCGCGACGCTGGCAGCGATCTGCTCGAGACCGTACAGCGCGATGAGGTTCTGCGCACCATGCGGGCGGGCGACGGGGTGCGCTATCCAGCAGCCTTGTGTTAACCAAGCACAACACAAAAACGTGATTGCAAGTCACGAGTAGCAGGGACCTTACGCTTCTCGCAAAGCTTGTAAAGAGAGCCCAAATCGGCGTCGAGCCGCTCCAAGCCCACTCTTCTCCCGCTTGCTGAAGTGTCGACGCCTTGCCGGTCATGGTTGCTGTGTCTGTGGTCGTGGAGGTCGGTCATTTCGGTGTCTTCACCGGCGGTCTTGCTTCCGTCGTCCACTGGCGTGTCTTGCATCTGCGCATCACCGTCGCCGTCTCTGTTCGCGGAGAGCGCATTGTCGGTGATGCTATCGGCTGGTGTGGGGAAAGAAGTGGCGGCCATCAAGGCCGGCTGCTGCGAGTTTTGCGAAGCCATGGCCGTGGACAACGGCGGAGAGAGTTCCGTCTGCTGGAAGGTCGGCGAGGTGTTGGAGTAGGCATAGGACTGCGGTGCGGAAGACATGTACGGGGAGAGGTTGGCGTGCGAGGGTGGACAACGGGCGTCTTTGTCTCCTCAGTCGGTGGCTTGGCCAAGTGATATGGCGGTGATGCTGGCGAGAACGAGCCTGAGGTGCGCTGACGCTTGTTCTGGCTTGCGGACATAGGGAGTGTCGTCGTCACAGTTGCTGGAACAGCGACTTGAGCAGTGCAAAGGATGGTGGGGGTCGAGCTTGCCCGACGGTGCCCGGCTTTCCCTTGGGTCGGTTCCGCTGACGATGTTGAAGGCAAGGGCCCCACCGCAGGAGTACCGGGCGACTACTTCTTGTGCTCGACCATCTGCTACTCAAGTCTTCTTGTGAGGGCAAGAGTCCGGTGAGTACTGGCTGTCCGGCAGCGCTTCGCGAGGACGATTGGCGGAGTGGGGAGTGGTGCGAAATGGTGAGGCTATTGTTGGAACAATGAGGCTGATGTCGGGAACGCTTTGCGCTCAGCCTTGGCGCCACGTGACTACACGAGACTTTCTTAATATCAAACATGCATCTGCACCGAAACGCAACGAGGTTTTATAATAGCGCTTCTACACGTTTGAGCAAACACCATCGCGCATCCTGGAGAGCCAGCAAGATGGCTGGCGATAACGCCGCCGCTGCCCAGCCCACGCGGCCTGCGAATGCAAACAGGACCGCTCCAGCAAATGCATCAAACCCAAGTGGCCCGAGGGTGCAACAGCCCAAGCCGCAAGCTCTACCATCACGGCCAGGAGCAAGCGCTGTGCTGGTGTCTGCGCGTCAGAAGGGCAATCCCATCCTCAACAACATCAAATCTGTACCTTGGGAGTACTCAGATATCCTTGCAGACTACGTCCTGGGCGCCACCACATGTGCTCTCTTCCTGTCGTTGAAATACCACCGTCTGCATCCCGAGTATATCTACTCGCGAATACGCGCCCTTGCGGGAAAGTACAACCTACGAATCATTCTCACCATGGTCGATATTCCAAACCATGAAGAGCCACTGAAGGAGCTATCAAAGACATCTCTAGTCAACAACGTTACCATAATCCTATGTTGGAGCGCGCAAGAAGCCGGACGCTATCTCGAGCTGTTCAAGACGTACGAGCATACCGCACCAACCAGTATCCGCGCTCACCAGTCCACAAGCTACTCGGACAAGCTTGTCGAGTTTATCACCGTACCCAGAAGCATCAACAAGACAGATGCCGTGGGCTTGGTGTCAAACTTTGGTAGCATCCGGACGGCAGTCAACGCGAGACCCGAAGAGGTGTCATTGATTGCAGGCTGGGGCGAGAAAAAGTTCAGAGGTGGTGCAACACGGTGCGTGAGCCCTTTAGGCTGAAGAAAGCGGCCAAGAGGGGCATAACCAGGGAAGACGGCGGTGTAGCAACACTCGCATTGTCCGGTCAAAACACTTCTGCGGACGGTGGAGACGACGCCCGCAGGGCACCTACACTTGGTGTAGGGTCACCCATTGGAGTCAGCTCTCCACTCACCAGGCCTGCGTCTGCAGCAGGTGCCACTCCGGACGCAGATAGAAGACCGCCTGTGAGACCTGCGGAGAGTATCTCCGCCTGGGCGCCGGATGAGAACGAGGAAGAAGCTATGCTTGCTGCAGCTCAAGAGGCAAGCTTACCACCACAAGATACCAGAGACGCCACTACTCAATCGAAAAAGCGCAAGGTGCATGAAGACGAACCCAGCGAGGGCGTCATGGCAGCCCTGGCTAGGCTCAGGCAGCAAACATGATAATACGACATCAAAATTATTATCTAATCGAGCTTCAACGCCTCTATGAGAACCCGCACGTGCTTCGTCAGCTGCAAGCAGAGATAGTCCTCTCTCTTTCAGGTGTGAACTGCAGCGAATGGCCGAACAGAATCGATGCCTTGTCGGCCTTTTCCGGATCGCTATGCCACCTCTTCTGTCGCTCCTCTAGACCAATCACCAGACCTTCCAGGGTGACCTTGCTGATGTGGGGTTTCACTTCGTTCTTTGCGGCACTTCTTGCTAACCGCAACCAGTCATCGGGTTCCAGATCTACGCTGAAGGATCCGGGGCAGTCGAAATTCCCTGTGTGCAGATGCCCTGTCTCTGGCGAAAGGTCGCCTAGCTGCATCGTCTTAAACCTATGCTGCGCTTTGAGTTTCTGGTTTTCGGCATTGAGCGCTGCGAGGACCTTGTGGAAGCGTTCGGCGATAGCCATGAGCAGAGTATTCATCAGAGCTGTATTCTGCATCGCCGTGGCCGATTCTTTCGGGCATTCTTGGCAGTGCAGCACCTCGGATGCTGTGTTCATCGCCGAGCGCAGGGGGCAAGACAGAATGGAAAGGCGAAGGACTTGATAGCGTGGAGGTTGGAGAGTGTTAGGTACAGCGTAGATAGGCATGCACAGGCTGGTGTCGGTGTAGCTTGTCTTAAGGCTGTCTCTGGCGGGCTCGGAAGACTATCTGGGTTTCCTGCGGGATAATTGATCATTGTAGGAGTGGCTGTTCCATACATTAGAAGTGGAGGGCTGCTCAAAGTCAGTAGAATAGCTCGGCTACAGGATGGTTGCATCTGGCAGACCTGAAGGCTATATCGCCCAGTTGCATTGGTAAATCTTCGATTGTCGAAACTGCTTGATCTGGTTGACTTCCCTCATCTACGCCAGCCCATGCATTAGAGCCACCAGATCCATCCGATGTAGGGATCGTTATGTCCCTAGTTGACTCGGTTGACTCCTGAAGCACGACCTGCCCTCCTTGATGGGTTCGCTCCATCCTCTGCCGCTTTCTGGGCCGTCCCATAGTTTTTTGCACAGAGTAAACACACTCTATACCATCAACATCACAACGCTCACAGCTTGGTCGACCGCTGGAACATCCGAGCTTCCTGAACCCTGGACGGCCGTCAGCTCAAGCTCTCGCTTCAAAGGGCTTCGCGGAGTGCTCACGACACGCGTCGCACGCAGTGTGCTTTTTCGTTCCATTTTCTGGTCCGGCCATTTTGGTTTTCGATTCTATGACTTCGAGACAGACTGAAAAGGCGGGAACAAAGGTTGCTTCCAAACGTCGAGGCCAAATCCTTCGGCTTATGCGAGAATCATGTGATGCTTACCTTCAAGGCCTGCCAAGCCTCAGCTTACTTTGATGCGTCCTTGCCTTATATCTTTAGCGACTACTCCATATCTTTCTGGATCAAACGGTGTTACGAAAGTTCGATCGTATATCTGTCTGAAAGAACCACTGTTGTACCAATCGAGCGTCCCCGTAGATAGACATTAAATCAAATCTGAAGCAGCGCCTACGGCTAAAAGCAAGGGATAGCTTTGGGTTCCTTGACTGAGCAACAGTCAGCGGCTTATCACTCTCACGGCAGACACAGGAGATCTACGGCTTTCCTTCCATGCTTCTTCTGTCTATTCTCGAACAAGACGGAGTCGAAACCACTGAATCCGCCTAAACATTCCAAATCCACCACACAGTATTGAGACCATGGATGCATCCTCTTCACCTAAGCTCTCTAGCATATATGGTTTTCTTTTTGGCAACGTTCCGTACAGGAATTCTTCTGTCCAGTGGTGCTTTTTCGGCCACACTGTATACTCTATTCTTGCCTTCAACGCTTTCTTTCGAGCCATCACAAAGCCGCACCTCAGCTTCACGAGTGCTCTAATTCTTCTGGTCATACTCCAGTATATCTTCCTCTGCCGCGCTCTACGCTTCTTGCGGGTGCATCAGAAGCATGTCCAGTATCCCTACAAGACGCGAGAAAGCTTCGCCAGCATGACGAATGAGCACGCATGGGAAATCCAGAAATATGTCTTCTCCTTGGAGTTTCCTTTCACTGTAGAGAAGAGTCTGCAGTTTGCGCTGTTCAGGCAAGTTGTCCGTAACCAAGTGCTCTATGAGGATGCCCACTCGTCGCGTGGAAACTAAGGGCTAAAGTCATTATTGATCTGGGGCTCATATGATTATACTTCGTGCAGGACATACGGTATTCCCACAATATCAACCCTACTGGTCAAAACCAAACAGCTCTCCTTCTCCGCCACAGCGTCAAAGGTATCGTGCCCTTCCCTTTCACCTCTCCGTCCTTACCCCTTTCCAGTCGTTTCTAACCACACCCACCAGCGCGTCGTCGACACCGCAGTCCTCATCTCCGAGTTCATCGGCCACAGCCCCACCACCTCCCGGCACAACGCCGCGATCGCCCGGATGAACTACCTCCACAGCATCTACCAAAAGTCCGGTCTGATCAGCAACGACGACATGCTCTTCACGCTCGCGCTCTTCGCACTAGAGCCGATACGCTGGATCCGGCGGTACGAGTGGCGGGACCTAACGCCCATGGAGACGTGCGCGATCGCTACATTCTGGAAAAGCACTGGGGACGCCATGGAGATTTCTTACGATGTTTTGCCGTCGAGTGGGACAGGATGGAGGGATGGCTTGCACTGGCTCGAGGAGGTCGAGGCGTGGAGCCAGGCGTACGAGGAGCGGTGCATGGTGCCCGATGTGCACAACCACCAGACGGCCAACGAGACGACGGCGATTTTGCTGTACGAGATACCAAAGCCGCTATGGGGAATTGGGAAGAAGATTGTCAGTGCTATGATGGATGATAGGCTTAGAGCTGCTATGCTGTAAGTCCCTTCTCTTGCCCACACCATCTACTTGAAGGATACTCAAGAACCCCCAGGTACGAGCCGCCACCTTCAGGATACATCGAAAGAGTGAACTACGTCTTTCTCGTGCGACGGCTCATCCTTCGGAGCCTCGCGCTTCCACGTCCCTATGCTCTTCGCTACATGTCAGTCACCGACGATCCTGATCCTAAGACTGGCCGCTACTACCGTACAGTCTACGACGCTGAGCCGTGGTACGTTCCTGCTACGTTCTGGAATCGCTTCGGGCCCCAGGCTTGGATGCGATGGCTTGCTGGGAGGCCGTATCCAGGTCGGGGCTTCAAACCAGAGGGGTTCACGATTCCGGAAGTGGGGCCGGTTAATATGGAGGGGAAGGGCCGGGACTATTTTGAGGATACGAAGGGAAAGTTGATGGGGATGGGGAGGGGTGGATGTCCTTTTGCGTTTCAAAGGGGGTGAACGAGGGCACGATTCAACCTTTAAATCAACGTTGGCTATGGCCCTACAAATCAGTTTTCAACCAGATCTTACAAGCCACTGGGAAGACTAAGAGAGCTTGAATGGGCTAAACGTGACTATGGTTAGAGCAGAGATGCGAAAAATATTCGTGGCCGTAACGTAGTACGCATTGTGTACGGTCACCGACTATTGTCCTGCGAATTTGTCCGGCAAGAGCCACGTTGAGCCCGTATTGACGACGCAACGAGCTACAGGCACTTCTTTCTTCAGACGTCTATTCCTCAGAGACATCTTGAAGACACAGCACCTGCCAAGCGAATTCCTTTGAAGTCTCATATGATGTCCATAATTTTGGTAAGGTACATCGCTGTGCCGTGAAATCCGCATCGACAGCCCGGAATGCAAACGCTTTGTAAAGCAAAAACGACCAGTACCATCCCCTTACGCCTCAGCCTGGCACACACGTCAGCTTCCATATCCGAAAAATTTGTCCATGACGTTCGTACCTTCACAGCGTACTTCCTCTGGGGGAAGTGCATCGCCCTCTTCTTCTGCTTCTCCGTGACCAAGCTCGCCTCATGCTTCGATAACCGCCTGCGCATGGCACGGGTCTGCTTCGGGCGGAGGTCCAGCGGCATGTACTTCTTGTTCTTGTAGAAGAGCCGTAGTTGCGCGCGCTGGTTCGCGTTGATGACTGTGAGGATTCGGGCGATTGACTTGCGGACGTCGTGGCTGTCGAAAGGATTGATGTTAGACAAATCCACTGAGTACTGGGAACTGGCGAAGCCTTGGAAAGGCGCGAATTTCGTACATTTTGGTGAGCTTGGTGGAGGCGCCACCGGCAATCTTCTGTGTGCGCAGCTGCACCAGCTCGGTCTTGAGGTCGTCGAGCTGCTTCTTCAGGTCGTCCTTGCTCTTGCCCCAGAGCTGGCCGGCCTTGACTTTTCCTGAGGACGACTGCGATCGTCAGCTTCCCGCAATGCCGTTCCTTCGGCAATGTCTCTCACCATTGCGTTTACGTGTATCGGATTACTCGTTGGCGTGTCGTGAGGTGAATATCGTCGTCGTCGCGGGCTTCACAAACAATTGGCGCCAAATTGAAGTTCGAAGTTCGGTGGGTTCGCTAAGCGGAAAGTGCCGAAGCTCCGGTCTTCAGACCCTCGATCACGTGCGGCAACCCTACGTCTCCAGCGTGAAGCCAGGCAGATTTGCTCAACAGGAACAACAAAACAGTCCACTGATCTTTTGGAATGGCTTCAGCAGGTGGAGGGTGGGCGCAGCTGCGCCAGCAAGCGCGCTCACTAGAAACCCAGGTATGCGCAACAAGTCGACCCCCATGCTCCCTCACAGCATGCTGATCTCCCCAGACAGAAGCCCTCTTCCACACCTACTCCCAGTACGCCTCCATGAGCGCCATCCCCCCCACCCCGACCGACGAAGAACAGCGCACCGAAGCCTCTCTGCACGCCATCCTCTCCCAGCGCGACGCCCTCATCTCGCAGCTCGCCCGCCTCCTGGACTCCGAATCCGCACTCACCTCCTCCGCCCTAAAACAATCCAACCTCGCGCGCCACCGCGAGATCCTGCTCGACCACCGGCGCGAGCTCTCGCGGCTCAAGAGCGCCATCACCGATGCCCGCAACAAGGCAAACCTCCTCTCCACCGTGCGCTCCGACATCGATGCCTATCGGTCTTCAAACCCTGAGGCTGCGGAGGCGGACTACATGCTGGACGAGCGGCGGCGGATCGACAACAGCCATAACATGGCGGACAGCGTGCTGAGTCAGGCGTATGCGGTGAATGAGAGCTTTGGGCTGCAGCGGGAGACGCTGGCGAGTATTAATCGCAGGATTGTGGGGGCGGCGAGCCAGGTGCCGGGGATTAACAGCCTGATTGGGAGGATTGGGGCGAAGAAACGGAGGGATGGGATTATTTTGGGGAGCTTCATCGCATTCTGCTTTCTGATGCTGCTATATTTCTGGTAGGGTTTCAGGTTGGGCGGGCAGGTGTTTGGGAGTTTTGGAGTCCTTACCAGAGGGAGGGTATCGTGGATGGCTAGTTCAGCGTTCTGGAGCCGGAAGATCCATATGGATGGCTTTTGGGAGCAATCTTGTTGTATACTATGGCACATTGGAAGTATCAATGAATTATGAAGCACCCGCTGAGACTGCCTGCGCTTCTAGCTCTTCCTCAATCGCAGGCAGCCCTTTAACGGGCTTCTGCTTCCCCTGACCTCCCTGCTTCGCTTCCTCAATCAGCTTCTTCAGTCCCCTCACGAGGAACTGCTTCTCCTCCCCCTCCGCCTGCCCGCTACCCGCCCATCTGATCCTACACTCCGGATCCACCAGATACACATATCCGACCTTACTATTCAACAACCCAATCGTCTCCCTGATGCTCTCACTAATCCCCCTACTCACAATGAAATACTTCCCCCAATCCCCCTTCGGCCTCTGCGCTCTCAGCCGATACTGAAACAGCCTCACCAACGCCAGCTTCAACGCGTTCTCCTCGATGTTGATCTCGACCCTCTGCGCCACATCCTCGTTCCCTTTGAGCACCTCGTCCAGCTCCAGATTCTGCGTCTTCCCCACAAACGTGTTCTTCTGGTTCTCTGCCCACGTGCTGCTCAAGACACTAACCACGCTGACGCGGCCCTCAAGCACCTCCGTCGTATCCTTCGCCTCGCGTCCAGACGCCAGCGTCGTGCCGCGGAGGTTCGGGAAGAAGAGTGCCGCGTCTCGCTTGAAGATGCGCGGGTTCGCGAGGAAGGACTTGCCTTTGTGATGGCGCATGTTGCTGAAGTCGCGGAAGTAGGGTTTTGCGACCTGGCGAGTGCTTCTTGATGTCAGCATCCCATCCACTCCCCCTAACGCCTGTGTTTCAAAGGGATGAGGGGGTCCCTTACAGCTCCTTCCGCCTCTCCAAATGCTTCCCCCAATCCACAAACTCCTCCCTCCGCTGCTTCCACGACCGTTTATCCTCCCCGCTATTCTCCCCCGTCTCGGCGGTTTCGAGAATCCGATCGGGCGCCCCAGCGGCTGGGGTACAAACTCCTCGCCATTCTTCCCTTTCTGTGCCGGCGTTTGCGGCGATGGTGTAAAAGGCCTGGGAGCTGGGGCCGGCGGTTTAGCGGCGTCGGCCAGCCGCCGAGGCGTGGTGCGGAAGGCGCGGGATTGGCATTGCAGGCAGGTGTCGGTCGTGCCGAGGGCGACTGAGCGGAGCGAGCGGAGGAGGGAGGTGCTGGGCATTGTGGATGGTGCTGTTTGGGAGATGGCTCGTAGCTTAATTACATAGCTTTCTGTAGATGGAAGCTTGAGGCTTGGAGCTCGACGGTGATCTTATCTTATCGGTCGCACGTGATGAGACACCAGGAGAACGCACAAAGCATGAATGGAACAGAGCTCATGAGCGTGGACAGCACCAGCTGATGGTGCTCCTGAGCAAGCGGATGGATGTGGTTAAGGCTCAAAAACCTCTCTGTCACAGCATTGTCTCATGGTTGCAAAACAGTATGGTGAGTGAGAGTTTGTTATCTTAGGCTGCCGTAAGGACAGAAAGCAAGTTACTACAAAAGCCAAAGCAAATAAAGTCCAGAATGTGCGCGGCTAAGCCAAGAACCATGACTTGCTCGCTCGCAACCTGCTCCAAGCAGAGAAGAGTCTGTTCGCAATGTGCGCGGCTACGTCCATCATCAAGAGTACGTGCTCGCTCGCTAATACATCAAAGCAGGAAGGAAAGAAAGGGCCACGAGTCAATCGATCCCGTGAGGGAGAGACAATCAGAGCCGGCCGTGAGAGAGAAAGGTGTAACAAGCGTGAAGCAGTAACAGGAAAAGCGCCGACCAGTACACACTGCAGAGGCAAGCCGGTGCAGATATATGGTGGTGAGGGGAAGTAGAAACAAGAGCTCGGTGTACCAAAGAAAGGAACAAAAAGCAACAACTATTATGGCATTCCGTCACCCCTCCACCATGATCACAAGGAATGTTCTGTCAGGAGAACCGTTTAGATCGAAAGACCATGAGCCAAAGCAAGGTTCTTCCACTTCTCCAAGTCTGCCTTTTCAGTTTCGAGGTCTGCGATACGGTTCTCTAGACTTTGGATGAGTTGAACCTTCCTGTCCCTAGAATCACGAGCCGCAAGAGTGTTACGGGCACGCTTCACGGCAACCTTATCGTTGGGGTCAACTTGAATCGGTGGAAGAGGGTTCTTCCGTCGACGCGGCTTTACGCCTGAGACAGCCGAGTGGCTCAAGCCGGCTCCAACAGATGACTTCCGTCGGGAGCCGAGGGTGATGACACCAGGCGAGTCGCTGGAGCTGCTGTTTTGTCCAAGAGAGTGGTTGCTGGTTGATCGTTCAATAGGAATCGCCTCCTGCTCAAGCTCCGGGAAGAGCGAGCCGGTATAGAATCCCGAGTTGGTAAGATCGTTGTCGTGAAACAGGGCAGGGGAAGGTTCATAGCTGAGGTCCAGGAAAGGCGATTCAACATCCGGAGACGTCAGATTGGTGAATGCAGTAGATGGGGGCGCAGATATCAGCGGGTCTGCAAAGATATCCTTAGGAGAGATTGTCTGGGTCGATGTCGACGCCGGCGTCGGCTGGTTGACAGAGGTGAACTGCGCAGCCGACAGCTCCCGATCCCAGAAAGAATCGAAGAGGCCGTCGTGCTGCCCAGATGCGGCCAAGTCGCCGCCTAGGCCCTCGAAGGCGACGTTGATATCTAGAGCAGGTATGAGCTTCAAGAGTTCGCGCGACCGTGTAGAAATGTGAAGGTATTCACCAGAAGCCATCATGTTTGTATCGACGTTAAGCTGCTGCTGATTTGTGCTGCCCGTACTATTGCTATGGAAGAGTGGAACCGGTGGGCGAATTGGACGAGCGGCCGGAGATTGTTGAAGTCCTACTGCGGATTGCGGCGCCGAGTTGGCGTAGACGTGCGGCGACTGGTTAAACGTAGGACGAGGGCGAGGAGCGCTCTGTCGACGAGGTAGGCGGGAGGCCAGCGTCGGCTGGTCGTAGAGGACGAAGTCCTGTTGCAGGGTTCCGAAGGGTTGTGATGTCGGTGTGAGCCTTGGGGCCGGTGGAGCTGGTGATGGGTGCCATGTTGATTGTTGGGTAGCCGTGGTGAACGACGAGTAGTCGGACAGGGTGTCGAGGGCTGAACCGAAGATGCGCGAAGCACTTGAGTTCAGAGATCCTGGAAGGAGCTCTGGTGTTTGAGTGGGGTTTATAGCTGAAAAAGCTGGTGAATCTATTTTGTCGGTTGACAAAGTAAGGAAGTTGGAAGACTAGAAGGCAGCCATTTCCTGTGACTGTCTTTGTGTGCTGTTTGTGAAAGTGGTGTGTGGTGGAGGAAAGAAGAGAGGAAGCCTGAGGTGGATATCGCTCTCTGATAAACGCGAGGTGGGAGGCCCGCTGTGATTTCCGGTTAAGCGAGTGAGTCACACTTGTGCAGATGGCGCTTGTGACCTTGGGGAATGGTTAGTTTTTAGTGCTGAGCTTATGCAGTCAGCCCTGGAGTGAGAGCCAGTAACGGCTCGTGATTGGACACATCAGCCGCAGCCCTCCATGAACGGCTCGAGGGGTTGTTTCAATTCCTCCGCCCTCGTCGAGGGGAGTTTCAACGACACTACGCTTGCTACGCATAGGGAGCGAAAGCGTGGCTTTAATGCCCTACTACAAAGCCCGCTGCCGCGCTGTATCTCCAGTTTATCGCGGTGCTGGAGCCTGAAGTGCTCGCGGATGAGAGGCAGCGGCACGAGATGGGCAGTGCTCGTTGGTGGGGAACTTGGAGACACCGCCTTCCCTCACCCCGGCCCCCACGCCCTTCGCAATGCAAAAGCAGCCTTGGCACAATCAGGCATCAGCAATACGAGTACGGCAGACCACAACGACGTGTCTGGCAATGATACAGATTACGACACTACCTACAATGGCACAGGTGGCCACGTGCTGTCGCTGATTGAACAGCCGGTGTCGCCGCAGCTCGTGAAAGCCCCAAAAGGCATGGCGGTCCTGTTCGAGCCGATGCTCGTACGAGCGGAAGCACCTGGGCCCACCTCGATTTCCTGCGCGCTCGTGAAAGAACTTACTCTCGTTTACAATTGCGAGTTAGAGATGGCTATCAATCATTCAAGCATGTTGCTACGAGATTGGAAATGGCAGCATCTTTGAATGTTGTTCTAATAAAGTTGTCACACAAGATTCCCCGGATCTTCAGATCAGCAGTGTCACGTGATGCCTTGAAATCTTGGCATCAACGACGATGATATTGACCTTTACCACTACTTGCCTTATTTTGCGCTCCCTTTCGCAGTCAGACAACTTGCCCACTACGCAAGTCTTGTTGACAATGTCTTCCTCCGCCGCCCAGCCCGGCGGCCAAACCATCGACCTAGCCGCCCTCTCCGTCCAACAACTCAGCCAGCTAAAGAAACAGCTCGACTCCGAGCTCGAGCACCTCACCACCTCCTTCCAATCGCTCTCGCGCGCCCAAGCGAAATTTAAAGACTGCCTGAAATCCATCTCCGACGGCCTCACCGCCAAGAAAGCCGGTACTTGGGATCCCACTCTACTCTACACTCTGCGTTGTTCCGGAGTATCGGATCCTCTATAGCTACAAAGCCGCATACTAACGCCTACTCTCCTCCAGACTCACCCATCCTCGTCCCCCTCACGCCCTCTCTCTACGTCCCAGGCCGCCTCACAGACGTCAGTACCGTGCTGGTGGATGTGGGAACTGGATTCTACGTCGAGAAGAGCACGGCCGACGCGCAGGACTTCTACAAGCGGAAGATTGAGGATCTGAGCCGGAATCTGAAGGAGCTCGAGGCGATTGTGCAGGGGAAGGGGAAGAATTTGAGCGTCGTGGAAGAGGGTCAGTTGCATGTTTTGTTTTCTTCTGGTGCTGGGGCTGGGGGGAGGGAGGATGGGGGCATTCAAAGTGGAAGTTTGGAGCATGTGGGAGGATGCTATGGCGGGAGTCTATGATCGGGTAAATGGCTGACATCGGTCCTCTTCGCAGTGATACGGCAGAAGGTACTGGCCGGCAATGCGGGCGCGGCTGCGGGCGGCAGCACGGCTACGGCTGCAGCTGCGTGAACAACGTGTGCAGCTGTTGTCATCGACCTGGTGTGTCATAGCGCAGAGCTCAGGTAGAAGTCCCGATTGCGGATGGTCTGCGGTCACCACCACCGCCGCTGATGCAAGCAAGGTCACGCTCGTCAACGGTACCCCACGATTGGAGGAGAGCTGGCGAATCAGGGCATGTGGGATCAGGGAGCAAAGCGGCATGTGGACAGTGGCAGTCATTTTAAATAACCTTTTTGATTGATACTACCTATGTGTGCCTGAGCCAAGGAGCAGGGTCCCGGAAGAAGTGTTCCGAAAGAAGCAGCTTGAGAGAACACATGGATGGACAGCAGTAAACAAAAGGAAAAGCATTGCCATCCTCCATAAAAGCTTTCGCCATTTTTCCAAGCATCATAAACCAGCGCAGAAGCGAGTTTGCAAAACACCCAAGGTGGTCATGCTATGTGATGCCAGATAGCTCCTCACCCCTTGGTGGTGCAGAGGCTAGTAGATGCGGGCTGCCCTGGTGCAAGGTAGTTGTTCCCTTCGGACCCGAAGCAGCCTGGGCCGAAGTAAGGGAAAGCCCAGCAGATTGTGCATTAAGCTTTGAGATGAGCCGATAGTCCCTCTAACGGTGTACCAGGTTGCCCCGATGATAGATTCGTGATTTGTGATGCGTAGGTTGAGTTCCGATCAGAGCGTGGTAGTGAATTGGCAACTACCGTTTCAGTGCTGCGCGAGCTGTCAGCAAGAGCACTCATGTGACAGATCGAATAAAGAGACGCACAGAAAATGTATCATGCGTAAGTTTTGTTACTCGACCTTCCCGACCACCAACTCCTCGAGTCTCTTCAGCTTCCCCATCAGCTTTTGAAACCCGGTCCCGTCTTCGCTATCACCCTCCCCGTATCCATTGCTAGGAAAGAACTTTGGCATAGCATCGGTCCATGGGACCTCTTCGCCAATTTTAAGCTTGCTATGCGCCTGAAGCTCCACGTCCCAGTCGCTGTGCCACACCGAGACACTCCAACGTGGCTCACAGATTTGAGTTTCCGGTGGATTCAGCTGTGTCCTCACCCCCAGAATGACTGTGCTGACCTTGGCCACTTCACAAATATAGGCGCTCCCTTTAATGCAGAAGCGCCATGCAGTCTTTTGCTCCACAGTCTGGATTGGTACCGTGGACGGGACACCCTTTCGACCAAAGGTGATATACTGGTGGTTCTCGCCGAACTTCTGCGCGAGTTCGGCGTCCAGCTTAACGCTCCAGTCCGCAAATGCAAAGTCAGCATAATGCTTTGGTAGTTGGGTCTTCTCGACACCCTGTGTTGTCGTCAGCCCGAAGTGCCAAGCAGTTCCCCGTTCGAGGTCGACAGTGCTCGCATCTAGTAGTAAGGTAGGTTCTTTTTTGCCGCGCTCAGCCTTACACCAGCGCATCGGAGTCGTCCCATAACTGCCGGCTTCCTCTTTGAAGTCGACTTGCAGGCGAAGGTCGCCTGATCCATCTGGAGATCTAATCATGAATACTCCAGAGAAGACGGGCTTGACATCCTTAAGTTCAGACGCCATTGGGTCCTCCGGGCAGAGCAGATGATGCCCGTTCTGCACGAGGCGTTGGAGGACATGTCGTCCGACGCCTGGATGACCGATCTCTTGAGTGACAAAGCTTTCCACCTCCGGGTTTTCGATGATTTCTGCAAACTCGCTGACAGAGTAGATGTACTGGTCGTTCTTGTTCTTTGGCTTTGGGTACTTCGTCAGAACTGGGGTACCTAGCTTGACGCGTAGTTGGAGATTGCCTCGGAAGTGCCGGAGCTCCTGGAGAGCCCAAGCAACTTCTTCCTCAAGTCGACCAATGATGATGATTCGATCTTGCTGGGGGTCCTCCAACGACGGTGCCGATCCAGAGGAAGAAGACAGAACGGAGGCTTCCGAGTTCGATTTAGAGCCGCGAGAGGCCTTTCCACGCTTTGATTCAGTATCGCGGCGCCTGATCACCGGAAACCTGCCTATTGGTTCTGGATTGAGGTAGCGTCCTGCGACTTTAGGTCCTCCGTACGGAAGCAGCTGGATCTCGCAAGCCATATCTTTAAGAGGCATCAGAAAGACGATCTTTGCTGGCTCGAAGTTCCGAGCAAGCACCTGGTCGCAGGTAACCTTGAGACGCTGCAAGGCGCTGTGGACCTGTTCTTCGTTCTCGCCTAGCACTTGCAAGAACTTTGAGCCCTTCTCGAGCGTGATGTAGCATTGGCAATCCATCCTGATCGGATCCAACGCCTCGAGGTTGCTTCCTAACACTTGCTCCGGGCGGAATGAGACCTTGTCCTCCGGCCAAGGAAACCGTGCGGTTGATACGGACTCCAGGCTCTCAGGTGGCGCCTGCCTGAAGCTCTCCCTTCTGGCTTCCAGGCGGATTTGTTTCCGGATTTTCAGCTTAGTAGCATCAGTTACGGCCGCCGTCTTAGACCACTCCGGTTTACTCCTTCCAGGATACGCTGCAGTGATCCACTTTTCGATCTCCTGAATGGCGATCTTCGCCTGCTCGGCTGTGCCTCGGATGTCCAGGTAAACGCCAGTTTCATTCTTCCCTTTCTCGCGATTCACATTCATTGCCTTCTCAATATGAGTTCCAGTGGCTGTTGCAATCTCCGCGAGATTCGTGTATACGCTCTCCTGGCGTAGTTCAGCAACATTGGTTTTGATTGTTGAGTATGGATTGACGTTACGAGGAAGCGGGTATCGGACGGCCGGCTTCTGTCTAGCGCGATACGCAGCCATGCCCGCATTGTCCGGCTCTGCTATTGGCCTAGGGCTTCGTTGCATTCTCAGATCTTGTGATTGTCGGCCTTTAGCAAGGGCGGCATACCGGTTCAAAGACGGATTCGACGTGACTGTCTCACGTTTTGTCGGCCCTGAACTGGGAGTTGCTTGGCGATATGTGCTGGCGTTTGTATTTATGGCTGTAGTTGGACGAGAACCACTCGCGGCGCGATCAGTAGCACGTTGTCCGGATTGACCTTTGGGCGGTGAAGCCCACGAGCTTTTGGGTGGAACTTTGCGGCCCCATGAGTTCTTCGAAGTCTGGGGGCGGGGCTTTGGACTGAAGCTGGCAGGCTGTGGTCCGCTCCGGTTGCGTGCATTGCTTGCGTATTCCGTGTTCAAACCAGGCTGGCTGGCGGGACGACCGTTGTCGGAAAGACTACTTGCGGTCATCTTCGGCAGAGATGGACGGCGAACCGGCTCAGGCAGAGTCTTGGCTGGTGAAAGCGAGCTTGTAGAAGACATGGGACCGGCCAAGGGCGAGGGGGTTGGCAATGGCGAGCGGGACGGATCATGTGCCGCGGAATTGGTTGAAAGCGAACTTGCTGCGGACGCAGAATTGTTCACAGAACGAATGCCACTACCACCGCTGCCCATAGATCCATCATCAAAGTATGATGATCGTCGGTGAAGATCTCCAGCCACAGACTGGTTGTCACGTTGCGGAGTTATTAGAGGTGGAACGGGGATTTCGGTGAACGCGTCGGCTGCTACTGGGTGAGAGCTCTCCTTGATTGGAAAGTAGTGCTTCATGCTACGTTCTGCTTCTTCCTGTTGCTCTTTCTTCGTCTTCCGCTTCCGCTGTTGCAGTGAAGCAATATTTATGAAGCTCGCCTCGGCGTCTAGCGGTTTGCCATAGTTGAGAGGGACTGAAGCTTGGCTGGATGATGGCCTTGAAGAGAGATGTTGTGATACTTCTTCGGCCTTGACTTCGACTTGGCTACGACGCTCTGTCACCGGGCTGAACAGGAGTAGATCTTCTAGATCATGTGATATGGCAACAGGTGCCGGGACGTAGCTCGTGTTGTCGTCGAAGCTTTCGAGATCGATCAGAGGCGGAGTCGTGGCGCCAGCATTGCGATCGATATGGGTTGCTAGGTCAGCAGCATTGAGGCTGCTAGAAGATCTGTTCATGACGGACTGACCCGTGGAGCTGCTCAGAGGCGGGAAATCGTCATCCTTAAATTGTGGAGACGTGAAGGTGTCCCAGTCTGCGAAGAAATCAGTAAGATCAACAAAGTTCTCGCAGATCTTCAGATGCTTTGACGAAAGCCAGGATAATGAAGAAGCAATGGAGTGAAGTCTCGTAATCAGAAAGAACTTACCCAACTGGTCTAGGCCCCATTGACTGCAAAGCATGTCTTGTTAGCTCTCAGATGTCTTGTCAAAGTGCGACAAGTTCTCACTCACTGAGCCATGATCGAAACTTTGACGGTTCGGCAACTGGTGCGGTGTGCAGACTGAGGTGGCGAGGAACCTCTGACCCTGACGTCGACGTGATGCGACGAGAGGCAAAGTTGTGAAAGCTGTGAGAACTACGACTGGTGTCGCTCCATCAAGATGAAGCGCTGTGAGACGATTGAGGTGTAGGCAAGTAGAACACAAACTAACAAACACCAGTGAGTGCGCGTTTGCAGGTTTGACCTTGTCAGACGGGAAGGTGCAACGGCAAGAGAAACCGGCACGAGTTGCTTTGAACCGGGCGGCGCGGTCTCAGTCGATGAAGAATGGTCGCAGATGTTTTGAGATGAAAGGATTGTTGTCTTCGAGTGAAGTGGCGAGGACGTGGTTATGTTTGAGGTGAAGGTGAAGGTGAAGGTCAAGGGAGAGATAAGAGATGGACGTTGTCAGAGGAACAGCAGGAGCGATACCCGCACTTCGTGGCAAGGAGAGCAGTGAATGACTGCCCTTCATAAGTTCCTTATCACAAACGGAAATTGTTGTCAATAGGCATCTGTTCTGTGGGCACATTGTTGTCTCGGCCGGTTCTTGTGCTGGTTTTGATTGCCTGCAGCGCTACCATATACCTTGAGCTTTCAAGCTGTCGTATGTAGGTATATACGATCAAAGAATTTCACGCCCCCAAAGTGAAGGATAATAATACAATGCAGTCCTAGAGAGGTTACATGCCCACGATACGCCAGCCAACTGTGCGGCTTCATACATGATGCTGGTGCCCACCGCGCCCTACCGTTGCGTCTAGGCGCCATCGAGCCTCGCTGTTCATTTGAGCGGTCAACAGCTGATGATAAGGATATCTCATGAGCAAACCGGGCTCGATGAGATCTGCATCCCCGTCTAACACTTGTCGGTCGTTTGCAAGTGGCTTCTCGTGCTACATTTACAGTGGACGCGTTCTGACGCGAATGAGCACCTGATCGGTCGCAGAATATATCATGATGCCATCCGCAAACTTCTGACCGGATGTGGGAGGGGTTGGGAATCATCAGTGTTGGAAGGGAATTTGAAGTGGATGCTTATGAGGTGGTTGAGATCCTGTCTGTTCGAATCAGGCAGATCCCTGCAATTTGTGGATGACAACCAATCATGGAACAGGAACATTGACTACCTACCTAATGTGATCTTGAGAAATTCTCTCAGGGAAGGCATCTCCATGAAGCTATCACCAGTGAAGGGATCATCATCTATACAAGATAATTTACAGCGGAGATTGCTGCTGCAGAATGCCACACGAGTCCAACAATCCGTATGCCTCACGCCTGCTGTACGAGTGGTTCAAGTAACGACCAAAGAATACCTCATGTTATTTCATTAGGAATTTCAGCGATACTAGAGGGGTAGTGCAACACACGAATGATGCAGCCAGCATAGCAATCAAGCTCGCAGGCCTTCAGGCCTACAGACTGACTCAAAGCCACCTAGAGCTAATCATCCGGGAAGTCTCAGATGGCTACGAGCCCGCATAGCGGCAACACTCCGCCATGCCCGAACACGACAGCAGGAAAACAGAACCCTTCACTAGGACCGTGAGTCCGTTGTAGCTAAGATGGTGAATATATCTCCCAGAAATTTCCGAGGATCATCAATGACGTCCGCTTTGAGGAAGTCCCGCGCAATTTGCTCCTGGAGTTGTTATCAGCACTGGAGCTAAAGACATCGTAAGCTACACGGGGTCGTACCGCTTCTTCAAGCTCCGCAGCCTCAGCCTCCGGCATTGTCGCACATGCTGCCACTAGATCCTCGCCTCTGGCAGACAGCAGGATGAGCTCTTCGGCGCGTCTAACTATCTCTGGACTGATCCCGTTCATCGCGGCGCAGCTGTTGCCCATCTCAGTACTATACCATTTTCATCATTCGGGGATCTGGCCGCTCACCAAGTACCCAAGCTAGACATACTACGTCCCTTCTCAAGATTGTACAGGTACGTGACCTGATCCCCAACCTCAGCAGCCTCCTTGTTAAGCCGCACCTGCATATGAGCGAAGCCCAGGCGGGGCGAAGGCTTCAGATGCCCGCTTTCAAAGATCTCGTAGAAGTGCGTCGCGCCGAGAACTTTTGGACAGTCGTCGCCCAAGCCAAGCAGATACTCAAAGACGCCGCAAGCGAGGCCGGCGCCATCGCTTGATTCAGTTCCCTTCCCGAATTCGTCGATGATCAGCAAGCTTCGATGAGTTGCGAGACTTAGGGCCAGAGACACTTGTTGCAGGTCGATCATGAACGCGCTCTGGATCCTAGAGACGGATTCTCGTGTTGCGATTCTTGTCAGAATTTTGTCGGTAACTCCGATTCTGGCGCTTTCCGCGGGCACGAAGCTCCCGACGTGGGCCATGTACACGATCAGGGCGACTTGCTTTAGGTACACGCTCTTGCCGGAGTAGTTCGGGCCGGTCATCAGCAGCATGCTGGGACCATTCGGAGCTTGAGAAGCTGTTACAGCTGCAGGACTTTCCGGATCCGCAGTCTTTGACGAAGACTCCATATCGACGTCCTGCGGTAGTTGTGGGCCTTGTCCACCGACGAGGAAGGTGTCGTTGGGAACGTAGGCAGGCACGGTCAGCTCCTGTAGCGGATGTCGGCCAGCTTTGATCTTGATGATATTCTCTTCCGTCATGCGAGGCCTGACGAGTTTGTGGTTCTTTGCACCTTGTGTAAGCGCAAGGAGACTGTCAAGCTCGCCACAAGTATCCGAGACTGTAGTTAGCAGATCTTCATACTCCAAGATCGCCTGAGCAAGCTCATGTATGATCTCGATCTCCTTGTCGCAGATCAGTCCATAAATGTCACCAAAACGCTCATCCATTTCCTGCATCTGTGGACTCTTGTAGTAGACCGTGGCTCCTGTCGTGAATATGCGCTTCCACAGGGTGCCGGCATAGACGCCTTGACCGGTCTGCTCATCGACTGGGACTGCAATCAGGAAACCGATCTGAGGGAAGAAGATGACGTTCAGCTGAGCCTCGGGTGGCATAGCGTTCGGCGGCAATTTGCTTGCAATGGATCTTGCCGCTTCTGAGAGCAGGTTTTCGATGCCGTCGTATACTTGCTTCAAGTTGTCCAGCTCGTCGTTAACGCCACGAAGAACCACAGTCCGCTGCTGCTCGGCGGACTCGTCAAAGTCAACCACTTCGCTGATCTTCCGTCCGATCTGGGCCAGGTGGTACCCTTCGAACTTCTCAAGGACCTGTGAGGCATCAGTATCAGTCTTACATCTCTGAGGGAGTAGTTGGGTGAAACCTTATTGCGTATGGCAAGTCTATCAGCACCAACGACGTCTTGAAACGTGTCGCGGATCTTCAAAGCATGAAAGACGAACTAGTGACACGCCATTGTTAGACCACTAGAGCACTCGAGGAACGAAACACCACCAGTTGGGGAAGATGGTACAATACCTGACGGATGCTTGACCATGCTCCCCTTGCAACACCGCCGCCCTTGCCCGACCCGCCACTTATGCCTTTGCGAAGGTTGATCATCACTAGTCTGATGTTCTTGATGGATCGCAAGTTCTTAACCAGAGTGTCCAACGGTGTTGCGTTCTCTGGCTGGAAGAAGACACTGATCGTATCAAGGCGCTCGTTGATCACCTGAAGGTTGAGGCTCGGCCGCAGGAAGTACTGTCGCAGCAAATATCTGCCTTGTGGAGTGGAAGCGAGGAAGTGGAACAAGCCATACACGGAGAGTCCCTCTTTCGAGCCGGAGTTTGCTTTGATTGGGCCTTGGTTGTGAACGTGCGGATGAATCTCAGGTTGCATGACTTGCAGCGAGAGGAGCGTGTCGGCGTTGATGAACCTGCCGCATGTCAGTACATCAGAAATAAACGGTACCAGGAACTGCAGCTACTCAACGGACAAAGAATAACCACAGACTTACATTGAGCCGCTGAGTGTGAACATCTCCACTGTCGAGACTCGGAAGAACGCACCGGAGTCTCGGTCTCCAGGCAGATACGCGGCTGCTCTTCTGCGCTGCAAGTAGGAAAGAACGGCACCAGCGCAGCCGACCTGGATATCAGCCAGTCAGGCCCGAGTCTGTGAGGAAGTGCGTAGTGGCGGTATGGACTTACCGTCAGCCGGCTCTCCACGTCAATCCATCCAGACAGTCTCAGCAGTTGTCCTTGACGACCAGCAAAGCCACCACCATCTGCTTCGTAGCCTTCAGTCGGTAGCACGTCGCCTGGGGTCACATAAGTGATCTGCGGCCCATCCTCATATCCGATCTTGAGGTTCAAGAGCTTGTTCTTCGCTGACTCATATGCGAACTCGCCCGACGGTCGCACTTCGAGAAGGTAAGGCAGGTTGAATCGATCATCTAATGGTCTGCTGTTAGCTGTACACGAGGAGACGTGACTGAGACTGCTCACTATCACCAGCCACCGAACCTCTGCTCCTCAGCTCCGGATCTAGGCGGTCAATGACTGCGTCGTCTACTCTCGTCGAGACAAGGATGATGGTAGGATCGATGTACGGCTTGACTGGCATGCCGTTAGCTCAAGGCGTGAAAGTGGCGGATGCGGACGTACGAGCATCAACCACGTCCACGCCCCCCAGCTGCACGTCTTCCATGAAGTAGAGCTTCTCTTCGCGCGCGACGTAGTACGAGCAGCCCACGGTTCCGCGGCCTCTGATGTCGATCGCGCAGACGACCTCATCCAACGTGTCAGCGTCAGCGTCTTCTTCGTCTTCAGCTCTATTGGGCGCTGCTTCTCCGGCTGTAGAAGCAGAAGCAGATTCAGTGACACGTGCACGCTGAGGTGCGGCAATCTGAACTCTACGGCGAGCAGCTCGCGGTGTTTGAGGCGGCTGTGAGCTTCTGGGTGTATAGGTGCGAGGTGTCGAAGAGCGCGAGACGGAACTTTGTCGACTCTGACTCGATCGCGACGAAGGCTTGGGGTGAGTCCGCGCCTTCTTAGATGGAACTTTGAATGGCGCCATCGTCGATTCGACAATTTTGATGAAGTTGGAGTGGAGAAGCGAGGCGACGTCCGTTTGAGACTGGGGTGCATACACTAGGCAGAACCGGTAATGCAATATCTCGACACACGAAATGACGATCACGAAGATTGAGAATGTTGAGAGTAGAGGTTTATTACCAAGAGTAATGTACATGATTTGTACAGTTACGTTATATAATCTTACATGCTGTGGGGAGTGTACCTTGTCCCTCGCCACAAAAGGCGAGAGAAACCTTACACAACGCCTACAATGCTCGCTCATAAACAAATGAAACGATGCACATTACGCTTTTACCGTTAAGAGCGCCTGCGCCCACGCACTCTCACCGACTCCGCCACACGAACACAACAACGCGACCGCAGACTACTAAGCAGCAGCTCGGATCTGCAAGCCCTCCTTGTCGGCCTTAACTTCGACAACAGCTGTATCGCCAGTCTTGATCTCGCCCCGGATGATCTTGTCCGCCAGACTGTTACCGATCTGTTTCGAGATAAGCCGGTTGAGAGGGCGAGCGCCAAAGCGCGGATCGTATCCCCGCTCAGCGAGCCATTCTTTGACTTCGTCCGATACCTGTAGCGTGATGCGGCGATCATCAAGCCTGGCTTGCAGCTCCTTCAGCCGGATATCTACAATGTCTCGTAGAGCCTCCCTCGAAAGCCTCCTGAAGATGATGAACTCATCAATACGATTAAGGAACTCCGGCGGATATGCGCTGGACACAATGTCCATTACTGCCTTCTTGACCGCAGGCGAGATCTCACCGCTATCCTTGCTGATCTGATGACTGTGCAGATAGTCATCACCGACAATGATGTTGGCGCCCAGATTCGAGGTCAGGACAATGATGGTGTTACGGAAATCAACTCTGTGCCCTTGCGAGTCGGTCAAGAAGCCCTCATCGAGGACTTGTAGAAGCAGGGCCGATATGTCACGATGAGCTTTCTCAAACTCATCGAACAACAGCACGGCATAAGGCTTTCGCCGTACAGCTTCCGTCAGCTGTCCAGCGTCCTCGTACCCAACATAGCCAGCGGGGCTACCGATGAGTCTGCTAACGGTGTGCTTCTCCTGAAACTCGCTCATGTCGAAGCGAAGAACGGCTTGCTCCGTAGAGAAAAGGAAGCCGGCCATCTTCTTGCACAGCTCAGTCTTGCCGACACCGGTGGGGCCGAGGAACATGAAGCTCGCCAAAGGACGATTCTCGCCGCTCAGGCCTGCACGCTGCATACGCACCGCGTTTGCAACAGCGGTCAAAGCCTCGTCCTGTCCACGAATGCTTTGGCGAAGAGTGTCTTCCATGTGGATCAGCTTCTCAACTTCGCCGGCCATCAGTTTGGTAACAGGTATGCCTGTAGTACGGCTGACTACATTAGCAATGTCATCCGCAGTGACTGAGTCGTGAAGCAAGCTGTCCGATGGCTTTCCGGCAGCGGAAGGATCCTCCTTGGGCAGTTTCCGCTCGAGAGCGGGTATAGTCGAGTAACGTAGCTCGCCGGCTTTGGCGAAGTTGCCTTCTCGCTGGGCCTGCTCTAGCTCGTGCCTTGCTCTCTCCAGGTTCTCCTTAACGTTCTTAAGCTCCTCAATCTCAGCCCGCTCCTTCTCCCACTTCTCGGTCAACTTTGCTACCTCAGCTTGCTTAGCCTTTAGCGTCTCCTCAAGTTTCTCGCGACGCTCTTTGCTTGCGATATCGGTCTCCTTCCGTAGCGACTCGAGTTCGATTTGTATGGTCATGATCTGGCGATCGAGCTGTTGTATGGCATCCGGCTTGCTTTCCTGCTGCAAGCGAAGAGCGCTCGCCGCTTCATCAACGAGATCGATGGCCTTGTCCGGCAGGAAACGATCAGTAATGTACCGATTGCTGTAAGTAGCCGCAGCTACAAGCGCGCCATCGGTAATTCTCACGCCGTGATGGACCTCGTACTTTTCCTTGATACCCCGGAGGATTGAGATTGTGTCTTGAACTGAAGGCTCACCAACGAGTATAGGCTGGAATCTTCGCGCAAGCGCAACATCCTTTTCGATCAGTCGGTACTCGGCAAGGGTGGTTGCACCGCAGCATTGAAGCTCTCCTCGTGAAAGGGCCGGCTTGAGTAAATTGCTCGCGTCGATGCTGCCTTCCGCCTTGCCCAACCCTAGCAGCGTATGCAGCTCGTCCACGAAGAGTATGACGCCGCCTTTTGCTTCCTCAACCTCCTTCAGTACCTTCTTCAACCGTTCTTCAAAATCACCTCTGAACTTGGCTCCCGCAATGAGTTGCCCTAAGTCCAGCGAGATGACGCGTTTGTTCTTGATAGACTCCGGGACGTCGCCTCTGACTATCCGTTGCGCCAGGCCTTCGATGATGGCAGTCTTGCCTGTGCCGGCAGAGCCGATGAGGACTGGGTTGTTTTTCGTTCTCCGCGACAAGATTTGTATCGTCCGATGTATTTCTTGGTCCCGCCCAATTACAGGATCGAGCTTTCCAACCTTTGCGCGCGCCGTCAAGTCAATGCCATACTGTTCCAACGCAGGCTTCTCTTCCTCTCCGCCCAAGTTCATGCGATGCGTCCCGCCTGGTGGATGCGGTCGACCGTTTGCGTAGAACCGTATGGCGCCGACGGTTGACCGGACCACATTTTGTGATGCCTGTGATCGGAGTAGTAGCGGACGCGCTGCTAAGGGTAGTGGTATGCTGCGAGGGCGAGTGGCTTCGTAGAGAGATGAGGCAACGCGCCTCGAAGCGGTTCGTGTCCTAGAAGACAGCATGTTTTGTTCGATCCAAGGTTAGCAAAACTGGAAGAGTGCTCGGCCGGATGGCCAGCAAGAAGTCGTCCAATATATCATGATGGCGGACGTAACTATTCGCGAAGCCGCATCATCGAATCATCTCGCTCTTTCGACGGATGGCGATAGCTCGGAGCTATGGCTTCGGCGCTTGGAGTTGTTCCACCTCCGAACTGTGCCAAGAGTTTCGACTCTGGCTCGAAAATTATCTGTTCGCGACGGATTGACTCCGCAACACCACACAAGAGATACCTTAGCTACCACCGCCGCCTGCCCCTTCAAACCACCAAACACATTACTCTAGACACGCTTCCAAGATGGGTTTCACCGACTTGGTCTCCGGCGCTGGGCTCACCAGTAAGAGTTCAGAGCATCGCTGCCAACGGAGCTGCGACTGACTCGGCCCACAGTGCTCAACAACTGGCTGAAGACCAGGAGCTACATCGTCGGGTAAGCTCACCTTGATGGCTCTCTTCGAGCGAAATACCTCACACTCCCCACTCAATGATGACTTTTCGTCCGTGTTGCTGAGGCGGCTTAAGACCCCGCCAGATGCTTAAAGCTTGTCGCACCTCTGATTCCTCTTAATATTCACAACTACCCGAAACGGATTTCTTGATGCAGCATGAACTAACAATGCCCAGCTACACGCCCTCGCAAGCCGACGTCAAGTGCTTCCAGCAGCTGAAGGAACAGCCCGCGGTCGAGACGTACCCCTATGCCTACCGCTGGTACAAGCACATCGCCAGCTTCTCCTCAGAGTTTGACTCGCTACCAGGCGACCCTACCAAGTCACACACTGCATATGGTCCGGAGTCCAGCGAGCTTACCGTGAACCCTGCCAAGGCACCTGAGGCTGCTGAGGAGCAGGGTGACGATGAGGACGTCGACTTGTTTGGCAGTGATGACGAGGAGGAGGATGCTGAGGCCGCGAGAGTAAGGGAAGAGCGGTTGGCTGAGTACAAGAAGAAGAAGGAGGGCAAAACTAAGCCGGCTGCCAAATCCGTCGTAACTATGGATGTCAAGCCATGGGGTATGTCTATTCTTCTTCGCTTGTGAAGTAGACTATACTAATGCTGCTTAGACGATGAGACGGATATGGGGGAGCTAGAGAAGAACGTCCGTGCCATTGAGAAGGATGGTTTGGTCTGGGGCAAGTCTCAACTTGTGGCGATTGGCTACGGTATCAAGAAGCTGCAGATCAACTTGGTCATCGAGGACGACAAGGTCTCCTTGGACGAGCTCCAGGAGCAGATCGCTGAGGATGAGGACCACGTACAGTCCACCGATATTGTTGCCATGCAGAAGCTGTAGATGACTGAGGGATGCCAGCTCCTCATCTCCGGTTGCCGTGTGTGCGCCCTGCAGAAATTTTACAGCTCAACGACTGATGAAGCGTGGTGGGAGAGGGTTATGGGTTACGTGCCATGAGCATTCTGAATACGCTAGACCAGAATCACCGACTAGAGTCGCGATGCTTAAGCCATGCATCGCGGATCCTCTGAATCACTCTTCCCAAACTTTTCATATGCTAGTAGATTGTTGTGAGCCTCTGCGCATCCACCACATGATAATGGTGGATCATCAATTGCTTGGCGACCACGCGAAGTCCGCATCAAATGCATCACCACTCGCGCCCATCACCAAAACCTTACCGACCCACAGCGCACACACACCAACAATGGCGCTCCTCTCCAAAGCTCTCAACGCAATCGGCTTGCTCCTCCTCGCGCACGCGTACGTCCCCGAAAGCCTCCCCATTGTCCACGCCATCTCCCTCATTACCCCAACTAACCACCAAACATCCACAGCGTCTACTCCGCCCACGAACACTCCGCCCTCCACGCCGCCGCGCCCTCCGCCTCCTCCCAAACCCCTTCAGCAGCAGCACTCCCTCTAGACATCACGCTCGAGACGCTCGCCTCCGTCCTCTTCGTCTGCGCGGGCCTTGTGCTGGGCAGCCCGGCGCTAAGGCCGATACAGTGGAGCGAGTGGGCGGGCGAGGTGGAGCAGGAGGAAGGGAGGAATAGGCAGGGGAGAGGGAAAGTGGGGATGAAGGAGGGCGAGGTGGTGGGGAATCCGTTTAGGGTGCTGGAGGAACGGCCGGGGTTTTTGGATGTTAGGGTGAGTGGGTTTTGGGAAGATGGGGTAAGGGAGTTGGTGGGCTGACGTGCGGTGTTGTAGGCTAAGAGGAAGGAGTTTGCGGATTGGGTCAGGGAAGGCGGTTCGGGATGAGTATGGGACAGCCTGTGTAGGTAAAACATCTTCGGTATGTCTCGCAGGGCTCTGAGTTACATGCGAGATTGCTAACGGGCATGCTAACAGGTGTCACAGCACGAAGCGCAGATAACAAGAATAGAACCATAGATCAACTGTTTCGAACTATACTCACTCGGGCGAGTGTCCATCCGTCTCGTTCGACACGCTTTGCTTCTTGCGCGCTTCAATAGAGCACAGTGTTTACAAAGCTAAGCGCAGGCTTCCATACGCACACCCCTGCGGTGTGTACTTGCGACGCATAGCAAGCAAAGCCGTCCTGGCCGACAGTCTACCTAGCCGTCCGTTCAAGCCTTCTGCAGCGTCCCGCCAACCTGACACTGCGCCGGCCCACAGCTCAATTCCGCTGCACCCGTCTCCTTCTCCTCCATCACATCAACCCCCGAGTCCTTCCTGCCTTTCCTCACGGAGATTCCACTGACCCACCAGACAGCCGCACACACAATCTCGACGACCGTCTCCACCTCCCGCTCGTCCTGCGGCGCATACACCATCATGAACTCCTTCGGCACGAATCGCCTGAACCACCCTCCCCTCGCCAACGGATGGCGCTCTCCCCAACCGCTCTCCGACACGATGGCCGCATCTGCGGGTGCAGCACGATGTGCATGCTCCCGTCGCTTGGGTGCGCGTGGCACACTTCGCCACGGCAGGTGTTGGTGACGGTAGACAAGCTGAAGAGGCCGGTGCCGTGCTTCTCGAAGCAGGATGTGCCCTCTTGGAGCTGGTAGCGCGGGTCCGCGGCTAGTTGACGCAATGCCTCCGACAGCTTGGCGAAAGTTTCACCGGAGATTTTCTGCGTCGTCTGTCGCTGGGGTGCGATGCCGGCAACTGAAGGACGAGGGGCGGCGCGTCGGGGCAAGTCGGTGAGGTAGCCTTTCTGCGGCCGGAAGTGCGGCGGGATGCGTAGTGGTTTGTAGGGATCCCGTATGGCGAAGAGACCTAGGAACTTGACTTTTAGGTAGCCGGGGATGGTGGTGGGAGTGCCGCCTGGTCCAAGAGCTTTGAACGCTTGGTAGTCTCGGTAGAGGAGGTAGATGGCAGCTATTAGAGTGAAGGCTGCCAAAGCACGGCCTAGCGGTGAGCTGAGTGCTATGATGACTTGCTCCAGTGTTGTTATTGAACTGGAGTGTGAGAATGCCATGGTGGGATCTTCATCTGAGTTTGAGGTCAGCAATTGTCACGAGTTCGTCGACCGGGCTGTTTATGCAATTGACAGAGATTCCCATTGGCTCTTATTGTGAAACTCAGACTGGGCAGCGTACCAAGGAGCAGTTGAAGTCTAGCAGGAAAAGACCGCATCAATTCAGGCTGTCTAATCTGAAGTGAATGTGAAGTGGGAGTTTAGAGGGTTGCTCCAGCTGACGGCGGAGACGGAAGTCGTCGTGTGCGGCTGGTCACCGAAACACGGTGCTGTGACGTGGGGCGTGCAAGGGGTTTGTGCCGTTGCGCGGTGGGCTTTCTCGCTTTCCCATCCCCACAGAAAAAGCTCCACCAAGCATCTCAGGGTCTCGCCGGTGATTCAATGGAAGAGAGCCTCCAATGTCTGAAAAGCGACATTCGCTGCATTTTGGAGTGTGCATCAGGGGTGTTCAAGCAATTAGTATTTACGAAACCTTGGCCAACAATGCAATATCCAAGGACGTGAAGCCTTTGGCAGCAGCAGCAGCCACAAGAGGATGCAGGTTCGCACATAAGCTACCTAGGTACCTAAAGCTTCACGCTCTTAACCAACCCCTTCTTGATACCTGTCAATTCACCCTTGTACCCACCTCTGCCCTCACCGCCCTTGTAAATCTGCCTGATACTACCCAGCTTCTTCTTCTTGTCCTCAAATGCCTTCCTCTTCTTCACCCGCGGATTCCTGACATCCTTCTTCCGCTTCGGCGTCAGGCCCTTATTCTTCTGGATTGCGTAGGTGATAGCACGTTTGCCGTCCTGGCCGATCACCTCTTGTTCGACGACCCTACCGCCCTCACGCTCAGCTTGGGCTTGTGCTTCAGCAAAAGCTTGTCTATCTGCTTTGCGTTTGTTCGTCCGAGCGGCAACCATGTCGTAGTAATCCTCGTCATTGGTGCCCTCCTCGCCCCGAATCTGCCTTGCTTGCTGGCTGTCTTCTTCGTCGCTCTCGCCGCCTAGCTCTTCGCCTTGGGCGGGCAGCTTGCGACCGCGCTTCTCGGCTTCAGCGTTCAGCCTGGCTTGTCTGTCTCTTAGACGCTCCCTGTACGGTATATCTGTATCGCCGCCTGCATCACGCCCAGCAGCCCCACGCTTGTTGACTTTCTGAGCGATCTGTGAGGTGTAGAATCTCAAGCTCTTCTTGCGCCTCGCCTTTTCTGCAGCTTCGTGTGCGGTGAGTTCCGTTTCATCGCCGAAGTCGGAATCGTCGCCATTCACGACGTCATATTTGGTAGGCTTCGACTTTTTGGCTTTACGTGCTGCGGTCTTGTCCGTCAAAGATGATAACGCAGCAAGTTCTTCCTCCGTTCTTCGCATCTTCTCGGCGCGGCGAGCCTCAGCTTCGGCATGTGCAGCAGAAGCTGCACGCTCTGCCTTAGTCTTCTTGGGTTTCCGAGTTGCTTTGCCTTCTCCGTTGACAATCGCCTCGTCTGGTCTTACTTCCACTGCTGTTGCCGGCTCTTCCTCGATTGACGAAAGTTCATTACCGTTGACACTATTCGATAATGTCTCCGTGATGCGCAAGTCCTTGATCTTGGTCCAAAGTGTCCGGCACTCCACCAAGCTGTTCATGACTGGGTGATCTCGCAACTGCGCTGGAGCTAGCGCAGCTCCTAGGGAATCGTCTTCATTTGACGCTGATGTGAGCAGCGCAAAGTACATCGATATAGCGGCAAGATAAGCAGCCAAAGCTCTGTACTTGATCAACGCCACCGGCGTTCTCATGGAACCGGCTTTTGCTGCGTCCCTGCTCCGTTCTAGATTTTCGGCAGCGGCGGCAGCAAGCGCTAGCTCCTCATGCAGAGACTGCAAATCCAGAAACTCCTTCGCCAGCGGCTCAAATTCCGGGTATCGTGTCTTTAGCAGCTTGAGCCGCTCAGCAGGACCCATGTCCTCCGCAATCTGTAGCTGCGGCAGCACCTCAGTGACTACATCGCCTTCTTCCCTGGCTTCCTCAGCTTCCCCATCGTGACCAGTACCCATCCAGTCCGCTTCATCAAAGCCGTAGTCAGCCTCCGTCATCGCTTGTAGCTGCTTCTGTTGCAGTCGCCGTGCCTCGGCCTCTTCATCCAGAGCATCTTGCTCCGTCTCAATTTTGTCCGCATTGTAGTAATCCTTCTTTGAAGGGCCCCATCCACCAACGTCCTCGTCGTCGTCGTCCTCGGATTCAGAGGCGTCTGATCCGCGCCTGCGTCTGGGCGCCGCTTTGCTGTCTGGTTCGACACCGTCTGACACATCCTCACCATCGTCAAGGTCCGGGTCTTCGGCTTCGGAAGGACTGTCGTACGCCAACACTTCTTCGTCGGAGGGTTGCAGAAATTCGTCTGCCAAGTGGAATCAGCAGATGAACTCCACATTAACACTCTGGCACCGGCTTACCTTGCTCTTTCCACTTCCTCATCCTCTTCGCCTGTGGCCCCTCGTCCAGCAGTATCTTGTCTCGGTTGATGTGGAATTCATCCTCCGAGTCCGCCACATCCTCATAGGTGTCGACTCGGAGCTTCGACTTCGCTGGATCGACGTCGAACGTGGTTTGCTGGTCGCGCGAGTGGCCGGACGCTTTGCGCTTTTTCGCCATTGTAGGTTGGTATTGCGTTCCCCACTACACAGAATGCGGAGTTAATGCTTCGAGAAATTTTGGATATGCGAAGATCTGAGATACTGGATAAGATGGATTAGATAAGATTCGGTGCCGTCCTTCTGTCACGTGCCAGTTCTACTCTACGGCGTCGCCATTATAAAAGTCAAGCAACTCACCGCACAAAAAGCAGTGCTCACTAGAGCCTCAACATGAGCTTCTTTTATTTGATCCTGGAAGAGCACACGTGAGCCTGTCTATTTAAGCGACGCTACTGCTTTCTTCGTCTATTCATAGTGCTCGTTTTGTATTCTGATGAGAATGCCAGCCGTCTCGTCAACCGGCGCATCATGGACCCCAAGACTTCTAGCTACATTGAAAGAATTGACCGAGGAAGGTCGGTTCCGCCGATGAAGCAGCAAGGAAAAAGCCCATTGGCAGAGCAGGAGTCGGAGCATCCATAGGTACAAGGATGGTGAGCGGTGGACAACAGCGGTTGGCTTGCTTCTTGAGAAGTCTGGCATCACGCAAGCTGCTGCATACCCGCCTGGCTGTGTTCTACCTGGGCAAGGCTGTTCCATACGTGGCTCGACACCGTCGCCAGGGTGTCAAGCGTCGAAGATCCCACGCCTCCCACAGTTGGTAAGCTCAACGAACTCCGCGACCCTGCCGTCCGTATACTCGTTGTTAGCGTGCTCAGAGCGCTCCTCGAGTCGTCTCTGATCATACTTGACGGTAGGGCCATGTCAAATACTCTGAGTTGGTCTTTAATGTCATCTTGCAGGCGGTCCTTGAGCTCTTGGAGTCGCGAGAATGTTAGAGAATGCAACGATGAGGCCAGGATTTCAAACGGACCCATAGTGGATCCAACGACACCATCCTGAATGCGTCTGAGGGTGTCCGGCTCGTATTGATCGACTTCTGGCGTGTCCGGCATGTTGAGATGCAGCTGTTCTGCAGAAACCTCCACATTTCAGCACTAGCCACATAGCTCTTGATTGCCTCGTTCGCCGTGAGCTGGAAAGCGCACTCAGTATTGAGATCAGAGTAAGCGTGAAGAAACGCGTTGGCGAGGTCCCAGTCCGAACGCTTCGAGAGAGCCTTGGCGCCTCTCAGGGCTCGGAGAGGAGCCTCTCTCACATTCTCGATGACAGGCGCCGATGGCCCTAAACGCAATGCTGTAGCCATGGTCGTCTTCGGCGGAGCAGCATGAAGTATCATCGCGCACATGATCGCGAGAAATTCCGAGGGAGAGATACACAAGATACACATCGCTTTCTCGGCTTGGACCGTTTGGTCTGCACATGAAGTAGCTTCCAGAGAGATTAGTTTCGTACCTGCTGTGTGCGTCCTTCGCCACAGATCACTTTGCCACAGATCACTGTACACCCTGAGAAATTCAACGCGGCTCGTCTCGATGCCTTCATGTTTGAGACTAATGGCGTGGTGGGAAAAGGGACCTCGTGACTCGAGCTGGCTGATGCACCACTCCAAGCAAGTTCGGATTGATGGGTTGCGCATGTGACTCGATTCATACTCGAACAATCCAGGCTTGAGACGTAACAACTCGTCTTTTACATTGTGGGAAGCAATGAATTGACCTCTAGCGGTCAGGACGCGGTTGAGGTAGCGATAAATCAGAAGGTCAAGGGCCCCATTCTCCTGTTTCTGAGGCAATAAAGATTTCTTCTCCACCAAGGTGGACCGTATTGTCAATCGATGCTCAGCTTCTGCAGCGGCTACATTCCCTTGCTTCTGGTAGACGTCCTCGAGGAGCTATCAATACAAGAATGTCTCTGCGGTGTCTCCGGTGTCTATGGGTCGCTGAGACAGCTTCTGCGTGAGGAGATTCACAGAAAACTCCATTTGAGAGGCTGTTGTGGCAGAGCGAGCGCATCCAACAATAGTCACGGCTACCATCAGTTGGAGCCCTGGGGCGTCCCTGTTCACCATGAACTTTTGTAGCACAAGTGTATACAATTCAAAGGCATCTGCATGACACTGCGCCGCAGATGAGAAATCCGCTGCGAGTTTCATGTTGTCGATCTCATGAGGATCAAGAAGGTCGACCTGACGAGAGAGTTCGCCGAGCGTTTCAAGATGGCGTGCCTCTGAACGTATGGTCTGGGGTTGGTTCGTGGGCACATCCGGCGTATCCACTTTCTTGTGCTTCAAGTCGTCTGAAGTTGGAAGAACCGCGCTCTCACCGCTTGTGATCTCCAAGGCTTCATGATCGGAATCGCCTATCGACATGCTTCAATCTGCAATAGAGACATCCGCTCCCCGCCCGGATTCCGTAGAAGGGACAGCCGGATCAGATGCACAGTTTTTTCGATCCATGGGAGCTGGGTGGTGGCAGCCCTGTGGTGAGGCCATTCGGTCAAACGTCGATGCCAAATCCGCATGTGCTCTCTGAGACATATAATCAGAAAGCTTCTGACGCTTCTTCGGTAGTACTTCAGGCCTATCATTCCGTAAAATGCGTTTAAGATGTGATTGTGTCATTGGCGGTTGAGGTAGGTCGCCACTCTTGACCCCTTCACCCTGTCTGAGGTTCAGGAGACAGTTGTTGGACGTTGTATCTACGTCTGCCCCGGAGACGTCCAAGCCGCTTTTGTTGTACTTCTGGATCCCCCATCTCTCGAATTGGTAGATATACTGACGGCGGCTATAGCAATCAACAAAAGTTCTCTCACATTGCGTGTCGACCAACCGAACGACACACAGCAGCACACTAAGAACTTACGACGGTAAAAATCGGTGTCTGAGTTTCATCATTGCCATCAGGTCTTCTAACGTCATCCTCTGGTACAAGTCGCATAGCTCTTGCTTGTGCTCTAACCACTTCTCCGGAGAAACTGGCTTTGCACGCACCACCGGAGATCCTTTCCACTGGATTTGCTGTTGTGACATTGCTCGACTTTGTTTCGTGAGTTCAGAATTGCTGTTATCGAAGCTCGTGATATGTACTCGTGTACATTCGGTAGGGGATGAGACGATGGAGTGTCGGAAGAGAAGAACAGCACCTCCATGCCGAGCTCTTGCGGCATGCTGACCATGGCGCGTATGTCGAGAGGCATGATAGCCGAAGGAGAGCAGTGCAACGATGCGAATCTAGCCTCACCTTACTCGACCTTAAACTTCCGCAGGCGTTGCAGCCGCTCCAAATTCCAATTACCAGCCCTGGTTTAGCGCCGCAAGGCAGCCAAAACATGGGAAGGTCACCTCTCTGACAACTCAACACCTTCACGGCAAGATTATGCCTTCCGAGCTTCCGGTCGCTGGGCCTAACGAGTGCTGCAAATCGACGCATGTGGAGGTTTAGTGGCTCAGGAACAGCGTTACTGCTCCGGGAAATTGGAATTCACAAGAACTTGTTGCAAGAGCCACAGCTCCGCCCATGACCTACCCACATGTCCAAACCAGGTAATCGGGATTTCGTATGACCGCCCTTTCAACACTGTTTCTGCAGTCGAGACATGAAACGGGCCTACCGCTATACCTCATATAGGAATTGTATTTTCATAGCGGGGCGCTTCTCCAGCTGTTGTCACGTTGACATTGGTTCGAGAGGTCTGTTCTAGCCCAAAAAGGCGTTTGGAAATGTAGGTAGTATGTTGAGATACTGACATGCTCGCATCGAGAACTGTCGTACATCTGCTTATAAGTGCTTTCATACGGCCATGTATGCTGTTCTTGAAAAACGATATACAGCCACCTCGGTCGTTTCTTTGGGGTTACCACCTTAGTGACATCGTTCCCACTTCCATACTACCGCTACAATCTCATTATCAGAGCTATTATGGATGTACAAGCGTCCGATCAACCTATTACTCTCGGCTCGGAATCAGATCTTCTGTGTATTGGCGCCTGGTGTGATATCCACACCGGATTTTGTCCCCCTGAAGCACTCGAAACCTTTGAGACCAATTCCGAGGATCAGAACTCCCCAGGAACGATAGCTTCTACCGCTCGTCCGACTCGCAGATGTTCGAGGGCTAAGGGTGTCAGATCACTCAGATACCTCAAGAAAGTTACCTTGATGACGGCTACCACCTCCAGGTTGACGCTCTCATCGACGCTTCTCCACCTTCGTTCCACCATAACAACAAGCCGCATGGCCTGGACCCTCTGCAGAGATAAGAAGCGGAAACCGCAGACCAGCAGCCGTGGGACGCTGTCGGAGAGCTCAGCCTGATAACCGAATCTCGAGAGGCGGCAACACCGAGTGCGGCACGGAATCTGGAAAGCAGCTACAGCGGACTTGCCTCTGCCGGATCATCAAGCCCAGAGGGCATGGATAGGGACGACCGCATTGGTATAAACACGAACTCCAAGGATACCGATCTAGCCCGGAAAACCTGCGACGGTTCGATGCCATACACGAAGCCTAGTGGCGAACGGAATATGGAGATGTCTTCGCGTGAGGTTCTTCGTTTCACCTCTGAGTCACAGACTTCCAGCTTATCACGACCTCCGCAATGGCAGACGCGCAACTAGGAGAGAGCGGAACGAGATACTTGGTTGTTTCTTACTTCGGCACGGCGAATGGATGTCGCACGCATCGCTCTGCGCAGCGATGTCCGCGAGTAAGGTACATGGGATCTTCCGCGTACTCCTTGCGTGGGAATCAGTTCGCCATACACTGTGCAGCACTGTGCGCAATTTGCGGTTCCCTTCTTTGCTACTCTGTTGATATGACCTTTCTGTCATGCCGATATTTTCATTTCGGAGAGCAAAGTTGACATTGATGTCGTTCCGATTTTGTTTGGTCAAAAAGATATTGAAATTCAAAGATTAATTGGAAGACAGATAGGAGTTTTTCCTAATGAAAAGCTGTAGGAACACCGCCGAGGAACTAGGAATAGGGAAATCACCCACGCAGTACATGAGGTATCTTATTGGCACAGATTTGATATGCTAGGATGTCTAGGGCAACAAGAAACTTGAATGGAACTCCATACGTACGCTTCGCGTGTCACCAGGCGTGGTTTTCCGGATGACCGCTATCTTTCTTCGTGTTCTCCTTGCTATGGATGGCAGACATAACGTCAGCGCTGGGTTTCCATGTAATTATCATCTAAGTGTAGCAATCTACATGCGGTCTATTCAATAAGGTTAATAAGGTTAAGCCAGCTTACGGTTACCGCATAAGCACAAAATGACATCTCGAACGCGCCCCAGGGCAGCTGTACCCCAGTCGTATCATGTCTGCTCGCCAATGGCAGACATATCTTCACCTTCGGCGCACGCTTCGAGTCCAACAGCCGCCTCAACAAATTCTTGCCACTCTAATCATAGTCGGGGGCCGGCGCACCGTAACGCGATATCACGAAACTAAAGCTTTGCGGGGTAACAGCTTGTGCACGCCCTGATGACCCCAAGTTCCAACGGTGAGGTGTTCTCCAAGGATGGTTCATCTTTGGTGGTGACTGAGAAGATCGCCTGTGGCGTCGCATGGCACTTTCGAAACGAAGAGCTTGACAGCCAATGGCATTACTTGGGGCTGACGATCACTCGAGCAACGCTCAGAATCCCTGCATCCAAGGCAGAATGGCTGTCAGTTCTGAAACGGACCACGCGTCACAGCAGCGAAAAGTTGTTGCGCAGCGGGCTGTCTTCTGCTGGGCCTCGGCGACCTGGTCGCATTCGACAGAAGATGTCGCGCCGTGAGCTGAGTTACGCAAGCTGCAACCGGCGACCTGATGCTCAGCGGAGCAAAAATTATCAGCAGGAAGAGGCTGAAGTCGCCCAAAATAGCTCTGTTCTCCACAAAAAAGCTTGGCGGGTTTGGATGGTTGGGCCCTTGTGCAATTTGGTGCGGCGAAATGCACGCTTCCACCCCGGCCCGAAGGGGCGCAGACAGTGCTGACAGGGGCCAGGGGACGCCGTAGCAACCCACCCTTACTAGCCCGATAAATATTCAGCGTTGGCTGCTTCATTAAACAGATCCTATCACACCTTCCTTTCCCATCTCTCCACGCTCGCTTCTCTCCTAAACATCCAGCGCATTTTCAACTTTACCACCAGAAACCTTTTTCGATCTCAACTCGACCAAATTCACAACCAACCACCATCACACCATCAACATGCGCACCTCAATCTCCCTCGCCGCTTCGTTCGCCGCGCTTGCCTTCGCGCAGAGCAGTGAAGTCTCCGTCGTCGTAAGTTTTGAGATTACAACAACTCAATTGGCGCGTTGCTAACGACTCCAAAGACCAGCGTCTTGAGCGTCTCTTACGAGAACCCTCTCACAGCATACACAAGCCTCACCAACTCCCTAGGCGTCATAACCGGCATGCCTCCTGTCGAGACTTCTCAGCCCTCCGTCCCAGCCGCCGTTACCTCCCAGCCCGGCGTTGTCACCACCCAGCCTAGTGTTGTAACCACACAGCCGATCGCCGCATCCATTCCCGCCATCGGCACCGGTCTGACAACAGTGCTTGTTGGCAACTCGTCAGTCGCCGTCTCTGCGAACAATAGCACCACTATCATCGTGTCGACCACCTCCTCGACTGTGGCATCGAACTCTGCATCGACTAGCGGCGCGACATCATCGGGGGTTCCTCCTCTACCGCCTCTGGAACGTCTGGCAGTGCAGCTGCCTCCTCGAGCGCGGCTGCTGCGGCACATGCTAGGGTTGCGAGCGGTGCGCTGGTCGGCGCTGGTGCGTTTGCTATCATGTTCTTGTAGGGCTGCGGCGCCATTGTATCGCATGTTGGCTGTTTGATAAAAGCAAAGGAGCTTGGAAAGGCGCCTTCCGTACGCCTGCCGTCCGTACCGGTGGTTTAGCATTTGGACTCCGCGTGTACCGCGAGTTTTGGATATGGCTTTGAAGCTGGGTTCGGTTCTGTTGTCCGTTGAGCGTGCATAGCTCGGCGCTGGATGGAAGTAATGTAATGAATATTTGTATCGGGTACTGGATGCTTGTCCGTATTCTGTTGAGGCGAGGCCGGCTAGATAGTAATACAAAAGCCAATATCTACTTGTCATGCGGTCCCTCGGCTTGACGCTCTTCGTACGACCGACTTGGACAGTCAAACGACCATTCGCGCGTACCGTGGATCGTTCGTTTGTCAAAGTTGTAACTCCACGTTCGATACCCATTAGGATACGTCATCTCTGGTCTCGGTACCGCCAATTCACCAAGGCGTACAGAGGACAACCTTACGTCCTTCGATACAACTCACAAAAGTTTGCGCTTATGAAGAACAATTTCTGGTTAGATACAGTCTCGATCACGTGCCAGGGGCAGGATGATCGAGGCGGCATCCCCGCGGAGCATAGGGAACAGGGTCCAACCAATATGGGGAAGCCACAGGGCTAAGTTCATAAAGTACCCAAGACCACCTTAAACAACTCCTCCACCCCGCGGATGCTCCTCCTACTACACCTTCGCCTAGACGCTCAAGGACTTACTTGAGCCTCGCCCAGCCTGGTCAGTGATTTCTGCGCCAATTGGTCTGTTGCATGCATTCTGAACAGCGATACTTGGTGATACTTTCACATGCCAATTTCTCCACACAACAAATTGTAGCAATTGATGACGAAGCTGATAGCTGTTCACTTGCAGACACGTCATAAAGAACAATCGCAGAGCCTCTGTTCTACGACAGCCTCCTAGATCGAATGGATCCCTCCGCCGACTCACCCTCACCCCTTCGGCACATTCCCCTATGTTACGACAACGCCAACTCTGAGGCCTCCGCCCTACGTCTCGTCCTCGCTTTGGAGCCGGATTGGAAGCAACACCAAAACTGTATCGAGTTCGTCAAGTTTACTGATGGCATCACGAATACTGTACGTCAAAGGCAAGCACCCAAATCGAGCCAATCTAAGGAACAGCTTGACTGATGTCATGCTTGCCAGCTCCTAAAAGCCGTGAAGAAGGGGCCCGGACAGTCGCGGGAATGTATCGATCAGGAAGCGATCATGTTACGAGCATACGGTGAAGGGACAGCGGTGCTCATTGACCGGGAGAGTGTGTTACTTCCCTCAAGCATGCCACTCGATCGGAGACTTACATGCTTTGCCTAGGAGAGCGGCTGTCCCACTCACTCCTAGCCAGCCATGGTCTTGCGCCCCCTCTCCTGGCATCTTTCGACAACGGCCTGTTATACAAGTTCATCCCAGGCGAAGTCTGTTCACCCTCGGACTTGCGTCGTCCGGAGATCTGGCGAGGTGTAGCCCGCCGGCTGGCAGAATGGCATGCCACTCTACCAATCTCAAGCATCAGCTCTGAACCGAATCTCGAGGCGCAGAACGGCGTTCCCAATGGCCACCGAAGGGAAGACAGTCCGGTACCAATGGTTCAACAGAAGCGAGGGCCTGGAACGTCTGACCAAGCCCCAACTGAGGAAGTGAGTGCTAAGACAACCTGATGGCTTGCCTCATTACGTGATCTACGCTCTTCGAGGCGCATCTCCACACTCCGAGTTATCTGCGATGGGGAATGTCGTATCCCTCAGCCATAGCTGCCAGCAAGGGGACTATAGGAGCCGACGAACTCTACGGCGAGGTTGCTTTGTGCGCACCACTAACATTTTGAACCAGGCGCCCATCACTTCTGGAAAGCCGGTGCCGAACCTCTGGACCGTGATGCAGAAATGGATCGCCGCTCTTCCAGCCGGTACAGAAGCAGAGCGGAAGCGACAAGCAATGCTGCGAACGGAGCTTGTATGGCTCGCTGGAAGGCTAGCCGACACGCCCGGCATTGGCGACAAATCACTCGTGTTTGCCCACTGCGACCTGTTAAGCGGCAATGTCATCGTTGCGCCCACCGCCTCGCCCGATAGCTCCAGCGCCAGCTTGTCAAGCCAGCAGACCAACGGCTCCGATGACGCCCTAACATCTGTCTCCTTCATCGATTACGAGTACGCCACCCCGGCGCCCGCAGCCTTCGACCTCGCAAACCACTTTGCAGAGTGGGGCGGCTTCGACTGCGACTTCTCTGTCTTGCCGACTAAACGCCAGCGCCGGGATTTCTTGCAGGCGTACCTTGTGTCCTTCAACCAGCACCTGGGCCGGCGTTACCGCGACGAGGAACTTGAACAGCTCTTCCAGGACGTCGACGCCTCCAGAGGCATTCCTGGCTTCTATTGGGGCATCTGGGCCTTGATCCAAGCCACGATCAGTCACATTGACTTCGACTACGCTTCTTACGCCGAGGTTAGGCTCGGGGAGTACTGGGCTTGGAAAGAGAATCTCGAGAAAAGAGCGGTAAATGGGAAGGAGAAGCCGCCGAGGGAGCGGCGCTGGGCGGAGGAGTAAGACTCAGCGAGTCGCAGTGCGGCGGCAGGGTGGCGCCGATGGCAACGGCTGAAAGAACGGTATAGAAGAACCACCTGGGATCTTAGAGATACCACAGGCGGGTTTCAACAACCTTAGAGCTTTTCCTTTCATTTTCGGTGGAGGCATAGACGCATCGGTGGGGTATTACACAGCATCATCCGGCGGCGCCTTTCAACAATGACGATACCCTTGGCAGGTTTTTTGGCATATCAAAACAGCACTAGTCGCAAGCCCAGCTTGGCGACATCTAGAAAAGTATCATTATCGAAAAAAGTGTCGTCTTCCTGACTGAATTGGTTGATCACTTGAGGCCTGACATTAAAAGGCTGGACCAACGACCATGAACTTCCCCGAGCTTCCCACCCTTCTCCAGTAACCTACAAACTAGATTACCAGATGCCCATACAACGCAGAGCATTTACCACCCTCAAGAGTGCTAGATTGTACTCCACAATAAACCGCTTCGATCCTGTACCAATACTTCCAACTGGCGACGTTGAGACCTTCCGCACCCAATACTTCAACCCCGGCCGCCCCGTCCTATTCCCACGAAAGCACTTCTCCGGCAGCCTCCCCGCAGTGCAAAGATGGTTCAAGCCTCGAAACGCCGTGCAAAACACCTGGCAGCTAGACAAAGAGTACCTCTCTCAATTCGGCGACACTCTAGTCCCACTTGAACTCACCACCCCAACTCCACCCGCACCGTCTCCGCAGCAAGCAGAAACTACTACGGCCCAAAAGGAGCCCTCAGAAACATTCCACCGCTTCCACGCGCCCCTAAGCCTCTTCCTCGGCTGGACGTCCCGCCGTCTCACGCATCTCCAGATCGACCCCGAGGCGCGGCTCTACCTCGCGCAAGCCAGCATCTCGGACCTCCCGAAGGGCCTGAGCGCTGACCTATCGACGCCGAAGGTCGTGAGAAAGGCAGGCAAGGGAGATCTCTATGACGCGAATATCTGGATCGGGGTCCCGCCTACCTGCACGCCGCTCCACAAGGACCCGAATCCGAATCTGTTTGTCCAGATGGCGGGGGAGAAGGTGGTGAGGTTATTTGAGCCGGAGGTGGGGAGGGGCATATATGAGAGGGTTAGGATGTTGCATGGAGATGGCAGGGCGAGTGTGAGAGGGGCGGAGATGATGGTGGGGGAGGAGGCGAAGGCGCTTGAGGAGGAGGTGTGGGGGAGGGGCAAGAGAAGGGCTGGGAGGCACAGTTAAATAGAGGGGACGGGTTGTTCATTCCGCTGGGGTGGTGGCATAGTATCAAGGGCGTTGGGGAGGGGGTTACTGGTTCGGTGGGATACCTCCCTCGGTGGAGCGATAGTGGGAGTGTTTTGCTGATCAAGACTCGCATGCGCAGGTCAACTGGTGGTTTCGATGATCGTGAGCATCTCGATTGACGGAGCTCAGGGAAGCTTCACGCGCTCGGCTTATGGTCTTGTCCGTGGACGGCAACGGCTGTGTGCTCCGAAGAGGTGGCTCAGTCTTGAATTACAGCCTTCTTGTCGCGAAGCTCAGCGCAACGGCGGCCGTCCTCTCACCCAAAACGGCCTTCCGGTCGAGGCTGTGAGACGTCCGAATCTCTGACTTCAAGAATATTCCATCTACAGTTCCACGGTCCTAACATCCGTTCTACACGACAAGGACCAGCGTCTCCCCGCAATCGACTGGTTTGTTGTCCGCTTGCACTCGCACCATCTAGGAGCCGCAACATTAGATCCGGCCGGATCCTCATAGTGGCCACCTTGCCAATTGAGGACATGTCTTCAAAGTCTATTTCCGTGACGTCTCTAGGCGGTTCTGGGGCTGGCTACGTGCTTCATACCTGGCGCTCGACCCCCGGCTTTTGCCCGCTGTATGGACATAGAGCGACCAGGGACCTGGTGCTATGATAGAGAACCGGGTGCGGGCTTTAAGGATGCTGAGACCATCACATGGATGACTTGGGGTTGGCAGAAGCGCAAGAGCGTTGTTAGATCATTTCTAAGCTGACTTATGGATGTTAAATCGATAATACTGCAACCACATTGGAGTCATGTGTAATCTTACAATGGGCCACGAGGTACATCGTTCAATCCAGAGACCGAATTCACGAGCCAAGTACCATTCGTACGTCGGTTCGACTATTATATGATGTTGGATATGCTCGTACCTCTAAGAAGAGCTTGTAATTACAAAACTGTTTGGAACTGAAGCAGCGTCATCGAGGAGCAAATTCGCGTTGGCTTAGTACGGTGGATTATTGAAAAGTTCTAGATAATCTAGCTCGATGTTCTTGTTCGTGCACCCAACACTTGAGATACCTCGAGGCCTAATCATCTAGTCTCTCGTGTATGTTTTGTGCCGAGGCAGTCTGCTAGTCCTACGCCACCAAAACTTTATCTTGAATCAAGCATCCGCATGGAATGCTTAAGTGGCAGGACTGAGGCAAATCTTGACTGCAGTCACGGATACCTCGGCATGAGTGCTCCTTTCTACGGACATACTTCCTGTTCAGAGAGCGATTTTTCTTTCGCCGAAACGTCATTCGTACGAGATTTGTCGTACGAGATGTTTCCGTTGGTTTTACGGCGCAATTGTCGTTCCGCCGCCTGTGCTGAGAAGTAAAAATGACCAATACCCTGGCTTCGCATCACCTCTTCATCCAGGCGTTCATATAATATCTTCACCTGAACTACGTCGCTCTTGCTTTGCTCCATTCCATATTCAAGATGGCTGAGATGGTTCCGATACCTTCTCCCCCTGGGCTGCCATTTTTGGGTAATGTCGCTGATATTGATCCGGAGTTCCCACTTGGCTCACTGAATCACTTGTCCGATATCTATGGTAGGCGCTATACTCTATGGTCATATCAATGGAGGTGCACGACACGTGGCATTTGCATGAAGGTCATGCGGGTGAAGTCTCTAGGGCCCTAACTGTATCATACAGGTCCAATATACCGGATGACCATAACGGGGAAGAGTCGGGTAGTTATTGGATCACAGGCGTTGATGAACGAAGTCTCAGACGAAAGCAGATTCAGCAAGATCGTCGCAGCGGCGCTGGAAGAAGTCCGAAATGGAACGCATGATGGCTTGTTCACAGCCTACGGCCCTGAAGAGAAGAACTGGGGAATCGCCCACAGGATCCTTATCCCAGCCTTTGGACCCCTATCTATCAGAGGCATGTTCGATGAGATGCATGATATTGCCGGACAGCTGGTCATGAAGTGGGCGAGACACGGCTCCTCCTACAGCATACCGGTCACGGATGACTTCACGCGCCTGACGCTGGACACAATCGCACTCTGCGCTATGGACTATCGTTTCAACTCCTACTACCGGGAACAGATGTAAGCTTTGGGAAACTGCGGTCCAAACGCTCGATGTCGGCTTTTTCTGACAACATAAGGCACCCATTCATCCAAGCTATGGGAGACTTCTTAACTGAATCCGGCAACCGATCGAGACGTCCAGCATTGGCCCAGGTGTTCTACCGCCAAGCAAACTACAAGTACAATGCAGACATTGAGCTATTGCGCAAGACCGCCGACGAGCTTGTGCAGACTCGAAAACAGCATCCAACCAACCGGAAAGATCTGCTTAACGCTATGCTCAAGGGCACAGATCCGAAGACGGGAGAGCATCTGAGTGATGAAAACATCATAGATAATCTGATCACTTTCTTGATCGCGGGTCACGAGACCACATCGGGACTTCTATCGTTCGTCTTCTACTACCTCCTGAAGAACCCCTTGGCCTATCAGAAAGCTCAAGAGGAGGTCGATCGGGTCATCGGCAATGGGCCTGTTACCGTCGACCACATGTCCAAGATTCCGTACATCACGGCTATCCTCCGGGAGACTCTGCGCCTATGTCCTACTGCGCCAGCCTTTGCCATCCAAGCGCATAAGACTGAGATCATCGGCGGTAAGTATCAGGTGGAGAAGGGCGAGCCAATCATTGCGCTACTTACGAAAGTCCATCGCGATCCTGTGGTCTATGGTGAGGATGCGGACGAGTGGAAGCCGGAGCGGATGCTGGATGAAGAGTTCGAGCGGCGAAACAAGGAGTATCCAAACTGCTGGAAGCCCTTCGGGAACGGCTCGCGAGCTTGCATTGGCAGACCATTTGCGTGGCAGGAAGCTTTGCTGGTAGTGGCGATGTTGCTGCAAAACTTCAATTTTGTGGCAGAAGATCCGTCTTACCAGCTGCAGTTCAAGCAGACACTGACAATCAAACCCAAGGGCTTTCGGATGCGAGCGATGCTTCGAAACAACATCACGCCAACCACACTGGAGCGAGCCCTATCCTCGAAAAACATCAGCACAGTCTCGGCAGCCGCATCTGGAGAGGCCATGAGAGCAACTAAGAAGCCCGTTACCCAAGCTCCCTCGGGGAAGAAGATGGCCGTTTTCTATGGCTCAAATACGGGAACTTGCGAAGCTCTGGCCCAGAGACTGGCTAGTGATGCTCCAGCTCACGGCTTTCAAGCAACCAGAGTTGATAGCCTTGACTCTGCCAACCAGGCACTTCCCACAGACCAGCCAGTCGTCATTATCACAGCGTCCTATGAGGGGCAGCCCCCTGACAACGCGGCACACTTCGTCGCCTGGCTGCAAAGCCTTAAAGGCTCCGAGGCGAAGAACGTAGCATTCTCGGTGTTTGCATGTGGTCATCGTGATTGGGCCAACACGTTCCACAAGATACCCCAGCTGGTGGATGACCTGCTGGAGCAACGCGGAGGAAAGCGAATCGCTCCGATGGGGAAGGCCGATGCCGCAGCAGGCGATATGTTCACCGACTTCGAGAACTGGGAAGACCAGGTGTTCTGGCCCGCGATGGTTGAGCAATATGGAGCCTCCTATGTTGCTGGAGCCGCTTTCGATTCCGGCCTAAGAGTGGACATATCTACCCCCGGTCATCCACGCTGCGTCAAGACGTCAAGGAAGCGCGTGTGGTTGATCAAAAACTCTTGACAGCAGACGGCGCGCCCCCCAAAAAGCATATAGAGATCAGTTTACCGTCGGACATCACGTATTCGACGGGCGATTACCTAGCGATATTACCGATAAACCCCAAGGAGAACGTGCAACGAGCTATGCGGTACTTCGGTCTTACCTGGGACAGCGTCCTTACGCTTGCGTCAGCTGGACCTACAGCGCTGCCTACGGATGTCCCCATCTCAACTGCTGACCTCTTCGGTGCGTATGTGGAACTCGCCCAGCCAGCTACGAAGCGCAACGTCCTCGCACTAGCAGAGGCCACCAAGGACGAAGCAACCAAGACCGAGCTTACGCGCCTCTCTGACTCAGCGTTCACCGAGGAGATAAGCAACAAGCGCGTCTCCATCCTCGATCTTCTAGAAAGATTCCCCTCCGTCTCCCTCCCCTTGGGCCGTTCCTACAACTCCTCCCACCCATGCGCGTCCGCCAATACTCCATCTCCTCCTCGCCGCTCTGGAACCCTCACCACGTCACTTTGACCTACGCGGTGCTCGACCAGCTCTCTCTGAGCGGCCACGGTCGCTACGTCGGTGTAGCGTCGAACTACCTTTCCAGCCTCTCCGCAGGCGACAGACTCCATGTCTCCGTTCGCCAGTCACATCAGGCATTCCATCTCCCATCCGATCCGGAGAAAGTACCGATTATCTGCATAGCAGCTGGCACCGGCCTTGCGCCGTTCCGGGGCTTTATCCAAGAGCGTGCGGCGCAGATTGCTGCGGGTAGGGATCTCGCGCCCGCGCTGCTGTTCTTCGGCTGCCGTGATCCGGAAATAGATGACTTGTACGCCGCCGAGTTCGCGAAGTGGGAGAAGATGGGGGCCGTTGAGGTCAGGCGGGCGTATAGTCGGAAGCCGGAAGCGAGCAATGGCTGCAAGTATGTCCAGGACAGGCTCTGGGTAGACCGTAAGGATGCGGTTGAGATGTGGGAGAAGGGCGCGAAATGCTTTGTCTGTGGCAGTAGAGAGGTTGGCGAGGCGGTTAAGGAGACAAGCATCAAGATCATGATGGAGAGGGCGGCAGAGCTGGGTAAGGAGAAGAATGAGGAGGAGGCGAAGGAGTGGTTTGAAAGGATACGGAATGATCGATATGCTACTGACGTGTTTGCGTAGTGTAACTAGAGAGTAGCTGGGCATGAAAGGGGAAGGATTTGCTTTGTCTCGCAGCGATTGGAAAGGCTTTAGCACTAAGAATTCCAACAACTTTGACTTGATGTAGAAATTGGCCATCCGATCGAAACCGCGGACGCCCGACATATCCATTGATAAAGGAACAATCCTCCATAACTATCACCTCCTCCGCCGGCATAACCCCAGATAGCCGTGCACAGGGGTTTTGAGTACTTATGCGAGCAAAAGAGAGGAAACCCAACCTCCGAAGAAAAGGCAAAAATATAGAGCAGTGGGGATTCGCTAGTGGTCATCCACCTAACTACTAATCCACCGATTCAAAGCCTGTGTATGGCAGAGCGGATGGGATGCCCAGTATTCTTTGATCTATGGCCGTATGTGAAGGAAGATGCGTGCTGATTCAACGTATATCAAGAAGAAAACGTGCTGTGGAGTTTCATGCTGAATACGTGCTCACAGACGGTTCGTATGTAAACTTGCTGCGGGGCATGGTGGGGCGGCCAAGCAAGGAGCTGTTCGATGGAAGGAACAACATTGGTCGTTGTTTGTTGTCACATGTATACTCCGGATTCTTGCCCACAGATATCTAAATAATAGCCGCGTAGAAACAATACAGGACAAACTCCGCACAAGATGGACCCAGACACGCTGAAGCACTACCTCGCCGACAACCCCCGCTCGTCGTCCCCCTCAAGATCGCACCCCACTTCGAGGCCCTGAGCGCCGAAGAGAAGCTCTACGCGCACTATATCTCCATGTCAGTATGCGTGCGCCTCCGCCAGGTCCGCTCAGTCATAAGTAGTAGCTGACCTCGACACAGAGCATGCTTCGCCGGCACGCGCATCGTCCTCCGTCAAGTCTCCCCAGAATCGGAACCTATCTACGACTTCATCATCGCTTTACACAAGCACTGTAATGGCGACTGGAAGAAGCTGCAAGAGGAGGCCGGGGTAGGAGATCAGGAGTTAAAACACTTCCTCAGCTATGCGGCACAGTTTCTGGGGAACGCGGGGAACTACAAGAGCTTTGGGGATACGAAGTTCGTGCCGAGGTTTGAGGAGGGGACGTTGAAGGCGCTGGGGGAGGTGTCTGAGGAGATGAGGGGGCTGTATGGGAAGGCCAAGAAGGGCATCTTTGCCGCGGAGACAGAGGGGAAGATGCTGTTGGGGTATCCGGATCAGGGGCATTTGTCGACGTACTATCCTGACTCGCCGGATATCACGAAGGGGAGATTGAGGAGGTCAGCAAGTTTCTGATGGATAAGGGGCTGCTTCCTGAAAACACAAGGCTTAAGAAAACGGCCGAGGGGTTTGAGGTGTTGATCGCTTCGGCCTCCAAGGATCCGAGTAAAGAGGAAAGGGATGTGCCGGAAACTGAGTGGGATCTCGAAGGCGAGCTTCAAGGCAAGAAACTCAAGCTCGTCTTCGGTGATCACGCCGTCGAGATGGGCAAGATCGCCGATGCACTGGAAGAGGCGGGCAAGCACTCTGCGAACGAGACGCAGAAGAGTATGATGCACGAATACGTCAAGTCCTTCCGCACCGGTTCACTGGAAGCGTACAAGCAAAGCCAACGGTACTGGATCAGAGACAAGGGCCCCATGGTGGAATCAGATATCGGATTCGTGGAGACGTACCGGGATCCGCATGGTATTCGCGGTGAGTGGGAAGGTTTCGCAGCTATGGTCAACAAGGAGCGTACCAAGGCGTTTGGGAAACTGGTTGAGGCTGCTCCAGAGTTGATTCCGAGACTGCCGTGGAGTAAGGACTTTGAGAAGGACAAGTTTCTCAGCCCGGACTTCACCTCGCTGGAGGTGCTGACTTTCGCCGGCAGTGGGTAAGTCATGCTGACGGCTATCAACCAGCTCATATGCTTACAACCTCCTCAGTATTCCCGCAGGAATAAACATACCTAACTACGACGATATCAGACAGACAGAAGGCTTCAAGAATGTCAGCTTGGGCAATGTCCTCAACGCCAAGGCGCCGAATGAGCCTATCCCCTTCATCAAAGAGAGTGACTTGGAGCTGTACTCCAAGTATCGAGACGTTGCGTTCGAGGTCCAAGTAGGCCTGCACGAACTCCTCGGCCACGGCTGCGGCAAGCTGCTGCAAGAGACAGAGCCTGGAAGATACAATTTCGATATCAAGAATCCGCCATTCAATCCAGTCACTGGCAAACCCGTCGATAGCTGGTATGCTCCAGGCCAGACATGGGGCAGCGTCTTCGGCAGCATCGCTGCAAGCTACGAAGAATGCCGTGCCGAGTGCGTCGCCATGGCTCTCAGCTGCGACTTCGAGATCCTGAAGATCTTTGGCCTAGGTGACGGCACTGTCGACATGGACGGTGAAGCCGGAGACGTGTTGTATGCCGCCTATCTCAGCATGGCGCGCGCCGGCGTGGTTGCCCTGGAATACTGGGATCCCAAGAGCCGGAAATGGGGTCAGGCGCACATGCAGGCCCGCTTCTCCATTATGCGGACCTTTCTGAATGCCGGTGTCGAGTTCTGCGAGCTGCAGTATACAAAGGACGACCTCTCCGACCTTACTATCTTTATCGACAGGTCGAAGATTATCAGTCATGGCAGGCCGGCGGTAGAGGATTATCTGCGTCAGCTACATATCTACAAGTCTACAGCGGATGTGAAGAGAGCCAGGAGACTCTACGGGGAAATAACCACAGTGGAAGACTTTTATGAGAGCAGAGTCAGACCGGCAGTATTGGCTGCGAAGACGCCGAGGAAGGTGTTCGTCCAGGCGAACACGTTTATGGAGGGAGATCAGGTCGTACTCAAGGAATATGAGTCTACTCCTGAGGGCATGATTAAGAGCTATGCCGAGAGAGATTATATCTAGATAACCTGCAGTACTGGGTGGAGCAAGCCTGTTTGTACGGGTTGTTTAGATCTAAGCATTGCGCGGCGGCGTGGGCATCTAGACATCTACCGCAATATTGAGGCGGTCACGCATAGGCTGAGGTTATACATTTAAATTACGGGTCGATGCACGCAAAGATGTCTCTAGCTTGGCCGTTTCAGGCCGATGTTTAGAAGTCCGACGAAGCAGTGCAGGTGGGTAGAAGCATCAATTAAAATCGGGTAAAAACACTCAAACCCGTACTCCTGACCGTACGCTATGCAATCACAAACCCCATTCGCCAGCTCCAGCCCCTATACCGCAATTCCCCTCCTCGCCCACCCTCCCGGGCCTTTCCAAGCCCACAGCCAAAGCCCACAAGCCACCCACACACTGATCGCCATGGCCCAAAACGTGCTCTGGTAACACTGCACCCCATAACACAGCACATCCGCGCCCTCGGGCCCACCTTCTCCCGCACCCCTCTCATAAACCGCCGAATACACAATACCCCACAGCGCCGCGCCCGCCGCCGGTACCATAGCAACAATGCCCCAATTCGTCCCAAAATTCTCGACGCCCCAGACGACACTCAAGATGATCGGGACGAGCGAGAACGCAGCGCCATACCCCGCGCCCACGCACGCGGAGACGAGCCAGAAGCGGTCGCCGTGGTTCTGCACGAGGCCGGAGGCGAGGACGATCTGGCCGATGCTGAGGAGGAGGGAGAAGGCGAGGAGGAAGGTCAGGCGGGAGATGGAAAAGCCGGTTGCTTGGGTGGTTTGCGGGGTCAGGGAGTCGATGGAGTTGGCGAGGGAGTTGGGGCCGCGGCGGTGCTGGTGCGCGGCTGCGGAGGGGGCGACGAGGTCGGAGATGGTGCCTGTGAGGAGGCGGGCCAGCGTCGAGGTGATGGCGACGATGGAGACGTGGGTCGCGGCTGAGGTTGGGATCTCGGAGGTCGAGGAGGTGGGCGGATAGAGCGTACCGATTATGGTGCCTAGGTTGTTGATGAAGGCTTCGCCGGGGCCGGTGACGAGGAAGAAGCCGGCGGCCAGCCACCACATGGTCTTGTCGCTGAGGAAGCGCCGCGTTTCTTCGTTGAGGAGCCAGTTCTTCTTGCGCTGCTCCTCCTGCGCGCGCGCTTTCAGATCTTCGGCTTCGGCATTCAGGAAGTCGAAGGTCGAATCGGAGAGGTCTTGCCGGGGCATCGTGCCGTAGCCGTGCATGTTCGCTGCGCGATGGAAGAACTCGCTCTCTTGAAGAAGCCCACTCTGCTCTAGCTCCTCCACAGCTTCATCGATCATCTCTTCCTCATCCACAATCTTCAAAACGAATCCCCCGATAACTCCAACGGTAAGTAGGAGGCATCCAAGGAACAAGAAAACCGGAACACATCCACATCCCCTTTCGAGCCGTCGGGTCGGCGCTCGTACAGGAGCCTACTCCCAACCTGACTTTGCCACATCCCACTCAATCCAAAGGAGGCAATAGGTAAGGCCAGCGCAACCCCCTTGTGCTTCCCTCGGCCAAAGTTCTTCGCGCATGTCGTGACAGCAGACAAGTACATGCTGCTCGTGCCCATTCCAATACCAACGAATGCCAGCACCATTACTCCGAAAGGCCAGCCGTCGCCTCCTGCTGATGGTTCCGGACCGCTACGGTAGGTGAAAGCTGCCAGCAGGTACCCAAAACCGAACAAACACCCAGAGATGAAACACGGTATGCCGGGTCCCCAGCGATCACAAAGATACCCAAAAACCGGTACCGGGAGGTATAGCGCTAGCTCCGCCGTAATGGACGCGATGTTCACCTGGAACTGGGTGTAGCGCAGGCGGGACTGGAAGATATGGCCGTAGAGGGAGTATGCGGTAATAGAGCCCCCGCATAGACTGTGGACATGTTTTAGCAAGTACGCTTGGAGATAGGTTGGCCTGGCGAGGTGTCGTTTACCAGTTCACTATGGCCCAGGCGAAGCTCGTGTATCTGATGATCTGCCTGCGCATCTTCCTTCTGTCCCGCTCGACGATACCTTCTGCGACATTCTCGAAGAAGGACCCGGCGTAGCTTGTATCATGGCTCGGCCGTCCAGTCTCCGAGGCGCTGTCGTCTACCTGCAGCAGCGGCCTTCCGCCTGGATGGTAATCGAGCTTGTCGATGCCGCCATTAGTGGGAGGCATGTCGCGTGTTGTGGTAACTACAGAGGCATTAAGAGGTTGTTCTGGATAGCAATATGTAGTCGTAATGTCTTAAACAGAAAGGAGATTCGTAACGGCGTCCATGAGCGGTCAAGGTTGTTGTTTGTCGTGGCTTGGACCAGAGCTGGACGGGAGAGTCATGACCGGACGAGCCAAGGGTCTGGTCTCTCTTAGCGGCAGCATGACGACCTCGGTTTCATCGCCAGGCCACAAGGCACACAGCCATAACTCCGTAGGCAGCTGCAACAAATGAGTTCCACAACGGGAGTGAAGCTGAATGGTTGTGGAGCTGGTTATGCTGCCATCTTAAGAAATGTTATCCCGATATATCAGTGGTTTCCCCTGAGAGTTCTTGCCCGGCAGTGGGCCGAACAGACCCTTGGCGATCACCACCTGCGTCTCTCGTAGCTGCACTTCCTCTAAATGTCCGCCGGTTCTTAAGCAATCCCTCGGCGCTTTACAATCAAGCTTGAGACCTCCGAAGCGCGGGTCCTGGTAATGGCGCTCTACAAACGCAGGCATCGGTCGGTTTAAAGCGCCATGTACTGGCCGATTGGGGCACCTCGAGTTTATGCCACGAGCAAGCACAAGCTGCCCCAGGAGAAACTTGCAAGCTCCAATGACGGCATTCAAAATGCTGCAACGAGTAATCCCAATGGAGCCTATGGCGAGGAAGGCAACGAAGAAGGGAAAGAGACGGAACCTCGTGCGAATGGTAGCACGGTGAAGCAAGGGCCTGATCCGCCTCAGGGCGAGGTCAAACTACCTATAAACGGCGAAGACAATCCGCAACAAGAAGGTTCAGATGATGGGGATATCGCCGGAGAGATTATCGGGCTGTGTGTCACGCGCAGTGGGCAGACGTTTGGGACCATCACTCGTTCCACCCTCACAATCTGGCAAACCAAGGTAAATTCAAGATGCCTACAACACGTGCTTGAGCGTTTCTGACTTATGTCACAGCCAGCGGCAGTCCTAGCGTGTGTACTGCGGTCTAAGCAGTCCCTTGAAGCCTACGGCTTGAACGTCGCCCTCCATGTCCATCCCAACTCCGTGTTCTTCAATATCCAGACCACCAGAGGTTACATCATTACCTATACACTCGCTTCAGATCCTCACGCTCGAGTATACAAGGCACAATTCACCGACAATGCCGTGTCCCATGCCCGGCGGCGGAGTGTCGGCGGCTACATGGCGCACGCTGGCGTAGATGCGTACGTCGGTCCTGGAGAAGGAAACGGGATCCGTGAGGTCAGCGTCCGTTTCAGAATGGCAATCCGGTTGGACGCTGGAATTGCCAGAGCGCTGGTCTTAGACGAAGAGCTGGTTATTGCGACTGAAAGGCCGCCGGCCATACAGTGCATTCGCTGGACGCCCGATAGCGCAGGAACTCAGACGAGCACGGAACTGCTCAGTCGCATGTCGTGGCTCGGCGCCAAAACAACTATTATCGACATGATCCACGATCGACCGATGAATCTATCTACATGGGTCACGAGTGATGGCAAAGGTTATGCCGTGCAGCGGCTTGCGCCGGATCAGACAGATGCCACTCAGAAAAGCCTCTTCCGGGGTTATTGCTTTCATATCCCCGAGTCTGAGAATGACTTTGGCATCATAGCTGCTATCAATGCGCGCTTTTCAATGCTTGCTATAGGCTGCGCTAGTGGCGATGTGTACATTTACACGGCTCGCGACTATGTCGGCAATATACCGCTGTCTCACAAGCTTCGGCCTAGCAACGCAAGTTCATCAACTGGCAAATTGACATTCCTGAGCTACTCTCCCGACGGGTACTGTCTCTTCGCAGGGTATGAGAAAGGATGGATGACCTGGAGCGTGTTCGGCAGACCTGGCGCAAGTACCTTTTCAGCGGACCGCTCTATTTCGGAAGCGAATGACGAAGGTTGGCTCCTAGGAGTTCGAGATGGCTTTTGGATCGGAGGCGGCTCGGAGATCCTTCTTCTTGGCCAACGTGACAACCGCATCTGGTCTCTGGAAATGGCTCGCAGTGCTGTCGCAGGCTGTTTCTCCCCGCCAATGTCTCTCGCTCCCTGCTCCAGACCAAAACTGGTTTCCTGGTATATCGGGGGTACGATGTGCCAGATTTGACTACCATTTCTGCAGAAGCTTCACTATGGCACCATGTCCAGATTCCTGCCAGCTATCTAGTCGATCAGTGGCCCATCAGGAGCGCTGTTATCTCAAGCGATGGCAAGTACGTGGCGGTCGCCGGTCGACATGGTCTAGCTCACTACAGCACCAACAGCGGCAGATGGAAGACTTTCGATGACTCCCTGATGGAGAATGAATTCACTGTCAGGGGCGGAATGTGCTGGCACCAACACATTCTGATTGCGGCTGTTGAATCCAGCACCTCACATGAGGTAAGTGGAAAACCACTCATCCGAAAACTGAACTGACAAGTCTTGCAGCTGCGGTTGTACTCTCGAGAGCTAGCTCTTGACAGTGGACAGATGATGCATGCGGAACATTTGCCGGCTCCTATTGTGCTGATCTCAACCTCTGGAGACGACTCACTTTTGGCGTATACGTACGAGAACATCTTGTATCATTACATCGTAAGCGCTGTCCATGGTTCGGTTAAGCTGGTGCAGGTAGGGCAGATTGCACTTCATGGGATTATCAGGGCGCCACTCCGTGTGCGAGCGTTGAGTTGGATCTTGCCGGACAGTCACCTAAGTAAGCAAAATTATCATTGTGAGTAACTGGCAAGCTAACAAACACAGTCAATGGCGACCCTTCCCAAGACGTGGCTGTCGCAACTATACTCTTCCTTGTGGATGGGAAGCTCGTGCTGCTTAGTCCTGCTATGACGGAGGATGGCGTGCTCAAGTATGAAATGCGTATCTTGGCGCACAATGTCGAATACTATGCCCTGATGCGGGACCAGCCGCAGATTAACTTTCAACACCAACATAGTTCATGGCCGCCGACTCCTCCATCGGATACTCTGGTGAGCGGATATCATGGCCATGGACTCAAGGATTCGCTGTGGTTCTTCGACGGCAATCACATGCAGGTCTGGATCGATGTCCAAGAGACCTTGGCTTCAGTCTCTGTAGAGCTGGGACGGGAATTGCTGCCTACCGTCAAGATACCGGTAGATTTCTATCCCCTGTCCGCCTTACTGGACAAAGGCATCCTTTTCGGCATTGAGTCAGACCTAATCTTAAGGCGCGACATCAGCTTTGGACATTTCAGGTTTACGACGAGGACTCACCTCTTCCTTCCGGCGTTGTTGCAGTACCATCTCTCGCGCTTTGACTCACCCGCGGCGCTACATCTAGCGCATCACTATCAGCAGCTGGATTACTTCCCGCACGCTTTGGAGGTCATGTTGCATAACGTTCTTGACGAAGAGGTGGATACATCTCCAGCTCCGGAGCAAGCGCTGTTGCCTAGCGTCCTCTCTTTCCTTTCGTCCTTTCCACAGTATCTGGACATCATCGTGCAGTGCACGCGCAAAACCGAAGTTCGCTCTTGGCGCACTCTGTTCGCGCACTTACCGCCGGCACAGGATCTGTTCGAAGAAGCGCTGCAGAAAGGGTCGCTGAAGACCGCAGGTGGCTACGTCTTGGTGCTTCACACTCTTGAAGAGCTCAGCTCGAGCTCACATCAACTTATACGGTTACTGCGACGCGCCAGAGCAGAGCAGGACTGGGATCTGTGCAAGGAGCTCGCGCGCTTCCTGATGGCGCTCGACGAGTCTGGCGACACGCTCAGAGAGGCGTTGAATCTAGTTGAGCAGAAGTCGCCAGCCGATGAACGTGGCGGTGACAGATCGCGCATGCAGGATCCCGCTGCAGATATGGGTTTCTCTCACTATCAACGCAACGGAGTGGGTCTCGGAGTTGAAACTATTGGCAGCCCGTCTCCAAATGGTTTAAGCAGTCCAAGCAGCAGCCGCGATCCCGGAAGCAAAGGGTCGAACGGAAGGAGGAACCGGGGCGCCGGTGATTACTTTGGTTCTATCATGCAATAGGGGAGACAACTGTTGCTGGGTTGTGGCTGTGGAAAGCTAGACGCAGCAAGACTGCGGGTTTGACGTCCACAAGTCATGCCGCTACCCTGTGTGTGTATTAGCCGCTCAACTCCATCCTGTCTCCACAGCATTAATACTGCACGAGCGGATCTACTCACCAGTGGGGTTGCTGCGGCCTTGATGCTGCGGCCGTGGTTGCTGCGGCCTGGCGGTCAAAGGTGTGCGGCAAGGTTGTTCCCACACCCAGCCTCCACCGGTGAGCGGTCAGAAACGCACGTGAGCTGCAGTGTCAAGCTCCATGCTGCACATCACGGCACCAGAGCCATGCCTCATTCAGGCATCTATTTGCCTGCTCTTGGGGGCGGGCAACGGTAATCTCAGCCTTACTGCGTTGATCGATGCCTGTTGGGATGTATCTTACCGGCAGGCTGCATGCGTAGCCCCTCTTCGTGACCGACTGTGCAATCGTCCGGGTAAGCAATGATCGCCGCCACCTCTCCGCCTTCAATTGCAGCCCTGTAAGGTAGCAGAGGCCGGCTGCCCTACAATTGCACCTAGTCATCAGGGTCACACTCGTGCAATGCTTTTGGGTCTTGCGCACGACGACGTTTTGAGCATCCGCGTAGTCCCATTAATTCAACGCTCTCCGCATCTTTCTAGCTTCAACTTTCCTTCAGCACAGAATGAATGATATCCTTTATCACCAAGCGCAACCGAGCCATTGGAGCGGCTTATCTCCGCCGCCGGCTCCTTCAACGTACTCCAGCATTGGAGGGATGCTCTCGCCGGTATCGACCGAATCTGCCCCAAGGCTGTCTCCAGGTCAGCAACATCTCCGAATCTAACAGTCAGCTGAACCATCCTCAACGGCTAACATCTGTTTAGAGCCTGGCGCGTGGAGCGATCAAGGCAATGGTCGAAAAGCCTCGGAGTCTCCCGCAACAACGGACGGCTTACTTTTCATGAATTACACCAATCCAGATGAGGCGAGATTGACCAAGAATAAGAAAGCAGTCAAAAAGCATGTGATGATTGTTTACAATAAAGTAAAAGGACAATGTCAAGGCTCTTCAACAAAACCACCTACCGGCCATTCGCCTGAGCACGACCCAGCTCAGTCTACTTCGAAAAAGACGCGCAAACCCTTGGGCGATGTTAGCCAGCATACGGATAGGTTGGACGCGCCGGATCTATCGCACCAGACTCTAGCGCCTTCGTCGAAGCGGAGGCGATGCGTAACTGGGCCGAGTTCTGCTACTGGCCATGATCAGCCTCTTTCATGCCCTACGAACTGTGGGGATACTCCTCACCATCAGCAGCCGTCAGAGACAGACGGATTCGCACTCCGGACCTACGAAATCGTGGAGCCGAGTGGTGGCCACTCTGGGTTCTCAATCGCGTTCTCAAAATCACATCCACCGCTTGTCAGAACCGTTTTTTCGAAATTGGACCCTTTTCAGACATTACATCAAGTTAGGCTGCCTCAGGTTGGACCGCTTCAGAATGAACACCCTCAGGTTGAACATCCTCAGATCGAATGTCCTCGAATCAATGTGGAGCAGATCAAGTGGTATTGCAGCCACACCTTCGGCACTCAAGCCATGGAGATTAATTGGGTCCCCGAGCTCATCAGGAGTCGAGAAGCGTTTGTTAGTACGCTGTGTATTGCCTCTGCGCACAAGGAGGCCATGCGAAAAGCTCTGACGTGGAGGACCGAGAGGACGGAAAAAAGGAAAGCGACGTGACTACCGCTCTCAAGGAAGATGTAAAGGCTTGCATCCAACGAAGAGTCAACGACCAGTCATGCGGTTGGGCCTCGGCGGTCTGCGACGTCTACCTTGTGACAATCGTGCACCTTGTTTGTTCTGAGTTGATCAGTGGTGAGTTGAGCGAGATTCAGTGGGAGGAAGGGGCACTGCTATGGTTGATAACTGAGCGAGGTGGGATGCACACGCTGGGTATGCATAGCGTGTTAGCGGCAATCATAACCATGTGAGTTCAAGTCTTTTTCAGCTTAATCAACTCCCCGAAGCTTGGAAGGAATAAGGAACACACATGACTAATTCCACAGCAGGATATCTTTCCAGTCGGCGATCCTTCAGGAAGCCCAGCCGGGAACCATATATACCGCCTACTTCGATTCAATAAAAACCCAACCTTTCCAAGTTTCTACCCGCGTCCCCGAGTCGCCAGTGTACTGTCCTTACGGCAACTTCCCTTCCCTCAAGTGTTTGCCGTACTGCAGGCCGCACACGTACCGCTTGCTCTGCGACTTGAAAGAACTCACCGAGCTCTTTGTAAATCCACAGAGCGCAATGGCTTCAACGGTGTCAGTCGAAGCGCGCATCGAAGAAATCTGCTGTGGGGTGTTCTCTTTACCTTCAGCGGACCGACATCATGCGCCCAGCTTCAACGACTGGCATTACGAATCATGCCGTCTCGCAGCTCGCATTTATGTCACTGCCATATCTCAGCGCACTACTTTCTCAGGAGCAGCTTCTTCGCTTCCAACCACCCTCAGCCAACTCAAGTCCGCGCTGAAAAAATCCTGCCTCGATGAGTGCTGGCGTGATATGGCTGGCGTATTGCTGTGGATTGCGCTCGTTGGTGGAGCTGCCGCCAGAGACCAGCCAAAAAGAAATGGACGGAGAGGGAATACATGGTTGCGATATCTGTTCGATGTGCTATTGTGCTCGCCTTTGAGCACCGGACTGCGGTTTTAGGTGCGATGCGGTGTTTGCTCAAGGTTCAGGAAAAGTGTAGGACTAGGGCGCCTGAGGCTCTGATGCTGAATGGCTAGGCGGACTTGGATTTGGGATCGGGATTTGGGTTGGCGTATTGAATCCCACGGGATATGTGTCTGGGAGGCTGGGCATAGCGGGAAATTTGCACCTTATGCACTGGAAAGGCGTTCGCGAAGGGGAATTGAGGGTATATTCTAGCAAAACAACCGGCCGGCCCCGCTTGTTTCCTCCATGCCTCTAATACGGTATCATGCTTCATAATGCTCATGAACCTTCATGACCATGACGTCCTCTAAGCCTAACATCACCGTCCACCTATCCCATCTTAACATGCGTGACCGTGCCATCGTCCGCAACATGAACGTTCAACCTGCATTTCAGCCATCAGCATCAATCCATCTGCGCGTCCACAAGGCACAACCATACCTATCCGGCTTGAAGTCCATCGTCGCCATATCGCCCTGCTTCAGCACCCGTGTTTCCTTGGGCAGCTCTTTTCTCGCGAAGGTCTACACAGCCGCGGAGTCAGCCGCCTTCCCCTTCTTCAGCAGAACACTGTGGTGCCGTACAGTGTTATCAGACACATCCCCCAGCTTCTTCCCCATCAGCTGTTCCTGCCACTTTGAGCTGTCGTCGCTGGCGCCGCTCTTGCCCATGAGGCCGGGGACTACGAGAGGCATGTTGTGGGGTTTGCTTGGTGTTGAGTAGGTTCTGGCGTAAGTGCAGTGGTGCTTGAGAGGTTGTAACGAGCGGAGGATGGTGAGGTTTGTTTGTTTCCAGGCCATCAAGCGTCGTCAGCGCTGTCCGCATGCTCGATGTGGGCCATGTGAGAGATGACGTCAAAGGAGCGGCTTACCGGTTTCGACAAAGCCGATTCTGGCCATCTCAGTGTGACAACGGTGCGAACGATAACAGCCAACTCTTTCACTTATAGTAGCACGTTCAAAGTGGCTACGGTGATGCTAAGGCCTGTCAATGCAGGCTGGAAGCAGCATGATGGCTGAAACAGCGACTCAAAAACTGTACCTACCGAACCCTCACGGCAGTCACGGGATATCAAGCATTATTCCTTGTATGCACTATGAAAAGGAACACTTCATTCCGCACGCGGATGCTAAGTTGATGCGCATGCCTTCTATGCGATCTCGAACTCGTAATACACATAAGCCGTATAGTCCTCCCCACCCATCTGCGCCACCGCCTGTATCTCACTCGACATGGCCGAGTCGTCCTTCTTAGGCCTTCCCTGGCTGTCTCGGTTGAAGGCATTGCCGCCGAGGTAACCATACCTCGCATCCAAGTTTGCTTTTACCCTTTTCGCCAACTTCGGTGTCGTCTGTGGTTTCATACATTAGCCTACGTGCTCGGCTGCAACACGCCTTCCACTTGGAATGGCACAAAGACCACGCGGAAAACGTTGACCAGGGTTAGGTACTCACCGAAACAATACCACACACGAAATTGAGCGGCAACCCATACCTCAGGACCGTCTCCACGAACACCCTCAGCGCCAGCACATGCACCCAGCACATAGCACTCTCGCTGTACCCCGTCCGGCCCAGCCTCAGCGCCTCGCCCCATATCTTCCTCTCATCCTTCTCCAGCTTCTCCACCTCCTCCCGCTCCTCCTCCTTCCCACCCTCCTTGTACTTGTAGTCCCTCGGCGTCCACCGCTTCTCTCGGCACTTATGTATGAACTCGGCCGAGTACTTCTTGAACGTCGTGACAGCGTAGAGCGTGAACTCGTCGTCTTTTGCAATCTCGGTCGAGGAGCGCGGCACGATCATCGGGGCTAGGGTTTCGTAGGATCGGAGGTAGTCTTTCACGAGCTGGTTGGGCACGGCGATGAGGTGGGTTTCGAGATACTCGGAGTCACGGATTAGGAGGAGGGCGGCACGATGGAGGCGAGGGAGCGGGTGGAGAGGTTGCCGGTTTGTTTGCGCTGCGAGGCGGCGAGGTTGGTCTTGACGGTGTTGTATTGGTTGAATTTGGCCTTGACGTCGTTTCCTATGCCGGTGACTTCCTGCGAGTTGCAGCTGTGAGCGAAAGCTGCGTAGTGAGGATCAGGCCGTGTACCCTTTGCAGGGCGTCTATCAGCTCCGCGATTGGCTTGTCTACTCGGTATTTGACCTTGTTCCACGAGAAGGACCGTAGGTACTGGTCCACCGGCTCTGCACCCAGTGATCAGCTACTGCTGCTGCAAGACCACAAGCTTAAGTGGCTGTTACTGTCGTTGATCGTCTTCTGCTGCGCTATCTTATCCTCATCGCCCTCCAATATGCTCCGCAATGAGTCTGCAACCTGGTTTACCACGCTTTCACATGTCGTGTCGAGCTTCGCCAGGTCGTCCGCTTGCTGCACTAGGGCGTCGAGGGTTCCGATCTTGAAAGCCGGTATTGGGAAGGGGGACGTGGTGCCATAGTCGGTGGTTACGGCAGCTCGGAGAGCTGTAAGAGCTTCGTCTCGGTCGTTGGAGGGTGATATTGAGGTTGGTAGGGACACCAGCAGGTATTTGGTGCCCTTGGACATGGTGACCGCGGCGACAGTGCTGTGCTCGCCGTGTATCTACTACGGCTGTCCGCTGTAATATCTGGTGTATGCGTGTCTGAAGGCTGATCACAGCTCGCGGCGCAAGCGGGATGATGTCGGAGTTGTTTGCTCCGCGACCCCAAACTCTCCACCAACCCCCACCATGTCCCTGAATAGAGCGTCCGGCAGACTCGCCAGCAGCGCCAATTGCTTGAGGATATCCAGGACCTGCCCGCAGCTGCTTCGGCCAGCGCGCAGGTCGCTGTTGTCTCAGCATGTTTCGCAGCAAAGGCGCCCCGCCGTAAGGCCCGCAGCACCACTTCGTCCGGGGATAGCTGGCCAACCTGCGCGATATGCCTCCTCGAAGCCGACAGAGGGCTCAGAACCAGCCAAAACACCTCTCTACGACCTTCATGCCCAGCATGGCGCGAAGTTCGTCCCGTTCGGCGGATACTCCATGCCAGTCCAGTACAGCGACCTGAGCGTCGGAGACTCGCACAACTGGACCCGCGAAAAGGCCAGCTTGTTCGATGTCAGCCATATGTAAGCCCGATTGCGATATCGCAGACTCATGTGCCCTCCTCACAACTACACACATCAAGCTGACCCCATGACAAGGGTTCAACACCACCTCACCGGCCCTGGCAGTACAGGCTTCCTCTCACAAATCACGCCCTCATCCGTCTCGACGCTAGAAACACACCACTCCACGCTCTCCGCGCTCCTCCATCCAGGCACAGGCGGTATCGTCGACGACACCATTATCACCCGCCTCGGCCCCGAAGCCTTCTACATCGTGACCAACGCCGGCTGTCGCGAGAAGGACACCCGCTACCTCGCTGACCAACTGTCCGAATGGCACCAAAGCGGCGGCGAGAAGGTCGACTGGCAGGTCCTGAAAGGCCAAGGCCTCGTCGCGCTGCAGGGTCCCCTCGCCCCCAGCATCCTGCAGGACGTCCTCTTCGAGCCGCAAGCGGTCGACTTACAGAAGATGTACTTCGGGCAGTCAAAGTATCTCAAGCTCCGCCTGCCCTCCGGCGAGCCCTCTGTCGAGGTGCTTGCGTCCCGCGGCGGGTATACGGGCGAAGACGGCTTCGAGATCTCGATCCCGGGCCCGCAGACCACCGAGATTACGGAGCTGCTGCTCAAGTCTGCAGGTGAGGATAAGCTTCGCCTAGCGGGCCTAGGAGCACGTGACAGTCTGAGGCTTGAAGCGGGCATGTGTCTCTACGGCCACGACCTGGACGATAGCACTACGCCTGTCGAAGCGGGCCTGTCGTGGATCATCGGCAAGGATCGCCGGACAGAGGGCGGGTTCCACGGGAGCGAAGTCATATTGCAGCAGCTCAAGCCGAAGAAGGAAGGGGGCGGCGTCAGTCGGAGGCGGATAGGGCTGATTGTTGAGGGAGCCCCGGCGAGAGAGGGCGCAGAGATCGTGAATAAAGGTGAGAAGGTAGGGAAAGTCACGTCTGGGTGTCCGAGTCCGACGCTTAAGAAAAATATTGCTATGGGGTATATCAAGCAGGGGTTGAACAAGGCGGGCACTGAGGTTGAGGTTGTCGTTAGGGGCAAGAATAGGAAGGCGGTGGTCTCGAAGATGCCGTTTGTGCCGAGCAAGTACTGGAAGGGTGGGGCGTCGCCTGCATGATATTTTTGAATTGCAGCCAGCCGGCTAAAAGCATGGATCGATAGCACCGTATTCCTAACTGCGTGGCGGAGGATCGACTCGCACGCCGTCAAAGACGAGTTTACTTGGAAAATCGTGGCGCGGAGGACACTGATGTTGGTGAATGAAACTCGTACGTCCGGCCGCTAGACAGTACTTTGATGTATGCTCGCGTTGAAATTCCAAGGCTACATGAGAAACCTTTGAAGAACTTTCAGGCTCAGATCACTGTGCTTTCGAAGAGCTTACAGCCCAGTGACTTCGTACCCGCCATATCCATCACCCCCCATCGCGCGCTCGGACGACTGGCTCCAGCCTGGTCGTTTGTTCAGCCAGTCGCCGCCCAGAAACTGCCTGATGCACGTATCGGCTGGCTTTTCTGCGGTGACTCGAACGGAACGAGCCTGTAGAAGTTCTCGTCAATGGATGTTGGATCACAGCTGCATCTGTCAGATGAGTGTGGCGGACAATGGCTATGAGAGGATACCCATTTAGCATTTCTCTGGGGCTCTAAGGAGTAACGATGGCTTACCGATTGATATCATGCTGATACCCGATATCCCTGAAGAACCAGATCTCCCTCTTAGGCACGAACATAGCCACAGCGAGCGTATGGATCGGCGCGTCTCCGAACCTCTCGTAGTAAAATCCACCGCTCTTGTCCAGCCAGTCGAAGTACTTTTCGTTCTGCTCGCCCCTGAAAAAGCGCAGGTCTCCAATCTCGAAGTTCGAGAAGAACTGGCAGTTGTTATAGTCACCCGAGTTCTGCGCATCAAGCAGCCAATCCAGGTCTGACTCCGGATGCAGCAGCTCGGGATACTTGTTAATGAAGGCTCTCGTACGTGACCACAGCGACGGGAACGAGCGCGCATCATCCAAGATGTTCATGTTGAAACCGTACTTCATCTTGTTGTCGCTCATGAACCGGAAGACGTCATAGTCGATATCGCAGTAGAAATGCACGTCCGGCTCGACTCTCCAGTAGAAGTCGAGCTCGAGAAGACGAGGGTGTTTATAGAAGAAGCCCGAGTTCCAGCGGCACATGTGCCGGTAGCTGATCATCCAGCCTTTGCCGACGCCAATGGCGCCGAGATACTCTAGGCTGTTCATGAAGCGCCCTTCGTCGATCCAGGAGGGCATGGACCAATGTTCTTTGGGAACGACTTCGTAGTAGCAACGTGCGGAGGTGAGGTTTTGTGTCGCTTGCTACTCTTGTGTTAGCCTCACAGCAACCATTGAGCCAGGCCACAGTGATTGAGTTGTACAGCAGCTGGCTTCAATAGGGTTTTTACCTTGAATTCATCGCTGAACGGCTCGTCGTTGAAGAAGATCCACGGGTAGTTGTATTTGTGATTCCAGTGATACTCGAGCTGCCGCATGCTCTGCACGATGCCCTCGAGCTCCGAGTTGCGCACCAAGCTTATCAACGCCGCGCGCGGCCTGCCCCGGCCTCCTACAGAACGGAAGTGCCCTCGAGAGCCCACAGCATGCCTGTTGTTCCCATTCTTCTCCAGCCATCGAACGGGATCAGGCGCGGCTGTGTCTGTAGGGAGGTCGGCGGGGCGGAGGACTGTGAGGCGGCGATCCGTAGGTATGGGTTTCTGGCCCCATGTTGCTGGCACGGGTATGAACCATACGAGAAGAGCGAGACACAGTATGGTGATGACGGCGATCTGGCGCTTGGATGCCGCCCGGTGCTTTCTGAATGGCAGGAAGCGAGAGATAGCTCGATGCGTGCGCGCTGGAGATGGGGTCGTCCATACGGTGGACGATGACGGCAATGGGTCGATGGAAGATGGCGTTGTTGGCGGAGATATCTCGTCGGCTACGCCGTGGTGGTCATATTGCTCCATGTTAGATCCAATGCCAGATAGGGTGGAAAGAGCGATGGAGGAACAATGAGCGCACGAAAGAGGGCTTGAAAATTAGAGACTGAAACCTTCGTGCATTGCTGCTGCAATGAACTGAGAGGAAATTTGCACTGGACAAAGTCGAGATGATGGAAGTTGGAGATCTGAGATTCTAGTGTGGCGAAGAGCCCTGCGAAAAGTAGTCTATGGGCCGTTAATGAAACACAGCATAACTTGGATATAGTCCTGAACTGGGGTGCCAGTGGAGCTCCAATGCAGCAAATAGCCGTCTAGCAAAGTACAATTGTCTACAAAGGAAACGCTTGGTAGAATGCAATGTCCCATTCCCATAAAGCTGATGCCGACCATTGCCAGATACCAGCGATAACGCCACCTGCTGAACGCCACGCTATGGTATTATATATCCATTCCCTCATCATGCGGCTGCCCACCGATTACACCAAGTAGTCTAGCATAAGGCACAGTGATGCGCTGCAAGTCGCGATGCTTGCCTGTGACAAAGTTAGCGGAGCTATCGCGCCGGAGGCACAGGGGCGGCCGGCTAAGCGGAAGGCAGATGTGATATAACATACCGAGAATCAGAACCACATCCTTCAGCAGATCTTCCCTCTTCCATCCGCATATCTCGTCCTTCGGGCTCCCGAGACCGTCTTCGGCTCCAGCCATCGGCTCAGCGTCGTCCTCGAAGATATTGCCCAGCAGATTCCTTAGCAGCTCCTCGATTTTGCCCCTCAGGCTTTCCGCTCCCAGTCGCTTCGCGTACATCAAGAGGTAGATTCGGAACTCTTCTCTGGCGCCCAGGGTCATCGCAGCTGCCACACGATTTTCAAGGTGTGCAATTGAGACGCTGGACTCGAAACCCTCGAAGCCCTCAGCTGACAGCAACGCCTTGATGAGACGCTGCAAGAAGAAAGCTCTGCCTCTGAGCAAGGTGTGATTTGTTGTGTTCCGCTCCAATATCGGTATGATTCCTGCGGAGAGATTCTCGGGCGAGACCATATCGTTTTCCTCTAAAGCTTTAGCCTGGCCTGAGGATGAGGTCTGGAGATTGCCAACAGAGGAATCAGTCGTGTTCCAGTACTGACTGCCAACCGCCCACCAAGGCTCCGACAGCCGCTGCCATACGAACATGTTAGGCGAGTAGGCATATCCATCTCCATTGGACATTGCTACAATGATCCGGCCCTGGGTATTCAATCTTGCAAAGATTACACCCGGCGCCTGCGTCAGATGCGGGCCTTGCGACGCGACGGCCGCATCCAAGACAGGGGCTAGGGACACTGCAGGATGAGGCGAAGACAGTGTCTTCAAGTTCCATACGTGGCACATGCCAATGGCTGAGATGCACAACAGCCACCATCCTCTGCAATCGATGATAACGGGCTGGGCTTCGACAACTAGCGCATTGAGTAGCCGCCTACCAGCCGGCGTCCAGACGTACATGGAGCCATCTTCACATGCGGCTGCCCAGAAGTTTGTGTTTCCAGTAAGAGAAAGTACAGCTTTAGGCAAGTAGTCCTGCCACAATGTCTGGCCGCGCTTGGTGCACGTTATACGCGCGGGATCACGGTCTTGCGCCCGACCAGTTCGGGATGGCCCAACAGCATTGCGCGCTTCTAACACAATGACGTCTTCGCGAGCAGCGTCGGTTCGGGGCCCAGAGCCCATGTCTCCTGTGTTGGTCTGCGGAGGTTCGCTTCCGTCTACGGTCCGAAGTATTACGCTTCGGACCATTGGCACGGCCAGCCTGACCTGACTCACTGATGTTGCTGGATTGATGATTGCAGGACGTAATACCTCGGGCGGCTCCGCTGCGCTTGGCCGGACGGCAATACTGGGGGTACTAATCCGTCTGCGCTATTCATGACGATAGGAGCTTGGCCGTCTCGGCTCGATCCGGCAAGTCTCTTCTCTATCCTCCTCTCCTCATCGCCCTCGATTTCAGCAAATTTGCGCTTGTTGCCTACTAACAGCCCGGCCAAACCGCCTTTAGGGAACCCGTCGTAGGGCTTAGAAAGGTCCAGAATGTTGTAGGGTGCGTCACTGCGAGCACCTTGAGCGGAAGCGGATAAGAGTTGCGTCTGCGGTAGAGACGACTCGGCCAGGCCAGATGATGCGGAGACAAGCAGGGGTTGAATGCGCTTCTTTCCATCCTTGGTGATCGTCACGCGTTGCTTCAGTTTGTCTATCCGGGGATCTTGCGTTGGCTGTTGAGGCGGCGGATCGCCATCAGGCACAACTGCTGTTTGACCATTCGTAGTGCTGACTCCGTTGGTTCTCGTGTCGCCGTTAACTCCGTTTGTGGTGGCTGCTGCGCTCGTCGCTCCATCCCCCATAAGCTCTCCCATCCTGCCCTGAACACCTTTCAGCTCGTCAGCCTTGCTGCTCTCCTCAAGCAACAGCGCGTCTGTTCCTTCGATAACGCCGGTTTTTCTGCCGGCGCCAAACTTTGACAGCATCCTCTCGCTTTCTTGAACTGGGGCAGGGTATCCGAGCTCTCCTGGCTCGAACATAGCTACAAGTATTCTGCCGTCCAGACTCGTAAGGAACACTTTTTCGCCGTCAGGTGACCAGGCCAGATCTGAAATGGACTTTTCGCAAAGCTCTTGTGTTATCACAAAGGGCCTGGCGTAGTTCGTATTCCAGATGCTGAGCGCCTTATCTTGCCCAGCACAAGCAATGACCGTGACAGACTGCACATTTGGAAGGCCATTCGCAGCGATTTGGGCCGCCGTTACTGGTTGCTGATAGAACATCCTCGGCGAAAACGCGCATACTGCTGTGGGGCCTTCGTGGCCTATGAGATTGATGTCGCTTGCCCAGGAACCGCGGTTGATGATTGCTATTGCGCCCACCGGTCCGTTGACAGCGTTTGGCGCAGCGATGTGGTTCCCGTCTGGCGACCAACTACACCTTCGGAAGTAGGTAGTCAGGGGACTTTTCGAAGGGGGCGGACACACTCGATTCCAGCACAAAATTGTTCAATTGGTCGTAAGCGGTGGCATTAGGCGGAGGTGAGGTAAACCGGAAGACTTTGACCGTGCGATCATCGCTTGCGGTTGCGAAGTATTTGTTTGCCGGGTCGAACGTAATGCCCTTGACGTGGCTCTGGTGTTGCGACAACGTCTTGAGTTTTTCGAAGGTATGCCCAGACCAGACCACAATCTTGGAGTCCAAGCCGACAGACACTAGGATAGAAGAATCGTATGACCAGCCCAAGTCTTGAACATCGTTGTCATGCCCGATCAGTCGCCGTAGGACGCGCCAGTTTTCCACGGGAGGTGGCTCGTTCGTACCTGTAAAAGCATTCAGCTACCATCCCAATTCCTTGTACCCTCTCCTAACATACCAAACGTCGATCCATGAGCCGGCGGATTTGGATCCAACACATAGACACACACAATCTTGTCGTCCGCACCAGAAGCCAAGTACTTATTGTTTCCAGAAAACCGAACCGCATGTATGGTTCCCGAATGGTTACTTATCGCCGCGAGCTGTTTCGGCTTGGTATAGTTCGGGTCTGCTGCATTGTAGATTGCTTCGGTCGACCAGATGCGTACATGGCCATCTACAGGAAAGTCTTAGCAGGGTTCTGGAGCAGCGCGCGTTGGTGCAGCTCGGCGCAAAGCGGTTTGCAATACCTCCAGCGGCCGTAACGAGGCGGCTTCCGTCCGGCGAGACATGGCAGCTATAGACCTCGAAGTCTTTAAGTTCTCCTAAGCAGTACAGCGTTTGGTTAGCGGATGCGCCTTGGGGCAGATTAACGCGATAGCTGCCGCCAACTCAGCTCCAAGACGAACCTGGATGGTTTAGCCATTCCGGCTTGACGATATGCATGGTTTTGGAGGCTCGTGTTGTTGCTTCGTCATGCTCAGGGAGTAGGGAGGAAGTGTGTTGCGCGTTGTGTCTCAAGACTGAACGAAATGTTGGATGCTCAGAGGTGATGGACGCGAGCTGACAGGAGTTGCGCGTGGAGCTCTAAATGATGCTTGGCACGAATGTTATGCACGCAAAATCGAACAGCACAGTAGTTTACAGTCACTATATAGTCTTGCTCCATAGAGCATGCCTATCTCTAGCTCTGCTACATGCGTGGTTCCTCCCAAAGAATCTCGGTGTATCATATGTTCACATATGACTCGCCGCTGCCATTTATCACCCCGGATCTGACCGTCCGACCTCTTAACGACGACACGCATGGATGCTGCCCATGAGATGTAAACGACCTCCGAACATCCACACTCGAAGCACATGCGGTCCCACAGGGCTTCAAAGACTTCGTATTGCAATCAGGTCGGATGCCGTCATTCCCCACCTCCAAGCTCTTAGTTGCGGGTTGTTCGCAAGCCGGCAAGCAGCACCTGCTGAAGAGCAGCTGGATCGGTCTTCCTACTACCCCTACGTCCTCGCAGCAAGAGTGCGGGTGCTTGGACCGCTTAAACCTCTGGGAAGGGGTGTCCTGTCATGTTGCTGATACATCGCGCGTGCACTTTCATACTGTGCAGTTCATCTTTGGCGTATAACCTTAGCCTTGCGCTTCTTGAACACGATACCAGTGGCCGGTGCCTCCTTCTCGGCTTTGATGTCAGACTCGGCAGCAGTCGCAGGTTCTGAATCGATCAATAATGAGGTCGCTCCCTCCTCTGATTCTTCCTTCTTGATCCTTGGACCTGGCTCGGCCTCCTCAGCCTGTTTCTTCACCGTGCCAACCCCCTGAGCAATGCTTCCAGATCATCGCCTGCATCTTTTGAACCCGGATACTCTTTAAAAGTCGAACCCCACCCTTTCCTCACAACCGTCTCCCCCGCCTCCTCCACCTCTTCCTGGCCCTCAAACTTGCGTTTCCGGACACCAATGTTCAGTGCCTCCGGCTTGACGTCCTCATCCTCTTCCTCCTTCTTCACACCCGGAAACACCGGCCTCTCCGCAGTGACCTGCCAGTCGCCCACCATTGCCATCTCCCGCCTAAACTCCTCCGGAATCGCAACACCCATTTCAGCCAGCTGCGCCGCCTGTCTCTTCCGCTCTTCAGGTGTGGCTTGCTTGGGCGGCGCGGCTGCCGGAACTGCTCCCTTGCGCTTCCATGGCGGATCACTTGATGCCGCGCCAGCTACCACGCCGTTCAGCCGCTCGACCTCATCTTTCGCTCGCTGCTTCTCGCGTTCTTCTCGCTCGTGGTTTCGGTGGAGATCGCGCAGGGATCGCTGGATGTTGTTCTGGTGCTTGGGCGTCGCTTCGTGCTGCTGCTTCTCGAACTTTGTGTCACGGACGTAGGTTTTGCAGAACTTGCACCAGTACTTTGGCTGAGGTGGCTATTAGGCTGGTGTTGAGGCACCTGGACACGGCGTCGTGCTTACCGTGGATTTCCAATATTCAGACATGGCGGTGGTTTGAGGTCAGCGCATGCTGTTGGCGCTTCTTGAGCTTCAAGACAGGTCAAGCGGGTTATGGGCAAGATATTGCTGCTACAGGCTGTGGAGTAGGTATGAGTGGTACCTTATGGTACATGAGTCGTGCCCGAACCTAAATGTCCGGGGAATGATGCGGCACCGAGTTTGGGAGCATGCCAAGACTGAACACTTGCAGGGTCACGTGGAGGTTCAAAGTAGCCTTGCTGTGCTTTGATGGTATTCGTGGATCTAGCATATCATAAGGCACAGAATGGAGTTTCGAACACGATCTGCAACGTCGCATGTGAGCTGGGGAGGGCTAAACCTAGCATTTTCAAATAGGCACCTTATACAATGATCAACGTCCTTGTTTGCACCATCACTGAGTCATGATATGCTCCTCTATCCGGCAAAGGATCGTGCTTGACGGGATGGTGATGAACTCCTCGACCGGCAGTCAGCCACGGCGAGCGGTGGCCCGGTGTTCCAACGTCCCCACGGCTTCTGACTCTGCTCTCTCTGCCCTGAAGCCACGCCTTCGCCTTGACAATTCCATCGGTGAGAACGCTAGGCATTCGGATCCTTGTCGCCGGTTTATTCTCAGACCTACCGCAGTCATAGCCGTACCATGCACAATCGTGCCATGCTGCGTAGCCAACACGGCGGTACTCTCCATCTTCACGCCCGGTTAGGATCAGGTCCAGTGTAAAAACTTGGTACTCGTCCTGGGGCTGAACTGCGCTTCCCTCAAAATTTGTAGGCGCATGTAAGACAGCGATGAAGGTAATGGGGATATCAGAGTGCACTACCTCGTCAGGGTACCACGCTCCCGGAATCATCTTGAAGCTGGCATCATTCTTCGGTGACGTCAGCGACGCAAGAGAAGAAAAACGAGGATCGAAACTCGGCAAGGGGTGTTTCCCGTAGCGGCACTGCGGCTTTGGGCCTCGCATGAGCTTGTAATTGGGGCTCACGTGGCTGGCTTCCCCAATAGCGCATGACCAGACCGACTTGACATAAACCACTCGGACATCGCCTCTGACCCTCACGCTCCCGGTTTGATGGGAAGCTGTGCCCTTAGTGTAGGCATCGATAATTTCGCAGACAGGCTTCAATTCTTCGCCTACGCAAATCGGCATCCGTGAATAGATGATCGGCACCATGACAGATGCCCAGGACCAAGATGGTGCAATCTCGCTCTTATGGCGGCTCGGAGGCGGGATGGTACACGCCCTTATCCTAGTGGAATTTCGATAGTACGGTTGTTCGAACGGAATGTACCAGAGCAAGCCATATTCGAGCTGATCCCTCCACAATCCTGCTAGGTAGATGTCGCCGGTTCGCTGATGAACGGCCTCGGCTATACCTGCGATTGCTATAAGTCTATCAGTCGAGTTGGTCATACCTCGACGAGTGAAGTCCGTGACTGCCAGGGACCAATGTTTCCAAAAGGAGCCGTCATGCAAAGTATACTGGATGGGCTCTTCGTTGCCAAGCTTCGAGAGGACAATGGGACCCTGTTCAACAGTCATGATGCCATAGCGGATAACCTTCATCTCCCCGGACTGCTGCGTCAATCCGCCAATCGGCCTGCCTCCGAGCCATGCGCAGATAAACACTCCCACCGAAGCTGTTCTTCATCGTAGATCAGCGCACGTGGCGAGAGTATTTGCTCTTGTAGTACCCAAGCTCTGCCGTACAGGGGTGGGTTCGGGGTCCTGCGTGGGCCCATAGGTCGCACTTGAACCAAAGGCTGGAACAGATCCTTGATGCTCCGGCCTTGCATGGTTCCCTGGGAGGGAAACACAACTCGAAGGAATACAGAGCGAGGCCATCTCTTTGAAAAAAGCAGCCTTGTGATCCATTGGAGGCATGAGCAGCCGCGATCGTCAACACAGCCTGACGGTATATGTTGCACAATTGGATGGACTCAGCCTCCCAATCAGCCTTCGAATCCTGTATAATGCACAGGGAATCCACCCAGAGGTAGCGTAGTCCTAGCTTCCTGGTGACGGTCACGGCGTCTTGGAAAGTCTTTGAGAGAGCTGGCATAGCAATTCGCTCTTCTCGCTCGCTCAACGTTTCCACTGTGGTTGTGATTATCTGAGCCTTGCCCCAGCAATGGCTTAAGGCGACATATTGCCGCTCAGCCATTGGAATGTACTGCTGCTTGGTGTTATATAGATAAGGTTTTTGCGATCCATCCCGAGGACCCACACTAAGCACTCGTGTTGGTATGAATCCATCCTTTTTCGAAGATGCACCGCATTCTGTGTGATTGGAAAGACAATCATGGAGCCAGGCAGAGGCCAACTCGAAACTAGCGTCTGATCCAGTGCTCCCGTTTTCCAGAGCGGTGCATCTTCGTAGAGCTGCAGCTAACGCTTCTAGAAGCGACATAATCAGCATTCGTTCCGTCCCATCTCTTCACCTGATGCACCTTTGGTTCTTTGGGAAAGTCTGTACTAATGATGACAAATTTCTTCCAGTAGAGCTGTGTGCCTATTCAAAAGCGCGCTCATACCACGAGAAGCTTGTCGATCGTAGGGTCGTCTAGCCAGCCGGTAATGACGTATCTCAACAGAGATCGCAACATGCAATACTGTCTTAGAGTCCTTCACTCTTCGTTGTTGTTGGAAGACGAGTAGTAACGAAGAGGAAAATTGACGAAAAAGAACCCGATTATCCACATACCTGACCTGGGTTGCTGCGCATAGATGGCGACTCTTCGCTTGACTACTAGTTCCTCTCGCGAGCGCTGGAAGAGGGCTGATAGGATTGGATATCCACAATCCAATGGATCAGTCTCAAGAGTCACAGAACAATCAGGTGGCAGGCGGCTCCACTCATAGTCGTTAAAGCTACAGCGGACGACTCTACATGTCACACAAGCATGCCAGGACGCTAACTCTAACTCGCCGCGGCTGCTGTGGAGAACGGAGCTGTAGAACACCCACGGGCTGGACTTGCTGTGCGCAAGGTCAAAGGGGTCGTAGTCGGCGTCGTAATTGATACGTTGCGCCACCTCGTTGCCGAAGACCTGACACTTCTGACAGAGCATGATTTGGATGATAGCCAAGCACTAGGGAAGGCTAAGTAAAGTGCCCGTGGTCGGCGCAAGAGAACAAGCATGGAAAACTCGTTCATTGATTAGCACGTTGAGAAGATACACGCTTTCCAACCAGTTCAAGGTTCGACGGGAGTGCGATCAGGTCGGTGGTTGACTGCAGGTGGTTAAGTAACCTTGGAATTCATAAGTGAGGTTCCCCTCGGCGTAGGGCTGAACGGAAGCCCGTGCATGCGGCTGAAGGAAAGTCAAGACTGATGTCACATCCAGTCACTGCCTAAATTCATAGCAGCCAGCTCGAAAACCGTCACTTGCTCTAGCTGAGCTACAAACTACTAACGACTGAGTCCAGGGTCCTCTGCTGGATCATGCCTTCTGTCTGAGACGCGTACCTCGTAGATTGCCCCTTGAACACACAATTCGGGCTTTTAAAAGCGGTTCTCGAAAGTTCTCTCTCAAGGTTTTCCTATTTGCTTCAGTTCACCTTCAACATTAGTCTTTCTCAAAAGTTCCGTTCCCAAGATGGCCCACCGTCAGAACGCCCCTTTCATTCCTCAGAATCCTCAGGAAATCCAAGAGCTGGTTCAAGCTCTTGAGTCACACAAGTCGAAAGGCAAAGGCAGAGGCGGCTTCTCGGTCAAGAAAGCTACATTCACTTTGCCGTCCGGACGCACTGTTGATTCCTGGCGGATGCTCGATTGGGATTACAAGAAACCGAATCTTCCTACCTATGCCCGAGGTCTCTTCACGTATGTCAACCAGGACGGCAAATACGAAATTGCCGTTCGAGGTTACGACAAATTCTTCAACCATGGCGAGGTGAGGAAGACCGAATGGTCGAATGTTGAGAAGAACACGAGGGGTCCTTACGAGCTGAGCGTCAAAGAGAACGGCTGTATCATCTTCATCGCCGGCTTGGACGACGGTACATTGCTCGTATGCAGCAAGCACTCGACTGGGCCACGGGAGGATGCAGACCAGAGCCACGCGATAGCAGGAGAACGATGGATAGACAAGCAGTTGAAGGCAATCGGGAGAACCCGAGAGGACCTTGCGAGGAAGCTGCGGGAGATGAATGCAACGGCCGTTGCGGAACTCTGCGACGACGCATTCGAGGAGCACGTACTTGCTTACAATCCTGAGTCCGCTGGGCTCTACCTACATGGCATCAACTTGAACTTGCCGGAGTTTGTTACTTATCCGCATCACATTCTCGACCGGTTCGCAACGGAGTGGGGTTTCAAGAAGACGATGTACGTCATGGAAGATGACATCCGCCAGGTCAAGAGCTTCCTGGACAAGGTTGCCGAGACTGGCGCCTACGCTGGTCGTGAAACAGAAGGCTTCGTCATCCGATGCCAATCTCGCAACACTCCCGACAGCCCGTGGGAGGACTGGTTCTTCAAGTACAAGTTCGAGGAACCGTATTTGATGTACCGTCAATGGCGTGAATGTACGAAAGCTATCATCGCGGGCAGACCACCCAAGTACAAGAAGCACAAGAAGATCACCGAGGAGTACCTGCAGTACGCACGCAAACGCCTCGCACGTGACCCCCAGCTTGGGAAGGCGTACAACCAAAATCACGGTATCATCAAACTCAGGAATGACTTCTTGCAAGAGCGTGGTCTCAAGGGCTCTGACATCATCCGCGAGGAGATCGAAAGCGGCGAAGGCGGGTCTACTGATGTTAAGAAGAACGTAGTCCTAGTGCCTGTTGCAACGATAGGCTGCGGCAAGACCACTCTTGCCATAGCATTGTCCAAGCTGTTTGACTGGGGTCACTTCCAGAATGACAATGTTCAAGGCAAAGGGAGACGCCCGCAGAGGTTTGTAGACGCTGTCTGCAAAGAACTGGGAAGCCATCCAGTGGTCATAGCTGATAGGAACAACCATCAACGGCGTGAAAGAGAGCAACTCATCAAGGATGTATCCCAGTTCATTCCCGATGCACGCTTCGTAGCACTGCATTATGTCCACGACCGCAGCAACTATGATCAAATCAGGAAAGCCTTGCGAGAGCGAGTCCTTAACCGCGGTGACAATCACCAAACCATCCAAGCGGTCACCAAAGGCGCTGACGAGGTCATCACCATCATGGAGGGATTTCTGGAACGTTTCGAGCCTGTATATCCAGACAGTCCGCCAGACGATGCTTTCGATCTTGTCATCAACCTAGACCCCACCGCATCTTCACGGGAGAACCTCGAGACCGTTGTTTCGCAGCTGAACTCTGAATACCCCAAGCTCTTCGACCACCTTCCTACTGGCGACGAGCTTGACGCTGCCATCGAAGCAGCATTAAGCGACTACAAGCCAGACATCAAGCACGATCTGAGCTTCAAGAAGAACGAAAATAAAGGCGGCCCTCAAAAGCGTCTCTCTTCTCAGCCTCATGCCAACGGACGAGATGCGACTCCGAGGCAACCCAAGCTCGAATACTTCGCCGTCCGCCTCCCCTCTCAGCGCATCAACGCCATTCTCGACGCCATCTTCAGAAACCAGGATCCCGAAACCGCCAAGTTCTACCGCCATCTCCAGCAATCTCGCCGCATCCAGCCTGAATTCCACGTCACGCTCATTCATCGCGCTTCCTCTAACGATCACGCTGAGATGTGGTCGCGACTCACCGATCTTCACACCCGTACGATCGAATCGGTCAAGAACAAGGAGAACGGCTCAGCTAACGCCCCTTCTCAGCCTTCGGAGCCGGAGCTTGGCAAGTGTAAAGTTCAGCTTGAGCGGCTGGTGTGGGATGAGCGCGTCATGTGCTTTGTGGTCAGGCTGCTGCAGGACGAGTATGAGACGGTCAATCCGGTTGCGCATGTCACCGTCGGCACTGCCAGCTCTGACATCAAGCCGAAGGAGAGCAACACTTTGTTGCAGAAGTGGCTGAGCGAGGGAAGTAACGAGGAGAATCGGATCAAGGAGATTACGGTCCGTGGGCATGTGGTGCTTGATGGGAGTGTCCGGGGGTTTTGCAAAAGTTCTAGGTTTAGAGAAAGTCTGAGAGAGGACGACATCTACGAAGATGCATGACGAGTGGCTCGGTGTTGCTGCTAATGGGTATGGGTCTACGAGAAGGCATGTGTTTAGTGGGCGACATGGCTCCTATGGCTTTGGAGATGAGTTATGATGTACGAAGTATGGATACCGAGCTTCGAGCATTTTGCAGGCGTTGTATCATAGCTTCTCTGCTTTGCATAGCACCGAGCAGTCAATATCTCAGGTTAGCTTAGCTGAGCTCACGTCTTAGTCTGGACTAAGCATGTTTAACGCAAGACGCCAACGGTGAGGCTGAAATTAAGTGTCGGGAGGAAACCGGGGACCAAGGCCGTTTTTGCGGGAGTGGCAGAACCTCCCTGTGCAGATCTCTCCCGTCACCAAAGTACCAGCACTACAAGCCCCATGTAGGTAGATAGGCACACCTCTAGCTTATCACAAGCATCTTTACTCCACAGACTTAACATGGCGCCACCGTAAGACTTTAACCGCCCACCTCGCCGCTCCAATTCTACCGAATCCCGCTCACGCACTCAGACCGCGCACCAAATCCCTCCCGCCGCCAGCCTTCAAAGCCTTCTTCCCCAAGCAAAAAACAACCGTCTACAGCGACATCCCGCCCGCGCGACCCAGCGCACCCCACAACATCCGCACGCTCGCATGGAATCCGCTGGGCACGCTCGTCGCGACCGGCGCCGGCGACCGCACACTGCGCATATGGAACCCGGAGAAGAACCAGGTCAAGAATAGCACGGAGCTCAGGGGCATGCGGGCGCTGTTGAGAGGGTCGCGTGGAATCCGGTCATGGAGGCTGAGCTGGCGAGCGTGGGGAGTGATGGGATTGTGAGGTTTTGGGACGTTAGGCAGAGGAGTGAGATTGGGAGGGTTGATGTTAGGGGGAGGGGTTTACGCTGGCTTGGAAACCGGACGGGGCGGAGTTGGTTGTTGGGAAGAAGGTATGCAAGATGATCCTTATGTCACCGAATTGCCCTGTTCTGGCCGGCGCATGCGGGTTTCATGCGCACCAAAGTCATGTAGCGCAGAGCACCTCCTTTCCATCACAACCGTACTAACCTCCCCACCAGGACGACACCCTCCTCTGCCTCGACCGTGCCAACCTCTCAATCCTCTCCACCCACCGCCAATCACTCCAAACGAACCAAACCTTCTTCGGCTGGGCGGGCCAACACCTCTTCCTCACAACCGGCGACGGCACCGTGAAAATCGCGCGCTACCCTCCACCCCCCGAGTCCAACTTTCCCACCATCCACACCCTAAACGGGCACACCTCATCCTGCTACTGCATCGACATCTCGCCCGCGGGCACCTACGTCGCAGTCGGCGGCTCCGACGCGCTAATCTCGCTCTGGGACACGACTGACTGGGTGTGCCAGCGCACGCTGACGAGCATCCAGGGGCCAGTGCGCTCGGTCAGCTTCTCGTTTGATGGCAGCTATGTTGTTGGGGGCACGGATGAGGGGAGTAATGGGCTTGAGATTGCGCATACGGAGAGTGGAGAGGCGGTGTGGAGGATTGAGGAGAGGAGCCCGACGCCGTGCGTGCAGTGGCATCCCACCAGGTATGCGCTGGCGTATAGTGTTGATTCGGTCGGGTTGAAGATTGTGGGGGGTTGGGTGGGGTGTGAGTGCGGATTACTACGCCCTTTTTGGTGAAGAGGTGGATGATACCTGGCTGGCAATGTTCATGCCTGGATATCTGATGGGAAATGTTCTTCTACTTTTTTCGCATTTCTAGCCCGCTAAGGCTGGTCTTAGCATTTGGGGTATTGGGCCGGCGTGGGACATTGTTTTGCTAGAAATGCGGTTTGATACCCGGCCGCAAGGTTTGGATGCTAAAGTGTTTTGGGAGGTTTATCGTTGAAACTTTCATCAGTTGTGTCCGTTTACCGCGGTGTTGATGCCAGCTACATACTAAATCAGCATGTTCCGGCGTCCTGCCCACCGGTTCCGTGAGCAATTGCAAAATATGATAGTCACACATCTTTGGATAGCGTCATATCATGGCTTAAGGCCAAGGTACCACTTTAGCTGCCTACTTTACGCATACCAAGGCAGGCATCGACAGTAGATGCGGGAGGCTTCTTTAACGTGTTTAGGCATCAATCTCTTCAACCTGACTGTGACATTATGTAGGTTGTTATTGTGAGCCAATGGAAGTGGATACAGATACTCGTACCCAGATCGTTAACCTCCAAAATATCTAATAGTGGAAGGATCTAATTAGTCTAATTGAATCGTCGAACAGAAGCCCAGATGTATGAGTAGGGAGCCGTGCCAGGCACGCCTGGCCATGTTCCTCTGGTCTTGAAAGCTTGCCACCCTTAGCCCATCCCCTCCCTCCCTCCCTCAGGCCTCCACGTTCCTGGACCCGCGCGACTGATTGGAGTCAATCTCTGTAGCATTGACAGCACGAATCTTAGCACTGCATCCTGCCTACCAACCCGTAATCCCTTGCCGCTGGCGAGCATGCAGCTGAAACCGCAATTGATCAAGGGTATATGTATGGTAGGTACCAAAAGACTCATCAACGGTCGAAAGAAGGACCACCTTGGCGGCCTGGAAGAGCCGGGCCGCTGGTCACAAACGTCGGTCGGCCGTCGCCTCGAGGGAGCAAAGATCATCAGGGGGTTGAGCTTGCTTCCTTCCAGGTTTCCAGATGGGTGGGCGCTCAGCAACTGCCCTAACCGTCGGGTCAGAATGCGATTGCCCAAAGCGCGTCGGCAATCGGCCTTTCGTCATAACGATAATTTGCCAATCAACATGGGGCACCTGCAACGAATTCAACTCCGCATTGGACAACAACAGCTCTCAACACCATTCCCTCCCGTCCGACTGCGATATGCCGCACCGCTGATCCCCATTGGCTCTCTCTCACTCAGCACGTTTTGCTCCGAATGGGCGTTGTAACACCCAGCCCTACTACCGCCCAAGCCCTCCCGCCCAGGCCAATGTCTCCATGTCCACCGCTTCTTCTGCCGCGCAACTCAAGAAGTCCTCGACTGCTACCCCGGTGAGGAGCAAGAGGCCTTCTGATGCCCGTCGAAATGGCTCTTCACCGACGTCGCCGTCCTCCCAGCACGATGCCGAGGTGACACCCAGAACCCTCTCGCAGACGGAGAGGTCCAAGACCGCTCCTCTCGCCTTGGATACCCTGTGGACGCCCGCTCTCGATCCTCCCCGCTCAGTGAGCGAGACAGTATCTTCGCTACCAATTACACATCGACGGACAGTCCCATCGACAACCTGAGTCCTCCTTCACGCGCACAAAACTCGATAAGAGAAGGCGCCACCGATATGGCTGCTTCACCTGTCAGAGCAGCCATTGACTGGCCTCTGCTTCACCAGAGGCCGCTTGCTACTTCACCGGAGTTGCCGGCATCACCAGACCTTCCGCTTATCGCCCAGAACTTTCGACGTAGCAGACAAAGCAGAGCCAGTTTGCCCATGCACGAGCACACCGACCTCTTAAAATACGTCTACACACCTTCAGGGCTGCGTGCTGAAGGCAAGGGTGATCACGACAGTCTGCCACCATTCATGAGTCCCGTCGACTCTCCGTATGAGAGGCCCACAACGCCGCACGACGACGGTCCCGCAAGTGCCTCACCAGGCATACTGCAAGCTACCGATGAGAGGCTGAAATACCGGTCTTGGCGAGAAGGGAACCCGACGTTGGGCGGAGGAGTTCCGGCTGGTATTCAGCTGCGCGAAGATGGTGACCGTTCCCGTGTCGACAAGAAGATTGAGGCGAAGCTACCGAAAGTAGAGCAGCCTGCAGTGGTCAGAAGCAGGAAGACAAGCCATTATCTCGGACTGTTCAAGGAGAATGACGCTGCTGAGGAGCAGAAGAGGAGAGAAGGATTGGCCAAGGAACGAGCTTCAGCTGAGCAGGCCATTCAAGAAGACCACAACGTTGAGGAAGGCAGTTCGCACGGACAGACGGCACAGTCTTTTCTCAAATCAAGAGGTGAGGAACCCGGTCGTACAGCCTCCCCGGATCCATACAGCAGTCAAGTCGATGTAAGCCATCCCAAGAGCCGACAAGTCTCTTCATTGCGGTCGACCCCACAAAACGTGCCGATTACCGAGCAGCCCTTCCTGAATTCATCGAACAGTGACCGTCCAATTGAAGGCAAGAAGCGTGGTAAACCTGCAATCAGCGATTCTTTAAGGTCTGCGATCCAGCGACCGCCGGAGGGTATCCCTCTAGAACTCCTGACGGAAATCAGAAATCACCACAATCTCACGCCGCGTGTTGAGCGAAGGATATCGTTCTCAACAAGTAAACCAACTGCAGAGTCTGAGCGCTCCCAAGAACCTTCCGCAAGAGCAGGCCCGCATCCCTCATTCACGAAGCTCACGGATTACTTCAAACCTGGCTTCGGAGAGAGGGACAGGTCACCAACGACCGAGGAGGACGACGAGTCTGAAAGGGAACAGATCTCTTCTGCGCTCTACATTCCCCATCGTCAGGTCTCTCCGGCGCGAGCGGAGCAAGCGGGGAGCTTGCCTTCCACGATCAACCGACACAGAAACAGCCTGGGTCAGCTAGATCGCCGGACACCTCTTCGAAGGGGTGGTTAAAGGAAGAAGCAGTGAGAAGTCCGGACGAGGTCGAGATATCGCTGCAATCTCGGGACGAAAACCAGTACCTCCATGGAGACTTGCACCGACGTACTACGCCTTCTGAGGAGGAGCTGCAAGGACAGCTTCATTCGCCGCCTGAATCCAACGCGTCGGTCACCGAATCGGAGTATGAGTCTATGGATGAGTCAGCGCGCTCAGCGTACGGCTACGAGTCCAGTGCTACTGACGATCCAGGAACGACTCCGACGCAAGCAGCACCGATCAGCCATGCGCCGCACCGAAAGTCGCATCGCAGCCATCAACCACCGGTGCCTCTCGGCGCTGTTGAACTCAAGCCTTATGATCACCAAGTTGGAGGTCATTCGACTGTCTACCGTTTCTCACGGCGCGCAGTCTGTAAGCAGCTCAATAACAGAGAGAACGAGTTCTATGAGACTGTAGAGCGGAATCATCCAGAACTTCTAGAGTTCCTACCGAGGTAAGACCAGTTTTGTCAACGCTTCCGAAGCTCCGAAGCTGAAACATCAGCAAAGGATTAGCGACGCTCTACGCGCCCATTCGGCCACAAATCTTTATGTAACAATGCTAACGTCGTAATGCTGTTACAGGTATATTGGAGTGCTGAATGTGACATACCGTAAAGCGCCGAAGCGGAAGAAGACTGTCAAAGAGGACAAGAAGGAGCCGAGCAACGATGCCGATCGCTCTCCGCAAACTAACGGCAATGCCCACTCAAAGAACCCGGACGGCTCTGAGCAGCAGCCCAATCCACCGCAGACGAATGGAGAGCCTTCTAATCACCAGCCCAGGATCGTGAGTCACTCGCAGCAGCCTATGCCTGTGCCCCAGGTTGTTTTTGAAAACAACAGGCACATTATACCAGATAGCCTTTTCAACGTACACAGGCGCGCATCTACCCCGAGGACTCAAACAAGCGATCCTTCGCTGCTGTCTCAGATGCATCGACGTCAGTTGAGTGATGTTGGATCACCAAACCGTGATCAGCAAGGGACTCTAGACGCTAACCCCAGGAGACCCTCCATGAAGCAGCACTCAAGCTGGGGCGCCACTACGGTCAATCGGAAGCTCCAGGAGCAGGTTCTGAAAGAGGTGTTCTCTCCGCCAGTGATCCATCATCATCGTTCAGGACGCGGTCGCCACAGCCTATCATCCAGAAGAGTAGGAGAAGAACCCGGCTCCGTACCGGGATCCGCACCTCCTGGCCGACGTAGCATTGCTGATGTGCATTATGTGCAGGAACGGTCTGATTTAGAAAAATCCACACTAAAACAAGCCCTGCGAACTGAGGCCGAGCGTCGACTATCCGCCGAAGACACTTCCAAGAGCTCGGAGTTTCCACCGAAGGAGCAGCAAGCTCGCGATACCAACGAACCGGCTAAACGAACTTCATCGACATCCCAGTCGCGTGTGCCACGGCGTCGTCACTCGGGTAGCGGCTTACGCAGAAGACCCTGCGATATCAACACTTCCAAGAGGAGCAACCTCGAATTTCACGAAGAAGAGGATTATGGAGGAGACGGAGAAGACGAAGTCTTCCCAATGGATGAAGACCCTAATGTACTGAGCAGGCATAGTAGCGGGTCTGTCGAGCCAGCATCGGTTGCAACAGGTGAGGACGTCAAAGCCTCCGGGCAAGCTACGAGCGGGGCTGTACCGGCGTCCAGTTCTATCAAACCGTCGACAGACCATGCCGAAGTGCCCACTGAAGAGCTTGCGGATGCAGGGCAAGCTCAAGTCCAATCCGACGAACGAGTGCAGCAGTTTCTACTGCTCGAAGATCTCACGGCCGGCATGTCAAAACCCTGCGTGCTCGACCTGAAGATGGGCACCCGCCAGTACGGCGTTGAGGCGGACGAGAAGAAGCAACGCTCGCAGCGCCGCAAGTGTCAGATGACGACCTCCCGCGAACTTGGCGTCCGCGTCTGCGGCATGCAGGTGTGGAACGTCAAGACGCAGTCCTACATCTTCGAGGACAAGTACTTTGGCCGCGACCTCAAAGCCGGCAAGGAATTCCAGGACGCCCTGACGCGTTTCTTCTACGATGGCGTCGGCTACTCGGCTGCCACAAAGCACATCCCGGTGATCCTGGAGAAGATCTCCCAGCTCGAGCGCATCATTCGCAATCTGCCCGGCTACCGCTTCTACGCCAGCAGCTTGCTCATGCTGTACGACCGCGGCGACGGCGAGCCTGACCTCAAATCTGCTGCTCCCAGCCGCCGCGCTTCCTTGGACAAGTCCGTCAAGACTACTGAAGACCACAAGAACGGAGGGGAGATCAAGCTCAAGATCGTCGACTTTGCGAACTGCATCACGGCTGAGGACGCGCTGCCGGAGAACATGTCTTGTCCGCCCAAAGATCCCAACGGCGTCGACCGCGGCTACCTTCGCGGCCTCCGCAGTTTGCGCATGTACTTCCAGCGCATATGGCGCGACCTTAATGACCAGGAGTGGATTGAGAGGGGCGAGGTGGAGGGAATGGCGCGGAACATCAATCACACGATTCCGGTGCCGGGATGGGATGATTCGGTCATTGATGAGGATCCGGGTGATGTGAGTGTGTGAGATTGGTATGAGGGGCTGAGCATGAAGAGATTGGTATGAGCACTACGGCTGTTATGGCGTCATGATTATATGGCATTGGTAGGCGTGGGTCTTCAGGTCTTTGGGCTTTTCAGATCTTCAGGTCTTCAGGTCTTTGAATCACAGCGCTGCATTCGTTTTTCTGCGCTTAGCTGCCTTCCTGGTCTTTCGAAGCGGATCATACCGATCATAGTCTGGTGTCGGTTGGCGTGTCATCCGGCGCTTTGTTGAGCGGTTTTTCCCTTGTACATACCTGGGTAGCATGGATCGGTGAAATGTCTTTCTTCGTCTTGGTGTAAGCTCTCGTGGCCTTGTGCGGCTTACCAAAAGACGTTCAACTTGATCGGAACAGCTACAAACTTTTCTCTGATAAGGAGTCATCGACTTACTTCGTATGGGACCGGTTGCAGTGTGAGTGATGAGCTGTTAGCTTCGAGAACAAGGATATGCAGTGCTATTGGCATTGAAACGGTATGAAGGCAGTTGCAGCAAAAGTGATCAGGAACTACAGTTGCTTGAATGCTCCATCAGGTCAGAAGCGAATCAGTGCAGCTAGGGCTGGAAAGACATCCAGTCACGCGCCTCATCACAAAGACCGAGCCAAAACTTTCTTTTGATACATTGAAATCCTTGGTCATATAGAATCTGTGCTTGGTAGTTCTACTACTGCTTAGTGAAGCGGTCTCGACAGATGGATGACCAAGGAGCGCTGCAGAAACACGCTTCATGTGAGTCTGAGGCAGCTTCTATGAAAGTCTTCCGATGACTTCCACCACGTCACGTTTGACCTTCTGATAGCTCCTGGTTGTCTGGTAGGCGTACTCTCCAGTTCCGATCGGTAACCTCCATCGCGGCTAGAACGCTCAGATCCCAAACTTTCCGCACCTTACCATCGAGTGAGAGCCTGACTCGCTGAACTCTCTCATACAAAAGCCTGCCATGCGCTTCCGCATCCTCAGCCCTGGAGAGCAGAATATCCATGCCGAGCCTCATCGCGCTCATCACCGCTTCGGGATGCAGCGTTCCAGTGTCGTCGCTCCGACGCCTTATGGACCTACGGAATGCCCTCTTCACCGGCTCTCGTGGGCTGAGGACATTAAGATTCAGCGTTCCTAGAGTGATGACCGGATACTGGGCTAATCGACACCGGCCGCGCCATTCTGGCCCATACGACAGGAAGCGTTGGATTAGCGCGTGCAGGCCCCAGACCATTTCGCCGGGCCCGCCGTCGCTGATCTGCCAGCCTGAGCGCTGCTCGCCGCAGTCGCCGAAAATGCGGAAGGTGACTGACACCTTGTCGATGTGCGGATTCACGGCTGGGGTGCTCGGGATAAGGAGCCAGGTTGGGTAAAGCCGGACTTCATCTGCGATCATGATGTCGAGAACATAGCGAGATCCGCGGGTGGCGCTGAGGTAAGACAGCATGGCGAGGGTCTCATTGCGGACCTGGTGGTTCAGGCGGAGGAGGGAGCGGCTGGCGGTGAGAGGGAGAGCGCGCGGGAGGTAGTTGCAGTAGCTGGATTCGATATATGGGGTCTCGTGTTTGAGAAGTTCGGCGGAGTTCCCTTGGTAGCATTTGGGCGATGATGGTGCGGCGTTTGGTGAGTCGAGCACGAGTTCGTAGATCTGATCGCGGAGCTCGCGCGGGAGGCCGAGGAAGGAAGACATCAGGACAGCTGCTGGAAAGGATGGAGATTGAAGCCTGGGACGAACCCAGCTTCCTTGGCCGGTTTATATATTGGAAACGAAGCTGCAGCCTGATTCCTTCGGTACAACGCCCTGCACTACTCTTAGCTCATGAACGCGGCATTCAACAAATGCTCAAGTGATATCATGAGTGTGATGAGCGGTTCCTTGACTTTGACATATAACCCTACCTTCCTAAGCTGCACAGAAGCATAACGATAGTGGTTGCTGTGACTGTTAGCCGAACGACACGCTCGCTGAAGTCACGTGATGGCTCAATTGTAACCTCAACCCGTCAAGCGCCAAATCATAAGTTAACCTTGCGACTTCTCTTCGGCAGTCCTGGCCTCGAAGCTTCACTTTGTCATGCGATGTGAGAAGATTGGGAACTCGAACGTTCCAAGATGCTTCTCTTAAAACGCCCCAGCGGTTACGACAAGATGCAAGACAGCCAGGAAAAGTCCAGCTGAAGTTGGAGGACTCCCGGTGAGTCCGAATTATGTTCTCCACAACCCCTCGGCCGGCTGGTGGTGCGGCCCGGCTGGTGGTGAGACACGCTATGCGCGGACTTACATAAGTCTCCTCGTAAGTACGAACTTCCGATATTCGTGCTACGGGAGACTTTCCACCAATTGCTTCGGAGATCGGATCTTAGTTATCTGTCGCCGTTTCAGATGCCAATCCACCTTCACAATATCGTGGGCTCTGAAATAACATAAAGGTGGTTGTTATGCGTAGGTATGGACTCTGCTGACAAACTTTAGTGGGAAAGCATAGGTGCGCATGCCAAGCTTTTGCAGATCCTTTTGCATACAGCAGATGGCGTCTCTTCATTAGAGGGATGTTTTTGGCCCATACTTTTTACGAGCCGCATTTGAAGGCTATGATGAAGCCTGTAAAGTTTTAAGCTCTGCTGGGGTTTACACAATACAATCGGCAGTTCATTTCGATCCAGTGTGCAGAGTTGAGATGCGATCTGCAGAATCCCTCTAAGTAGCTGATATTACCATTGTCAAGCTAACGCCAGGCGCTTAGAAGTTCTTCTCGTCCTACACTGGACTATGAAAATCATTCTATATGAAGAGCCCCATCGAAACCGGGGCGGACTTCATTTGATCCTCCTGAATCTCCTGTATGAGTGCATTTCCCGGATAATCTTCCAGATCTAGATCCATGTATCCTCGCGAAGCCCATTTCCTTGCTGCTATGAAAAAGGAGTGGCCGTTGATACTAGCATCACTAAGTATCCGCAAGAGACATTGACCCGCAGATTCTGCTTCCGCAAATTGCACGCCCGCTTGGGTGACTTGTGCGAAGGCTTCTTCGGACAAAATTTTGGTTTTGATATACCTATCTCCGTCAACAAGTGGGACTTTCAAAAGCTTGACTATGCCTACCACGGAGAGATTACGTTCACGCGACTGCCATAGTAGAAAGCCGTCCTTCTCAATGAATGCATGATACCTCGCATGGCCCATTTGGTGGCAGAGTACTGAGGAATCCGGAGACAGTCCAGGAATGCTGCTCCTGAACCGATCAAAACCAAACAAGTATCGTCTTGTGTCGAGGAAGGCTTCTGTCCATTCTGCTTGACAAAATAATGAAGCGCCAGTTTGACTGTATACAGCGTGCCCTTGACGTTGACGTCGATCGTACTCAAGTCAGGCTTTTCCGGTTCTTGATTCTCACCTGTGATACAATCGTTAGCGCAAAATGTCGTTCTATCGCTGGAAGCCGGCTACCGGAGTATGAGAAGACATCATCTTGCCGGATAACGCCGGCATTAGCTACCACGTAGGCAATCTTCCCTGTCGGAGAAAAAGATGCAGCTTCACGAAAGAGTCGGACTTGGTCGTCCCACTTGGTGGTATCGCATTCGATAAACTTTGTGATTCTGGAAGGTTGATGTTCAGCACACAGCAAAACAACTTGGATGACAGACTTACCCAGGAAGTTCAGCTGCCAGTTTCTTTCCTCCTGCAACGTCGCGGTCTCCGATACAGACGGTAACTCTGATTGTCATGTTAGCGACAATTGATCTCGATGGCGCCATGGTCGCTGTCCCATACCCCACGGCGACGAGGGCGCGAACATAAGCTTCGCCGATACCATTGGCACCTGTTCTTAAGTCATTGAATGCACTCGTTTTCTACATTCAAGGAGCCTTACCTCCAGTCACAATGGCTGTCTTTCCCTTGAGATTGCTTGGATCAAAATCCACGTCGCAATTCACAGGACCAGTATGCCTATATCCTTCCATTTCGAAAGAAGATTATTCGAACACTGAGTCCGTTGCTATGGTAATAGAGGTATTTCTAACGATCGCGAAGAGAAAAAGAGCATTAGAGTGTCACCAAGTTGAGTCCGGCAATGCTTGCCAAGTTTATAATGAGCTGAGGTTGTTGGAAAGAGTCGGGGAAATGCCAAGGGTGACGGCAGCATGAGGTTCGTGTTGTGGCTGTCCAGGCTTTAGACTGTCAGCAACTTGCAGCTGTCAGCAACTTGCAGCATTAGCAGGGGCTCACTTCGCCTGCTGTTCGGTTATTGGTTCTATCAAGAGTGATTGATGGGTCAGTCGTCGGAATGCAATGCCACTTGCTCCTTTCGATGGTCAATGCCTGAGAGCAGCGCTCTCGCGGCTGAACATGGCAGTCTTCTCCAAGGTTCAACGCTCCCGAGCCCAACTGGGCTGCGAATGTTCTATGATCCGCCAAGATGGTGCTCAGGACCTATTCAGCAAAGATCTGCAATATAGAGTGCACGGTGGTACGGTGATGGCTCCCCATTAGGGCGCAGTGCGCGCTCTGTCATCATCATTGGCTAACATCTGAACAGATAAAAGGCCGCAAGGTCGCAAGGCCGCTATGGCGGAGCAGGGCAGAGGTCGTTGGGTACGAGCTGCTGATCGGACTACCGTACCTGGGGAGTTCGAGGCTACTAGGATGAGTTGATTCGCAATCCGTCAAATGGAGGGCGCAAGAGCAAAAAGTAAACGGGTGGTTTGAATACTTCCCTTGTCATTGTAAAAGATTTTTCCTGGCACAGAGTCAATTATATTCTCCAATTTTTTTTCTTTTTTTCTAGGGATGCATTCTGTATCTGGGGGCAAATATCATAGACTTTTCAATTGGGGCAATGGCATTTTGGGTGTTAGTCTATAAATCTGAACCTTATGTCTCCTCGACTCGAAGCAATTCCGGCATCTAAGGCTTGCAGACGCTGCTGAACAATAGGAAGTCTTTCAATCTTTCTAGCTGCTCAGCTTGCCTACTCACGTTACTCATGTTCCCAACAGTTGCACTCTCTCATGTGTCCTCGCGTAGTGTCGACTTTCAACTTTTGGGAGCCATCTCTAGTCAAGGCATCGATCTAATTTGCATATATCTCGCTGACGGGAGTCCCTGAAAGACTTGTGCAAGCCATAAACACTATGCTTCAAGCTGAGGTTCGCATTATTGTTGACTTGAATTTAGTACGCCGCAAGATCCTTATTCAGGTCGGACGCAACGATTTGGTCATCGGTGATCTCGAGATGATCCACCATAACGTAACCGATATAGTTTTGCAATCGATAGAGCGTTGCAACTAGGTATACTTGGTGCTATCTGACTTCAAGTTTCCGTAGTTTCTGGCGACAGCCGCTTCTCTGACTAAAGTGCTAGATTTTGAAGGACTCGATCGATTGCGAAACTATATCGGATACGTTAAGTGTAGACGGTGAGCAAGCTACCCGCACGCGGATGGTGCGCTACGATGATGCATCCTTCCCGCGAACCAGCTGCGGCTTCTTTACTGCCCACTAGTTTGGCGATAGAGACCAAAGGCTACGACCACTCGCCGGTTACTAGGTGTGAACCTCTTCAAGCCATCCCATTCTGTTGCTGCTGAGCCTTCTCCTGCTTCCACTTGTGCGCCATCTGGAGCAACTTGCTCACACCAGCGTTGCCCTCGTCGTCTGGGAAGACGTAATCGGGGTACTCCTCGAACGAGCCGTCGTCCAGCCTCCTCCTCTTCTTGACCTTGCGCGGCATCATCTTCTCCACCTTCTCAACATCCTCGGAAGAGCCATGCGTGGTTTCAAAGACTTCCACGCGTTGAGTAGGGCGACGCGCTGTGTAACGTTAGCTGCTGTTCCTGGATAAAACGGTTGGTGGCGGTAGGACTGCATGCATACCTCTTCCTTAAGATCCTTCTCCCGCATACTCTTGTAGGCCCTCTGGAAGATACTCCTTGCCCTGCTCTTTGCCTCTTCACTGACCGGCTTCTCCTCGTCCTCATCGCCTTCCTCCTCCTCGTCCGGCATGTTCAGCTCCATCTGTGCATAGCTGATCCATACCTTGACATGGTTCGTCTTCTCAAGTAACCTTTCGTACAGCTGCCTCGCGCGGTCGTACTCGCCCTCGTCGGTCTCAAAATCGATGTAGTTTTTCCACAGCAGCTCTGGCATATCAAGCTGCTGCTGCGAAACGGCCAACTCCAGGATGGCGCGCGCTCGGTCGACATCATCAAGACCTCGCTCGAGCTCGGCAAACTTGATCCAGGCCTGCGAGTTGGTAGGGTTGAACTCTATCTGCTTCTCATAGAGCGTCCGACAACGGACGAACTCGAAAAGCTTGAGTTCGAGCTCGATGTAGCCTTTAAACAGTTTGTCTTTGGGATGCATCCCAATAGCTCGACCGAGCAGCTTGCGTGCTGCTGACAGCTGCCCTTGTCTAATCTCAAACTGAGCGGCTAGCAAGTGGACTTTGGCGAAGGTGAAGTGCTTAGGAATCAGCTTAATGCAAGCCGTGTAGATCTCTCGAGCTCTTTGAATGTCCTTGGCTTCTAACTCCTCGTAAAGCGCGTAGAAGATCCAGAGATAGATATATCGCCGCCAATGTCGCTTCTCCTGTGTCGGTGGAACCTGCGCAATCGCCCGCTCGTAGACATCCCGTACTTTTTCAACATCTCCGGATGTCTCCTCCAATCGGGTCCAGTCGATCCAGACATCGTAGTTCTTCGGCTGCTCCTTGACCTGTTCCTCGTACTGCACCCTCCGCTTTGCCAGAATCACATCTTCTACACCCTCTCGGTCGCCGAACTGCTTCTCGAAGGTAGTGTACTGCTTGTGTAATGTTACGGATTTCGACCTCGGCATGCGATCCAGCGCGTACCGGTATATCGCTCTTGCCCTCTCGTACTCCCGGAGTTTCATCTCGAAGCGCGCGTAGGCGATGAAGAGCTTCTCGTCCATGAATTCCTCTCCCAGCGTCTCTATAGCCATACCAAACACATCGCGTACGAGATCAGACGTGCCGTTCTCTTCCTCGAACCTCGCCCATTTGATCCAGTTCCTCGGCTCCGGATGCACCACCGTAAAGCGCTCAAAAATGGCCCTGGCTCTCGCAAACTCGCCGTACCGCTTCTCCAACTTGATGTATGCCGACCACGCATTCTCATCCGGCTCCCACGCCATCCATCTCTCAAACACCTGTCTCGTGCCCGCCACATTCTGCAGCGTCTCCTCCATATGCACATAGCGATACCACAGCTTATCTACCCGCGGCAAAATCGTAACCGCCCTATCCAGCAGATTCCTCGCATGGTTGATGTTCCGGTTCCGTATCTCCGAATCGATGTACCTCAACCACAGCGCCACATTCGTGGAGTCCACATCCAGCGCCCGTTCGAATATACTCCGCGCTCTCCTAAACTCTTTCTGCTCGAGCTCCCAGGCGGCATAGCGCATCCAGTTGTTCATGTTGATGCGGTTGCGCCGGACATAGTCCTCGAACTCCTTGCGCTTGCGGCCCTGGAACTCATGGAGCTCCTCGAGGTCCGCGAACCGCTGGGTAGGGGCCTGTAGGCCGGGCTCCTGCCGGTCGACGGCTTCGCGGAGGAGCTGCTCGGCGGATATTTGCTGCGGCGCGGGCGCTTTGTTCTTGACCCTAGGGGGCCGCGAGAGGACTCCATGATGGGCGGTGTGTTGTAGCTGGAGATGGAGTGGTAGTGTAAAGTAGTAGAGTGACGGATGGAGTGACGGTCTTCAGAGCTAGGATGAGGATGGCGATCAGCGGGAAGGAACTAATAGTGGTGGGAGGGAGGGAGGATGGACTGAGTGGGTGATATGCTATGCGCTTCAGTACAATCAACAGCCATAGGTTGAAGAAGCTCAAAGTCGAGACGGTGAAACTTTATTCCGCAACCACGCCAAGTATCGTGACGCGCTGGGCGTTGAGCCGCAGCTTCAATCCGCCATAGCTTTTTCTCGCCATCGGCTTCAATATTCTGCCAGCTACCTACATACCAGCACTCCGAACCACTCCGAACCACTCCAGGCGCGCCGAGCTTCTGACACCCGATATCTGCAGCCGCAGCACTCCACAAGACCAGGCCCGCTATGGCGACTTTGGCGGACGAGCTTCTGAACGACTTCGAGGAGTCGGGCTCAGAAGGCGAGGATGATCGCGCAGAAGACTTTCCGCTTCACGATGACATTTCAGCTCCCGCAGCAGCAGATGGAGTCAGCCAGAAGGCGGCCGCCAACGGCATAGAAGCTGGAATGGAGCTCGACGATGATGAGGAAGAGGTTGACGAGGACGAAGAGATGATGAACGGTGCAGCTACAGCCGGGAAGGCGGCAGAAGCTGAAGATGAAGAGGAAACCAAGGCAAGGGTGGAGAAAATGCAGCTTGGGGGAGTCAACGACGTGCGAAGCGTAGCAGGGCTCATGAAAACCCTACAGCCAGTTCTGGAGGTTAGTACCGCCCCTTGTCCTCAACCCTCCCCACTATATAAAGTATGCGATTTACATCTTGTTGAAGAAGCAGCCCTGACGAGCCGCGCCGTCTTACAGAAAATAGCCTACTATCAAGCTTTGCCGCCGGAGAAGCAGACGAAGAACATCGGCTCGATCGAAGATAATCCCGAGTACAAGCTCCTCACACAATCGAACACACTGTCGACTTCGATAGACAGCGAGATCATCCTCGTCCACAAGTTCATCCGCGACCACTACTCCGTCCGTTTTCCCGAGCTCGAGAAGCTCATCACCAACCCGCTCGACTATGCCAAGACCGTCGCCATCATCGCAAATGGCCCCATGGACATCAAGTCCATTCAAAACTCCACCGACAACATTGTGGGCCAGTCGCTGCGGCAGATCCTCGAAGGCAGCGCCCTCCTCTCCGTCATCCTCCAAGCCACCGACTCTAAAGGCCGCGAAATGACTCCTCCGAACTTTCCACCGTCCTGCGCGCCTGCGAAATGACGCTGCAACTCGACCGCGCCAAAGGCATCCTAACCTCCTACGTCCAATCGCGCATGAACCTCTTCGCGCCCAACCTTACCGCCCTCATCGGTTCCCTGACCGCCGCCCAACTCCTCAATTTCGCCGGCGGCCTCACCGGCCTTGCCAAAACGCCCTCCTGCAACATTCCCCGCTCGGCTCAAAGAAGCAATCCGGCCTCGGCTTCGCGACCAACGTCGGCATACGACACCAGGGCTTCCTGTACCAATCCCCCATCATCAAGGGCATCCCGAACGACCTCAAGAAGCAGGCCATGCGCATCGTCTCCGCCAAAGTGATCCTCGCCGCGCGCGTCGACCACGTCCACAAATCTCCTGATGGCTCCGCGGGCGAGGAGTTCAAGGCTCAGTGTCTCGAGCGGCTCGATAAGCTGACTGAGCCCCCACCTAACAAGGGCGTCCGCGCGCTACCGGCGCCGGATGATAAGCCCAGCCGTAAGCGCGGCGGCAGGAGGGCCAGGAAAGCGAAGGAGGCGACGGCCATGACAGATCTCCGGAAAGCGCAGAACCGGATGGCCTTCGGTAAAGAGGAGCTCGAGGTCGGGTACGGCGCCGGCGACGGCACAAAAGGGCTCGGCATGATCGGACAGAGCAACGACGGCCGCGTCCGGCAGACACAAATCGACCAGCGTACGAAAGCGCGACTGTCCAAGAAGAACCCCGGGTGGGGCGGCGCGACGCCCGTCGGGGGCATGGCGTCCTCTTTGCGAGGCTTCGGGCAGGGCGCAGGCAACGCGACGGTGCTGAAGGGGTCCGGGCTCAGGACTAGTGGGGTTGGTGGGGGCGCGGGCACGGCGTCGACGATTGCGTTCACGCCTGTGCAGGGGCTTGAGCTGGTGGATCCGAAGGTTAGGGAGGAGATGGGGCGGAAGAGGAAGGCGGAGGAGGATCGGTGGTTTAGTAGTGGCACGTTTACGCAGATCGGGGGCGGTGGGGCAACGGCGGGGTCGGCGAAGGTGGATTCGGGGGGGTTTAAGGTCCCGCAGTTGCCGCTGAAGAAGAAGGTCGATACCGGGGCGACGAAGTAGGAGGGCTTCGCTTCATGGGTCTGGGTGGGGATTTGCATCGGCGGGGAGGCACGGCGTTTTGTTTTAAGGGCTATGAGCATGGAATGGAGTTTACTGCGCTCTAAGCAGATGGGTATCTGGGTCTGGCGATTGCTTCTATGCCTTCGTGGCGCTGCTGAAGCTTGTGGTCAATATAATTACACATGGTGGATAATCTTCACCATAGGAACAGCAGTTCACCCTACGCTTAGCTTGAATCTGAGTGCAGGAGGCTTTATTCAACTTGAACATGGGTTTAACAGCTCTATGTTCCAAACACTAAAGGCTTTCTAAGATCTCATGATTCCATTACCTCCACAGCAGCTAGTGATAGGATGTAACTGCATGAAGTACCCCGGGGACTTCAACCCTTCCACTGTTGCATTCAAGGCAATTGAAGTGGTGGCGTGGACTGAGATCCTCAAATGGTGCGGTGTTGCAACCGGTGGTGCTGAGCGCGTAGGTAGAGTTTCCGTCAATCTCAGAACTCCTATTACGAGAGTGCTAGCGATCTAGATAGTACTTCAGTATCTTAATGCTCAAACACCTCAGTCATCTTAGTCGCCGTAAAATACGACTTACGCTGAAGGTCCTAGCCTCAGACTTGAGCCGTGAATCGCATAGATTGATGTTATGCTGTCACCATGATAGTACTACTTCCAAACTCCGGTCAGCTGCGTCAGCTGAATGTGGAGAGCCGTTCAAGCTTGCAACCTTGATGTATCTACCAACAAAATGCAGACGTTCGACAGAGAGTCGTAACGGAGCTGTAGTCGCAATCTCAAAAGTGCTGTTGGAATCATGGTCGAAACTTTTAGATACTGAAGTCACACCTCGGAGGCCCCAGGTGATTGATGCATGAGAGCGTTCAACTGCTATAAGACCAGATAACGCTTTACCCTCGCCGAATCAACCCGGTATGCGTGCCACCACATGATGGCGACTTCGGCTTGACTGCACCTCCGTGTTAAATATGTCACCTAAGAAAGGGCGGGACAAACATAGATTACCAAAGATAAGCTGGCATCTTGAGCAAGAATGTCACAAACTTTACGGATTGTCACGCATTAAGGTGGCCACATCGAGAGTCATGAAGAGAGAAGCGCCTTTCATTGTCCATAACCAGAAGATTCGCCCCGAGATAATCAAGCCTTTTGATCCGCCAACCAAGATCCCTGAAGTGCTCAAAAACCCGAAGCCCCAAAGTCCGAGTGAGCCCATGCCCACATCGTATGAGAACAACTCGGCAGAAGCGCCATGAGCAATGTGTCCATCCCCAATTGCATCCAACGCTTTTTGCACCACCATCAGCCGTAAGAGTAAAGCAAGAGCCAAGAAAGCGCCCAGATCACAAATACACTAATGCTCTAACGCCAGCAGTATCCAGAATGAACAATATGCAGTGGAAAGGGGATTAGATGACGGTGCAGCTAGGAAAGAAGTGCATGCTAAAAGAAAGGAAAAACGCAGAGTAAATGCAGCAGATATATCCAGGAAATTGGAAGGGGAACCCGCTCAACGGATGCCGCTATGTTCCATGTGCTCGTAGGTATCGTAAGTCGTCGTCCGTGAGGTGTCAGAACCAGAAGGCTGCTGGCGAAAGGAGAGAACCAAGTTGATTGTTGATAGTGGGGCGTGATGCAGGATTGGAGGGATGCCTGATAGCTTACATCCCTCTCGCCATCAGTCAAAGTGCGTACTGGGTCTCGTACTCAGGATCGGAGTCGGGCGCATCGGGGTCGGGCCCGAGGAGCTCTCCGGGGCGCTCTGGGATGCCGTAGACGCTGCGATCGACATTCCAGAACACAAACGGACCAGAGTACATCTGCAAAGCCAACAGCGTCAGCCAAGACTCTCGTTCAAACATCCGTGATGCTCTTACGTTCTTGCTGGTAAGAGCGGTGTCATCCGGACTCCACCAGCGTCCAACCATGATCTGGCCGCCCGGTAAGACCACGCCTTCGTATGCCCACAGGGCTTCCTCGTCGGGTCTGCCCTGGCTGTCGAAGAAGAACTTCATCATGGTCATGCGCTGCCAGCCCGGAATGTCGTTCTGCCATGGGAGAGGGTTGAGCCAGCCGGCTGAGTAGAAGTCCCTGGAGGCGAGCGGGTTAGCACTGGGACACGGAAGAGCGGCGTCGAGGGAGGTTACTCGTCGTCGTAGCCATCGCCGTTGAAGTAGATTGATCTAGGATCACCGATAGGAAGGGTTCTGGAGCGATGCTGGGTACGCGTCTTAACTGAACTTGTCGGCTTAGGTAGCGACTGAAGATACTTCTCGAAGAGCGGCGGCCAGGTCGGGAGATGCTTGCTCGGGAATTGAAGATGAAGCGTCTGTATAAAACTCGTTAGTGAGGACTTGAGCGTACGAAACGGTTGCAGAAGGCAAGCCAATGCCCCGAGTGAAAGAGAAAACAGGGCCTACCTGGATGGCGCGGTCCGGCTGATCGACGTTGTGGTCTGGGTAGATGTTGTTCCCATCTTTGTCCGACCGAAGCGCCTTGATTTCATTCCGGTCGAGGTAGGCTGTGATAAGAAGCTCCGATCAGCACTCTGATTGCCACTCCGTCGTTTTAGAATTGCTTACCATACGTACCCCTCCAGTGAATCCCCAACTTGTAGGATCCATCCTTGAGCTTGCGGTTCCAGGGGTGAGGCCGCTCCAACGGCCAGAGAGTCTCCATCGGCTCGAACAGAGTGTTCTCATGTTCGCGCACCATGTGGTATCTAAAGAAGTTCATGATGTGAAGCACGTACTCCACGTTGACTTTCTGCTTGTCAGTGCCGGTGAAGATCGGGTAGTTGCACATGGACTCGTAGGCCATCTTCTGAGACGTAGGGAACTGGAGGATCTCGGTCCCGAAGCGGGAGTGGATGCACCAGTGGTGGCACACAAGCTGAACGGTGGCAAGGAGGCTGTTCAATTTGCCGGATTTTCTGTGAGGACAGAAGATGTCGGTCACTAGGTTCGTGCTCAGGATGAAGCTGTGGATCGCCTCCAGATTCTTCGATGTAGGCATGCCGCCTTCGTCTGGCATATAGAGCTTCGGATCGGCTTCTGAGAAGTGAGGAGCGTTAGCATGCTATTCCGCTCATAATGGATGCGGGCGCGGAGGTCTGAGTGTGAGCTGCTTGCTGGATCTAGAAGCAACACGGACTCTTGGATACAGCGTGGCCTCTCAAACCAGAGTGACTGCGCACACCATTGTGCCCCTATCGTTGTTCCTGCATGTCAAGCAGACTAAGACAAGGCGGTATTCCGCATACCTTTGATGAGATCCTTCAGGATATTCAAGCATGTCGTCTCGCTGCGGGTGTTACCGTATACGAAGTGGGCACCACGCTTCAGGCACATGCGGCGAGCTTGGTAGAGGTCCTTGTATTCCGCCGTGCTTGCGAACGGACGGTCAACTGGATCGAAATGCTTGTGGAAGCGCTGGCGCCAGAATGAGTAGTGATCGCCATCGATAGCATTGTAAGTGCCGTGGCAGATGAGACGGAAGATGCACAAGCCCTCGTCGGTCTCAATGTAGCTGGCGATCTCTTTGTTGAGCTGGATGTGTGGCGGCGGTCAGTACGTGGATCTGGACAAGGACGAAGAAGAGGCAATTGGGGTGCGCCACTGAAGACGTACCTCAATTGGCAATGTGTTGAAGGCCATGAGGGGCGAGTGTAGTGATGGAAGAAGGACTGCGGACGAAGCGTGAGACAAGCAAAAGGCCTGAACAAGGGACGAGGAAGAACCTTGCTGCCCAGATGCGAACGTGAAGGAAAGTGGCGAGCTTGCCTGCTGGGCGACGGTGGAGGACGAGGACATCAAGATCTAGGCAAGGTGAGCGAACGATGCAGCATGAGCACTGCCAGAAGCTGGGGTGGCTGGGTTGGAGTGGGCAATGGAGGTGAAGTGAAGTCTGGGTATTGTCGGCGCAAGATGGGCCACGGCAAACGTCCGGTTTCCACATACGAGGGTAGAGTCGGTGTTCAAGGCTCAGACTGCGAATGAGATGCCTGAAGATTGATGAGAGTCTAGGAGCAGAAGGTGCAGGTTTTGAGGCTCTTCTCAATGAAACGGTGTTTCCACAGCTCCACCGACACATCTCACATATTCATTCTCGCATGCGGCTCCAGCATGTGTAGTCCCTCCAAGTGTTTTCGCTGGGTGCCATTTTTGTTGATCGCTGACCCGCACGAGTTTCAAGGTTCTGTCGGTGTCTTGATATGATATCCCCACCGGCAGCCATACGAGCTCTGACTTAACGAGGATGAAGCGCTGGAGAAGAACTCGCCGTTTACATGTGTTGAATCACGATAAGGTTATTGTCCGCCAAAAATACTACAAAGACAGAGAAACCACAGCGACAGCCAGAGAAAGCGCACCGAGGTTCCCAGTGGCCCTAGAAGCCGCGCTCGCTGTTGTACTCGCCACCGCTCCACCACTGCTCGTACCAGCGGGCGGCAGTCCAGTAGTGGGTGTAGCACTACTCGTGTTGCCACCATCTGTCCTTGTAATCACGTAGATCTCTCCCGTGTCGTCGCTCGTCATGAAGAGTCGCCCCTGGCTATCCCACGCGAGGCCAACCGGCCGGAAGCAGTTGTCTGGACAGCTATCAATGTCCGAGTTCTGCATAATGTCAACAGTAGGCTGGCTGCTATTGGATGGCTCGACCGGTTCGCCGTTGGCGAATGGAATGACGGAGAGTTTGTAGCCGATCGGGTCGTCGCGGTTCCTGTGCGTACATCAGCTTCATGACGTGTCGTGTTGTTCTGAAACCGAACGGCCTGCAGATGTGTAGAAAGGCTCATGCAGCGAGCAGTTATACTTACCAGCTCCCGTGAAACGAGACCCAGGCCGCCGTGCCATCTTCATTGAATAAGATGTCCAATGGCGCCATGTGTGCCGGAAAAGTTAGTCTTGGAGCTATCCTCTCGGCGCAAACGGCATCATTGATATTAGTATCCTGATCACCAATGGCGAATTGGCTGCCGACGGTCAATCCGTCGTTTTCTGGAATTTCGTCAACAGCCCACGCTGCAAAGCACGACGGATATCCATAGTTGCCGCCTTGCTGCGCAGAACGTGTCCCGTTAAGGTACCCATGGAAATTCATCTCCTCGCCGGGATTGTCTTGATGGATGTCTTGTCCCTCTCGCCGAAGCTGATCCACAGAGTTCTCCACGCTGTAGATACCACCTGTCACTGGCTCTTCGGCCACGCCTACGGAGTTGCGTAGGCCCCACCCGAGTAGTCGACCGTCAGCAGTGAAGTCGTAGGGCTCAGATGTGACATTGCTGATGTTGAAGGCTTTGAGCTGGCAATGGCCGGACGTTATGTCCAACGCTAGGTAGTCAAGGTTTGCGTTGCTGCCTCTGCTCACCAGGAGCAGATCTGGCACGTGACGCGAGAGGAGCAGTGTTCGTGTCGTGTGACCCGCATTGTCCATCCCGGTGATAAGAGTCCTGGGTTCTCCAGAGGTACGCCTGGTGTCCGGGTTATACGTCCAGGCATAGACCTCGTTAGGAGTGGACGCGTACAGGGTCGTTCCATCGTGAGACAGTTCGATGCCATGATTTAGCTGAAGGAAATGGATCAGTAACGCCAAAGCGAATGCAGTAACGGTGTATTAGTTTTACCCGATTGTTTTCGACTACTGTCTGAACGTCTGCGGCAGTTATGCAGCCTCCCTCCTCGTCCGTCAGGCTGAGTGCAACGATCCCGGCATCCCGCGTTACAATAAGTAGGTTTCCGTTCCTATCGACTTTTATGCCGCGGGGTGTATCCAGATTAGTAGCTACCAACCGTGCCTGGTAACCGTCCGCTATCGAGGGTGCAGGATACCGCGCAGTGAGTGTAGTCGAGCATGAAGCTGAGCTCTGCGCCACAACTGCCGTGATAAACCACGCGTTGAAAGCGAGTAGAAGGTTCCGCGGGAGAGGCATCTTTGATATAGCGCGCTGCAGAGGCCGCGAGCATACTGTAAGGTATTCATGTTTGATGTAGTCTTGAATGACATCACCACATCGCCGCGCCGGCTGTGGTGGGAACTACTGTTCTTTGCATAACATAGCTGCATTTCTTGGCGGAACGTGAAAAACCTTCGCTGCATCAAGGCGGTTTGAATGAGGCAGTAAAGCACCACCACCACGGTGCGCTTGAGGCTATATAAGGCCGCAAAGTAGATAAGGACGCAGTGATATTACTTCTATCTATTAAGTGACCACCCGCACCCCTTTGCGGAGCCATGCGGAGCCATACGCTCTAAGCGTGTCCTTTGAAGCAGTTTGAATGAGGCTCAACTGATTGCCGAAGAACACCCGGCTGAAAGGCTTTGGAAGCGCAAAAATCGCAGAATATCGTGCCCTTAGAGCCCGCTACTGCTTACGAGACAGTTATAATGGAGTGTAATATGTAGAAGAGGTATCACGATATTTCTATCTATTTTGTAACCTTAAGAAGCCTTGAGCGCGCGGCGCGCAGCTATCTAAACCTTCATTTAAACCCCGTCTTAAGACAGCGAAGATTTTTTCACGTTCCGCCAAGAAATGCAGCTACGTTATGCAAAGAACAGTAACTGCAGGAAACCCCAGGTAAGGTAGTTGCAATGATTAACATCTGAAGATTCACCAAGGCTGTGGCCAGCCTAGAGGTATCCATGTTTCTGTGACATGTAGGTCTCAGAGTCGTGAAACCGAACACTGCACAATTACGCGTTTGTAAACAGTGTCACACCCCTAGAGACGGGTGGTCTACTTTGAGCAGCTTCGATACAGACGCGGGAGGCTTCATCCAGTCACGATGAGTTTGATAGCTGACACCTCTGAAGGCCAAAGAGCTTAAAGGTGTAAGTGATTGAGAGCGCACTTGTAACCAGTAGCAAATGTTCCCTTATTGCGAACGGCCAAGGAGCGTAACACGACTTGCAAGCACGTGATAGCCCTTGTAAGGCAGACCGATAACCAGGACGCTGGAATCATACACATGCAAGATTGGCGTTGTGGATCACGAACTGCAGAAGAGCATTACCAGGTTGGACCTGGAAAATGAGTAATTCTGGGTTCTCTATCGGTGCATCTTCTATTGAGCCTGGACAACCCCAGCAGCGTTGGCCTGCGCCATAATCCTCTTCTTATAATCCTTAACCGTCCCGTCAAAGTGCTCAATCGTGCCATGGTCGCACACCCACAGACTGGTGCAAACGTTCTGCAGCATCGTGACGTCGTGGCTGACCATCAGCACGCCGCCCTCAAACTTCTGTAATGCCTCCGACAACGCATCCATCGCTTCGATATCCAAGTGGTTAGACGGCTCGTCCAACACAAGGATGTGCGGGTTCGTCAGCGACAAGCACGCAAACGCCACACGCGACTTCTGTCCTCCAGAGAGCAGAGCCATCTTCTGCAAGCCCGTCATGCCTGTGATACCAAACGCACCCAGATGACGGCGATACTCCTCGTCAGACTTGCCAGGGAACTTCGCAGCCATGAAGCCGACGGCGCTCATAGATAAGTCAAGCGCATCGACGTGATGCTGTGCAAAGAAGCCAATCCTCAGACGCGGATTCTGCGAGATCAGACCCGAAGTTGGCTGCAGAGCACCGATGAGCAGCTTCAGTGCCGTGGTCTTACCAGCACCATTGGGACCAACGATGCCGATCCGAGAGTCGAGCTGTACATCGAGATCGACATTCCGTAGGAGGATATTGTCTTTTGTGTAGCCAAACGTAACGCCGCTCATCTGGATGATGGGCGGAGAAAGCTTCTCGACTGGCGGGAACTTGAAGTGCACAATGTACTCGCTCTCTGGCGCCTCGAGAACAGGCATCTTCTCCAATTTTTTGATACGCGATTGGGCTTCTGATGACTTCGCAGCGTTATAGCGGAACTTGTCGATGAAGCCTGGACGATGATGGTCAACATAGGGTATTCACTTGAGCAACACAAGTATTTACTTTGAAGATGGGCTCTCTGGACCATTTGGTTCTCGTATTCTCGCTTTGCGGTTTTGCGGCGCTCCTCCTTAGTGGCGTAGAAAGAGTCTGTTCCTGTATCAGCATTGCTGTTTCTGTCAACCGAGCGTAGACTACTTACCAAAGTTAGCTCCCTTGTAGTAGTCAAGCCGCTCCGAGTGCTGATGGATAATGTCTGTTGCGACTTCGTTCAGGAAAGCCCTGTCGTGAGAGACAACCAAAACTGTGCTAGGGTAGCTCTGCAAATAATTTGAGAGGAAGGTAATGGACGGAACGTCCAACATGTTTGATGGTTCTGTAGAATTTCGTCAGCCATCATACAGCTTTCAGGATCTTGACTGGCTTACCGTCCAGCAGCAGGAGATCAGGCTCGCAGAACAAAGCACGTGCAAGGGCTAATCTCATCCTCCAGCCTCCAGAAAAGGTCTTGGTGGCGAACTGCTGCCGCTCAGGGGAGAAGCCAAGGCCAGCGAGGATGGTAGCAGCTCGAGACTCGGCCTTGTCTGATTCCATTTCTGACAGCTTCGCGTGGATATCACTCAACGTGGCGTCTAGCCCTTCACGGTGCTTGTCGAGTTTGATGGCATCTGCAGAGGTATCTGCCATGGACGCTCGTTCGGCCTCGAGGTCGGCAAGCTCCCTCGCAATTTTCTGTAGGAATTAATGAGGGATCTGGTGGACATAATCCGAATTGGTGCACGTACGTCCTGTTCCTTGAGTAGATGCTTTCGCCAGACATCGGCATCCAAAACGGCCTGCAGGGCAGGCGTATCGTCTCCAGCGATCTGTAAGGCGAGTTAGCACAAGAGCAACTGAGTTACCTTAGATATGAAAGGTTACCTCTTGCTCTACGTGAAGAATGGAAATATGCGTTGGGATCGCAACCTCTCTGCGGCTGAGCGCGCGAAGTAACGTCGACTTGCCTATACCGTTCTGACCTACAAGACCGTATCTGCGGCCGAACGCAAGTGTCAAAGTGGTGTCACTCAGAATACGTTTTCCGCCGATGGCGACGTCAATGCTATCAACCTTGATGTCCTTGCTCTTTGTACTCTGATCTGAACCCAACTGTAGCGGATTAACAGCCATGAAGAACTCCTCATAGGACTGCGTCTCATCGGGCTGGTTAAGAAGTCTGGATGCTTCGTATTCGACATTTTTGAATTCCTTGCGGTCTTGTTTGGCTCGCAGTTTCCGCTCCGCCTTCTCAAGCTTCTTACGGTCTACCCTGGATTCGACCTTTCTGGCATTTGCAGACTCGAGATCCACATTCCCGCCGGTGAGTCCCAATGTTGACGAGATGTTCCGCTGCGAGCCGACGTGTATGGTTTGATCGAGCTTGCGTGCTGAGGGCGCCATCTGCCGCCGCTCGCCGTCGATGCCATTTGCCGCATTGAGTTGCGAGATGAACTTCTCCACCAGATTGTGGATCGTCGTCTCATTCTGGCTTGACAAGTCACCTGATGCGGACAGCAACAACGCGGTGATGGCTGCTGCAGCCTCCTCTAGCGGCGAAGGGCCGTTGGGGTCTGTGTCTGTGAAGGAGTTCGCTGCGTGGTTCAAATAGCCCACTGCATAGTCCGACACAACCGGATCGATGTTTATCTGAGCTCTGATCTCTGCCTCCATGCTTGTTTTCGGACGTTTGTGTGCCGTAGAGTGCCACCTGCCGGACGGAAGTTGGTGATGTCGCTAAAACGCCCTGCTGTTTGAGAATTTGGATGTGGCGTTCAGTAATGTGCGAGGCCGAGAGGCGATCAACCAGGCTCTTCCCTGTCTGTCCACAGCCGTTTTTGCCTTGCGGTTATCCGATCGTTGTGCCTGAGTTTTCCGTGTGCACAACCGTGGGAGAGGGTGCTCTGAACAATGGTTATGTTGGCCTGCTAATGTCAGGGCAATCAGAGGTGAAGCCTTTCGAGAAGTTTGAAGATTTGCTGTCGGCGAATCGCCTTCCCCCGCCATGATGTGCAGGGAAATCCCGGTGCGCCACGGACAGGGGCATGGTCTGCCAATCAACGCTATTGAGGTAGCTGCATTCGCATGGCGCCGCGTCAAGGTCTCTTCCCCACTCCCTCCCATCTCGCATCAATGCCTGTCAGTTAAGCTGCATATGTAGCCAGGCTTTTGACCTCTCACCACCGTGCCAGCTTCCGCGCCTCCTCACCGGCGACATTTGTTTTGCCAGACGCGGCTTGGCACCGCCGTTCCCGGTTTTTGGGGACCATCCCGTCTATTCTAGGGAACTTTCCCTCACTTCAGCAGTGTCCGTCGTAGCTCGCGTGGAGTCAGGATGCACAGTTCGGTGCTCTGTGGACAAGACAACACACGCTCTTCCAAGCTGCTGGAGCCAGTTGCGAGTGGGTGCTGCACCATGTGGCAGCGTCTCGCAGCGGAAGATAACTGCGCGGGTGCTGGCAATATGAGCTTGAAGGCATCTTGCGCCCTCCCCGCTTGTGGAACGCCATCGCTGAAGTCTCCTCCGACGGCTAGGATATCCTGCGCCTGCGTGCTTTTCTGCGGCCAGGGAACGGTACCGACCATCTCCCTTAGGATCTACCTTGCTGCTAATCTATGTACATCCTGGCAGCACCAGTAGCTCCCACAAAGCAGCTCACTTTCCTTTCTCATCCAAGTACTTTATTGTCTCAGCTGCCATATGAGCACGCCAACCCTGGACGGTACCTAATCTTTGCATTGACGCTCAACCCGTGCCGCTCTGTATGTACAAGTAGCAAAGGCCCGAAGGCTGCTTGCTGCTTATTTGACTTAAACCCCTGTTATCGTTTGACGCCGTCTGCGGCTGACGTGCTTTGCCCAGCTTTTCTGGCAGAGGCACGATTGGTCGAGAGCTCAGCTCTCCCTGGTAGCGTGCGGACGGGACCCAGATTTTGGGCTGTTGCCAAACAACAGGTCTTCAGAGACGCAATCTGCGCAACGGTCTTGGCTGCGGATACCGTGACCGCCGTCACCCTGTGGCGTACCGAGTTCCGGCTAAGGGCTATCAGGTACTAGGAAGCGTGAGTGGGCCTGGGGACAGAGGGCGTGAACGATTAGGTTGGAGTGCAGATGTGCGGTGCTTTTGACTGTGGAGGATGCGTAACTAGGAAGCGGTTCCGGTGCCTGATTGCCCTGTATCTGATGCATCTGAGACTCAGCGAGGCGTCACGGCATGCGTTTCGAAGTCGCACGGCACACCCCACCGTTGTCTATCAGTAGGGAGTTAACAGTTACGGTAAACACGGTGGACAAGCACGCTGAATGCTGGCAAACTCATAGCCCAAAGATCATGCAATCAGCCAGTTGAATGTAGTCAGGCACGAAGCTCGGTGCGGCCACTGCTGTTGACATTCCATAATAACAACTGCCGCTCCGTTCGCTTGACAAGGTCAAGAAGGGGTGCCTTGTCCGACTCTGAGGATCCTACGCTGCCGGTTCTTCCTGGCCCACGTCCCGTCTCCTCTTTAGGGTTGCTAAGTTCCTTCTGTGGGTTACCTCACGCGTCCGCCTCTCCGTTACCTGGGGTAGAGCTCAATCTTGGTTGCCATCTTTTGCTCACGTCCGAATCGAACATGCTTACAACCACGTTTCCGGTCTTCACGATCCTCTTCTGCGCCCTACCCTGCAGTCCAGGGCTATCATGAACACGGTTCCCACGGTTTGTCTCTCACCAAGCTCATACGGACCCTCCTGACCGTTGGAGCTCGACCGAGACCTCAACAGCGTCGCCCCTCTCCACTCGCTATTTCAGTCCCTGTCGTCTCAATGGCCGTTCATGTGTATCAGTATTATCCTCGTTCGTCTACTGACCACATTTGTAGCTTTGTTGCACTGGGACCGTCCTCGCTGTATCTGCTGTCGGGCTCGCGATCGCACGGCCTGAGTCAAAAGCCCTTGCTTCGGCGACCAAAAACATCGATCGCGACAAGACCTTAATGTCTGCTACTGCCGCTCGACTCGCGGCTCCATCAAACATACTCTCCACCAGCTCGCTGCCCACGAACCGCTCCCGAAAACCTAGTCAACCCCACCATGCAGGATACACGCTACCGCGCCGGCGAATAACAAGCGGGGAGACCACAGCCTCTCAGGCACCACATTCTGTTCGTGACGAAACATTGCCCGGAGTGAATGAGTTTGATCTGTCGCACACTGTACGGCCGCGTCTGTCTTGGATGAAGATCGGGAGGCTGTCGAGTTTCTCCACTACCAACTCATCCAGGCCCCCCTCGTACGCAGCGCCTGCGTCCCCGTCTATATCCTGCTCGAACGGCTCGACCGTGTTCTCGCAGAGCGGATCAACGGCGCCAATATTTGGAGGTCGCGTGCCGTCGCCTCTACCGCCTAACAAGCTCGTGAAACGTTCTTCATCGCAGAAAGTCAGCAGCGGCTCGACGTCCCAAAGCTCAAGCTCGCGGTTGCCGTCGTTTCGTCGACCTGCCACTTCCCATCAGCGATCGCAAACACTTCAACACGATCCTAGTGTTGCAATGTTGCCGGTCGACGAGACATATAGCCCGAGCATCGGAAGTCCTTCTGCCTTTGCCGAGCCTGAGGTCTTCTGGAGACATTATTTTGTAGCGAAAGCTGGAAAGAATCCGCTCATCTCCAAGAAGCGCGCCTCTACAAGTGACATTGATGCCATCAAACGTATCTTCCCCGACGAACGGCATCAGCCGACATTGCTTATGGCTAGCTCGGTTGTTACTTCGGAATTGGAGATGGACGACACTTCTAGTCAGGATGGTGGCAGCATACACTTTGGTAGCCGGTCTGCAACACCTTTGTCCTTTGGAAGGCTTTTCTCTCCGCCGCCCGTAACTTCGCCAGTGATCGACGAAAGCGAACGGGCAAACCCTCGACTCCAGGACGCCGTCGAGGATGTCCAGCCGCGGCGCTCTTTCTCCATTGGTGATTTGTTATCGACGGGCCCATCATGGAAGCAGCGGCCGGCGACCCCATCCAGCGGTAAATTCACGCGAAGGAAAGCCAAAAGAAGTAGCTCTGCGCCGCTTGTCCTCCCAATGGGCGGACAACATAGTGTTGCAGCGCAAGGAGAAGCGGAGAGACCTTCGAAGCGACGAGACCTTACTGACCCTTCTGTGTGCACACACATTAACTACCCATCACAAAGCAGCCAAATCACGTCCAATGACGAAACGACTTCGCGTACCCCCAGTAGCCCTCCCTCAACGCTGCCACCGCCCACAACTGTAACCAACCCGTCCTCGACCAACAGTTTCTTCCCTGTTGTGCCGCAGAAAGAGCCGTTGTCAACAGATCCTATGAATATTATTCATGTCCCGCCATCTCCTACCGCCATACGAGGCGAGCAGCAGACGTCGTGGCGCTCAGTCTCCCCGTCCGAACAAACATCGACGGTTATTGGCTATGAGAGCGAACCTCGCATGGTTAAGTTTGGAGAAGAAGATGAGACAGATTTCCAGAGCGAGGTGGTTTTTGATCAAGTACGAACAAAAGGGACACGCAGTACTTCTGGCGCCAGAGGACCACGTATCCAGACCATATTCGACGACTCGCCACCCGGTAAATCCAAAGTAACGGCTCTACGCGACCTGTTACCGAAAGGAACATTTCGCGATCCACTTCCGATGACCCTAGGAGACCACGGCATTACCGAAGATGGCGAGGTTATATCTACGCCCGTACGTTCTGTTATTCATGATGCAACGAACGGTGAGTTCCCCAGAAAATTCCACGGAGACGGTGATTCGCCTTCGTCGGATTTTGTTCCGTCTTCGCCCCCGAGATTCTAGGGGTCCCAAAGCTTGGAACGCTGGATTGGGACACACTTACTGAACAAGATGCGGGTCATTGGTCTTTTGAAGATGAGGAAAGAGATGGTTGGAGTGTTAACGAAGGACCGGTCTCGCAGTATATGGCAACGCCTTCGTCATTGAAGCACCGCAGTTCATTATTCGTTGCCGATAGTTCCAGTCCATCAACAGTGATGTCGCATCATCTCACGGTTGATTATTCGGATCGCGATAAAAGGACCACTATCTTCGACTGGTCCGAACAGCCAGCTGCCGATCGCAGTCCTGACAATCGCACACCGCCGCGTCCCAAGACCGTTCATGGTAAAAAGGATGCGAATGGGAGAGGAAGTCGATCGGTTGGCCGCCGTGCACCTAGTGCGCTGCATGCTCGGAGCCAAAGTGTACCGGTAGTCCCTGACGCTTCTGGGAAGATGGAGACAGTGATTACGAATAAGTTTGGCACTTGGGGAGTCGGTAGCAAAGGTGTCACAGAAGACTGGAACGATGATTTCGACTTTGCAGAAGCGGACGAAGCCGATGCAGAACCTTCTAAGCTCGATGACGGCGACGAGAAACGCATCGATAGTGGAGTCGCCATGTTCGTCCCGAGATCTATACGGGAGCAGCAGAGTAACGTGCTGGCGAATATTGGCCTTTTACGGGAGTGGGGCTTGTTGATCGAGGAACTCAAAGAACTTCGCATACGGGCAACTGTTCTAGGATTGATCGGAGGGAGGTATTTGAGCCTCTGGCAAGAGATTGACGCAATGATCGATCTCGCGGACCAGGAGGCAGAGGAGCCGCCAGCGGTGCCATGTCTTTCGCCTCCGTCCTCACCACAACTCGACCTTGACTTGTTCGACGACGTTACGCCAAACGCATCAATCAACGGGCAAGCTAAACGAAGGTCTGGGTTGAGTGTGGCAGAGGAATTCCTAGGCGGATCCGCCTCTATGGTTCTCAATGGGTCTCGAACACGGCGAAAATCAATCCTTCCTAGCGACGATGACATTTTCAGTAATACGCCTTCGACGTCGTCCAGAGGCGAGACCCCCAACGCACACCGCATGATACTCCGCGGGCTTCAATTTCATCGAGAACTCGCCCCGGAAGGACTCAGAGGCCGTCGCGCGCTCAGTCATCGAAGCTTTGAAAAGAAAGACGGACACAGCAGATGCGACGTGCGTGGCGCAGGATGTCTCTCCTACGAAGAAAGTGCCGTTCGATACCGCGACGCTGAGACACATTGTGCCGTACGTTAATGGTCTAATGCGTAAGGTCAAGGACGTGCTGCGAGAGGCTGAAGGACTGTACTCCAGCCCACAAAAGTCGCCTCCACCGCAAGAGCCAGCCCTAAGCCAGCTCTTCCAAAATCCACCAAACAACTCTCCATCTTCCCGCCGAGCACGGCGTCCTAAAAACAGCACTGTCCGCATGCATTCGGACGACTCGTTCGATGCAAAGGAAAACGAGCTCACTGCCGGTATGAAGTTAATGACGGTTATGTAAATCTTAATGCTCCCTGGTGTCGCTTATCCGAATCGCAACAGAGATGTAATCGACGGCCTACGGCAGGTCGCGATTGTCTTCACGGCTTATTTGATCCGCTTCTTAGCGTTCCTTTCCGTTTTAGCAGATCCGTCGTTCTCGCACATCTGTCAATTTTTCAGTTCTGCATTTGAGCGGTTCAGCATAGTTCTCTTTAGCCTTTCTACGCATTAATGGGTGGTATCTGCAAATTCTCATGGGGTGGTTCAGGGTGTGTTGAGGATTCTCTCAAAAGCGCAGCATACAAGGCGGGGTCTTCCCTACATGTCATCGGTGGTTCTGTTGCGCCTGCGGTATTGGAGTCGGCATCTGCTTGTTTAGAGACATAGCGCGGGTTCGCAGGGCCGTGAGCACCAGGTGTTCATGTACAAAATCTCTCTTTGGGTTTGGATTTTTCTGGATCACCGCTAGTTTGCCAGCATCGGCTTCTCTTACCGGGGATTGTTCAAACGGCGCTGGTACAAAAGCACACAGTATACATAGGCCTGCCAACATACTTAAAGCAGACATCATCATCGCTCTGTCTTTCCTTCTATCGGGCATTTTGCACGGGGTCCAATGCTGTTGACGGGTCCTACGGCTGAGTGAACAAGACCCGTCTAGGATACGAATGCGGCTCGGCTCAGATGAGCCCTCTTACCTTTTAAACTATTAGTGTGATGATGCCCATGTGAACGCTGTTCAGTGACAGACACGATCTCTACCCACGGCGCTCAATTATCCGGAGCTGGTATCTGAGCACCCTAAGGGACAGTCACAGTAGCACGTGAGTAGCAACACGGAGCTGTGGCTCGTTAGACCCTGGAAAAGGCCAGGCTTGTTCCGGACTAGGCAGACCGGGGTGCCACAGCAGCCGCCTCAGGAACCTCACCTCCATGTTGATACTACCGCAGAGCCTCCGAGGGCACGACAGGAGTAACGACGCTGATTGATATTGCTCGTGGCGCTTCGTGTTAGCCCGCTGTCTCGCGTTCCTAGCGCTGCAAACGCTGCCTTGACAGCTGGCAGGCGCGATCAATTTACAAACGAGCAGTCACGCCTATTTAGTTCCACACGAGCTCTTGAATCGTATCCTTGTCTCAACTTGCGGCATCCTCCAATTCACCGCGAATCCTGGATTCCCGCAGCGAATCTTCCGCCTCAGTCGCTCCTTCGTTCGCTCAATCTCAATACAGAAATACAGCCGAGCGGGCGCATCTACCGAAGACCGACGAGCGTGATCACGAACATCTCGAATCCGCGGCCGAGTCGCCGTATCCTCCGCCCTTCTCCTCCCTCTATTTCCCACCATCCACCTCTTCCGACGACCCACAACAGGCGTCCGTAACAAGTGTCCACGCCGAACAATTACCGGCATTCTCTTCCGCGCCGCCCTTTGAGCCGTCGGCTTCAGCAGCCGCTACAGCCGTAGCAGAGACTAAAGCTGTACTTCCCCAAGACACCAAGGACAAAGACGGACCCTCGAGCAAGGACGTCGACGACAGAGAGCCACCGCCACCTTACACGGTCGGGTCAAGCCCATTAGACGCGTTTACGTACGTTATGGCGACCGCAGGAGGGCCCGCGAGCATAATTACGCAGGTGTCGCAAGGAGGCGCACCGCCTATCAACACGTTGGGAGGTTAGGAGCTAATTCTCGAAGAATCTGCCTGTAGAAGCTGACGATGTTGTGAACGTGCAGCCGGGTCCGATGAGAACATCACACTTGAGCTACGGTAATCCCTCGACCGACTGCTGCGGCGTTGCGCTGGCTGACTGAAGACCACTGCTAGCGGAGTCCGCTTTCCGCTCTCCAGAGACGAGCTCCTCACCCTCCCCGAATTTGTCCTTCTCTCCCTCTTCCCAAACGGGCTCCTTCCAGACGGCCATATGAACTACCATGACGGAGACGTATATCCGGTTGATGTTAGTGCACCCAAATTTATCGTACAGCAGAAAAGCCCACAATGTGTTGTTGTCATCAGACAAAGCCTCTCCAATGTAGACTTGTATCTTTCTGACAGATATTATTACTCCCAGTACGACCCAGCTTCGCTGCAGTACATGCTCGACTTTTTCCGAAAGGTCGCGCAGAGCATCCCAACATCACCGCCCTCCCCATCAACCAATGAACATACGGAGGCCGTACCAATTGAGCCGATGCATGGCTCTGCGAGGGACATGCTACAGGATCGCGCCGGCATTATCGTCCTGAGAGAAGATCTCGATTTCTACGCCATTCCACCAAGGCGAGACATTGAGCAGCCAGAGATGATCGAGATCAAGAGAGCCGCAGGAAAGGTGTTGCTGAAGCAGGATGGCATTTTCTCCGGGTTAAGGAAGAGCGAGGAGCCGGGTACTACGGAGCAGCACCTAATCGAGATGCTGACAGCTGGGTAAGTGATTCATGGCCCCTATCCCATTATCTTCATGTCCCAATCCAGCACTGCATCAAAAATCACGTTATAGACTCAATGCTGATATACATAAGCGGCTTCAACCACGACGACCGCTGGGGCCACCGCGCGGGCGAACCGAACAAAGCCGTCATTTGCAGTATCGCGCTAGCACGACTACGAACAGATGTCAAGGGCAACGACCTGTCGAGCAACAACGCTGTCGGCATGGCACAGAAGCTTCTCCTTTTCTGGCGAAAACCTGCCCGCCGGTGCTGGTGGGAAGGCGTCGATCTCGAGGGCGTAGAAGGTGTAGAAGGCAAGCTCAAAGTTTGGATCCGAAGAGTTTGGACACTCGAGATGGTAAGTCATCAGAAGAATCGTGCGGGCGATCTGGAGCAACGCACTGGTTACACCGGCGCTGTCAAAACCGAGGCGAAGAATGGTGCCTCAGGTCTCAGTTCTGGTCCCCCAGCTCGGCTTGGTCTCAGTAGCTAACCCGTTTCCGTCACAGAGCGTCATTGGTTTGCGTTAGCATCGTTGTCTCCGTCGGAGTATTCTGCTCCTTATGGGAATGTCTTTGGTGTTTATAGTTCGTTGAAGAAGAAAGCTTGATACCTGGTCTGCTCTGTGGCCTCGAAAGAGGCGGAGGGACCCTTCGCATGGCAATGCATAGTCTCATTTGTACCAAGAAGCGCATACATAGTGTATACAGATCACATAATCATTCATAATACCTACCTAACTCTGCTTGCCAACTGTTATCCTTTTTAGTAGGGTAAGAAAAGACAATCTTTATAGGACTGTACCACTTCTTGCTCAAACTTCAAATCATCTACCACGCCGAACACCTGCAACAAACAAATCCCGTCTAATGAGCGTCCCAAAATAATCATAAACTCGTGAAAACAATCACTTCTTGGCTCCGTTATTCGCCGGGAAAATGTGATTGTTTTCACGAATTATGATTGGTCCTCCTGCGACCACAGAAAGTGATACCATGCCGGAGAAACTCTCCTCCGAGCGGGCCCATCCCCGGAACCAGTGACGAGCTCCACTCGGCTTTTGGCGGGGTGCTTTTGTCTCGAGGAAAAAATATCCAGCACCTCACCACCAAACCCACGAATCCTGAAATCAGTCCTTCTCTCTCTCCTTCCTCCCTTCCTTCCTGAAAGATACCCATTAGAGCAAGATATCAAAATGAGTGCACCAGCCCAGAAGTTCAAGGTCGCCGATATCAGCTTGGCGGCCTTTGGCCGTCGAGAGATCGAGCTCGCCGAGAATGAGATGCCAGGTCTCATGGCGACGAGAGAGAAGTACTTTCAAGATCAGCCGCTTAAGGGCGCCCGTATCGCTGGTTGCTTGCACATGAGTATGCCAACTTCACCGCGCCTATCTAAATCCCCTCACTGACAGACGTCCACAGCTATCCAGACCGCCGTGCTCATTGAAACCCTGAAGGCGCTGGGCGCCGAGCTCACCTGGACGAGCTGCAACATCTTCTCCACCCAGGACCACGCCGCTGCCGCTATCGCAGCTGGGGGCACCCCTGTGTACGTACGGCGATGTGACAACGAAGAGAAGGGTACTGATCCGTGATAGTTTCGCCTGGAAGGGCGAGACCGAGGAGGAGTACAACTGGTGTCTCGAGCAGCAGCTCACCGCGTTCAAGGACGGCAAGAAGCTCAACCTGATCCTCGACGACGGCGGCGACTTGACCTCGCTCGTGCATACCAAGTACCCGGAGATGCTCAAGGACTGCTACGGTGTCTCGGAGGAGACGACGACTGGCGTCCACCACCTGTACAAGATGCTCAAGAACAAGGGCAAGGAGCACGGCCTCCTATGCCCTGCCATCAACGTCAACGACTCTGTCACCAAGTCCAAGTTCGACAACCTCTACGGCTGCCGCGAGTCGCTCGTCGACGGCATCAAGCGTGCGACTGACGTTATGATCGCTGGCAAGGTCGCAGTCGTTGCCGGCTACGGCGACGTCGGCAAAGGTTGCGCCCAGGCCCTCCACTCCATGGGTGCCCGCGTCATCGTCACCGAGATCGACCCCATCAACGCCCTCCAGGCCGCTGTCTCAGGCTACCAGGTAACGACGATGGAGGAGGCCGCCCCCATCGGCCAGATCTTCGTCACCACGACCGGCTGCCGCGACATCCTGATCGGCAAGCACTTCGAGGTGATGAAGAACGACGCGATCGTGTGCAACATTGGCCACTTCGACATCGAGATTGACGTCGCGTGGCTCAAGGCCAACGCGCAGAGCGTGCAGAGCATCAAGCCGCAGGTCGACCGCTTCCTGATGAAGAACGGCCGCCACATCATCCTGCTCGCCGAGGGCCGTCTCGTCAACCTGGGGTGCGCGACTGGCCACTCCTCGTTTGTCATGAGCTGCTCCTTCACCAACCAGGTCCTTGCCCAGATCATGCTGTACAAGGCTGGGGATGAGGAGTTTGGCAACAAGTACATCGAGTTCGGCAAGACGGGCAAGCTGGACGTCGGCGTCTATGTCCTGCCGAAGATTCTCGATGAGCAGGTTGCCCTGCTGCATCTCGACCACGTCAACGCCAAGCTCTCAAAGATGACTGAGAAGCAGGCAGAGTATATGGGCCTGCCTATCGAGGGTCCCTACAAGAGCGATATGTAACTCTTCCTAATGATTCACATGGCATTGCTCAGTTACTGACGCGTTTTGCAGGTACCGTTACTAGATGTTGTTTGACCATCTTAGCGGGGCGACGCATAATCTTTCAACATGTATTATGATTTGATGATACCAGAAGCGATTCTGTCTTCAACGGCATTTTCAGGAGCGGTGGGCGGACATGGAACATCCCTTCCGCATCTTCCTTCTTCAACAACCCGGACGCTGGTGGGTGGGGTCTGGAGCTTGCGGCGTTCTTTCCCCTGCGGCCTGTCAACCATGGCCAAGGAATTTCTGTATTGAGACTTTAGAGATGCCAGATATAGAGACATGGCCCCCAAGAGGGGCGATTTGCTGCTTTATCATCCGCTGCTTAGACCTACGTCGTGACCGATATCCTCTCGAAGGATAATCCACAAATATCCCGACCAAACACTGATACGCGCTTGCTTCCAATGAATTCTGATGGCACTTGTGCCCGCCAACGACAAGCCTCTATCCTCATCGCACTTCAAAGATCACTTAAAACTCAAGGATCACCAAAGACTCCGAATCGTCTAGCTACCTGAGCTATTGCTGATATATATAAGTCACATATGCACTGAACGTGTACAATGCTCTACTAGCTTTGTCAGCTCTGCCAGCTCTACCTGCAATACCAGCCCTTCCAGCTCTACCAGCTCTATTAGCTCTACTAACCCGTTGAGCTACCTCGGAGCCTGCGCCAGGCCTCAGAATGGCGGTCCTTGCCAGACCAAACGAGCCATTTTAATACGTCAACCTTTGGACTCCGCCACCGAAATGTGTGAGAGCTTGCCCACCTACGAGCTCACTATCGACTGCGCAGCCCTTAGGCTACCCACCACAGGGAAAGCAATGAGCGGCGATATCGCGTAAGAGAGCTATATCTATGATTAGCACCAGTTTTCCAGAGACAATCACACGGCTCAAACTCACCGTCAAGAACTTCGCAATCGACATCTTCTCATGCTCATCACTCCCATTCACATCCGCGAGCGCCGTAAGTTTCATAGCCGGCGGACCCGCCGGCATAAGCATCATCGCGAACCACAGAATCGGGTCCTGCGTCAGCACATTCGTTTTCTTCGCCACCACCCAGATCAGCGGGATGCTGATGAGCGGCCAGACGACAAAGCGGATCATGGTGATGAAAATGAACGCCTTCCACGGCACCTCCCCGCTCGCCTCCCCGCGCTTCATCTTCTGCATCGCCTGGCTGAGCTTCACCCCCACGACAATGACTTGCAGTGCCGCGAAGAGGTCGCCGACGTTCTTGATGCTCGAGGTTAGCCAGGCGTTGAAGATGCCGCCTTCTTGGGTGTTGTTGAAGAAGGCGCGGTGGAAGGGCGGGATCAGGCCGACGATGCAGCCGAGCACGGCGCCAATTAAGGGAGCGTTCAGGAATTGATACGCGAAGTCGAGCGCGGTTTGGACCCAGGGACGTTGCGAGTAGAACCAGCGCTTGCCGTGGTGGGATCCTTTTTGCTTGGCTTGCTCGCCGCGTCGCACGATGGGGTCGGGGAGGAGGGAGGTCTGCTCGTCGACTTCGTCGCCGGAGTCTGAGCCCTCTTGCTGGCCGTCGTGTTGCGGTGGGGGAATCCGGCCGCGCTCGACGTCTTCCTCGCCCTCGATGCTTGGGGCGCCGTTGTGCCCGTTCATCTCGCTCTCGGTCCGGTCTTTTGGTTTCTTCTCCTCCTGCTTCTGGGGCGAGTCTTCTTCTTGGCCGTTCAGCAGCTTCGGGCCCAGCGCGAAGGTCAAGGAGTTGCTGACGATGGCGTTGACAAGGAAGTAGGACTTCGCGCGGTCGACGGCCTCGGAGGTGTTGTCGGAGCTGTCCATCAGGAGGCTTGAGAGGATGCCGGTGGATTGGAGCGACTGGACGAGGAGCAGGGGCAGAGATGTGGTGTTATTGAAGGCAATGGCCGGCGTGACCCATGATGGTAGCTTGAATATTTTCGTTACTGTCATGCCCAGAAGCATGGAGAGGACATTATATGTGATCGACCAGACTGAGACTCCATTAGCAGCTAGAGCAGAGGAGAATTGGTATGGGCGTAGACTTACGGAGTACTGGTATGTACCTCGTGCCGGTATCGCTGTCCAGCTGAGAGCCGACATTGTGAATAAGCAGTGCTGGAAGGAAGAGCCGCACGCAGGTCTTGGAAATGTCCTTTGCGCTGGATTCAGAGAGGAGACCGAACTGAGTAGCTATCACTCCGTAGGATAGAGTGAGCAGCACGGCCAGGGATGCCTGAAGGGCGCCGAGAAACGAAGTCAGAAGACTTGAAGGCATTGTATGGGAATTCCCCTGCACAATTGCCAGCGAGGGTGTGAAGGGGCGTGAACGAATGGGTGCTGTTATAGCACAGAAGCTTCAGGTGTCACACGAGCAGGAATTCCAGGTCCGCCCGCTTCCGACCAAGGCACAGGCACCGCAAACTGATCGGTAACTGATCGGTTATTCGTACGTCATCGCGGCTGCTCCCGCTGGTCCTTGGCCGTCATTCATTGCAAGATGAGACTGCATTGTTCGATAGTGAAGGCAGCTGCAAAGGGAGAAGGGCTGCACTCGCAGAATCTTTGTTGAAAGGCCAAAGGCCATGGGTCAGTTAAGACTTTATTACTATTCCTGGCCACCTTGCCTGAATGCACTTCGTTCCTGACTAGTGCCGGAAGCGTGCGGTGGAACAAGCAGCCTTATGCAAAGTGGTCATGAAGAAAGCTTAGAAGACCCATCAAGCCGGACGAGGCAACCATCAACTCCGCGGAGTACCTCATTACATTTGTGCAGTGGTAGATGGCGCCCTCTGAAGACACTGTTATGCCACTCTGGGAACATATGGGCGCGTTGCGTAGAACGCCGCACACCGAAGCAGTCAAATGCTGCTGCATCAAGCGAGCATGGCGAATCTGGCTGAGTATGCTGCAGGGTGAAACAAACCACTACTGCCATAAGGCAAGACAGATGGAGCAATTGAGCCTAGGATGCCCAGTGGCAAGCCCATGAGAGCTCGTTGTGTCCAAGCATGGAGTGTTCTTCGCTGCAGAGAAGACACGAGGAGAGTTGTATCAAACCACTGAGCCCGGGAAACCAATCGCCAACCCCACGGCGCACCCTGTCGCGTTCATGCTGGGCCTGGGTTCTGCGCTGGGACGATGGAACCGTTCGACTTTCGCTCCGGTCGCGCGGCACGGCTCTGGTCGGTCTGCGTCGTTCTGCGGAAGAGCTGGTATTGCCTTTTGGGAAGCTTGCCTCAGAGCTTTCCATGCACGTCTCCTAAATCGCTTATGGCTTCTGCACGTCTTGAGCGCATAGTTAGATAATATCCGTTATAGAAGCCAGCAAGAGCTTTATGCAACCTTGATTCAGGTGATTTAAAGCGTCTGGAAGCCATGGCGTGGTGGTGGTGGTGGTGGTGTAAAGCCGTGGACTGGGTGTGGTGATGGTGTCCGAGCTGGTGGTGCGACACGTTATGGCTTTGCGATGTTCTACGATGCAGCCAAGTTTACCCTTTTGGGAAGCTTGCCTCTACAGCTCCTGAGGTCCTGCTGCGTATAGATAGATTAACCCATTGACTGAACTCTGTGTAGGCATGATAAACTCGATGCCGGTACGCTCTGCCTTTCTTTGTATATCGCTTCATCTATATTCACGCCGCCTATAATCTTGCTCCCAAGCACGACGAGACTGTTGTATTGCACTACGGTTCTAAACCAGATATACGCCCATCCAGACCTTCCCGAGCCCGTCGTCAGTGCTTCAAGCCCTCCAAGTACGCAACAAGCCTCTTCTTGATAATCACGCCCACCAATCTACCCGTCCCTTCCTCCAGCACCACTAGATGCCTCAGCCCCAACTTCCCGAACATCTCCACCGCGTACTCCATCGGCGCCTTCGCACAAATGCTGACCGGCGTCCTATCGACAAACATGCCAAGGTCGAACTCTCCCTCCTCGACTTTATCCCCCAACAGCCTCACCTCAGCATCGTCCTCGTACACCGCGCCGACGGAGGAGAGGCCAAATTCCAGTTCCCCTCCGCGATGTAGCCCTGCAACATGCCATTCTGCGTAAGGACCAGCCCCGCATCCATCAACCCCCTCCTATGCAACTGATCCAGCTTCTCCTGCAGCAGCCGCCTGGGGACCTTATTCCCACTCGGCACTACCACTGTAATCTCCCTCATCGTCTCCGCCGGCGGGATCAGCTCTTCAACTAGTGCATTCGCCTGCTGGACGAGCTGCAGACTATGTTCGCCATCCAGAAACGGATGCCCCAGCACATTCTGCGCGAGGTCGTACACACTCTCCTTTCCCAGCGCATCGGCGACCCACTTGGCGACGAGAATCGCGATCATGTGCGGGACAATGTACTCCAGTTCGCCGGTCAACTCGAACATTATGACGCACAGACTGATCGTCATGCGCGACACGCCGGCCAGGAAGGCGGCCGCACCGACCATGGCGAAGATGCCCGGGCTGATGGTCGTAATCCACTGGCCCATGAGGCGGCCGAAGAGGGCGCCGGCGTCGAGGGCGGGGATGATGACGCCGGAGGGGACTTTGATGCCGAAGGTGATGGTCGTCAGAATCAGCTTGGTGAGCGTGCCGTAGATGAGGTAGCCGATGTAGGGCCACTTTCCGTCGGTTAATGCTTCGTTGCGGCAGACCCATGAATTGGCGGAGACATCGCTGGTGCAGTCGACGAGGAGGTTCTTGATGATGATGTCGCCTGGTTCGCGCGTTAATGGGTTGGGGTATTGCAGCAATGTCGTTGCGAGCACGACTAAGAAGACCTCGAAAACAGGATTGTTCTTGATAATGGGATAAGAGCGGAACCATTTCGACCACAGGTAATTGGCGTTGCAGAAGACGCCGCCGAAGAGCCCACCTGCAATGCCCAGGAGCACGAAAACAAGGTAATGCGTGGCGTTGTAGGCGGTGCCATAGTTGGTCTCAAAGAGGACAAGCTTGCCGGTGCCGGTCGGATTCAAGGCTTTGAGGACCATGGCGGCGAAGAGGGAGCACAGGAAGGCGCGCCAGAGGACTTTACGGGGAAAGTATGTGCTTATTTCCTGCAAGTAATATCAGCCCCGTGGTCCCTCGGTCCCGGTGTAGACCACACTACAAACCTCGTAGCTGAAAAGGACCCCTCCAATCGGCGCGCCGAAGGCCACAGATAGGCCAGACGCAACGCCTGCTGAGAGAAGCTCTCTCATCTTCCGCCCGTTCTCGCGGTACTTGGGAAACCACATCGCCACAATGTAGCTGACGCAGCCAGAGATGTGCACAAACGGGCCTTCCTTGCCCAAACACATGCCTGTCGCTACTGCAAAGACAGCACCGAAGGCTTTTACGATGAGCACTTTCAAACTAAGAAAGTTCGGTATCACGAAGCCGGAGAGAATGGTCTTGATCTCTGGTATACCAGATCCGGCAGCCATGTACATCGACTTTCCTGAAGTTACTGGCTGATGTGCCGGATCAAGGTTGGTGCCATTGGTGCCTTTAGCCTTATGGCTGTCTCCGAGGCCTGGCGATGCTGCGGGCAGCGAGCGCTTGGTGAGCATCGTTGCGCTGGAGCTAATTATCCCGAGTGCAAGTCCCCATGCGACGTATATGGCGAACGCGGCGTAGTAACTGTTCGACCAGAGCTGGAAACCACCGCACTTGTCCACAAGTTCGGATGTAATGCCGAGCAACGGCGTCTCGTCCTTACAACATCCCTCCCTGCTTAGAAACGGATTCTTCGTGCAATATCCAAGCTTCCAATCTGAGACTGTGGCTACGCCGACATCGACCACAAATGCTACGCATGCTGTGAGCGTGCCGATAATGGAGACGGCTATCCATCCGGAGGCGTCCTCGAATAACGAGACAAGTCGGTAACGGATGCTCTTGCGGGAATGGATGAAGCGAGAGCGGTACGAGTCTTTGACCTTCGACACTGTCAGCGTGCTTTGACTCGATGTTTAAGGCGATACGTGCTATACCAAGTCATGAAGCCAGTCTATGGTGGTATAATCGTTGTACGGTAACCTCTCGCCCACCGTGCTTCCAGCCATGGCCTGTTCATCTTTCGTAACAGCAGAAGTGATAATTGAGTTCGCCTCCATATCTTGCTGTAAGGTGCTCAGCCGGCGGTCGTTCGCAGCATGATACAACAGACGAGTCCGTTCTGTAGGTTCGTCCTGGTAGTCGTGTGATGCCATGCTGAGCGTGACTCCAGCACGGCGACAAAGGACAAGGTGGTGAGAAAGACATGATAACAGCCATCTTTAACACACGGTTTGAGCATGAGCGCCCTTTACGCATCTCTGCAGAGCGATAGGTGACTTGCATGGCCTTATCAACGCCGCGGAAGAGGTAGATCAGTCCGGGTTGGTGGCTCAAGCATGAGAGGGAGATAAGGAGAGTGGGTGGTTGTCTTGGCTTCCAGACAACGTGACCTACATCTATATGCCGTTCTATGGCCCATTTGCGAGTGTTTGCCTGATGTCTATGGTAATACTCGTATTGACAGTGGTGGTGTCGAGTCGGGGTGTTTCCCTTTGACGCTTGTTTGCAGTCTCGCGGTGAGATTCTGCCACGGAACGTTCCGCCCCAAAGGTCCCATCTTGTCCTCTAGACGTCACGTGAAACTTTACAAGCTACAATGTAACCCGATATCCAGTATCTATCTATCTCAATTAGATCTTCCAGTTGCATCAGCCAAGCTTAATCTCACATGGCAAGTTCGCGGATGTTTCTCTTCGGGGGCTCCAAGTAAGTTATTCTTGAGCCCTCTCTATAACATCAAATCTTACAGTCTTCGCAAAGAGCCTGGAATCCCGCCGACTGGACATCCAGCGACGACCGCGTTCGCGGCGGCAGCTCACAGGTAAAGATCAGCGTCATAACCTCGCTTCCATAATACGATACTGACCAGCCCACGCAGTCCTACTTAACATGCACCGGCTCCTCGCCCACCGCCCGCTTCCACGGCACGCTCGACATCAAGACCCTCGGAGGCGCTGGCTTCGCAAGCCAGCGGACTACGGGTGAAGACCGTTCATGGGATCTTTCCGCTTACGATGGGATTGAGCTTGATGTTGAGGATGCTGACTGTATGTTCATCCCCCTTAAGTACCGAGAGCGGAATAGAGGGAAAGAGTCGAGATGTCGAGGAGTTCCTTATGACTGACGCCCCTTGTACGTTGTAGCAAAACGGTATACGTTCATTCTCAAGGATGAGTTATTACCCAAGAACCCGGAGAACGGCAGGGAGCAGTCGACGATTTCCTACGAGTATGACTTCCAGGTCCAGAAGGATGAAGACAGTCAAAGTAGCAGTTCCAAGGGGACGAAGATCGTGATGCCATGGGATGCGTTGAAGGCTACCTACCGAGGCAAAGAGAAGCGTGATGCGGCGCCTCTAGATACCAAAAATATCAAGCGCTTGAGCGTGATGATGCGGAGGTAAAAGTTCCCTATTAATCGTCTTGCACATATGGAGGAAGCTGATGCCTTGCAGTTTCTTCGGAGACCAGGAAGGGGACTTTGCGCTCTCGATCAGATCGATTGCGGCGGTTAAAATCCCGAAACCAGAGGAGCGAAGCTACCCTGTGGGGGTTACTCTGTCGGAGAAGGGGATGCTGCCGCTTTGGTGGAGGGATAGCCGACGGCGAGAGCAAGGTGTAAGTCCTGTGCTTAAGCTGTAGCAGGTTCTACTTGCAGACTCCAGGTTTCGTGCGCTTTCTGACGCTTAAGCAGTCTACTCTACATCGCCGTCCGTTCCTCACTGGGAGGCGAGCGCTATTGTTCGGCATTGCAGCTGTCATCGTGTTGGGCTGTCGTATGATGTATCACAGGTGGAGTTGACACAATCCAAAACACTACCGCCGGTCTCATACGAGTGGTCAATAAGAAAAAGAGTTCAATGTGCCACAGCGCTGCTTGGTCTACTGCATGAGTACTCAACTTCATCAGAAGATATGAACTACATACTCCGGCATCTCCAGATTCCCAAGCGGCACGACCAGGCATGCGGATTCCACCGGGTATTTCAGTCCACATCAGCACGACATCCTAACCTCTCCTACCTCCTACTACGTGCAGGGGACTCTTGACAGCTTTGACGGCGGGAAGGGGCACTTCGGGAGCAATTCTGCCATCAATCCAAGCCGTGGTCGGCGAAGCTGAGCCCAAGCTGACCGTTAAGGCCTCTCTTTCAATCTAGAAGAACGAGAGAAGCCTGTCCAGCGGCAGACGGAGAGTCCCTGAGACGGGTAGTGTTGGTTGCTCGTGGCTTGCTTTGCTCTTTGGGAGTGAATACTGTTACCATCCGATCGGCCAAGCTCTCCACTTCAGCGGACCACCTCCAGGATATTGCTTCGGAGGCGGGCGAAGCCTGAAGTCTCTCCGACTCGTCATCAGCCGACGTTCGCAGAGCGCACGTATCTTGCAAAGCTGTAGTCGTCGTCCGTCGGTCCGCCTTGATCCTTCATCGCTGTCTTATATCTATCCTGTAGCCCACTGGTCTTGTCATCAGTGTCATCGGCGTCAGGATCCACATCATCCGGCTCCAACATCTCTCCTCCCGCATCATCCTCGTCCTCGTCCTCCAGGTCACTTATCGTCTCCGGCTCGTCTTTCTGACCCGGCCTCTTCTTGGATCCGCCGACAGCCATATCCTTCATCAGCCTGCCCAGCTCCTTCTCCCTCCGCGTCTCCTTCTCCTTCTCCCTCTCTTTCTGGCGCCTTTCAAGCTCAGGCCTATAGTCCCTCAGGAACTCTTCCTTCTTCTCCTGCACTGCCTCGAAGAACTCGTCAACACCCTGGCCAGTCATGCTGCTCACGCCCACCACACTCAAATGACTGTAGAACTCCTCCAGCATCAGGGACATGCTGTTCAGCAGGCTACCCATGTACCCACTGCCCCCGCCCAGTCCAGACACCCCCGCCTCGCCTCCTTCGGCGCCACTGTAGCTGCCCGTCTCTTGCTCTTGCTGCAGCGCTGCCTGAAACGCCTCAAAGTCTGTCATCCATTCCTTGGCGAACTCGGCATCTTTAACGTCCGTCTTGTTGAACACCAGGATCATAGGCAACTTCGTCTTGTACAGTATACTGCACGCGTACAGCATGTTTGACATGAAGGTCGAGGTACTAGCCGTACGAGGTGTGTCGATGATATACGCAATTACCGTCGGAAACGAGGACGCGATGGAAGAGAGCAAGATATCCCCTGACGCAGACCACACAAACACCTCAATCTGTCCCGGTGTGTCAACCAATATATTCTGTATGCCCTTCTTCCCTGCCGCCCTCTCCTCCTGCGTCGGTGGTCCGCACCGCTTCTCCAGCAGCCCCAGGATCTGGTCGATTTTGGTAGCGAAGAGGTTTAGGCTCGTGAGGATCCCGCCGTTCGGCCCCAGGTTGTACTGCTTCATGACCTCCTTGTAGTTCACACTGTCTCGTATGTCGATGTTCGAGTCGAAGGGCACGGTCCGCACCGCCGGGTCGAGATTCAGGACGTAGGGTGGGGTGCGCTTGGAGTGGAGGTAAGAGTTTATGCGCTGCATAAAGGTCGTTTTGCCTGAGCCCGCCATGCCGACGCAGACGATGGCGACGGGCTGGTCGGAGCCGGGGTTGGCGCTGGTTGCGCTGCGGAGGTTGTGGGCTCGGCCATGGCGGAAGGAGAGAAAGACGGTGGTTTTAGAGGGCTAGTCGTGGTAGAGGCCGGGTCGAAGTGATGCTGCGCAGGTGGGGGTTATTTGAACACGAGTCGCTGTAGTTAGGATATTTCCAGTGGCCTCCAGACAGTCTATTGCTTTGCACGCGTCGTGAAAATGTGTTGTGTCGTGGACAGTTTTCTCGGAGATTTGAAGGTGGGATGTTTCCGAAGCTTCCTACGTCAAAGTGCCAAGCCGGTGAAGCTTGCGGAACGACCTCCTCGTGACATTGATACTCGCACTGTACATCACCATCTACAACCGCAAAGAGCCGCTGGGGATAGTAAAGAGACTGCACATGGAAATAGCGAGAATGAACTTACTCATTGGATTTAGATACATATGAAAAGGGCTGCGGCGCTGCTGTAGCAAGCTTCTGTGGCAGTGGAGCCAAAGACCCCCTCGAAATGGACGCATATCCACCTGACTATGTTGCGCACAACCTCCCCCTGGTAGTGCTCTCCGGTTTGGGGGATGAGTCAAGGCTACAAGACAGTGGGCCGGTGTATAAACTGCTTCAAGAGAATGGGACACCGATCGATTCGGAAATACCCACGGTCACTGGAGAGCGCGCCGAACAATTGCTACAGGAGTTCTTCAAAACCGATGCAAGCGATGCACCTTGGAACAGCAGACCGGTTAAGAGCAGGGGCAATCTTTCAGGCTTCAGAGTGAGGGCTGTTGGGAGGGTAGGTCAGACACCTCTGCATCGACGAGTAACAGCATATGTACTGATAGCTGGAAAGGAGTACATATTACCGGCACGAAAGGCTAACCCACCACCGGCCTCGCCGAGCTTGTCTTCCCCGACGAGTTCTTCAAGCGGCGGAGCGCCAGCATGGGTCCTGCACTCTCCTATCTCTCCACTATCACCGGACTCGCCCATCTTCCCAGATGGCGTGATGACGCCCCTGTGGGTTGCGAAGCACCAACACCACATTCCCGCGACTCTCATATCGTTCTTCGACTTCGCTTCTGATCCCAGCCGGAACAGTCTCCACGACAACCAACTGAAGAGCGAAATCAACCGCATCAAGGGAATCCTTACTAACTCTGGCTACAAGACACGCTATGCAGTTGTTCTCCTCAGCGACAAGACCATTCTTCAAGCGCCCGACATTGAAGAGCGCCTCGGTAATATCAGACGGGCTACCGGTTTAGACCCGAAGAACTCCTTGTTTTTTCTACCTCCAGATACATCACGTGTAGAGGTTGCTTCGTTCGTGCACAGTGTTCTAGTAGCATTGCAGCCCCTCTGTGTAGAGTATTATCGGGATCTCACCAAGCATGCAAGACGGAAGAAAGGCCGTGGTCAGATACCACCACCGACCGCTCCGCCAACACGAGGCACTTCACAAACGCTCTCAAGTCAAGGATGGGGCGCAAGGTATGAGTACAAGCTCGGCGTGTTTGCTGAGTTCCGTCAGGAGATGGACGCTGCCGGCAGGCACTATAGCTTTGCACTCGATGCTCTACTGGGTCCGGACGGTGTCTTCGAAACGACGGCTAGTTGGTCGCCAAGGTGGGACGAGGCACGTCTGCTGGCAGACACCACTGCGATGCGCATTTTGCGCTGTCTCTTGTGGAACGGTCTGCCTACGTCTGCTGTACAGTCATGGGTGAACTACCGGGATAGGATGCGGGATCTGGTAGATCGGCGTGGTAAAGGATCTGCGAACTATGGTTGGCAAGCATGGGAGTCGCGATGGGCAAAAGTCATGGCGGAGACCATCCAGAAGGTCGAGCTGCCTCCATTCGCTATATCAGAGCCGATTAGGGATCCCGATGTCGTGCCGGGTGGAGAAAATGTGCTCTTCATGCCAGCAGAGAAGTCCATCCCTGTCGGAGAGCGACTGCCCCCGTGGCACCTGTTACACCACGCGGGATATTGGCTGAGTCTGTCCGCTAGACACGCTATTGCTAGGCGCGACATAGCAGAAGAGATCCCAGAGGAGGACCGTACATCACCAGGCCAATCGCCAGCCCACCAAGTTGTCAATAGATACGGCACGTACGACACCTACCTTGTTCCGGAGCCTCATGAGGAGAGCCCTCTTCCAAGTAGCAGTAAGAAGGGGTTCGACCATACCAGCCAAATAGTCGATACGCTTAACGAGGCCATCAACGAGTTCTATGCAAGAGGACAGCAACGCGCTGTTGACAGGCTTCAGCTAGACACCGGCAAGGCGCTTATGCATGCTGGTCGGTACAGCAATGCATTAAACGTGCTAACACCGCTCTGGGAGGGTATGAGTTGGCGTGCCGAGAGATGGTGGAGTCTCGCTTCTCAGGTTACTTGGGCATTGCACGGATGTGCAGTGCGGTTACAGGAAGCGAAGACCATCGTCGCAACCGAGTGGGAGTTGCACAGTGAATGTAAGCGGTTGGGTCAGTACGAGTGGCTGTATTGTTCTAACGTTGTTGGCAGTCATAAACAGTGCGCCAAGCCATCAATACGACCTGATATCGTGTCTCAATTCTCTATCTGCCCGTACAAAGGAGAAAATCGAGGTCTCACTCACGTCCAAAAGCACCATGTCACCCTGTGAGTGTATCTCGATCTATGGCGCAGGCTACTGCTGACATTGTCAGTCTTTACCTCTTTTACGTACGCCCACGATGAGGGTCATGTAGGAGAACCCTTGCGTGCACAGCTTGTAGTACAATCCAGAGCTCAGCAAAACTCAGCGCCCATAGTTCTGTCAGCGGTCAAAGTCGGGCTCACAGGATCGATAGAAGAACTCCAAATCAGTCACACGCCGAGTTCTTCTGAATCGCCTTCAGGTCCTGGGAAGAGGCTTGCTATGGTCGAAGTCGAGTTACATGAGAACACAAATTCGAAGATATCGCATATAACGTCAAGGCTCACTGGCAACACCGATCTGACCTTTTGTCCCTGGCAGACCAAGGTATTTGTGTTCGCAATCAACTTCAAAGAAGCCGGCGATGTCAGTGCTGTTGACGGCACGCTCGTCGTCGAGACCGAACGCTTCATACTTACATATACATCCGTTGTGGAAGAACCGGAGTCCATGCCAGTTTGGTGGTACACCGCTCGCGACGCCCTGAAGACGAAGCGCCTGAGGGCAGCGTCTGCTGCATCGACAAAGATATTGCCCAAGCCTCCGAAGATGCAAATATTCCTGCCGAATCTGCAGACAGCATATTATACTCACGAGCCGGTTACGCTTAATATTGAGCTGTTTAATGGAGAAGATGAGGAGACTGAGGCTGTGCTTGAAGTGCGTTTCCTCGGCCGCTCAGGGTCTACGCTGGCGTTCTCCTGGAAGTCACCGGAAAAGGCCGAACAGGGCAGCATGATAGCGGATCAGGAGGATGACGCCAACTCAGAGATCGACCTGTCTGGCCATCAGGTTGGAAAGATTTCTCCCGGAGCGAGATGCACGCAATCCATCACCTTTACAACACCTCCTGATCCCGCAGAGTACACTCTAGAGATTAAGGTCCTCTACCACCTCATCACTGACCTCGAAACCCCTATATCGAAGACGTTAACCACGGATTTCTTCTTCGCGGACCCCTGGGAAGCAGCATACGACTTCTCCCCGCGCGTCCACTCAGACCCCTGGCCAAGCTTCTTCCATGTAGACGAAAAGCAAACCCTTGAGGCTCCCGCAGAACTATCACTGGATGCTGCAGTCGGCATCGCGCAGACCTGGCTCGCAACCGCCCGTCTCGAGAACTTCGCTGAAGAGGGTCTGATAGTCGAGGACCTGTCCCTCGTCCTTCAGGCCGTCAACGGCGGCGCCGTCTGCGCCATCTCGAAAGAGTTCCCCGCGGGCACGGAAACCAGAATACCGCGGCAAGAGCTCCGCGAATACAACTTCAGCCTCGAGGTCCGGAAGCTGACGCTCGAAGACCGGCGCCCCGTCTCGCTCGATCTGCGCCTCGATATCAAATACCGCAGGAAGACCGGCGGCGCCTCCATCACAACCAGCAAACCCTGTCCCCGCTTCATCGTGCCCAGCAGCGAACCCCGCGTCCTCTGCACCGCATCCCAGTCCCCCACCCCAGCAACAGCACCAACACCACCACTCATCACCCTGACCTACACGCTCGAGAACCCAACACTGCATTTCCTAGCCTTCGACCTGACGATGGAGGCGAGTGAGGAGTTTGCCTTCAGTGGACCCAAGGCGGGCGCGGTGCAGTTGCTGCCGATGAGCAGGCAGGATGTGCGGTTTAGGATTTTGCCGCTGGTCAGGGGCGCGTGGATTAGTCCGCAGCTGAGGGTCGTGGATCGGTATTTTGGGAAGGTGCTGAAGGTGCTGCCGACGGAGGGGTTGAGGGCGGATAGGGGGGCCGTGGGGTGTGGGTTGATGCTGAGGAGGAGGGGGATAAGTTCGTTGGGTGGATGTGTTTGGGGCAAGGTGGGTTGGGAGAGTGTCTCATGCGTAGAGTGTGTGGCAGTATACCAAAGTAGCATCACAAATGGAGCTACGAACAACATGCTAGCGGAGGCAGCAGCTCATATACAGCGGATGCCTCAGTCAATATATATCTATTCCCGCCCAAGCCGCGCACTTGCCACTATCCACACAAATACCTGGGAACTCTCCAAGATCCCTCACCGCTCAAGGAAGTCGACCTTCCGTTCGTACTCAGCATGCTACCCCAGCCTGCTGAGATACTTCCACAGATTTCTAAGGCAACTGCCCGTCCCTCCGGAAAAAGCAGCCTGCAACATACGACCTCCCCGCTTCGATGGGCGGCCGCAGCCTCCCGAGGCCTATCGAGCAAGCGCATCAGTCTTTGCTGCTACGACATGCCGGCCTACTGAAAAGAATGCAGAAGAGCTGCTATTCAATACCGGGCACATACCGCCACCATGAGTCGCCTATCCCCGCGCGCTCTCAAGCGCTGCGCGCCACGCTCGCCAACGACACAGCTGCGACAGGCTCGATGAACGCCCCTTCCCTTCGCATGCCACGGAGGAATCATCAGCGCGACTCACCGAAGTCGTGGTCATGGTCGTGGTCGTGGTCGTGGTCGGGGGCCCGAAGCGGCCGAGATCATCATCCTGCTCAACCGCAGAGGTAGAGCCCGTAGCCGTCGTCGGCGTCGCCTGCGAAAGTCCGCACCAGGAATCAGCCACTGTGCTCATGCGGAAGCGCGATACCACCGCCCCAGCCGGCCTTGAAGATAGGCGCCGCGTTGTTGCACCCGAAGACCTTGCAGCTGATGAATTCGGGTTCCGGCGGCATGTGGAGGTGCCGGGGGCGCGAATCAGTTTGCTCGGCTAACGGTGGGGCAGTTACGGGTGCTGTGGAGAGCGGTGCTGGGGTTGGAGCGGAGGAAAGGACGGAGTGCGAAGGAGGGGAGTGAGTGAGACTGACTTCGACCATCTTGTCGCCCTCGACGCGCACCTCGCGGTCGCGCAGCCGCCGCATCAGCTGCAGGAACTGGCTTTCTTGAAACTTCTTGGATGTGTTTGAGGAGACGGACTCGAGGAGCTGGCCTGCCGTTGCGGCGAGCTCGTCGTCGTTTCTGCTTTTCGCTTGTTCTTGTTCGTGCTGCTGCTCCTGTTGCGGTTCGTGGGAGAGCTGCTCGAAATGCTCGGGGGCATGGGCCGGAGGTTGTCGAGTTCTGCAGGGTGTCGCGCTATACTCGCGTCTTCGAGCTGTCGTGCGGTTTCGGATTTGTCCTGTGCTGCAAGATGATTCGTCGCGTGCCGCAGAGTCTCCAGCTCCTCGTGGTTGAAGCGATCAGCTTGCGCCTCCTGCTCCGAGAGGGCTTCTTCCTGGAGCATCTCCGCTTGGGCCTCCTCGAAAGCGCGTTCGAACGCCGCTTCGTCAAACGTTCCTTCATCTTCCTGCTGCCTCTGTTTTCCTTGCGCAACCGATGTTACAGGCTGCTCAGAAATGCCGCCACCGTACATTGGAAAGGAGTTCTGCAGGCCATATCCTGACATGCCTCCGTACAGAGGCTGTATTGGGGTCTGCCGCCCCTGTAATGCAGCTGTACCATTCTGAGATCTTAGAAAGTCTTGATGCCATGCTGCTGAGGCTTGATGTGGAGATGCGGTTTGCGCAGGACGCTGCGCAAATGCGGGAGGCGGAGAGGATATGTGGAGGCGTTGGAAGTCGGAAGCCCAGCCTGAGGTGGCAGGATGAGGTGCAAAGCCTGGTCCAGTGGGAGTATGCGAGTATTGCGGAGGGAAGTGCTGGAACTCTGGTTGTAGTGGAGCGGAGGGGATGCCGGCCTGGAAAGCCTCGAACTCGGGGTCTAGTATGCCAGCATTGGGCCCGGGTCCGGATCGAAAGCCCTGATGGATGTTAGGTGCGGCCCATGCAATGGTAGATACGCTCCATACTTGCGACGGTGACGCTCTCGAGGTCAGCCGGTCCTGCTGAAGGGTGCGGTCTACGGAGGTGTGCTTTTGGAAGTTCTGGAGCGCATTCGACGGCCCACACAGGGCATCGGCCATGTTGTTACTATCCGCTCACTCACAAGGCAGCCAGCAGCCCAAAGCAGAGACAAGTGGCAGGAGAACGACAAAGAATAGACAGTAGAGTAAAGTAAGATGGTGATGGAGATGTGCTTTCACGAGGACATCGGGCAACTCGCCGCAACATGTGCCGAGGCTTGCGCGCCCCACTAGCAGTGGAGAATCTAATCTGATCTCATCACCACCCTTGCTGATCCGCAACGTCAATTCCGGGGAACGGACGCGTTGTAAAGAGCCGCAACACCACAGAAATATACACGTCTCACCATGGTAAGCATGAAGTCCACACCTCGGCGCAGAGTTGTTTTCGCTAACCAAGCATGTCTAGGCGCAAGTGATAGCGAGCTCCGGTCACGATGACATGATTGTACGCATTCCAAGCTTCTATAGCTGCCCATTCACACTATCTTCTAGCAGATAGCTCTAGCTAGCACCATGGCTAACAATTCGCGGCAATTAGCATGATGCAGTGCTCGACTACTACGGACGGCGGCTAGCAACATGTTCGTCGGACAAGACCATCAAAATCTTCGAGGTTGAGGGCGATTCGCATCGGTTAACGGAGACGTTGAAGGGGTACGTGGCAGTTTCAAGGACATACAGAGAAGACGGCCGCAGCTCACGAAGCGTACAGCCATGAAGGCGCAGTCTGGTGTGTCTCATGGGTCCGTCGCCATCCCCTTCCCTCCCCGTCCGCTCCCGCTAAAGCCCCAGTAGGCGCATCCCAAATACGGCAACATACTCGCCTCAGCCTCCTACGACGGCAAAGTCTTCATCTGGCGCGAACAGTCTTCCCAATGGCAAAAAGTCTACGAATTTGCCCTCCACACCGCATCTGTAAATCTCGTCTCCTGGGCGCCGCATGAAGCAGGCTGCTTGCTCGCCTGTGCATCTTCAGACGGCAACGTGTCGGTGCTCGAGTTCAAGGACAACAGCTGGTCTCACCAGATCTTTCCGGCGCACGGAATAGGTGTTAATGCCGTCAGCTGGGCGCCCGCAATACAGCCGGGGAGCTTGACGAGTGCGGCACAGCCAGGCCCGGGCGCTCTAAGGCGGTTTGTGACCGGAGGGAGTGACTGTGATGTGAAGATTTGGGAGTTCAGGTCGGTTCCTGAGAGGTCTCGAAGCGATGAGGAGTGGCTGATGCGGTATAGTCCTGAGACCAACACCTACAATTGCGTGTCGACCTTAAAGGGTCACAGCGACTGGGTGCGCGACGTTGCGTGGTCTCCTACCATTCTCTCAAAATCCTACATAGCCTCTGCATCACAAGATAAGACGGTGCGGATCTGGACAAGCACAAACCCAAGTCTTGGTATGTTCTCTTGTTCGAGGATATTCACACCGGAAGGGAGTAGCTTGCTTACACAACTCTAGGCGACTGGAAATCCACCACCTTGAATTTCGATGCCGTGGCCTGGCGCGCCAGCTGGTCACTCAGCGGCAATGTCCTCGCTGTAAGCACAGGTGACAACCGGGTCAGTCTGTGGAAAGAGCGGTTGAGTGGAGGATGGGAACTTATCAAGACGATCGAGGAGTGAGTGATAATCTTGGTGGGTGGAGTCTGCCAACCATATTCCGGTTTGCGCATTCTCAACGTCACAGTTCGTGAGCTAGAAGGTCATTGAAAGGGCGTTAAGTGACAGTAGTTCCTAAGCGAGGTCTGGAGAAGACTTCCCTATCAGGAGGCTCAGTTCTGATTATAGGTTGCAACCGCCTTGAATCAAGTTCCAGTATTCGAAATAACGCGTCATGCTGGACATGCATCTACAAGAGATCGTCTTTTGTGATAGCTTCTTATTAGAACGCACTGATGGTTCCTACTCATTACGGGTGGGCAAAGGGTGGAGGAAGCGTGCAGATGAGTACAGTATTGTCAGGTTCAAGTCCACCTGGGAGTGATGTTCTTTCACTCTGGCACTAAAACTACTATGGAGTGGATCCAACATACTACCTCCTGTAAATGCGCCGTTTTACTTATTTACTAGCTCGTGCCATATCTTTGTATTTAACTACCAGAGTGAACTTTCTGACGTGCTTGAGATGTCTTATCTTTGAATGAGCGCGTTTGTTTGCGCATGTCACGCCACAGGGCTGAGCTGCGTCCAGGTTCTATTGCAGACATAATTTCCTTGCTCCGTTCACTTCTGAGCACCTACGACCCCAACCCCCTCACGGGCTTTCTTCCTTCTTCACCGTCGACTTTATAGATCGTGCATATCTTCTGGAAACACGCTTCATCATCAGAACGGACCATCCAACGTGTCATCTCGTCACCAGAACCGTCTGGCTTTCCCGAGATGGATATTCCAGCATGATCAGAAGGTAACGGGCCTCCGACACAGCAAGCTGTTACGCGCATCCCGCAGACGCATATCTCAGAGTCATCATCAAAGCCAGAAGAGCCACAGGACAGGCAGGAATCCGTCGTCGGACATGTCGTGCACAACACGTACAACGATCTCCTGCAAGTTTTCTTAGCTCAGCGCCTGGTGTCCAGAGGCCGCGACTTTGCCAGGGGCTTCTGGTTCGCGCTGCGTAACGACCCCAAGCTGGCACGCCTTATCAAGGAAATCCCTTCGGCTGAGACAGGGGATGCCGTTGTCCAAGCGGTGAATCAAGTTCTAGAGGAGCGCAAAGCAAAGAGCTTCGACCGCTTCTACGACGATGTGCGCATCATTCCAGTCACCAGTTCGGCTTTGACCTTCGACGGCGATATCTCGCAGCCAAAGCTGTATGCCTCTGTCCAGTCCGACCAAACCGTGGGTCGAATACTGCCTGTACGACTTGCCCCATCTGGGGGTGGCCAGGACCAAATTTCTACAGTGAGAGTCCGTATCTCGCACAAATGGGTCGATCTGGAAGCCTGGCTCAGCGTCCTGCCTCCATCACGAGCCGGGCTCGATGCAAGGCGTCTCGGTGCTCAGGAATATGAACTCCAGTTCCGCTGGTGGGCTACGAACGGGAAAGTCTTTAGACTGACGGACCTGCCGCAAGAGCTTCGCGACATTCTTTTAATCCATGTGCTTGGGTCCACTATCTTCCTGGAGAGGATATGGCACAGGCGTCGCCGCGGCTTGACTTTTGATAAGCACGGTTCAGTACCCTATTACTCAGAGGAAGGCCATATAGAGCTTCGCACGACCGCCGTCGAAATGCTTTGCCTCAATCGTCAAGTTTACATAGAGGCATTGGAAGCGGGACTGGCGGGTTGGAGACACACGTTTAAAGGTTTTGCACGTCCAGCCTGCGTGGGAAGCATCATCGACCTGGCTCCTATCATTTCCGCTGCGTCTCAGCCACATTGACTACATGGATTTCTTCGCGATGAATCTCCCCGGTACCAGCAGGGGTTTCTGGAACCGGGCAAGTGCTGAGATTCTCCAACGGATACCCACGCTGAAGACTCTTCGTCTGCACTTCGAATCGACGAAGTACAGCTGCACTAGGGACCCTTGGGCTCCCAGATATACAAATGCGGTCCCCGACAGAGTTTCTTGCTAGAAGATCCTTGTAGACTGGATTCTCCGCTTCGCGAAGCCGTACATCGAACACATTCCTGAAATTCAACTGGCAGGATACATCAAGCACGAGGCAGAAGTGGGAGAATATTTTTGATGACCAGAAGAAGGGAATCCGACACGAGTTTGACTTGGTAGATGTCACGTTTCTTGACCCGGATGACTTGTTAGTACAACTTCCCTCCCAAATTGTCGTTGTAGTGTAAAATCAACCGACAACCCATCCTTCCAGCCCGCCATACTGCGAATGTACAGAGCCGTGCCGTTTTCGCGGTTATGAAGAAATCATGGACGATTCTTGGCGTCGTGATGATTGCAGCTGCTACAAGCCACATTGCAACTACTGCACACCCAAGTATAGCATGGAAGATATAAAGAAGATCTTGGACAGCTATAAGTTTAGCTTTGATGACTAGATGGGGAGAACGCGGGCAGCGTGGCGTTGAGATGAACAGCTGGAGATGACACTGTCAAAAGATCCGCCAGGTAGCTGACAGAGGCTAAGCAGGATACATGGATCAGTCGCTGCCTACTGAGCAAGAGATAGGCAATACTGCAAACCCCGGCAAGGAGGGCAAGCATCCACGTATCTTCAAATTATGCAGTGGGATCAACGAGCTCCTTCAGCAATTCTGGTCATCCTATCAATATTATTTTCGTTGCCGAGGTAAGATAACGAGTCTAATCGCCGGCGAAATCCTCACATCTCCGACAGGGCGCCGAGCGACGTAGTGCAGCCACGTCGGGCAGAAAAGACCATGGAAACGCATCGCAATTGACGCCTGTTCGGGCAATGCTTGCTGTCAGGTACGCAGCCGCGGCTAAAAGCCCTGCCGGCTTACGAAATGTCATTTTTAGCCAGGGGCTGTTCCTGCCGTCACCGCCGCCTGTGACCGGAGTGTTTTCTCACCGTGGCCAGAGCAGCATCTTACATAAAGTCCAGAGTAGCAACTTACAGCGCAGGTTACAGAGTACAATTACCAGTCAAGAAGCCAGTAAGTCAATTGCAAACCTTCTATCAAAAACCTGCTTCGTACCCTCATTTGCTGACCCAACCCCCCAGCATCCCAACATCCGCCTCTATCGGATATACCACCACCAAACTCAACCACACAACAACTACCGCCCCGGCGCTCCCTCCCTATCCGCCTCCTCCGCGGGACCCTCCTCTTCCTCACCCTCTTCACAGCCGGCTTCGCCATGGCCGCCGCCCCCGCCGTCGAAACCGTAAACGGCTTCCTCAAGCCCCCCACCGACGCCGAAACCCTCGAGCTCTACGAATCCACCCCCTCCTCCGCCGACATCGACGCCTACATCAATATGCACCCCCTGACCCAGTCTCTCCGCCAGGATCCCCGCTTCGTGGAATCCCGACCCCACATGAAAATCCCGCCCTCCATGCGTCCGCACAACCTGACCGGCGGCACCCTCCTCGGCGAAAACAAGATCGCCTCCCCACCTCTCACATTCAGCACGCGCGACGGCTCGCAGCTGGTCAGCATCCAGCACCTCGGCCCCGCGCTGTGCGGACACCCCGGGATCATTCACGGCGGCCTCCTCGCCACACTATTAGACGAGGGGCTCGCGCGGTGCTGTTTCCCCGCCCTCCCGAACAAAGTCGGCGTCACGGCGAGCCTGAAGATCGACTACAAGGCGCCGTGCATGGCGGGCCAGTTCGTGGTGCTGCGGGCCGAGACGACGAAGGTGGAGGGCCGGAAAGCGTGGGTGAGGGGGTGGTTGGAGACGTTGCCAGGGCCGGAGGAGTGGACGGAGGATGGGAAGACGGGGGAAGTGAACGGTGTTGAGGTGGTCGGTGGGGCCAAGGTTGTGAATGGAGTTAAGGCTGTTAATGGGACTAGTGGTGTCAATGGGGCGAAGGAGCATGTGCTGCCGAAGAGGTTGTGTGAGGCGGAGGCGCTGTTTATTGAGCCAAGGCAGGCTGCGGTGAGTGCGAAGGCGACGTGGGAGAGAAGCTGAGCTGACAGCGATATAGACGATGGCGAGAGTGTATTCGACGCAGTAGGTCAAGGTCTGGTGTGGATCGTGGGGAGGCAGAGAGCATTATGCGGTAATCGGGGCTGAGGCAGGGGTTAACAATTGATGAACAGCGCCGCATCACCAGCGCAACCGCGAGAGCGTACTCGTCTGCCGGTCTCGCGGGCGGTGGTTAAAAGGCAGAGAGTAAGCTGCGAGGAGGCTGTTGAAGAGCTGGGAGAACGGGATAGACGGAGATGACGTTCGCAGTGATGGAGCGGAAGCTCCTGCGAGGAAGTACAGCATCTTTGGGCGCATGGATAGACTATTCTTAGAGGTAGAGCATGCACGGCATGCATTTATGAAGACAGTATACAAGAAGCTGGCCTGTGTTACGCATATGTACAGCTTCGATAAGGCGCAGCCCCTACCAGTTTCACCTCCGCGATGATGATCCTACGCGATCTACGTACGACTGTTTTCGCTTCACTTTACTCTAACGCCTCCATGAGTCCGCTTTGCTTCCTATACAGTCACCAATGCTGTAACACCGTCATACACAAAGGATGGGAGGCGCGGTTTTCTAGGTTCACGTGCCCATCGCATCCCAACCACCCCCTACTCCATCCCCTCCATCAACTCCACCCGGTCAAGCACCATCCCCCTCAATCCAACCCACTCTCTCAGCGCCTCCCTCCGCCCCCTCCTCCTCACCGCGCCTCCACACCTCGTCAAACCCCCACGCACACGCCACCCGATCCACCGCCGCCCTCTCATCCTCCCTCAACCATCTTTCCCTGAGCGGCATCCCCGTCGCCCACGTCACGCGCTCCATCTGGTCGTTCGCGGTCGCGACAGCCACGACTCCAATCGTCGCTGTCGCGCCCACGTACGTCAGGATCCCCGCGAACGCTATCTTGGTCGCGAGCGCCGGGTCCATGGTTTCTTGGTAGCTGCTCAGCTGCGCCGCGACGGTGTAGGCGGCGAGCGGCGCGAATGCAGCACCGAGGAGCGGCGGGACGGCCTTGCGCAGGATCTTGTTGCGGCGGTAGGCCGGGGCGCGAAAGGAGGTTTCGATGATGGAGAGGGCGGTATGGAGGTCCTTGGTCGCGAGGGCGACGCCGAGGGCCAGGTTGGCGACGTCGGTGGGGATGGCGGCGCGGGCGGCGCGTGGATTGGGGGATTTGTAGCGCGGTGGGTGCGTTTGGGGTTGTGGGACGGGCTTGGTGGCGTAGAGGGCGAAGATTTCAGGGAAGGTGGTGGGGCGCTCGAGCAGGGCTTGCGTGATTACGTAGGTTTTGAGGACATCCGGCGAGATGAAGACGGGAGGGTGGAGCAGGAGCTTGTAGGCGAGGTTGGAGAGGAGGTCGATGGGTTTGGTGAGGGCTTCTGAGGGCGCAGGCCGCGAGTCGAGGGATAGGAGGGCGGATGCGGGCGTGGTGTCGTCTTTGGGTTTTGGTAGTGGCTCTCCAGTCCGGTTTGTTAGGCGTCGCGCTGCGCTCTCGCAGGCTCTTAGCGCTGCTAGGGTGGCTTCTTCTGAAGGGACCTGGTCGTGGGTGAGGATGGCGTTGACTGCTTTCTGGGCATTTGCGACTTCGAGCGCTGCTTCGGCGCCGGAGGTATAGCTTTCATCTTTTGTAGGTGCGGCATTGACCCTGCTCGCTGGCCTTGGGGTGACAGCATTCCGAAGGCGTTGCTGTATATGAGGCTGTAGCTGTGGTCGTAGCTGTGGCCGTGGTGCGGTGGTCCGTATAAGGGTTGAGGTACGCAGAGTTCTTCCGTATCTGCTGGACTGGCCACGAATATAGTCACATAGCTGGCAAACAGATCTTGGCTTCGGCCGTACTGCGATTGATGTCGGCTTCATCTTGCGTGGTTCCTGAAGTCTAGATGCTTGGAAGTTGACGACGCTTGTGGCTGTGACGATTGGCGAACTTCTGGCGAGCAGCTGGAGAAACCTCAACCACAACGCCGAAGCTCTTCACGTACTCCGACCACAACTCGCCCCAATCCGATATCGATATAGCAGATAGTCATAAGAGGAGGAGCCAGGAAATATCAGAGCGTTTAGATCTCGGCCAACAGCCAACATGCCCGCCCCTCCACCTCCTCCACCTCCACCTCCACCTCCACCTCCAATGCCGGGCTTTGGAGGCCCGCCGCCGCCTCCCCCACCTCCTGGAGCTGGTGGCCTTCCTGCTAGGCCGCCGGCAGCTGCTGCAAAGGGAAGAGTACGTAGGAATATCCTCTGGCGCAAGCATAGGGGGAATGAGGCTGAGGACCGCGCGGGGCCCTAATATGGATAGCTAAAGGCTGACTCAAGGCGTATAGGGAGCGCTCTTGGGTGACATAGAGAAGGGCACGCGATTAAAGAAAGTTACACAGATTAATGACCGGTCCGCGCCTATAGTAGGCAAAGTGTCAGATGGCCCAGCAGCACCTCCAATGGGCGCCGCACCACCAGTACCAGGCATGCCGAGACCGCCAGGGGGACTCGCACCACCGGCTCCAGGAGCAACAAATCGAGCGCGGAGCAATAGCGATGCTGGCGACGGCGGGGGATGGCAGCTGCGCCGCAACTTGGGGGGCTTTTTGCAGGGGGCATGCCCAAGTTACGGAAATCAGGAGGCGTTAATACCGGCGCAAGCACCCAGTCGCCGTATCTCTCAGATCCGGAAACATCGCGAAGCTCAGCGCCTCGACCGCCAGGAGGTGCTGCCCCGAAGCCACCTGGCGCACCTCGAATGCCGGGAGGAGCCGCACCTCCACCACCTCCGAACCCAGCAGTCTCTGCGTTCAAGAACAACCTTCGACCGACAGGCCTCTCATCCGCAGTCTCGGCGCCAGACATACCAAAGTCAAAGCCGCCACCTCCGATAGTCGGGAAGAAACCTCCAATACCCCCACCCGCGTCACGCAAACCATCCGGGACCGCTCCTCCGCCTCCGCCACTACCTCACTCAGTCTCGTCACCACTCGCCCACCGCCCTTCCCTACCGTCATCAATAACAACCGCGTCCGTACCACCCGCCCCTCCGCCTCCACCACCATCAGCCGCGCCCAGACCCCCACCCATACAGATGCGGTCAACCCCTCCCCCGCCGCCCTCTCTTCCTCCAACAAACGGCACGCACACCCCTCCCTAGCAGAACGAGCCGCCCGCAACGCCTTCAGAGGAGTATCACCCGCCGCGCCTCCTCCGCCACCACCACCTCCTCCGACAGCCTCTCCACCGCCCCCGAGTCCGGCACCCCACGCACCCAGCGCGCCTCCACCACCGCATTTACCACGGATGCCCTCACCCGCTGCGCCTGCACCGCCTCCGCCCCCTCCGCCGCCCACCGCCGCACCATCACGGCCACCAACTCAGACGCCAGGGAGGAGTATGCTCGACCTAGACGCCTCGGCCTTCACACTCACGCCCAACGGAGGCGCGCCGGCATCAGGCTACTTCGGTGGCCGAGACGCCGCCGCTGGGACCAGCAGTCCTGGGCGTGGAGCCGGCGCGGGGACGGCCGGCGTGCTGAGGATCAACGACTCGAGATGGAAGTTCCAGGACGAGGCGCAGTTGCCGAAGCCGAGGGAGTTTGTGGGTGGGCCGAAGAGGTATAGGGCTGGGAGGGGAGTACGGTGCCGTTGGATTTGGGGGCGTTTGAGTGAGGTGGACGATGACTAAAAGAAGGGGGCTGATGTGGAGGGCGGCGCCAGGCCCGTTCGTGTGGTTTGAGGCGTCTATGGAATTACGTACAGGCAGTTGATTGGAATCGTGAGGGGCGGTAAGGCGTAGTTGGTTTCATGCGGGTGATGCTTTGGGCGTGGGAGTATGCGGTATGTAGAACACTGGTCTTGCAAGGCTAAGCTTTATTGAAAGTCCAGATAGATAGTGAGAGAGTAAAGTAGAGTTTTACTCTGGACTGAATGAGCCGAGCAGCGAGTGTAAGCACTGACTGTGGTGAGCTCTGAAGACTGGCGATCGAGAGCCAAAGCTGGGTAACAGAGGCATCGACTGGGTGCTCCCTCTAAGTATTCTTACATAACTCTTTTCGAACGCAACCTTAGCTTTATGCCATATAGCGGTAGTATATTAACGTCTCCATGCGTTTATCATTGACCTAAATCTTCCACAGATTTTCGCAGCTGCGACACGTCGTCGTTGTCCTGATATGCTGCGGTGCTCAGAAAAGGATTCCAGTTGGGGTTGCTCAATCCGCTATACAGTATCATACATCGCGCTTGCCAGCTTATTGCAGCACCAGAGCGGAGTGCTACAATTCGAAGACCCCCAAATCACCAAACTCCGTGCTCAAGTACGATGTTCTTTACAGCTGGTCCAACAAATCCCTCACAAGCCCATTCATCTCTTCAACTTCTACCTCTTTCTTGATCCCCAGCCTCCGACACTGGACCTCCACCACCCTCTCCCCCTTCCACCTCCGCCCTAAAACCACAACGACAGGATATCCCACCAAGTCCGCATCCTTCATCTTCCACCCAAGCGGCCTATCCCTATCATCAAGCACCACCTCCTCTTTCTCCCTACTAGCCGCGTACCCCAACTCCACCTCCTGACCCACCGCAACTGGTGCCCCTCGTCCCCTCCCCATCAGCCCCTCATACACCCCCACCGCATCCTCCTCGTTCCCCTTCCCAGGCAGCACGGCAACCTCAAACGGCGTAATCACCCTCGGCCAGTTCAGACCCTTGCTGTCCGCCAGCGCGGCCGCGACGGCGCCGATCATGCGGCTCAGCCCGATACCGTGGCAGCCCATCTGCATTGCTACTTGCCCGGCCGCGTCGACTTCTGGAGGCACCGCGACGACGGCGTTCAAGGGGGCTGAGTACCGTGTTCCGAGGTGGAAGGTGTGGCCTACTTCGATCGCTTTGTGCACGGTTAGGGTGCCAGTGGCGCAGCGGGAACAGCCGTCGCCGGAGGAGATCTTGGTGAGGTCGAAGGACTGGGGGTTTCCAGGATGGCTACTAGGAGCAGTGTCTCGGGCGGTGTCTAGTTCCGACTGGGGAGTGGTGAGACTGGAGGAGTCAGTGCCTGGGACGTCAGGATCTTCTCGGGCGGATGGGGGTTCCGTGCGATGCGGTAGTCGAAGATGTCGACGCACTGGCGAGGATGGACTTCAGCGGAGACATTCGAGTCCCAGATGCGGAGTGCGGTTGCAGGATCGTCGATGGCGGCATTCAGGTCCGGGTATATCTGTTTTAGGACGTGGATGTTGAGGTCGCTTAGGGAGGGTCCAGTGGCTGCGGGATTCTCTGAATCTGCAGAAGCACGCTGTGGTTGCGGATAATATACGCGGACCAGAGTCTTGTTGTCTTTGCTGATGCCTGTCCATGTCGCGTGAGGAACATTTGCTTGTTGCGCTTGGGTTGGTTCTCGCCGTTTCTCGGCCAGCTCTTCGTTGGCTATATAGGAGCAGTGGTTGCAGGCGCAGACGTTGTCTTCGCCTTTGGAGGAGAGGAAGTGGTACTCGTGGCTCAGGTTCCCGCCCATCGCCCCGGAATCGGCTTCGGCGACCATGTAAGGTATTTTCAATTCGTCAAAGAAAGCAGCGTATGCTCCTCTCACGTCCGAGTAGGTCTCGAGAGCCATCTCAGGAGCGTAGTCGAAGGTATAAAGATCTTTCATTAAAAACTCCTTTGCGCGGAGGAGCCCCTGCCGTGGCCGACGCTCATCTCGGTATTTGCGAGAAATCTGGTATAGCCGTAAAGGAAGTTCCTTATATGACTTGACAGCGCTAGCGGTCAAGGCCGTGATCTCTTCCTCATGGGTTGGCGAAAGCAGGAATCCTGATTCTCTGCGATCATTCAAGCGTAGGAGTTCCGCGTTGTTTGCTCGGCCGCTCTTCTGCCACAGCTCTTCGGATGAAATTGAGGAAAGCGAAACTTTCGATGCGCCTATCCTACGCATGTGCTTGTCGATGAGACGCTCAAGCTTGTCTTGCACCCTCAACCCAAGCGGTAGAAGGTGAAATATGCCGGAGTAAGCTTGTCGGAGGAAGCCCGCCCTGATGAGCAGCGAGTGGGAATCATCTTCTTCTCCAGCGTTGCCCGAGATACCCCCTGAGGGTGTCCAGAAGGTTGACAGTCGATTCCGGCCATCATGATGAATGAGTCTTACTGATATACATTGCACCTCTCTATTAAAACATGACTTGATTGATTGAAGCTTCAGGGATGAATGGAAATTACGCGTTAGAGGCCTATGGAAAGGACCACAGGACATGAGAAAGAGCTAAAGAGAACTGGACTATGGTACAGAGCGGATAGTAGATGCACAAGCTTAGTCCAAGCGGAAGGAACGATGGGCGTCTCTTTAGTGGGCACCGAAGTTGTAGTTGCAGGCTGGTTTGAACGCCTGCACGTGACTTGGCGACACGCTTTCTGCCGCGCCTGAACCGCAACACTGGTAAGTCTGCATGCTGCTTTTACAACCCCAGCGCCAGCAAAATGGTTCGCGGTGATGGCGGCATCCAGTTCCAACATTCGCGCCTCGTTGGAGGTCCGCAGCCATCAAACCCCAGACTCTCCTCCAGCTTCCCCAACTACCGCAAGTTCCTCAACAGACGCTAGTTCCTCTTGCCCCTAATCTTCACGGTGTTGGACCGACCGATCAAGGCGTGCTCTTACAGCATCGATATTCAAATGACCTAGGCTTTGTGCCCAGGGCATCATATCATCAAGATGCGACAAAAGTATTGCCGCCTAGACCTGAATTCATCTTGCCTTCGACAAACACATTTCGGGCTGCCCCTGCGTCCTTCCAAAACTTCCAGTATCAGCAACATCAGCAGCCGCAACCCAATGTAGGGCAGTTCACCTTCCAGGCGCCACATGTGGTTCTAAGCAATGACCAAAATGGAGTTACATCATCTACTTCTAGAGAATTCAATGCAGCTGCTGTGAGACCGCAACAGCGTCGGATCGCCCAGCTTCAGCAAGAGCCAGGAGCCTCCCAGGCGTCCGAAGCAGAAGAGCATGCAGCAAAATCTGATAGTCATCTCAAGGGTCTCAAACGCATACCGGATCCACCGAATCTAGAAGCATGGCGGCAAAAGCTTTTCAATGTGGATGATACGATCGTCCTGACAGAAGACCAGCTCCAGACCTACTTCCCGCACGTTGACAACGTATATTCACATCGGTCCACCCAGAAGCACAAGCGCAAAGGCTTTGTTTCTCACTACTGGGACTGCCGCCTCAAGGGTCGTCCGCCTGGGACGCCCAAATCTGATGACCCAAACAAGAAGAAGCGCAAGCGCGTCGCGCGCGAGCGGGACCTGTGCGATGTGAAGATCAGGATCACTGAGTATCCTGCCGGTGGTGCACCTCCTGAAGTCATCGCGCAGGCTAGCGGGCACCCTGAACTTGACGCTCCTCAGCCGGAGGCTTACTTTACCCACCAGTCGTCAGACGCTCCGTTGGCACAGTCCTCGCAATGGCCGCAACAAGCAAACGGAAGTTACGGTAAGATCTTCACGATACAGCGCGTCAATGGCAATGGACAGAATGGCAAGGGAGACGGTGTGCCTGGTGCGCATAAGCACACGCTTGAGTACAGCGACAGTGTGAAAAAGAACAGCGTCATCAGGTGGATGCTTCAGACCGAGAAAGAGAAGAAGAAATCTCAGGTATGTTTACCACCCTTAAGTTTCCTCTATTTTATAGCTCTATCACATGATTTGTGGAGCATTCAGGGTCCGCGGGGTCTACATTTCGTCATACCTTTTTAACCATCATCGAACTTCTGGAATCCCATATCGGACTGCTACTGCTGGGATTGTGTACCATTGTCAATGTTCACAGCCAAAAGCCTGTGTTCCTCAATCACTTTCTCACCCCTCCGCTTCTGTCGTCAAAGCCTTTGCGCCCAAAAAGCCCTAAGTTGCAGACCGTTTAGAAAGTTCCCAGCCTATAAGCAGAGCACTCGCACGACTAATATTACTGCAACACGCTTCTTTTTAACCAGCGCCCAGCCTCACGCGAAAATGGCGGACACTAACAAGACATCCTCTGAAAAGAAAGAATACCACAAAAAGGCAACCGGCAACGCCCTAAACACCGTAAAGAGCCACTCCAAAGAGTGCGATCTGAAGCTGTACGGCAGCTGCTTCTGGTGCGCACACTCTCCCTCAAAACTGAGGTTCAACCTTCATGACGTCAGATTTCGGCTAATCTCGGTACAGTCCCTTCGTGCAGCGCGTCTGGATATCTCTGGAGGTTAAGGGAATACCATACCAATACATCGAGGTCGATCCATACAAGAAGCCGGACTTGCTTCTCCAGATCAACCCGCGGGGGCTGGTGCCGGCGCTACGGCATGGCGACTGGGGTTGCTACGAGAGCACCGTGCTCATGGAATATGTGCGTCCTTGCTCGCCCCCAAGTCCATCAGCGCTAACAAGCAACAGCTTGAGGATCTGAGCGAAGGCCAGGCACTGCTGCCGCCGCAACCGAAGACGCGTGCTCACAGCCGACTATGGAGCGATCACGTGAGCAAGATACAGCCCCATCCCCTCCGCGAACAGCGATCACGGCTTACATGCACAGATCAACCGCCACATCATCCCCTCATTCTACCGCTTTCTCCAGGAACAAGACCCCCAGAAGCAAGTCACGCTCGCCGACGAACTCAAAACCGAGATCGGCAAGATCGTTGACGTCGCCGACCCCAACGGGCCCTTCTTCCTCGGCCCCGACATCTCCTTCGTCGATATCCAGATGGCGCCGTGGGTCGTGCGGCTCAACCGTGTCCTGAAACCGTATCGTGGATGGCCGGAGCCGGAGCCGGACAGTCGGTGGGGGAAGTGGGTGAAGGCTATTGAGGAGAATGAGCATGTGAGGGCGACAACGAGCACGGACGAGCTGTATCTGGATAGCTATGAGAGATACGCTGGTGGGTAGTCGTCTTTCGTCTCTCTGCTTTGCTTCTTAGGGAGGAAGAACGGGTTCCGATGGATGATGTACTAACGTATCGTGTCGGTGTAGAGAACCGGCCAAACACCTCGCAGGTCGCAAACTCGGTCAATTCAGGCCGCGGTTTGCCTTAGTCATGAATTTATGAATAATGTCACACCCTACAGACGGCGGTCTATCGAGATTTGCCTTTCAGTTGGACGTGAGAGACTACGTTCCGCTTAAGTATCAGCTCAGCAGCTACGATTTGGATGCTGGAGAGCCTAAGGTTTTTGATGATAAGGCGTCATCATCATCATTATTGCTATTTCCTCCCCTGCAGCCGGCGATGTGACATTATTGACGAATCATGATTAGGCCAGCGGCACCTCTCGTCGCTGTGGCGGGAAGGCACTCTCTAGTAAGCGTATTTGGGTGTAAATTTGTTGGGTTTCGGCCCCTTCACGTTTATGTGTGTGTAAACGCGGGAATAAAACGAGGAGAATTACCAGTCTTTACTCATAAAGATGCAATCGCATTCTAAAACGTTCTTCGTGAAGCGCAGAACTATCGGTGCGAACGAGCGGGGAAGGTGTGGAATGTTGTATGGCTTGTTACAAAGCCGTATCTTATATGTTCCAGCATCGCTCCTTTTTCTTCCAGCGTGGTTGAGGAAAGAACAAGTCTCTACGAGCGTCCGACATGAATCTGACTTACATTTGGCTGTTGACCTGAGGGAGACCAGTATCCTGCGCTAGATACGCAGAACCACTATAACCTACAACAAAAGATTTCCCGAAATGATTGCCGTCCTAAGGACGGCGCGGATCTCGGTGCAAGTGTGAGTTGCTCCAGAGGACCTACCGCACCGCTGTCAGGACACCCATACCTTATTTTCATTGCCATCACGAAAATGACGCTTCGGCAAAGCGATGAAGTTCTTCGGGTGTGTGACGAAGAGCACACTCATCGTTAGGAAGCATCATCAGGCGTCATTCATCCCGGAGACTCCGCCGTGCTGCTCTCGGAAGGCGCCGGCTAGTCGCCTAGCAGGGCAGTCGGTTCAGTTGGTTCAGTTCCCCACAAAAACGGCACAGAAGTTGACGAGACGGCGCAAAGGTTGACATCCCTGAGTGGAAGTCAGAAACGAGACGGATCCGATAGCCGCTAAACAGTCAACAGTCGTGCACCGGACGCTTAAGAAATTTTCGATACCGTCCCTGACTCCCACATGCACTTGGCCGACGCTTTGCACTTACGTATGCATGCTCGAGCCATTCTTTCACAGTGATAAGCACGTTGGGCGGGAAAAAGCCTCACCGCGAACCTAGAAATCCAGGGCTTCACCAATGATAATGCTCCCTTTACGATTGATACAGTGCTCCATAACATGGTCTAAATGGCCACCTAAAGGCTTGTCGTTCTATCGTTCACTCCTAAATTTACTACAGCGGCTGATCGTGGAGTACTTTGTGAAGTTGACGGTGAACGGGCGCTGGACAGCTGTCGCGGTGAAGCTTTTTCCCGCCTGACGTGATAAGGCAGCCCCGGGCAAGAGTCCGCTTTGGGTCAGAGAATCAAACATCACATGCGCTCTACATTCGCGGTGGCAAGGGGCGAAACCGGGCCCCACATCTCGATGGTATCTTGAGCGGGATAGGGTAAACGTAGGGGAGGGATCGAGACGCTGAGGGGGAAGGTCGGTGTTAGTCGTTATGTGGAGACTGCGGACCGGCTAATTGTGCACAGGGATAGGGGCCCTCCGCTGATGGCGTAATTGTATGCTCTGTACGGCACCCGGAGTTTCGTTAAAGTGACGAAGGGATGGTGTAAGATCCTTGGATGCGATAAGGAGATGAGGATGTCCAGCAGTCCATGTAATCTATTAGCAAGCTGGCTAGGTCGAAAGGGCTAACGTAGTCGTCAGTGAAGAGTTAGCCATGGGATGGTAGGTCGTGCTGAGTTCGTTCGTCGATAGAACTTACGAAAGCCCAACGTGAGAACTTTGAGCATCCATCCGGTAGTGCTCCAGACGTCGGATCTTCTTGGTGGGAAGGTCACGGATGAGTTGAACCATGGTAGGCGTTGCAGATGCTCATATGTGACAGTTCAGAAACTTGGGATAGAAGGAGCGCCGCTAATGAAAGTTCGATAAGGCTTAACCTAGCTTTGAACAAGGCGTCGAGTCCTACAATGCGCGAAGTCTGAATACGGAGCTTTCGTTAGGGCCGTATAAGTCGCCAAGAGCGTTGAACTCAAAGCTTGGGGTGCTTGGGTTGTATCGGAGTATATTCCACATGCCATGCATGCATGTCACGCATCAGGGAGGCCCTTCGCATGCCCCCGCATGGGGTTGAGCGCGCGTCCCGCCAGGATGAGTTGCACAGAGGCTTCGGATGGCAAGTGACTGGACCACCAAAGTCATGAGGTCCCTCGCCTTGTGGGGCCCCTGTTGCACAACGTGAAGCTTCAACAGCACAAACAGCTGGCGGGAAGCACGGGATCCGGCAGACAGGGCTCGGAGAATTCGCAGCCGTCGCCGCCGGGGTTTTCCATGGCGGCAAGATCAAGCAAGACATTCAGGTTGAATGCCAGGATCGGGGGTGACTCGAGAGAGTTTCCTATTTGGCATGGAGACTGCTCCGAAAGATCTGCAGCGGGCAAGGGGAACGACGTTGCGCTTGTTCGGTTCTCTGCCGAAGGGAGTATGCACATGTTGATTCCTGTCTGTGGCACGACCCCAGGTTCACATAAGGTTGTCTTGAGACCAGCCAATCTGGGGAAGCGAGGCCAGTACAGCGGAGCCATCCCCGGTTTCGCTCTTGAGCACACTTCTGTCTGCGCAGACGAATGTGATATGAGCAACCTCGCTGTAGTTGACGGCCTGCTACAAGTAGTGTAGAAAGAGATCCTGGATTGTCAAGCGCGTATGCAGTTCGTACAACGCCGCCCTGCAAATCTTACTTAGGTGACTTGTTCCGCATGGATCACAACTGTGCTGAAGGCCCGAAACGGTGCTTCTTACAAAAGCGAGAACTAAAAGCGCTTTTGGCCGTTGTCAGGATCAGGTGTTGATGCATTCGCCCTGCTCATCGCGAAGCATCCGTCCCTGCGAGGAGCAAGACTTGCGCCATTGAAAATGAAAAGGAGACGAAGTGTCAGCTGTGCAGTAGCGCTATTGCTCGCGCAGAACGTCGCGATAGTGACACAGAATCAGACTTTGACTGGTGTTATTTCCGATGCAAGACCCTAGCAAGCCTTGGTGGTTTACCTGCCAAGATGAACGGTTCTGTGCCGCTGAGAATAGTTGATGGGCAAGATCCCACGACCCTCGACGTCATCATCGAGCTCGCGTTATGGGAATTGAGTTCTTATCAGCGTTGAGAGGGAAAGCGGACAGGAAACGGCCGACAACGATCAGCCTGCCCTGCATGAGCCTGCTGTGCTGCCGAGGTTCACCTCGCAGAGATCTTTTCAAATCTCTGCTTGACAAAGCGCCGGCCCGAACGTCGCAGATATTTGTGGCGCTGGACGGCAGCGCAAGAAAGTGCCGGCTGCATTAGAATGCCTTCGAAGGACTTGAGGTTTGGGACGTTAACTGGGTTGAGCGCACTGTGACTAGGTATCTGGCACGGCTGGCCGCTCACAACGATGGCGTCCCTCACAACGACGGACGGCGTCCGCTTGGAGCAGTCAGGGTTCGGCTCTATCCAGGTTGGTGTTGGAGTTCAGTCCGCGTAGGTCGTATCTCCCGGGAGCTGCGGCTCTGTGGCCGCTGAGCTGTGCCGCCTCGGCGGAATGACGTTTCAATAAGGCTCAGACTTGAGAGAGCAATCGAGCATTTAGTAGCAGATCGATGGATTTTCGAACATTGTGTCTAGCAGGGGTGTCGGAGCTATCAACGTTCGCGACTTGGCAAGGGTTCAATTCTGTGGCGCGTTCCTTGCGACGGGACAGGGTCCGTTACAGCCAAGCCGCTGATGTCATTCCGTGCGAAACCTTTGCGACGGGAGGAGACAGATCCGACGTGTTCCCACGGGTGCCGCCGGCAGATGTCTAAGAGCCGTAGCGGAAAGAGTCCCTCGAAAAACACCCCTGCTCTCACAGTTCAAGCGACGAGAGTTGTGCCTCGTGGCCGAGGCGAAGGGCTGACCTCCGCATCCCAACCATGACCGCAGTTGGTGCGACATGTCTTCAGGGTTGGCCTCTTGGGCGTACAGAAAGAGGTCATTATGCGACGCCGTTGCTGAAGCGTTGGCGCCGTTCACGTTCTGCCTCTTGTCCGACGACTACGTAGCTTAGCCTGCGTGAGAGCCTTTGCTGGCGCCAGGAGCAGAGCAGAGGGACAGCAAAGTACCTGTGCGCAGAGATCGATCGATCTTCTTCATCAGTGGCTGCGCTGGGCGGCCGTCCTTCTGCTGACTCGAAAGGTTGGCAGAGCTGTATGAAGCCCCGTAAACAAATTGCTGCTCTCGTTGTCCGGCCTTGCGTCGTGTGTCGAAGTCTCTGGCCGGTACCCCTGAGTAACTTACGCCCATGGCAGGCGTCAACAGGCAGGGAAGAAGACCCCGGCCGTGGAGCCAGCGATCAATTAGGTAGGGCATTGCGGAGAAAACGGCCGAGTCTCGTGGCAAGGTTGTCTTTTTCAAGCGTCCAATCTTGGAAGGGTCAGTCAAAAAGCCGTTGCCGACCCGGAAAGCTAGTCGTGAACATCATGGTGGATGATCCCAAACGCAGTTTCCTAGCTCAAAAACGTCTTAGGTGATCGATGCGCGAGATTATTACACTGCTGAACAACTTACAGTCTCTACCGCACAGAACCGGCCTGGTTCTTTCACCCTCAATAGGATTCCAACTCTAGCTCAGTCGTGACTCCGTCTCGAGAACGGTAGCAGCTCCAATGCGGCAACGGCCTTTTTGGACGGGCCCTCGGTCCTTCTTTCGCGTGCGGGCCATCTTGTGCAGCGTGGCTTGACGTAGACTGGCGCTAGCGGTCCAGCAGCCCTGAGCCGAACTTGAAAGCGCAACCTTGAATGCGATTTCGCATTTCCCATATAAGGTTCAGCCCAGCTTTGTGAACGGTGCCCTGCAACAACCAGCAACAGCCCCCGTCCTGGCTCGACGTGCATGATTAAGGTGTCTAGCATGTCCCGCGCGCTTCCGTCCTCTCGTCGCGCATTTGACGGATCTCACTTCCATGTCCACTTCTCGACCACCGCCTTTGTGATCCTGCGGTCAAACTAGTACTTGAAGCACCATACCTCATGGTTACAATCCGCTGGCGTAATCCTACCTGTCTTCCCCTCCTCCCCACCAGCCCTCGGTACTCTTAATCTCAACCGGCCTCTCGCTCGTGTCCCTCTACCTTCAATACCGCCTCTAAACTGGGAGCCATTACAATTTGAGCGTGAGAAGTCAATCGGACCTACCGTCTATCGACCCTTTTACCGAGCTCGGGATCTCGGCAAGCATTCTTCTGACATCTTCTACATTTCCCTTGCTTCGGACCGTCAGTAATTATACTATGGACGGGAGAGACTCTGTCGGACGACGAATTTCATTGCTGAACGAGAGCGTGGCGGGGCCCTCGAGCTACCGATTTGCGTCACAGCCATCCTCGCTACACTCGCGAACTTCAAGCTACACCTCCACCCCTTGTCTCTCACCCCAAACACCACAACTTGTGCGCAGCGACTCGGCAGACTCGGCCGTCATGAACACCCCGTCGCCCATCACTCCAACATACAATTTCGACCAGCAGAACGTCTCGCCAGTGTTTCCGACCAATGCCGGCTTCTCCCCGTCGACGAAAGAGCCGCTTGCGGCTTACCCGCCACCCCATCCCCACCATGGAGGCCCTCTACCTTACCCGACATCGGACATACCTCTAACGGTCTACGCACCACCACTGGTCCCGCAGAGTCAGCCAACGCAACCCACACCGGCGCAGGCAGCGAAACCTCAATCGAAGAAGAATCAGTATCCTTGTCCGATGGCCAAGCAGTTCAACTGCTCTGACTACTTTACCACCTCCGGGCACGCTGCACGACACGCGAAGAAGCACACCGGCAAAAAAGACGCGTTCTGCCCCGAGTGTAACAAAGCCTTCACGCGCAAGGACAACATGGAACAACATCGTCGTACGCATCAGAGCGGTCGCAATGCCGGCAAAGGGGCCGAGGAGTCCCGGGCGAAGAAGGCAAAGCACTCGCCGCAATCCAAACGACCGAAGCCGGCTCCTCTACAAGCCGCGCCGCTCAACGTGCTTGACCCGTCCCTGCCGATTAGTCCGACTTCGAGCTTTGGCGCACCTGCCGTGCAACCATACGTCTCGGAGTACATGCAGACGTCGCCCTACAGCGAGACTTTTCCGTATCCACCTTATCATATGTCGCCTTCTTTCGCGCACGGTCTTGAGACTCTAGCGATCGCCGCCAGCGGGGAGAAGCGCAAATTTGAGGCGAGTTGAGGCAGCCTTGCACTACTCGTTTCGATTCACCATGATACCGAGGGATGGCTTTTCGACAGCACCGCGGTGCCGGGCTGCTGTGGTTGAAGAACCTTGGAGGCCGAATCGAGTCACAAATTGCTCCTTTCGCTCTACATTGCTCAATCGGGCGTAGCGGAATACCTTCTCACGCTGTTGGATCTTTCTTGCTGCACAGAATAGACGCCTGCCGTCATGGCTACGAATGGATGGACCTCAAAAGGAGTTTGATGGGCTTGGGGTTTGTTTTGATTTGCATTTATGATACACACACGGCAGAGGAAGCTTATGTCGCCTACTAGTACTGTAGTTCCTCCTTCCAGTCAGTACTCCGTCTTGCTTTTTGTACATCGTTGGCTAGTGTGAGGGCTTCGTTCTGCCCACGAGCCGGGCCGAGTCGGCTGTGGCTGTCGCAGGTGCTGGTGCTGTTGGGGAAGGAGGATTAGTGGAGGACCGGATCAGATGGCTGGACAAGTGCATTTGTTAGAGCATTGCTGAGGTGTGGCCCAAAGTGTCAATCTCATCTGGGTTAAAGACTCAATGCAATCCTAGTTTCCATCTTCACTGCCATAACACATGCTCCGCGTTTGTGAATTCTTCCAACTTCACCATCCCAACAATAGGCACCCCTCGCAGCACCGCATCAACCTCACGTCAGGTGCAACGCTTGCAACACTGCACAACGGAAACGCCTCCTTACGATAGTCCCCTCAAGCCACAAAGCGGCGACCAACCTCCAAGACCTCGGAAGTAGTCGTCACCGGAATTCTGCCGCAATTCTGTAAGGCTCCTTCGTCTGATCCTTGCTCCATCCCGCGTCACAGACAGATCGCAGAAGGATCGCCTCGGACTCAGGCCCTGTGAGAACCAAGACCTCCGTGGCGCTTTTTGACTTTCCCATGCCGTTTCCCCGCTTTTCTCATGCAGTCAGCGCGCGGGCTCTGCAGGGCTCCCGTCCCGCCTCCCCTTACCTTATCAACGCGGGAGAAAAGCGACTGAGGAAGGACTTAATTCCGAGCCTAAAAGGGCTCGGTGGGCCTGTTCATGGATACCTAAATGGACTATGGGCTATGGCTTGAACGGCTTGCATGGGCTTGCAGAAGCAAATGCCATGCAGAAATGCGACCTTGGATAAGCCACTGTTTTGCCTGTCGGATAGGGGCTCTGAGGGCCGAGGTGCGATCTTTCCATTTCGTCATCGTCAGCCTGGCGCTGTTTGGGCTGTGGGCAATTCGTTGAGGGTGGTGAGAGGGCACGTCGTGGCCAAAAAGGGCCGACTCCAAAGCTCATAAACATAGAAAACCAACCCGTTACCACCGACTAACAGAACCGAATATAGTCTGAATAGTCAATCAGAAGCTTTAAATGGTATTTCCTATGCTAATCAGTTATATGAATACCCCAGTGTTGATTTAGAGAACTCTATACCCGTAGTAAAGCGTGATGTTCTTTGGTTGGAGTCGGCCCTTTTTGGCCACGACATGGAGGGGTGGAGGAACAGAGCTGGAAGGTCAGGTGACGTGCTCACAGTTTTTACGTTCTTATTTTTTAGGTGAGGCCGTCATACTAATGATTGCGGACGCATGCATTCCCTTTGAATCTCTGCTCCATTGTTTGCTTTTCGTAGCTCTCGTACCTACACGTCCGAAAATCATCTCTGTCGTTTTCCAAGGTTTCCTTCCACCGTGCACGCCTCAGACGCCATGTCTCGCAGCTGCACCTTGCGTCCATCCGCTTACCTGCGTCGTTTCCCCACTTCTCCCGCATGGCGTTCGCTGAGCCCTGCATGGCTGAGGTGTTGCCTGTGCCTGGTGTCGTTAAGCCCACGTCTCCTTGCAGCTGAGACATGGGATGTACACTCTGTCTCGGAACCCCTCCACGTTTTCGACCCGGTGTGTTTACTGCAGGTTGTCCTCGTACGACGGAGGGGTCATGTACAGTAAGCACTAACAAGCCACTTCTTTACCAGCTTTGGAGCCCTTTTAGTATGTCTTACCAACTGGGAGTAGTTAGAAGGACGATCTTTTGCGACGCGGTACCGATACGGGGTTCCTCGACTTACGACTAATCTCAAAGCAATCCTGAAAGAGTTGGGAAGACGATTATGGCTCTCCTTCCCTCTGCTTTCCGTACGCGAAATGGCGCAGTAGCACCGCACGACCATCCGCGCGGGGGTCAAGCGCAAGGGATCACTTGTTGTTTTGAAAGGCTTTGAGCGTCCGCTACGGCGGCGAGCTGCTTAAGGCCATTCAAGGAGCCGTGATAGGGTCTATGCTGTGAGCGCGAAGCACGAGATGGGCTCGGTAAGAGTGAAGCTTCATGGGGGGCAAAGAGGAACGGGATACTGGCAAGGGGCAACAAGCTGTGGACACTCATGTAAGTTCCTGGAGTGAGAAGGCAGATCGCGGTGATGAATCTGTCAAGCGGATAGGTATGAAATTGTATTGCTAACCATCTTTGTCTGCCGTGAGTCTGTTGTTTCTGAAGCAGTGGGGACATGGTCATTCATCATAGGACGGAAAGCCTCTCTGGTTCGAAGTCATTAAGCGGCACCGCCTCTCACCATATAGCGGAGGGCTTATCTAGTTCCGAATCTTTAACCGGCTCTGTCCTTCTCCATAAGCTGGAGGGCCTACCTGGCTTAAAATTACAGACTTGATGCTGTCGGAAGCCGTTTCTTGAGCTTTAACTTACGCAAGAGTGGGGATGTGACAACAGCGTCAAGGATTCCAAGTCTCATACATTATTTCGTTGCCTCGTATCTTCTAGCCATGTCCATCTCACCGCAAGCACGACAATATTCGGTGCTCTGTCCGCCTCTGATATACGTTCATCTCCCACTCTAGCGCTGCGACGGCGGACAGCCCAATGGCTACAGAGCGGGCTCTCGTCAAAAGCAGCTGGTATTTATCGGTATTCCTCTCTGAGCTCCATGACATGCCGTACATCCACCTCTTATTGAGTCGTACTGCGCTCATCTAGCCGCGAGTACTCCGCGGTGTTTAATCCGGACCCCGATGCGCTCCACAAAAGCGTGTCAGAGTCTGATTTCGGTATATGTCATGGCCCGTACTCTATAGCTGCTTTATGCTTACGCAGCATTTACGTCTTCAGACACTAGCACTGCTTCTCTCCTCTCTTCACTCGCCGATGGTGGAGGTTGTTTCATCTGTCCCCCTGAACTGTGACCGCTCCGCAGTCCCAACTGTAGCGAGGTGCGAAACAATCACTGCATGCTGCCACTGTCCGGAGTCCGTCTTCACGGCAGTACGGCGCCGTTGCTCTGTGTGTCACCATTCGGAACCTTGAACCCTTCAAAATACTGACAGCAGATCAGTCATCTTTACTCGCACCAGCTTCACAAGAGAACAACACACCTTTCTGCGGAACGAATTCAGATCATTGGCATGTATCCCCGAACCGTACTTGCGCCGCTGCTGCACTGCCGTACCATCGACTTCTGAATCCGGAATGCGCCGATATGTCAGCAGTCTTCGTGACCCTGCGACAAGAATGCGCGTTAGCTACGGAGTAGGCCCTCCGGCTCATAGTGAAGGACAGAGCCGGTTGAAGATTCGGAACTAGATAAACCGTCCGCCATATGGTGAGGGGTGGTGCCGCTTGATGACTCCGAACCAGGCAGGTGCCTATGAGCGCTATACCCACGCTTTCCCTAGGTTCGTTTGGTCGTACCCCCTGTCGTCTGCTTCCGACGGGCTTCAAGGACAACATCACTTACATTTATTAAAAGCCTGGACACAGACACTGACGATCTCGAGATACGGGTGTGTCGGGATGGCGAGCTCGATATCTTCATCGTTGGCCGTGGGCATCCACATGGAGAGCCTGGCGCCGTCGACCAGCATGACAGACGCGAATTCCAGGATATCATCCAGCATGGCCTCGAAGCTGTACGGCCGTTTCGGAGGGATGAAGCCGTCCTGCCTTTTATCACCAGGCGATACACTCGTCAGCGTGCTCCCCTTGGGCCTGCGCCTGTTGTTCGGTACACATGCTAAACTATAGCGAAAGACTCACAGATGCGCCAGCTTGCCATCAACATATACCGCCTCCATCCCCTCCCATCCTTGTTTCCAAGCACTTTCAACCCCTCACGGACGCCATACGGCGGGTCGCAGACTATCCCATCCAGCAACCTGCCCTTTCTTAACGGCGTGTTTGTCAGATCTGCAACGAAGCAATCGCCGTAGTTTCCCAGGAGCCCGTACTGCACGAAGTTACTAATCACACCCTTCCCATTCTTACCCCTAATACTCCGCCCATCAATATCGCTCCCCAGCGCCGTAACGCCAAAGTGCGCGCACGCGATTGGGAAACCACCGGTGCCGACAAACGGATCATACATCAGCTTCCCCGGCGCGGCTAACGCCAGATTCGCCGTCACGAGCGCGAGCTCCGCATCCATACTCGTCGTACTAATATACGCCCGCTTCTTCAAATCATACTTCGTCACCGCCGCGCGGCCGCTGGCAGCAATGAAGCGGCCTAGGTACAGCTGTCTGGGCTCCTCTACGGGAGCTCCTGGAGCCCGTAGCGCATACTCCTCGAACACGCACAGCTCGAGCTCCGCGCCGTTCATCCGGATCGGCCCGTCGAAGTCCATGTACGAGAAGGACTCAATCAGGGCGCGTTGCGTGGCGGTGCTGCGTTTGCCTTGGAAGCCGTCGAGCGTGAAGCGGAAGGAGACGGTTTTGTAGGCGGGCCAGAGAGCGGCGGTGCGTGCGCGGACGGAGGCATGCAGAGTGGTGTAGTCGGTGCCGCTGCCCCAGAGCTCGTAGATGCCGGCGCTAAGGATCGAGCGGGTTATCAGGGCGCGCGCAGCGGCGGGGGAGGGGAGGCGGATGATGCAGAATGGGGACTGGGGGTTGTTTAGTCTGAGTCTGTAGAGAACGGAGACTGGGAAAAGGTGGAGATGGTTGGCGGAAGTAGTCTTAGAGTATGTGTGCTCAGCGGACAATCAAGTCTAGCTGTACCTCTTTGGGAAAATATAGGATTGTGGAATGACAGCATGGGTAACATTAGACTTAGATGAGTTGATATAGTATAATGGGAAAAGGTCTTACGCTGTCATTGTAGTGCAAAATCTCGAGATTCATACCCGCCAGTATTGCAAGCGCCTCAAGCTCTGGTTTTCGGAAGGTCTCGTGTATCTGAATGAGACGTACGAGATACTCCATGGTTAAATACACCAAGGACTCTTTGAAGTCGAGAATCAAATCTACGCGAGGATATATGCCAGTCCTTGAGCGTCTGACATAGAAAGAGGAATACACGAGACTCAGAATCACGAAGGTATGGCTTGGTTTTCTAATGAGATTTTCTGAACCGAATTTCCGCTTTTAAGGTAGAAATTGATATAGCAGAAATTCGACGGCGAAGCCAGAGAATAAGACTGGAACGATTGATATGAAGGGATTTGGAGAAGGCTCTTAGATAGGACACTCTTAGAGTTTAACGTCGCTGACTTTCACAAAGATCGCGACTTTATAAAAATGTTCCCATTGATCTCCAAACCCACATGCTTCCAGAAAAACATCTCGCTTGTGTGAAATCTTGGCACACGCTCGAACTTCATCCCACTACAACAACCACGCTTCCGGCCCAGATATCACATTCGCAAACAACGCAATCATGGCAGACGCTCTACGGGACTCACCGCTGCGTGCGGTTCAAGTCGAGGCACTTGTACGTCGGCGGCGACTCCAACAGAGTTAATCACAGCTAACATATCGCAGGTTGTCATGAAAGTCATCAAACACTCCTCACAATCCTTCCCCACAGCGGCGACCGGCTCTCTCGTAGGCATGGACGTCAACGGCACTCTCCAGATCACAAACTGCTTCCCATTCCCCGCCGTGGACCCTTCGACGCAAGACGGCCACCAGGAGTCCCTCCACACGCTCGCCGCCGCAGCGCCCCGCGCAAAGTCGAACGCCGCATACCAGAACGAGATGATCAAGTTCCTACGGGAGGTAAACGTGGACGCGCAGAACGTGGGCTGGTATACGAGCACGAGCATGGGCAACTTCATCAACACGAACACGATCGAGAACCAGTTCTTCTACCAGAAAGAGCCGAACGAGCGGACCGTCGCGCTCGTGCACGACGTGAGTCGGAGTTCGGCGGGCAGCTTGAACCTGAAGGCTTTCCGGCTCTCGCCGGCCTTTATGGCGGCCTTTAAGGAGGGCAAGTTCACTACCGAGACGTATGCGCCGTGCCCCAGCTTTGATGTTTAGTGGGCCACGCTGACACCTTCCCAGCCTCCAAAAAAGCGGCCTCCGCTACCAAGATATCCTCATCGAGCTCCCCCTCACCATCCACAACTCGCACCTCCTAACCTCGCTGCTACACCAACTCCCCTCGGAGCCCCCAGCGGAACCACCCTCCTTCCCACCGACCCTCGCAGCACTAACCACAGACCCGACCCCCACACCCGCACCCCTCTGCCCGAACTTCGACGCGCTGGAGCTAAGCATCGACCCCTTCCTGGAGAAAACCTGCGACCTCCTCCTCGAGAGCATCGAGGCGCACCACACGGAGCTCAACAACCACCAGTACTACCAGCGGTCACTGGCGCGCGAGCAGACGAAGATCAACGCGTGGCAGGCGAAGCGGAAGGCGGACAATGCGGCAAGGGTCGCCGCGAAGCAGACGCCGTTGCCCGAGGATGAGTGGCAGAGGCTGTTTAAGCTGCCGGCTGAGCCGAGTAGGCTGGAGACTCTGCTGAATAGTAGGCAGGTTGAGCAGTATGCAAGGCAGGTGGATGGGTTCACGGCGGGGGTTACGGGGAAGATGTTTGCGGTTAGGAGTAATCTTCTGCCGGGGGAGACGCCGTAAGTGGAGCGTAGAGGGGATAGGTGTTGCGAGTAGTACGTTTGGGGATACTACTGAGCTCGGATAAGGCATGGGCTTAGGCGTTTAGGGCTTCATAGAGGGAAAACCCGTTGGTTGAGTGCGGTGGGCACGAGACTACGAAACTACGAGAAAATAGCTGAGGTAACACATCTGTCACAACGTTCGAGTCTGCAGCGATTCAGTATGCATGGTTGTCATTGTTATTTCTGAGTCTCCCATAATGAATGCTGAACTCTCTGTCCAAGCATGACTTCAGCACGTAACCCAACATCGTCATTGCAGCCCTGCCTTTCACCGACTGGTACTCAAGATTAGATGCACAAGTGAAAGGATCCCAAGAAACCAGACAAGAGAGCAGTGAAGTGAAACGCGTTGAAGCACAACGCTGGCACCTTCACGCACCTCCGCCCTTCCCACATAAAACCTTCCTCCGCCGTTTGCACACATCCAAACCACCACCATAGTCCCGCGTCTGCGCAACCATTCCAACCCCACGCCACGCACCTAGCAAGGGCAATCGACGCCCTCGCTCCCCACCACCAATCCCTCAAACGTCACCAAACGCCACCAGCGCAATGAACGGCGACGACGCACCAGAGCCCGTCCAGGCTTTCGCCTCGCCATCGCCCGAGCCCCCGCCGCCGCGCCACCTCTCCCAGGCCAGCCAGGCTACAACTGGGTGCTGCACGGGGACTCGCACCCGGACCTCGCGGCCATTTTGTGGCCCATGGCGGAGGCGATCCGCACCGTGCGCAACAACCAGGAGATTCTGAGGAGGGCTGTCGATGAGCAGCGCACGGGTGAGGTGGTGGAGGCACTGAACGGCAGGATGACGGCGCTGGAGCAGAAGATCGCGGCGCTGGGGAAGGGGCAGGATGTGATGATGCGGCTGCTGAAGAGTGAGGAGGGGTTTGTGGATGAGGAGGGGCTGGGGGTGTTGAGGGAGGCGGGGAAGATGGGTGGGGGAGAGCCCACAGGTGGAGAAGAGGGATTGCGAAGAGAGATCACGGAACTGAAAGCGCAGGTTGAAGAACTTGAGAAGAGTGGCAAAGCGCTCAAAGAAGGAATGGCGAGCGGGAGGGAGCAGGTTATGGACCGCCTCCACGATCTGGATAGCCAAATCGACGAACTCAAGACGAACATCCTGACCGAAGTCCGCGACCTCCGTATCTCAGCTACAGAGCACCGGCTCTGGACAAGCCAAGACGTTGCCATTCTCCAGTCCCAGGTCGAAGAATTCTGGCGTCACCTAACAGAAGCGGGAGGCCTCCACCGAGGTCCACCAAGGCTGGCTTCGCAACGAAAAGAATACACAATGGTAGGTGAAGCACTATCTATCCCGACGAGCCACATACCCTAACAGAACTAGCACGAAGCTAAAAGCGTCCGCCATTGGGTGGACAAGATGATGCAAGCTTCACGCCAGACGGGCCGCGAGGCACAGAACTTACGTCGCTGTCGCGAGGAGATTGAATTCTTGGCCGGTCGGAGGGCGGAAAGTTTGTCTCCAGCGGACAGAGCGTTCATGCTGGACGGCGGCCCGCGGATCGGATTTCTTCAGAGGTCGGTCAAGTGGCTCCGTGAGTGCTATGAAGCAATACGCCAGAGCGAGGAACGTTTTGCAGTCTCCAAAGCAACGGTGCCTAGCAAGCGGCGTGCGTTGGACTAAGGCATCTCAGGGGTCATTTCACCCCTTGGATCGACAATACGAAAGGTTGAGGGGGTTCTTCAGGATGTAGCATAGAAAAGCACACGATAGTGAGACGAGAACTGAATGAAACCGAGGGCTGCCCTCATACAGCCTCAGTCAACCCTCCTTCTAACATCTCTACTCTGCCCATCTGCCGTCAGACCCGTAACAGCCTCCGTGACCAGCTCCCGCAACTGCCTCTGCCCTTCCTCGCCTTGGAAATCATCCCTCGCAGCGAGCTCCTCGATTCGCCTCCTAAACTCTGGATCCGGCGCCTCAGCCTCGTCTATAGAGGATTCCTCAACCGTGCTCATGTCAATGCGAACATTGGGTGGCAACGGCGGCGGCACCCGCACCCCATCTGCTCCGTTTTCAGACGGCACCGTTGCTGCTGGCGCCGATGCAGACGCATCACTCCCACCAGCAGCCGAGCGCAAGTACGCAGCGACGAGTGGCCAGTCACCCTCTGCCTCAATCTTCTCCTCCGCCGTTTGGTCCTCGTCGTTGCGCCAGCTCAGGTTGGCTCCAAGCTCTGCCACGAGACATTCCGCGACGGCAGGACTTTCTACGACGAACAATGGCGTCTCATTGTCTTCGTCTGCGATATTGGGGCTCGCATTGTACGTCTGTACGAGCGCGCGGAGGAGCGGGAGATGCGAGTACGAGGCCGCGGCGTGCAGGAGCGAGTATCCATGGGCGTCTTGTTCGGAAGCCAGGTGCGGATGGGCGGAGAGGAGGCTCAGAACTTGCTCTGGAGAGTCCGGGACGAGGTTGAGGAGGCGGCTGATGGTGGGAGCGGGCTGTTGGTTAGACATTTCAGCGTCGTGTTGTTGAGCCGCGAGTTCTGTAAAATTAGCAAAGTCTCACTCGCCACAGCGTGCGTCAGCGGGTTGTTTAGTGGATGACCAGGATGCGCTCCGAAACGCCCAATGCCCGCGAAAGGGTGACGTTAGCGCTGAGCCTAGCGGTGCAAGCGCGCTGCGCAGCCGTGTTGAAACGGGGGTCGCCGTCGTTGAAAGACTGAGGGAAGGCCCGAAGAATGAGACGGGACTCTTCAACTTGGCGGCATGCGACTGCTGAATGAAGTCAGACGTCGTCTTGCACACCTCGTTCCTACACCTACCACCTCCTCTTCTTTTCCTTCTTCCTCTTCTGCCTACAACAGATTCGACACTGCAATCATGAGGAGTTCATTTGCATTGCCGTCGCGGCGGCTTATTCTCTCCTATGTTCTCGATTGGGTCATGATTCTGTAAGTGTCGCGTGCCTCCTTGGCTTCGAACACATCACCACGAGTGCCCACCGCATCATCCATAGTACTAGCCTCATGCGCCGAAAGTCATAGCTAATCGCATCTCAGGGGCATTGCAGCAGTAGGCGGCGGCTTCAACCGTGTTGGCCCGTACCATCGACCATTCTCCCTTCTGAACCTCGACATCTCGTACCCGCACACAGTCAAGGAGACCATCCCAGTATGGCTCCTTATAGTCGTTGGAATGGTCGTTCCGGGCATCATCGTGCTCCTCGTCTGCCTGCTCTTCATTCCGGGGCCGACCGCAAACCCGAGGACGCCGAAGACGCTCATCTGGCGGCGCAAGTTCTGGGAGAGCAACAGTGAGCACTCTACACAGAGTGATGAGGGCTATTAGCTGACTTCGCGACAGCCGGGTTGATGGGACTCGGCCTTAGCCTTGCAACGGCATTCCTGATCACAGAGGGCATGAAGAACCTCTTCGGCAAGCCGCGCCCTGACCTGCTTTCCCGCTGCAACCCGGACCTGAGCCGGATACAAGAATTCACAGTCGGCGGATACGGCCAGCCGCTCTCGGACAGATGGGTGCTGGTTTCGTATGGCATTTGCCAAGAGACGGACATGAACAAACTGGATGATGGGTTCAGAAGCTTCCCGAGCGGCCATTCCTCATGTAAGCGCCGACAACAGCTGAGAAGCCACGAACAGAATGAGAGTATGACCAAGACTAACAGTTACCCGCAGTCTCCTGGGCCGGTCTCCTCTACCTGACCCTCTTCCTCTGCGCCAAATTCGCCGTCGCGATCCCCTTCCTCCCTCCCCGCCCCTACTCGCAAGAAAAAGCCTACACGGCCCTCGAAGAAGAACAGCGCTTCACCCTCCCCGCCTACACAAAGCACGACCGTTCGCTCTCCCTCAACAAGAGCACCGACACCGACACATCCACCTCCCCGCCCATCATCCCCGTCCGCAACCAAGCCGCCGCGCCTCCCGTCTGGACCCTCGTAATCGCGCTCATCCCCTTCGCAGCCGCCATCTACATCTCCAGCTCCCGCTTCTCCGACTTCCGCCACTTCGGGTTTGACATCATTTCCGGCAGCCTGATCGGCATCATCTGCGCCTGGTTCTCCTTCCGCTGGTACCACCTCCCGATCCGCACGGGTGCGGGCTGGAGCTGGGGCGCTAGGACTAGGGATAGGGCGTTTGGGATTGGGGTCGGTATTGCGGGATACGTTGGCCCCGAAGGGTGGGGGAGTAGTAGGATGAGGGGGGATGAGGAGGATGGGAGGTGGGGTTAATGGCATGAATGGGGTTAATGGGAATGGTGCGAATGGCATGGCGCATAGCACGAGCATAATTGGGCCCGGTCTTGATGGCGCGGCGGACGGGAATCTGCAGAGGGATGCGGTGGTTGATTTGCCGGTGGGTAGTGGGAGCAGGGCGTAAGTGCCGGGAGCGCGGAGTTCCGCTGTAAGAATAGTCGGAGTGCATAAGGCTGTGGAGTTTTGGTTGAGAACGTTGGTTAGCGAGCTGTAATTTTTCTTTTCTCTCTTGCATCGGCATACACGTTTATTCTTCTGCTAAGCGTGGCATACTACGGTGGGGCATGATAAACAATCAACTTTTGCTACCGAGCTGGAGGTTTCTAAGATACCGTGTTTCTGCGCCTCAGGATTGATTCGCGCAAGGCTGTCAGGCCGTGGATGTTGTCGCTTTTGGACGGTCGTATGTTTGTGGCATACTAAAACGAGAGAAGTTTTCCACCGGAGTTGTGCAAATGACATCTCTTACCGTACCAAATGCATCCGCGGTGCGCTAGCACCGTGACTCCATCAATCCTTCCTCTACGCATCACCGGGCTCGCTATTCTCTTTTGCCCCTCAACACGGAGTAATGAGGGTGAGAGTACGCCATGCTGTAGCACGGAAGATTAGCGTGATGTTTCCGACGTAAGTCGCAGAGCGCAGCGCATCAGGCCGGCCGTGCGTTATTCTGCTGCGACGTTAAGTAAGTTGTAAGAACGGAGCGATTCAAGGTTTTAGCGTAGAGAAAAGTCGACAGATGTCCCGTAATGGACAGACGCAGTCCTCTCCAAGATCGCACATTTCAAAAGGTGAGGGAGTAGAAAAGTGTTTGGAAACCCGATAGTGTTATCTATCGTAGGTCCTATATGTGGATTGTCCGATTACTTTATCCAGGTTAGATCAAGAGAAGAATGCTACTGGACGGTTACTGGGAGGTGCTCCTCTGCCGGCACCGCCGCCCATGAAGCTTCTTGCCCTGCGATGGTTTGTTAGATCAAGAGCACCTGAAAAGGACAGATCCAAAAGACTTACAACTCTGCAATGCTCGGATCTTGCATCAAGCTCGCGATATCCGGCATCCCACCACCGCCACCACCACCGCCTCTCCCAGCGCCGCCCCCACCGAACCTATCCGCCATCTCCCGCAGTCTCGGATTATTGAGCATATTGCTCATCATCTCTGGGTTGCTCATCAGATTCTGCGCCATCTGCCTCATCATCGGGTTGTTCATCATCTGGCCGATATCCGGCATGCCGCCTCCCCCACCCCCGCCGCCAAACATGCCCGCCAGACTCGCCAAATCGGGCAGCCCGCCGCCCATACCGGCACCAGCACCAGCGCCCGCACCTCTCGCCGTGTCCTCCGGAGCCCCAACATCCCCACCCTCCTCCTCCCACCGCCTCTTCGCCGTCTCGTACCCCTTCTTCATCGCCTCGCTCCCGCCACTGCCCTCAGCCTCGATTCCCTGCTTGTACGCCTCCATGCTGCCCTTCGCGTCCCCGAGCGCGAACCTCGCAAGCCAAGCCGACTCCACGCCTTGGTGTACTTCGGGTCGGCCGCAACCGCCATCTCGGCGTCCTCCTTCGCCTTCTCGTGCTGCTGCGCTCCACTGTAGGCCGCCGCGCGGTTGGAGAGGTAAATCGGGTTCAGCGGGACGAGGTCCAGCGCGCGGGTGTAGAAGTCAATGGCTGCGGCGTAGTCTTTACGCTGCATCGCCGCATTGCCCTGGCCCTTGAGTTTCTCTGCCTCGGCTTTGGCGGTCGCATCTTGGGCGCTCGATCCCGCTGCAGAGGAGGCATCAGATCGAGACCCAGGAGCCGGCGCTGCGGGTGTCGCGGGCCGCCCTTCGCTCGCGGAACTGGAGCCGAGCGTGCTGGCTGTGCTCTTGCCCTTCAGCTTCTCGTAGACGGAGTAGATGGCCAGCAGGTTCTGGCCGCCGAGCGCGTCGGACACGGCTTTGGTGTCTGAGGGATCGACTTTGAAGCTGTCGGCGATGCAGGAGGTGGCTACTTCGATGGACTCGGCGTCGTCGACGCTGAGGGTGCCGTCTTTGAGGGAGGTGTTCAGGAAGTCAATTATTGCGAGCGCGAGCCGCTTCTTCGAGGTGGGGTCCGAGGGTGCCTGTTTGGATTGTGAGTAAGTGAGAGCGTGGTGGGAGGTGGGATGGTGGGGTTGGGGGAGTGCGAACCATGGCGGCGATGTGGGTTAGGTGATTGTTAGAAGATCAGTGCAGTACGGTGGCTTTGTAAGGTCTTTGCTAAATATGTCCTGTGTGATGTTGCGAAATCAAATGGTGGAAAATGGTAGAGAGAGAACACGGTGGTGGGATGGAGTTCGAAGCTTCCAGGGTTTCCAGCGGAACGACGTACGCGACTACGGCGGGCCTTGGCGTGCCGCATGTGCAATCGTTACCAGCTCCACCGGCCTCGATATACCATCTGAACAGCTTGCAATTCGGTAAAACTACGCTATGCACAGACTGACTCGCCCGGCATGCTTTGCGGATAACGCCAAAGATAATATACACACAGAAGTAGGAGAGTAGAGACCCCTCGTGACACCATATAAACCCTCCTACCCATTCCAGATCAACTCACTGCGTGCGGATACAAGTGCCCGACAGTCGGTTATAGTAGTAAGACAGAGAAGAAGAGCCGGACCAGAGCTTTTACAACGCCGGAAATGCAGAGAAGGCGCGCAGGATGCCAAGACGTATTACAAGTCGATGCAGTGACGAGAATCGACTGTCCCAGCCACGCAACAAGACTGGGAGCGTCGAGCAGGATGATGGTTGCAGGATGTGCGGCGATTCTCATATGTAATCCCGCGCGCTCTTCTGCAGCTCGATCAGGCGCCAGCCTCTCGTCTCTGGGTTGTTTACATCCTCCGGTATCCTCGTGACACCAATGGCATATGTGACCTGCTGCACCTTATCGTCCATTCCAGCTGCAAGCTCACCAGTCTTGGCCTGCCTGTAGACGTGCACTTCCTGCGTCCGGCAGGTGATAATGAACACCGGGATATCGCCGGGCTCCAGCATCCGCGCGGACAGGATGTCGACATGCCTGATATCCAGAATTCGGCCGTCGGATTTGAGGCCAGCGGCAGTGTACTGCTGCATCAACGCAGCGTAAACCTGGTACTGCGCAGCGGATAGCCACAGCTTGAGCACCTCGACATCGCCCTTGACATACGCATCCAGCACTTCCGGTAATATGTACTCGCGCATCTCCGTCAGGAACGGCTCGAGCTGGAAGTTGGGATCCATCTCTCTGAACTTCTTGATGACCATCGCGGTCTCATTCTCGGCAAAGAAGCCGGCGACGCGGTCGGAGATGCTGCGCGCGGTGGAGATGAGGGGTTCTCGGACTCATTGTAGATGGATTTGACAGAGAAGAGGGATTGCATCAGCCGGCTGGAGTCGCGGAACTCTCGCCACGACTCTTTCCACGCGGCGTCTTTGTGGAGGGTGACGTTTGTGCCGGCGCTGTTGTTGATTAGCTTGCGATCAATTGCAGTCTCAATAGTATGCTCACTTTGGATCCTCCTCCACAGGCCCTGTAGGCCTCTTACCACCGGTCTTCTGTATCTCATTCATCTCCCTGAGTTCCCTCCTCTTCCTCCGCTCCTCCTTCTCCGTCCATCCACCGTATCTAGACGAGCTTCCGTCGTCTATTGTTTCCTTGACGCTCTTGAACGCCTCCGTCTCCCGCACTGGTCGCGTCACCTTCTCGATACCGCGCCCGGTGGCGGACACGCCTTTCCTGACGCCCTTCACTACAGATGTGTCCCACGTCCACGCCGCGCTCTGGCCAATCGCCCTGCCCGTCGTCTTCAACGCGGCGCCACCCTTCGAGGCAGCCACATCCGCAGCCTGGCTGTACGCCGACCTCGCCTTCTTGATCGTCTCGTTCTGGGTAAAAGCATTTACCTCGCCCGCCAGCTGCTTCGTAGACTCGTTCCACTCCTTCGAGGCCTTGAACTCTGACTTCAGCGTCTCGGTGAAGACCTGCCAGGGCGTCTTGTCGCCGTGCGGAGGTGGAGGTGGCGCATCGGCTTTCTTCTTGTCGTCTTTGGCTTGCTCGTTTGGTTGCTCCTCGCCCTCCTTCTTCGCCTGTTCCTCGGAGGCTTGCTCGTTTGCGGGTCCCTTGGCTGAAGGGTCTGGTTGTGCAGCTGGGTCTTCGGGGCGCGGCTCCTTTATGTCTTCCTTTGGTTTCGCCTCTTGGTGTAGTTGTGAGCTGGAGTGGAAATGTCGGGCATAACTGACGGCGGTTCGAGAAAGGATGTCTTGCGGTTGAAGCCGAGTACGGAGGACGAACGGGGATGAGGTGAAGAGTTGTGCGGAGTTGGCGCTCCGGATGGATGACACGTCAGATCTCTGCGCATCGGTTGTCGCTGTCCATAACCGCCTGTGGGCTGGAGAGCGTCCGTATACTGAAGTTGGGGGTGAGGCAAATGACCGAGCGGCGACTCCTGGCCGCGCCTTTGTGACACTTCTCCGGAGCGCACTCATGCTAGACTTCGATGACGCTGAGCAGATCGATCCGGTCTGGTAAGTCTACGGATGCTTAGGAGATTGGTAGAGTAGTTGGAGGCGCTGCGCAAATAGACGAAGTGAGGGTTGAGCTCTCGCTGGCAAAGCGTGAAGGGAAATCTTCAGGTTTACGTCCGTGCACTCATGGGTTCGCCGAAGGTCACCGCCGAGGAAACCTCTTGTCAACTACCGGATACACTCCAGATCCATCAACCGTCAGAATGAGCAAAGCAGCAGGGAGCCGGCTGCTATCAGCCCTCAGCCCCTCAGTCTGCGCGTCCTGCCGCACAAAGCTCCTCTTAATACCCGCCTCCACCTCCCTCCTCCGACCCTTCTCCTCGACACCACGCCGACCAGCCAATCCACCATCCACAGACAGCAGTACTCTCCTCAGCTCCCTCGCCTCAAAGTTCAGCGAATCCAGTCCCCAACCCCAGCGCAATCCCGCCCCCAACGCCTACACCACTACCGGCACCCGCAACACGATGGGCTACGATCTCGAGCAGATCTTCGGCGGCAAAGACTTCCCTTCTTCCACCGAGCTGCCTTCCGTGTTCCCCGCAGAAAAGCCGCCGCACCACCTGCACATCTACGCAACAAAACACAACACGCACATCACGCTGACGCGGCCGGACCGCAACCCGATCATCTCGTTCAGCGCAGGCAATATCGGGTTCCGCAAGGCGGGGAGGGGAAGCTATGATGCAGCGTACCAGCTCGCGGCGTTCTTCATGAAGAAGATACAGGATCAGGGATTGCTGAGGGATATCTCGAGGCTGGAGGTTGCGTTGAGGGGGTATGGGCCGGGCAGGGAGGCGGTGACGAAGGTGCTGCTGGGGAGTGAGGGGAGGATGGTTAGGGGGAAGGTAGTTAGGGTGACGGATCAGACGAGGTTGAAGTTTGGGGGGACAAGGAGTCCGAAGCCGAGGAGGTTGGGTTGAAGGGCTTCATGATTTTTTCGGTGATGAGAAAGCTGGGGCGTGGGCTATCTGGTGTATGGTTTCTGACGGACATTCGTTGGTCCCCTTGCTGTACAAAGTTATGTGTCTTCAGGGTGGAGAAAGAGTAATTGCTTATCGGATAGCTAGCGGTATACAACGCTTAGTAAAACAGTATGAAGTGAGGACTAATAGTCCTTAAGATTAGTTGCCTCTAAAATCGTTGCTAGCAAGCTAAGAGGGACCTAGAACGCCACCTCTACAATCTTCAAAGCATGCTTGAGCGTACTCAGTTCAGATGTTCACAGACACTTTGGCAGTCTGGGTACGGCAGGTTCCGTCGCCCGCCGAGCCCATGGCGTCGACTAAGGAGCCACGAAATATTGGAAGTGGCTTGATCGTAATAAGCCAAGAAGAGCTGAAGAGGACAGAAAAGCATAAGAGCATGGAGACGGGGCGTCCTCTTTCCTATTACTTCAGCAGGCTCAGCCGGACAGGCACTGCAACATTCTCATCCAGGAGGCTGCGAGGCTGCGGTTGCCTGTTCGCCTGCTTTTCATGGATCAGGGCATTTTCAATTACCCTGTGGTCTGCAAACACATCAAGCTACATGGTATCCGTTGTGCGCCCTCGCATATCAATGGCCATGATCTTTTCCAGGCGGTCGAAGATGGATGCGTTCCGTGTACGATCATCTGGCGTGGCCTCTGTCATTTTTCCGGTATTAAGGACCCTAAGAGACTGCAACGTTTGGCAAGCTTCATCCAGGTGAGACCTGAAAGAAGACTCGGCATATTGAGCGCCGAACTCTTCAGGATTCGTGTCCCCCTGCAGTCACCACTGGTGAAGGTGAAGAATGTTGAAGTGGAGTTCTATGCGCGTCGCGGTAAGCTGTAGACACCTTGGTTGATTATTTGGAGTTACTTATGCCATATATTTAGATTTGACTGGACCCCAAATTGCGAAATGCGTTGGAAGAAGTGTTGCTCCGCGTGTTCCAGGAACCGAAAAAATACTCACCCCCAACTTCCGACCGAGTAGCCACGTGCCGCTTGATTCATCATCGGATTTCTCCTTGGCCATCCTGCCCCAGTGGGTGAAACTATGTACTCACATGCATCCTCTTTGCGCTGCTGAACCTGAGTACTTCCCCACCCGCGTCCTTGACCTTTCTGAGGATCCGGTCCGTCTTTATGAGACTCAGCAGCCCTTTGATGGGTCGTCTCCGAGGAAAAGATACGCGGCTTTGAGTCACTGCTGGGGCAAGCAACAGCTACTTACCACCACTAAGGACACGATCGAGGCACGGAAAGCAGCCATTCCCTGGAACATCATCCCGAAGACGTTCCAGGACGCCATAACCATCACCCGGCGCCTCGACATACGCTATCTCTGGATCGACAGTTTGTGTATCATCCAGGGTGATACCTCCGATTGGCAAAAGGAATCGGACTGCATGACAGAGATCTATACCCAAGCCTGGATAACGATCGCAGCGACGGCTTCGGATAGCGGTACAAAAGGCTGCTTCTCCATCCGCGATACAGCTCCTGTACCCGTATGGCAAGTTGAGGGGGAACCCATAATCTTCGCAAGGAATCGAATTTCCCACGAATGGAATACGAGCATACCTTGGAGAGAACCGCTCCTGACTCGTGCTTGGACACTCCAGGAGCATTTGCTGTCCAGACGGGTGATCCACTATAGCAAAGAAGAGCTTATCTGGGAGTGTCGAATGGGTCGCGCCTGTGAATGTCATCCATTCACTTTTGTGGTCGTCAATCGGATGAAGCACCCACTTCCAGTTACGATACCATCGAAGATGTCGTCAATTGCGGCACCTCTTGATCGCTCCACCATCCGCGGTAGTGAAGAAAGCAAGTGGCGTACTCTCGTCGAAGAATATTCTTCGAGGCACCTCACGAAAGCCACCGACAAAGTCCCGGCGATCTCCGGTTTGGCCAAGTTCCTAGGTCACGATGCGGAGACAACCCGGGAGGCGGATCTGGCCAGATCCCTGTTGTGGTCGGTGGACTCCGCCGTTTATGATGAAAGCGGTCGACCTACAGTGGGCTCGATGCGACGAGCTCAGATGAACTGGTATGATTGGAGGAGATGGCTTCTCTTCCTGAAAGAGTCTTTCAGTCTGGACTCATCCTTATCAAATTTCCGGGGAGCGACCTGGAATTGGCCATCGCTGGACGGCACTTTATCGTACCGCTATCTTGACCTAGATCAGACGGATGGCCATAAAATTGTTTGCCAGATCATGGAAGCGAATGATCCGGTATACGCATTTCAAGCTCGCCTTTCCGCTAGACGGCTTAGGATCACTGCCTTGGTCGTAACAGCACACGTCCAAATCGGATCTGCGACAAAGCACTTGCAGGGTCAGGGCCGCATATTTCCTTGGGGTAGCGGACAACGAACCAGAGAAGGAGTAGAAGCGGTCAATACGATCTGGCTTGGGGGTTCGCTTGAGCGCAACGGCGTTCAACGTACGTTTGATCCTGACGTGTGTTGTTTCTCGAAGGCATACATCGCGAATTCAATCCACTACATCAGGATGAGTCGTTGGTGGCGGAAACTCCAGCTGTACTCTGAGGTCTTATGCTTGGAGATAGCAGCAGATGTGAACCTAGCAAAGGCTTTGAGGCGGAAGAATGGTGAGAAAGATCTCAATCACCCCAACCTTTATCCTATCCTAGGGGGTGGAGTCGGATCAGTTGCTCTGATACTAGTGAAATCCCGAAACGTAGAGAATGCTTGTGAGCGAATAGGTATTGGGTTTTTCGACAAAGAGAGTGGCTGGTTTGAGGACGCTCAGCAGAAAGAACTATTGCTGGTATAAGGGTGCAATATGTACGCGCTGTTTCTTTAGCTTTAATATAGGCTTATGAGCTTGGCCATAAAGAAGGTAGAAGTAGGTAGTAAATATAATCTTTTTGGAGTAGAAAGGCCCTCTGTTATACAAGCACGTGGTGTATTTTGGGTAACAAGAGATAAATGTTATATACCTCAATAGATACTATTGTTCCCATCCCACGAGGGCGAGCTGTGTCGGAACTCGATTCCTCGTGTAGATGATCGAAAGAGCCCAGGCAAGGCCATGTTATAAGCAGTCACGTGTATCAACATCACATACTCTGCAGAACGCGGTCTCTTACGAGGTTCATCTTCGCTTGGGTATCGGCGCTCGCTCACTGACGGGTATCCCCCTTCCACTCGTATCCCTCACACTCACCGGTCGCGGCGCATCGCTCCCCGCAGAGGCCGGTCTGGCATAACCATAACTACTACTACTGATCCGGTCCATTTCACTGTCCCAGCGATCTTGCTCCTCGACCGACGGGCGAACCCGGGGCCTGCTTCTCGAACTCCGTAACATCGCTGCTTCCTCATCATCAACCTCATCGTCCAGTAGCTCTCCGTCCGCAGTGTCGTAGTCAGGCGCGGCAATCCATTCTCGGGGTACTACGCAGGGCAGCGCGACTCCGATACTTGCGGCGCGGTTGAGCCAGCTGGGCGCGGGGCGCGATGTGAGTTTCTCGCAAAGGTAGGAGGTGAAGTGGTTGCAGTTGTTCGTAAGGAGGTTGTAGGAGGTGCCTTGGAAGCGTTGCGATGCCTGAAAAAAACATTCTTAACTATGGCACCTTGTTAAGGCGCTTTCGACCCACCTCTTGTATGATCTCTTCAAGCTCTGCTTCTGTGCGGAAGGAGAAGCCTTGCAGGAGTTCGACTCTAAATGTGCCGCCTGGAGGTTCTATTTGAGGTCTGTGTCATATTAACCATCGGCTGGCGGCTGCCATGCCACCGCGCGGATTGTACCTTGTCCAATACACTCCCGTCACTCCTGCTCTATCATGCCCGCCAAAGGCATACTCCTTGTCCCGAATCACGACACCTGAGTGCAGGAGTGACCCTCCGATAGCCCAAAGCACGGATGATAGCTTCCCTGGCTGGTACAAAGGTGCTGTCAGCTGGGAGCTATGGACGGTATGAGGGGTTTCGGGCGCGGATAGCTCACGGGTAGCAGGTCGTAGACGTTGATCAGGATCTCGGTCTTGTTTAGGGATAGTGTATAGCGGTGAGCTGACGAGCTGTTGCGCGAGGGCTTAGGTCTTGAAGAGGATGACATGACTGCATATGGATGAGATGCGCGCTAAGCTCTCAAGAAGGATGGTGGTTAGAGAGCGGAAGTGGGACCAGCCCGCCTTCAAGATTTAGATCTGTAATTGCTAACGACGGGACATGGCATCTGTAGGAAAGGCGATTAAGAAACAGTAGGTCAGAGGCGCAGGGAAGGGAGGACGAGATCACGGTGTCTGGGGAGGATGTGTTGGTCGCGTGTTGAGCTCCGGATGCGCAGACATGTGAAGCTGGCGGAGAGGTCGGATCGGAGGAACGTTTCAGCGTTCAAGACCGCAAAACTTTCGGGTTCAACACCAAGTCATCCGCTGCAGGGCATCCGTACAACTGATTTGAGAGGAGAGGCTCACGGCAGTCACCTCCTCGTCCTCTGTCGTCACGACCTCCCCAATCATCTTCCGTCTTCCCTTCTCTTCTTTAATACCCAAACTTCAGCGTCCAGCAGCAAGTACTGCTTTCGCGCACGGCTCATTCCGACTTCACCCCTCTTCTCCTAAGGCTCAATTCAGTGTTGTGCTCGTCCGCTTCTACGCCAAAAGCAGAAAGATGCCTCCTAAAAAGGCAGTAAAGGAGGAGAAGCTCCTTCTTGGCAGGCCCGGCAACAACCTGAAGAGCGGCATCGTATGTAGGACGCCAACAACCCGAGTGTCAAGCCAAGTCCTTACCCTGACAGTAGTTCTCAGGTTGGTCTTGCGAACGTAGGCAAATCTACGCTGTTCCAAGCCATCACTAAATGCTCTCTTGGTAATCCTGCCGTACGTACATCTGCTCGTCTTGACCTAAGCCTCCCCCTAATCGAAATGTAGAACTTTCCGTACGCTACTATCGACCCAGAAGAAGCGCGCGTCATCGTACCAGACGACCGATTCGACTGGCTATGCGATCACTACAAGCCTAAGTCCCAAGTACCAGCCAACTTGACTGTATACGACATCGCCGGCCTCACGCGAGGCGCCTCGACTGGTGCGGGTCTCGGTAATGCTTTCTTATCACACATTCGTGCTGTCGATGCCATCTTCCAAGTCGTGAGATGTTTCGACGATGCGGAGATCATCCACGTGGAAGGCGATGTCGACCCCATACGCGATTTGGACATCATTGCCGAAGAGCTTCGAATCAAGGACATCGAGTTCGTCGAGAAGGCGCACGAAAACCTTGTCAAGCAGACCCGAAGAGGTGGACAGAGCTTGGAGATGAAGAAGCTGAAAGAAGAGCAAGCGACAGTGGAGAAAATACTTGCTATGCTCAAGGACGGCAAGGACGTAAGGAAAGGCGACTGGGGCCCGAAAGAGGTAAGACAGCTCTCTCATTTCAGGATTCTCGAACCCCACAATCTTCACATGATGACAAAGAGCTTTCACGCTCGATATAATCCCAGCTCTTCGAAGGCCTCAAATACAACGCAGAGGCTGTCATGAGAAGAAACCCTTGTCTGATCCGCATATACAACTTGAACATACTCATCAACAACTTTGTGAGAGCATGACTGACGTTCTCAGGTCGAAGTTATCAACCCGCTCTTCCTGCTCACAGCCAAGCCCGTCGTCTACCTGGTGAACCTGAGCGAGAAAGACTACATCCGTCAGAAGAACAAGCATCTGCCCAAGATCGCTCAATGGGTCAAGGAGCACGCTGAAGGCGACCCGATCATCCCCATCTCTGTGTCTTTCGAGGAGCGCCTTACCCGGTTCGAGTCAGATGCCGAGGCAGAGGAAGAATGCAAGAAGCTTGGCACCAAGTCCGCGCTACCCAAGGTCATTGTAACCATGCGGAAGGCTCTGAACCTGGGAAGCTTCTTCACAACCGGCACGGACGAGGTCCGGCAGTGGACAATTCGAAACGGCACGAAGGCACCACAGGCTGCTGGTGTCATCCACGGAGACTTTGAAAAGACTTTCATCCAAGTTGTTGTATACAACTTCAGTGTGCTAAAGGAGGAGGGTGATGAGGCGGCCGTCAAGGCAAAGGGGAAGCTCCTGACCAAAGGACGCGATTATGTTGTGGAAGATGGCGATATTATCTTAGTTAAGGCCGGCGCTGCGAAGTCTTAGGCTATGCTGTTCATTACAAGCCGTTCCTGTTGTCTGGACTGATCCTGAGACTTCGAATTTCAGGGGCTCACCTTGGGACACTCTGGTTGGCGTCATAGGGCTGCCTAGACCTTAGCTAAAGGCTTCTATAGATGGGCTGTTACACTCCATATACCCCGAAGCTAATGCATTGAATTCAACGTGGGAGCTCGTAGGGTTGCAGATGATTTAGGTTTGTGATCGTGAGGCGGCAGAATCGCCAGTGATGCCACAGGACCTCCATAATCGACATTGAGAACAATGCCGCCTCACGCCTCTTAACGACGCCAGCTTTTGATGCTGAAATACGGCGTAAAGCCCATACAGGGTAAGTGCGCCAAAGCACTGAATTGCCGTGGTTGAGTTCTTGCTCACACGTGATCACAACCCTGGCTTATCACGACAAAATCCGTCCTTCTCTAACATCATACCTCACACCCTACGCGTACCTTATAGTTTATGCTCTTTCACGCCTCCCTGGGAACGGTGATCGGACGGGAAAACTTAACCAGATGCCATTTATTCACTGTCTGTTAAACCATGAAATTTTTGTCTCATGCCTCTGCCATATCAGGTTCACGTCGTTTCACCTGAAGCATTTCAAGGTTGTTTTGAAGGATGAGGGTTCTTACGATGTTGCGTGTCAACACAAACAAGCTTTCTCTCAAGTTGGCTAACAAGGTCTCCATCAGGTGTTTCCCCCATCCTCTTTCAGCGCTTGCAGTCCCCTTCTTGCAATAGTCCTTAGAGAGGCGCTTCTTGCATTGAAGCGGTGCAATCTTTACAGCTCCTAGGCGGCGTAAAGGCCGTCACGTCAACCAGTGCTCACAGCGTCCGATCCATGTTTGCCACATCCATTATTCTCGCCGCAACCGTGGTCCACTCAGACGCAGCCTTAGTTTTCCAGGCGTTTTGCCAGTGTTGGGTTCCTTCTTCACCTCAACCGGAGTCTCTTTGGCGTCAGTCCCTTCGGCGCCAGACTCTTCGAAACTAGAATCACCGGAACTCAGCTGTAAACTGCTTAACTCTGAAGTGTCACTACTGCACGTAGTAGCGATCGCTGCGGCTGCGGCAGCGCTTGCGTTCCTGGTCTTCGTGGCCCTCCGCTGCGGTTCATCGCTCATGACTTGAGCGGTAGGGGATATTGCTAATGTACCATCAGGGGGTAGGGAGGAGCGGCTCTTTTCGCGGCCGCGGTGTGTCTGACTGCAGGGTATGTTGTCGTCGCCGTAGGGATCTTGCTCGCGATGACGCTTCTTTCCTCTTTTCTGGCTAGTGGTTGGCTGGGCCGCATCGGGGCTGTCAAACGAGGGCAATGGGGCCCTAAAGCCGTTGGGCAGTTTCGAACGGTCGTATGTCGGCTCGAACTTGAGGAATAGAGTACTAAGGGCCCTATTTATAGTGAAGCCGAGCTTCTCGAGTCCTTTAACACGAAGGGTAGAGACCAGTCCGGCCATGTGAGCTTCGAGAAGCTCGTCCAGTTTCTTCGCTCGCTCGGGGTCGCGTAGGTATGTAGTCAGGTGCTCGGTGCGCACCAGCTCCTCGAAGTTGAGGATCGCCTCCTCAAGATTGTCGTTGGTGAGAGCTGGCATCGGATGTTCAGCCGCCACTTCCTGGGCTGAGAACCTCTCCCAACACTTTCTGTTCATTTCTGATTCCGACTCTTCCGGGTAGTCCGCCACAACGGAGAACAAAGTTGTCAGATCGGACAGTGCTTCCGACTTCCCGGTTTCCAGCTTGGAGAGAAGCTGCTCGGCGACTTCGTCGTGTTGCTTGCCCGTAGAACTCATAACAGCCGCGTACTGAGCACGCATCGCCTTGTATGTATTCAGCCGCTTCATCTCCAGCGCTGTCGTCCCATCCACATTCCTCCTCCGGCTCTCCTCCAACCGCTGCCTGACCGCCACCCGGTCGCTGAACTCCTTCGTTTTGGCCTTCTCCGCCCATGCATGCAATTGCTTCCCATTCAAAGTGCCGGTTGCTGAGAAGATTTTCTGCTCTATCGCCTCCTGGTACGAGAGCTCCAGCGCTCCGGAATCCGCTGCAGTCGTCAACACCCTTAGGATGTCGGCATATTTTGCTTTTGTCAAGAAGACTTCTAGATTGAAGCGCGCCACAGGCGCCATAGGGCCCTCCGCCTGGCAATTGACCACGCCCAGAATTCTGTCGATGGTCTTCTCCATATCTGGTCGTTGTGAAGCAGTTGCTAGAAGAGTTGCAACACGAGTTGCCTGTTGAGATAGGCCGCAGCTGTCTGGCTGTCTGTCCTTCGTATCGATTCAGCAGCAAAATGGTGCAAGGAGTCGCGATAGAGCCGGATGTACAAGAGTCGTTAGGGTGAAACTCTGAATAACGAAGGAAGTTACTAGAGCGTACGAGAGACACGAAAGGTAAGTGAATGCCGAGCATTTCATGAATCACGTGCGTGGACGAAGCAGGCGCTTCAAATGGCCTCGTTCTGGCACAGCATGACAAAGAAATTAGCCAATCAGCAGAACATTAAGCACTTCGTTTATCGGAAGGTTCCAATCTGCTTGCTCAACACAACCCTTCTTGTAGAATGCAGGCCGAAAGCAGGCCGTCCCTTCCAGTCATGTTTCAGCATGCGAAGACTATGGGTGCCTAGCCAACTTGCATCTGCTTCTCTCATCTGTTGATGCATGGGACCTGTTTGACCAGAGGACGAGTTACCAATAGAAGATTGGTAATGCAAGCCGACAGAGGATAACGGCATCGCTTGATCTCGAGGCAAACAATGTACATGAACTCCGCTGTTTCTGGAACGATGAGGATGACGACAAAGAAGACGAAGAGCCGGCTATCAAATCTGAGAAGTTCTCCCTCACATCAAGCTGGGCGGAGACGGACGGTTTACAGATATTTCTATACCCCATTTTCATATGTACAGAACAGCTCAGCTGTAAGAGCTCGGCCGTAGCTCTTTATGCCTCATGCAGAGCAGCATCTTTGTATCGCGGGTTGATTGGACAGCGCCACGCTGATAAGACTCACATGAACTGCAGGAGTTACAATTCCATGGCGATGGTCACTTCGTGGCGGCGCTTCCTCTTCGAAGACAAGGCGCCCGCACGGGAGGTTCACCGTGTTTTGTCGGCAGAAACGAGGTCGCCTCAAAGCTTGCAAAAGTGTAAAAGATGTCAGGCCGCGGTCGCCGGCAGACGTTGGGCTTTCCCCGGACGGGTGCGGCCGTTCGGCCAATGGGAGCGCGGCTACGATATGTAAGTTACATGATGACATCCGATTTTGCAAGTGTCCACTAGTCAAGCACTCCTCATTCGGGCCACTGGACCTCTCGGTGAAAATGTTTGAATACACAAGCGTTCCGTCTTTCACTGGAGACCAGCCACGAGGGCTGAGACGCATTGAAAATGGTTCGCGATATACAGATGACCACTACTGAGAGTTTTCCTGATGTCAATAACGAGGTCATCGCGTTAAACCGACACGGGAGCGAGATCAAGCCAGATGAATATGAGCTTAATACAGTGCCTGCACCACAGGCAGAGCCTAAGAAGACGCGGAGCAACTTTAGATTGGTCGCTATCATGATAGCTTTGATGCTGTCCCTCTTCATCGCCGCCCTAGACCAAACAATCATAGCCACGGTAATCGCCTGCTTGCCTCCTCTTCTCCATATACACATATAATCTAATCTCGGTCTAGGCAATCCCTACGATATCCGCCGAGTTTCACTCCGCATCTGGATATGTCTGGGTCGGCGGCGCCTACCTCCTGGCAAACGCTGCCGCTCTACCGATATGGGCTAAATTGTCTGACATCTGGTATGTAGTTGATACCGCCCGCCTGTATCGTTAGTAACATGAGCTCACCAATCTTAGGGGACGGAAGCCGATACTCATGACGGCGGTGTCGCTGTTCTTCAGTGCCTCCATAGTCTGTGCTACGGCCGTTGATATGAAGATGCTCATCATAGGCCGAGCATTCCAAGGAACTGCTGCGGGCGGCTTGATACAGCTTGTTAATATCACGATCTCCGACCTCTTCAGCATGAGGTCTGAGATACCACTCTTTCAACATCGAATCTCGCACTGACATCCTACAGGAGTCGGAGTCTCTATCTTGGCCTCGTAGAATTTGTTTGGGCAGTAGCGGGCGGTGGAGGTCCCGTCGTTGGAGGCGCCTTCACGGAGCTAGTCTCCTGGCGCTGGAACTTCTGGATCAACCTCCCCATATGTGGAACGACATTTCTCCTTCTACTAATATTCCTCGACGTACACAACCCCAGAACCGGAGCAATCGAAGGACTCAAGGCCATCGATTGGTTTGGCATTCTTTGTGTGCTGAGCTTTGTGCTCATGCTGCTCCTCGGCCTCAACTTTGGGGGCGCTATATTCCCTTGGAATTCGCCAACGGTGATCTGTCTCATCGTGTTTGGTTGTTTCATGTCTGTTCTCTTCATCTTTAGCGAGAAGAAGCTGGCGCGGTACCCGTTGATGCCTCTTGCACTGTTTCGTGAGAGGTCGAACGTCGGAAGCCTGGTTGTGGCGTTCTGCCAAGGCATGGTATGAGCAAATTCTCTTGTTGAAATTCTCTGTCTTTACTGAAACTTATTGCTAGGTTTTCATCGGCGGGGAGTACTACCTTCCACTGTAAGCTCACTCAACGCCTAAGAGCTTGTGACAGTTGGCCCCTAACATCACGCAGATTCTTCCAATCCGTGCGGCAAATGTCACCCCTCCACTCCGGTCTCCTCATCCTGCCCGTGACGATCACCGAGGCAGTCGGAGGCATGTTCTGCGGCGTTATGATCCACCGCACAGGCCGCTACCTCGAGCTCATCTGGGCCGGCCTAACCCTCATGCTCATCGGGAACGGGATGTACATTCACCTCAACGCCTCCTCATCCCTAGCCGAAATCATCGCCTTCGAGTTAGTCGCCGGCGCCGGCGCAGGTCTGCTCTTCGAACCGCCCCTCATCGCACTCCAAGCTTTCGTAGCGCAGGACGATACCGCGACCGCAACCGCCACCTTCGGCTTCATCCGCAACCTCGCGACGTCCTTCTCCATCGTCATTGGCGGCGTGCTCTTCTCCGGCGGAATGCAGCTGCGCGAGCCGGTGCTCAGGGGGCAGATGTCCCAGCGAATGTTATCGAGGAGCTCACTGGTGGGGATGCGGCCGCTAACGTCCATGTTGTACAGACGATTGCCGATTCGGCTCAGCAGCTGGCTGTAAAGCAGGCATTTGCTTGGAGCTTGAGGAATTTGTGGATTTTCTATACGTGTGTTTCTGCCGTTGGGTTGATTGCGAGTCTGTTTATTAAAAGGAGGGTCTTGAGTAAGGAGCATACGGAGACCAAGACGGGGCTGAAGAAGGTAGAGGTTGTTACTACCGACATTAGAGGCTAAGGCTGTATTCCGCCAGCCGCAGGCCATCTCTAAATATATGTCTAGAATCTAGAAGCATTGTCATAGATTCACGTAACTGCAGAAGCAAGCCTTGTCTGCATCCACCGATCCATGACGCGCTCACTCATCGTCGCCGAAGAAGACCTTCACCGGCAGCCAACCGTCTCCACAGACCTTGAAGCGATCCGGCAAGCTGCTCAACTTATCCATCTCCTCCTGGGTCAGCTCCCACCCATCGAGCTCGAAGTTGCTCTCTATCCTCGACGCAGTTACGCTCTTCGGGATCACGCTGGTGCCGCGCTGGATACCCCACATGAGACTGGTGGAAAAGTTAGCGAATACCAGCAGATGTCTGGGTAGTTAGGTGGGTTCTTACAGCACTTGCGCAGTCGTCTTCCCCTTCGCCTCTGCAATCTGCTTCAGCGTCTCGTCCTTCGCGAGCGGCGAGTTGGTGGAGCCGAGACAGGAGTAGGCGGTGCAGTGGATGCCTTTCCCCTTACAGTAGTCGAGCAGCTTGGGCGAGGGGCAGTTGGGGTGGAGCTGTGGACCCGTCAGTAGTGCACTATATCCTGCTGGGGAGAACAGGAGGTACCTCAACCTGGTTCACGGCAGGCACGGTCTTGCACGACTCGTCATTAAGCAGCTTCTCAAGGTTCTTGATCGCAAAGTTCGACACGCCGATGTTCTTGACGCGGCCTGAGGCAGGCAGCTTCTGCATCTCCTGCCATGTCTTGATGAAGTCCCAGTCTGGGAGGTGCTTGCTTGTGTCGTTGGGGTCGGTGGAGGAGGGCCAGTGCTATTCTCTCATCAGCCCCCCATCTCCCATATGTCTCCCTAGTCCCTCTATCTTACCACCAAGTAGAGATCCACATAATCCATCCCCAGGTTCTTCAACGACGTCGAGATGCCCTCCTCAACGCGGTGATGCCATGTGTTGTCGAGCTTCGTGGTAACCCAGATCTCCTCGCGCGGTATGCCGGAGTCCTTGATGCCCTGCCCGACCTCCTCTTCGTTGCCATATGCGAGCGCGGTGTCGATGTGCCGGTAGCCTTTCTGTAGTGCTACTTTCACAGCATCACGAACCTGGCCTTTGGAGCTTTGCCAGGTACCCAGGCCGATGGCGGGGATCTTGTCGCCCGTGTTGAGCGTGAAGGTTTTCTTGGTGTGTTCGAGGTTGGATGCCATTGTGGTGGTGTTCTGGAAAGTAGATTGGTGGTTTGGGAAATGTGGATCTGTTGCAATTGGGGATTGTGGAGGAAATCACTGCTTGCAAACGATTTGTTTTATGGTGTTTTTGCTGGACCATCCCGCACGATGACGACCGCGGGGTCACAGATTCCCATGCGCTCGCGCCAATTCGCGCCGAATCAGCTGCGATGTTCGACCGCGAAACCTCCCGAACGTCACACCTGCCATCCACGCTCGATACTACCTTCCTTACGCGTCCTTCCTTACGCGTCCACAGCGCCCAAAATGTCCCGCTTCGTCCCTGGGGGGACGATCGATCAGCCGAATGAGAGGGATGATGCGTGGCTGAAGGCGCAACAGGAGATCGAAGCCGCGCAGCTGCGGAAGGCGGAGGAGAAGAAGGGCTTTCAGGAGGGAGGGAAGACGCTGTATGAGACGCTACAGGCTAATAAAGGTAAAGCATGGATGGGCACTAGCGATGATGTGGGGTGGTAGGGGGCTAACATGTCAGGTTGCACGTGAAAGCTGCGAAGCAGGAAGCTTTTGAAGAGGTATGAGAGCTGCGCCTGTTTGTTCAGCGTGCTGCGGAGAGCTAATCCAGACCGTCACAGTCGATTCGGCTTAAGAACCAGTTCAGATCCCTCGATGATGATGAGGTCGAGTTCCTCGACTCGGTCCTTGAGTCTACAAGAGCGAAGGAGGCCGCCGTCCGCAAGGAGACCTCCGAGCAGCTGGAACTGTTCCGGAGGCAGCAAGAGGAGGCGGAGAAGGCGGCGCTGCGGGAAGGAGACAGCGGCAGCCCGCTGGTGGAAGAGGAGCAATGGCACACAAGCGGCAGGAAGCGTAAGAAGCCTCTTGACAAGGGACCGCTGAAGGGCGTCAAGCTCCGCAAATCGTCGTCGACCGCTGAGAAGCCTGAGATGGCTACGTCGAGTACTGCCGTTTCGGCCGCTGGAAGCTCGGAACGGAAGACTGCTCAAAACGGATCGGAAGCCGCATCGCCATCCGCAGTTATTGCGGAAACATCCGTAACGTCTGCCGTTACCTCGGCGACACCGGCGAAGAATGCGGACATCGCTACCAAAACATCTCTAAAGGCGCCAAGCGCAAAGGGTCCTGCTGTGTTAGGACTCGGTGGATACTCGTCAGATGAGGATGACTAGAGCCGTCGTGTGCCCGCCAGCTTGCGGAGTCTCCTGTGTTGGACCAGGTCGTCTGGCACGCTATGCGTCTCTGTGAGTACTGTTGGCGGCACACCTTGCGAACCTTACGGTGATGGATGTCGCAGCCTGGGCCACATGCGCGTCTGGCGCTTTGCATGCAGGATATGGATACAGCGATTTGCGCACTAGAACGACAGAACTCAAACCCGCTCTCCGAAACCCCTCTGGGGACCGGGTGTGATGTTGGGAGGCAAAAGTGTTCGTTGTGTATTTCAATCCATGCGTAGGACTTTGAGTTGGGATTGGAGCGGTCAACAGCAGTTGTCACCTCATTGCAGGTGTTATCTCGATTTCGTCTCAGTCGTCCACTTGCACCCTCGATGACGATCGCAAGTACTGCGTGTAAGGGCTCGTTCGGCCCACCTAGCTGCGCTTCTCCGTGTTCGAGTGAGTTTCAAAACGATGGGTATCTTGATGGATCCTGGAAAATCCTCGTTGACAGCCACCAAGCTTCTGCCCCTATAGCGCAGCTTGGACAGCTCACCTCGACTCCACTGCAGCTTGCCACATGCCATCCACCACGCCGGGACCTCCCATCTACTCCGTCCTATACCCACCTCTTCCGCTGCTTAAGACCCTACGAGGGGCCACCCAGCAAAATACACCCCCCACCCCCTCAATCCAACCCCATCTTCCATAGCCCATCCCCCAAATAATGCCCCCCTCAATCACAACCCCCTTCTTTTTCTCCTTCATCTCCTTCGTCCCCATCCTCAGCACGCCGATCAAACACGCATTCTCCTTCCCCTCCGCCTCCACCACCACAACCTCGCCCTCCTCCAGCTCCTCGTTCCCGTATCTGTACTCCTCGGGCCCCACGCCGTCCTTGTCGTTCTGCTTCGGTAGCCGTCCGCCGGGGGAGGTCAGCCCGGGCGCCATGAGCGAGGCGCCGGAGAGCACGAAGCGGATTGCGCCCCGGTCGATGCGCAGGAGGGGGAAGCAGGTTGGGTATTTGTGTACGAGGGTTAGGTGGGGCAGGAGGGGGTCGTCCATGTGTTGGAAGAAGAGGGGGTCGAGCCGAGGGCGTAGAGGGAAACGCGGTCGGGTCTACGAAGGGAACGCGGTTAGCGATTATCTGTCCTGTATACGTATTCTCATGTCTGCCTCTGGTAAGCGCGGAGGGCCCGGTGTGCGAGAGGTGTTGGGGCGGAGGAGGGCGGAAGGGCTCAGGCATGCGTACAGTTTCACCAGATCGAGCTGCTCCTTTTTCGGTAGTATTTCATCGATGTGCGGGACGAGCAGAGGATACGTCTCGGTGATTTTCGTCCGGATGGCGCGCTGGACGGAGGACTTAACTTTCGATTTCGCGCCGGGGGTGATGCTGGCTTTGGTATCAGCTTTGGATACAGTGATGAGAAATTCCGAGTGCTACAAACTCTTTTTTGAACATTGTGTTGATCGTTGAGTAATGGGGTGTCGTGCTTGAATGTTTTTTGTTGCTCGCTCGACAGTTGTCCTCGACCCCACATCACAATTGATGTCGATGGAGGGGCATTTTCTTGGCGTCAGGGTCTGCTGGAGCTTTCCGGTATGCGTGCACGTGATATGTATAATGAAATCGGTGCTGAAGCAAAAACATTTCAAGTGAATGTTTAGTTGGAGCGCCGTCCTCAAGCAAAGAACAATCCGACAGGGGAGCGACACCATAGCAATGTCATCCAGACCGTTGCCGCCAACGCCATGCCCATGCAATCTCCCACAGTAATCCGAACACCACAGCCTACCGCTCACTGCACAGTCGTCCTGCTCATCGCATCATCGTCTCTCGAAACATCATCCTCCATTTCCTCCTCGTCCATCTCTTCTTCATCGTCCTCCTCCTCAAACCCCGACTCTACCCTCGCCTTCTTCAGCCTCGCCTTCATCTCCTCTCTCCTCTCCGCCTGCCATCTCATCAGCGCCGCAGAGGCGTGCACCCTGAAGCCGAAGACTTTCGGTTCGTAGCGTCGTTGTGTTTTCACTGGCACCATCGCGGGGTACACTTGGAAGAGGATGTTGTGGAAAGACGTGCCGAAGTAAGCGCCGTCTATCGTGGCGTGACGTGAGGATTTGGGGTTGTAGATGTCTTCGCATTTCGCGCAGTAGAGCTTTACCGGAGAGCCGTTTGGCGTGTCATGCTGACCCATTGGGAGGAGTGCTTGTTGGTCGCAGGCTACGCGCGGGCATTTTCCGAAGTCGGCCTTTTTGAATTTGTCGAGCTTAGGTACATGTCAGTTGGGGTGTCTTAGGGTAGACAGCGTGATGCTTTGAACATACCATTTTCGCCAATCCTCGTGTCGTGACAATGTATCGCGCATGGACAAGGCCATAGAGATGCCTCGCGGACTTCTCGATTTGCTCCCGCATGTCGTCGTCGCAGTCAAGGTCAAACACATCCGTCACCAGATCCAGTGCATACTGATAGTACTGAACTTCTGTGTTCAAGCCCGTCAAGTTGAAGCGATCCGTCAGATACTCTTCGTCAATCTCACAGAAGTACTCATTGCCTCGCGAGGAGATGAACTAGAGAGGCAGTTGATGTTAGTAACTTGCAGGTGACCAGTGTAGATGAAAAACAAGTTGCACTTTCTCCTAGAATCCTGGAGTTTCCTGGATGTCTGGAGTCCCGAGGTGCTGTTCCGATCCCGCTGTCCTCAGAGCTGTCTATTGGAGCCGACTCAGGTGAGCTAAGTATTGCACTCGTCTCAAGTGTCGCAGCCGGCTCAGCATTGACCTGCACGCCTGCAGACCTGGCATCTTTGTTCAACCGGTACCGACCACGTATATAGTGTGATGTTATCCGTCGGTCCTGTTTGCGCCGCCTCGGAATGGCCCTCCAGCCGCGCGGCTTGATGACCTCGCCCTTTTTCCGCTTCGGCTTGGCCGAGGTATTGGACCTTGACTCACTGGGGACATGCCGGTCAGGGAATATCATACAGGCAAGTTGCCTCCTTCGTAAGTGTCGCTTGGCTGCCTCATACAGTTCCTTGCCATTGGTGGATGGCTCTGTCTCCCATAGTACACTCCTTAATACAAGCCAGTCGAAGTAATCTTCGTATTCTGACCCTTCACAACCATGCTGCGTAGCGGCGGGAGGCAACTTGGTGTCCCGAGTTTCAGAGAATGCTTTGCCCCAGTTCTCGATTTTGCCATGGACGTGGGTTACAGTGTAGATGTTGAGACGGCCACTATCTTCGCAGTGCCGCTTAACGTTGGTCTCGGTCAAAGCGAGGCTATCGTTTCGGTCTCGAGCGTCGGCAGAAGACTGAACATTCCCTTGGTTGGGGACTTGCGCAACGTTGCCGGGGTTTGGAGGGGCCTGATTTAGGATAGGCGCAACCACTTCGGAACGGAGGATGATTCTAGAGATGACATCTTCACCGTCTCCATGCTCTGGGACATGGTATTCCTCTCTGGCGGCATCATAAACCACGGCCTGTCCATTGATAGTCTGTGGAGGAATGCGTGGATCCATAATGAAGGCGATATTTCGATAAAGCTGGGTCCCAAGAAGGTAGAGGAAAGGCACGTCCAGAAGCCAGAAGCCTGTCATGCTTGACTCGCTCTTGAAGAAGGACGCGAACTGGGATACATGGGAAGGAAGAGTGAACGCACTTACCCAATCTCGCCAGTAGCTTGTATAATCACTGTCGGTTTCGCTGTTGAAGTCGTCCATGGTGTTGAGATGGCGCCGTGACTATAGAGAAGAGTGAAGACTTGAACAGATTGCTAGACGGGGACAATACATCAGTTTGCAGCTGTCAGGTCATGGTGGGCCAGGTTAGGGTTGGCTGCCCGTGAGCCAGGATATGAGCCTGCCGTGGGGAACGAGAAGTGGGAGGCTTGGACCCTGGACGCGAGGCTCGGCGGGTCTTGCCGCTCTCGGGTTCCCTTTTTGGGATGAGAGCGATCTGACAATCATATCATTCTCTCTTCCTATTGCGAGTTCTGGACAAGGCAGCATCCGAAATCATCACAGACATTTCATTCAGCATACTGGAAGCTTTCACGCATTGTTGCAGGTCGATCATAGGAAGCCTCAGGGTCAAACTTTATAGCAGGGAGTGAACATCGCAGTATCAGCGTAACAGCCACGCATGTCTTTTTACTTGTCAAGATCACCTAATTTTATCCTCTTACTTGGTCGTCCTCCCCCTCGTCTTCTTCCCCGGCACCTCATCAACTTCCTCCTCTTCCTTTCCCTTCACCAAATCCTCAAGCAAACCCCATTCGTCCTTATCATACCAATCTTCCCCATCGCTCATCTCGCCGACATGTCCTTCTGCTTTAGCCCACTTGATCACCTCCTTGCGCATGCGTTCTGCCTTAAGTAGACCATCGTACAGCTGTTCGACCCCTCGAATCACCTCCTCCTGCCGCTGAACGTACAGGTTCAGGAACTTCCGCGTATCTTCCGCGACTTCAGGTGGGAGACCCACATCACGGTCGGGTCGACATAATGGCGGGAAGTGGAAGAACGGGTGTATGGGCGGTACTATGTCAGCGGTCGCGCTTTGCGTTGGTGAGCTCCGCGGCGATAGCGGGTTCGAATTCGCGTGGGCTTGAGCTCGAGTGGTCATGCGGTGGGCGGGCGGCTGGGAGGCGGAGTCGTCGGCTTCGTCTGGTGGAGAAGGTGGTGCGTCGCCGTTGGGTTGTTGTCCTTCTGTAGTCACCAGAGCTGTACTTTGCCCACCATTGGTGGTGGCCTGATCTTCGTTCGGCGCACTTTGGCTGTCTGAGGATACAGGGGCTGCGGAAATTCCATCCGCAATCCCTCCAGACGCGTCAGAAGCTATGCCGCCGCTTTGGTCTATCGCCTTCGTGACGCCATCGGTTGTAACCCCATTCTGCGCCGCCGATTCTTCTCCGTTAGCCTTGTTCGCAATTGCTTTCACAGTGTCGATTGTCGCCCCTGCCGCGTCGAAATGCTGCACGCTGGTCCCTTCTAACATTTGTATATCCTCTGCCGGCGGAGCCTCTGCCTCTGGCGCTTGGAGCAGCGCAGACGTGGTTGGTGGTGTTTGTAGGCCATCCGTCCCCAGCGTTCGTGAATCAGAGTTGTTCTCCCATGAAAGGCTCCCTTGATCTTGCAGGCCTCCGTTCTGGGATGCGAACACGGTGTGATAGTTTGACGGCATTAACGCGCGAAGGAGTACTTGATCGTAGTCTGTTGCGAAAACACCACACGGTGTCCACGTGTGGTCGCCTCGGAACCTCGTCAACAGATGCTTCATCCTCCACAGGTTCGCCTTTTCTCTTTGTAAAGTTAGGCGAGCGCCTTCGACCATCTCCGTGAGGCTCTTCGAGTAGTAGGGTGTAGAAAGCGAAGGATGCGTGGGCAGGTCGGCCGCCGAGGTTAACGGTGCGAGCAGTTCTGCGCAGCGGGAACCTTGTCAGCTACTCCTACTCCCGTATTGCATGACCTCACACACCTTCAAGCTTCACTTCTCCGAAAGGATTTTCTTCGACGGCATCCGCGTCGGCCTGAGAATCCTCCTCATCATCTTCAAGCGGATCGCCATCTGCGTCAAAGCGCTTAGGGTTGCGAGAGATGATGTATCTCTGGTATCCTGCGTGTTCGATTTGCTGCATGTCACGACTCCGGTCAGCCTGCGTGCAAAGTCCTAGAGGCTTGATAGGTCGTACCCTTCTGTATACACGCGGTCCAACTGAATTGTCCAGGCGACCTTCTTGTACATATTTCGCGTGTCGCTTTCTCTTCTGGCCGCGATTCGTAGGTCGCTCCACAGAATCGTCAGACTCGGATGCTGTCGCATGGCGAGTTAGCATTACTCCTAGATGAAGCTTGCGCGAGTCTCAAGGAGCTCGTCACCATCGTCAGCGCGTGCCAACGCTTTCTTCATGCCAAATAGCACATCTTGGAAGTAAGCCTGTTGGCTAGCCATGGGGGTGGGGGCTCCTCCGCCAGGCGCGAGAGCTAGCTGAGAGGTGCTGAGGTGTTGTTGAGGCGTGTGAATCACACAGTAGGCGCTCTTTAGTCTGGGGCTCGTAGAGACTGATTTCGCTCTACAAAAGAAGGTCTGTCGGAGGTGTTGTGGGCGTGACGATTCAGAGTGCTGGAGCTCTTGTCGGCTGGCCGGGGTTTGGGGAGAGTTCCGCGATCCGCAATCGCTTTGCGCCGGCGTCAAAACCGCCAAGCATCTGTGACGTTGGAGCTCCGGAGCCGCAAACGCGGTGACCAAAAGTAACCACCTCACAAGAGAACGACATGGGCCTCGAGGATTTTGAACGTGAGCTCGCGCAGAGCAGGAGAAAGAGAACAGTAGGAAGCGCGATAGAAGTCGTAGCCCCGATCGTGACCAACGTCGTCGAAAGCATCACCACCGCTCATCGAGACACCACAAGGACCGGGAGGATGAAGACCAAAGGCACAAACACAGGCACTCGCGCCACAGCTGGGCTGAAAGAGAGCGTCGCCCGAGACGCAGAGAAGGTGAGGGAACGAAACCGATTGCATCAGATTCGCCAGCTGTCGAGGATGACGACGATGATGACGATGATGAATGGATCGAGAAAGAGGCCATGGCTCCACCGATTACCGAAGAGACGTTAGACAAGCAGCTTGAGGATGCGACCGAATCGGACCTTAAGCGGGATTCGTGGATGGAGGCCCCTTCGACATTGGACGTGGACTACGTGCAGAGGCGAAGGAAGCTGAGAAGCCGAACAAGGCGCAGGCAACAAGGGATGATTATGAGCTCAGAGTACACAAGAACGAGTTGAATCATCATCTCCGGGATATTCAGAAGGACACAGTCGAGGAGGCTATCGCGGATGAGCCGGCACAGCACGAAGTCGATTATGAGTTCGGAGATGCCGGATCAGCGTGGCGCATGACGAAACTGAAGGCAGTCTACCGGCAGGCCGAAGAGTCTGGACGGCCTGTTGAGGAAATTGCACTCGAGCGCTACGGTGACCTGCGGGATTTCGACGACGCAAGAGAGGAAGAGATTGAGCTTGATCGCCGGAAGATGTACGGCAAAGACTATGTCGGGAAGATCAAGCCCAGTGGTGAGCTGTTTCAGGAGAGGAAGCTCAACATGGGTATCCGGAGGGAGTCAAGGTCGCATCCAGACAATAAGGAAGCACCTCCACCTCAGCAAGGCGCCATCATGGACGAGAAGCCACCTCCTGCAAAGACGGTGCCGCTTGACCAGACAGCATTAAACAAGCTGAAAGCCCAAATGATGAAAGCCAAGCTTAGAGACGCTCCCGACGCGGCAGAGCTGGAGGCCAAGTATAATCTTGCTATGTCTGAAGCCGCAAATCGCAGAGAGCCGGAAGTGGTCGTTCTTGGCGCAATGGAGAATCGCATGCTGGCAGGTGGTCGCAAAGGCGAAGTCAAGGCGATTGAGAATACACGTGGCAGGGAACGGGGCCTAGTAGAGGAGAATGAAGACATGACTATCGAGGACATGGTCAGGCAAGAGCGTAGAACGCGTGGTCAAGCTGGAGGTGACGGCCTAGTATTTGCGGAAAGAATAGCGAAAGATGTGAAGTTTGATGTGAGCTTTCCTGCTTCGCCTATTAAAGTGTTAAGCTGACTCTATCTATAGAATGACCTGGAATACATGGACGACAACGCAACGAAGCTCGCCAAACGTGTTGAGAAATCGGAGATTAACCTTCGCAACACCGCCATCAGTGATTTTCAGAAGATGAATCGTATCCTCGACACCTGTCCCCTCTGTCACCACGAGGACACCAACAAGCCCCCTTTAGCACCTATTGTGTCTCTCGCAACGCGGGTCTATATGACGCTACCGACTGAGCCTGAGATCAGCGAAGGTGGCGCTTGCATCGTCCCTATACAGCACCGGCTGAACCTCCTTGAATGCGATCCTGATGAGTGGGAGGAGATTCGCAACTTTATGAAATGTCTTACTCGCATGTACCACGATCAGGGCCGCGACGTCATCTTCTACGAGAACGCAGCACACCCGCAGCGGAAGAGGCATGCGGCTCTGGAGGTTGTGCCACTACCTTACAGCTTGGGCGAAACGGCGCCTGCTTTCTTCAGGGAAGCTATCCTGTCTGCCGACGAGGAATGGACACAGCACAAAAAGCTCATCGATACACTAGCACGTGCCCGCGATGGTCTGGGGAAGCAAGCGTTCCAGCGGACACTTGCCAAGGAGATGCCGTACTTCCACGTGTGGTTCGAGCTCGACGGCGGTCTTGGTCACATTGTCGAGGACTCCAATCGCTGGCCGAAAGGCGATCTGTTTGCCAGAGAGATCATTGGTGGTATGCTCGACGCGGAGCCGGACGTCATCAAGCGACAAGGGCGCTGGAATAAGAATGATGAGAGAGTTGGCGGCTTTAAGAAGCGTTGGAGGAAGTTTGACTGGACGAGAGTGTTGACGGACGCGCAGTGAGCGCGATATGCTTTTCCAATTCACGAATGTCCTGAAGGCAATCCCGTACTTAAGGCCCCTAGTAAACCTTCACGAGAATAGCTGGTTCTCATCTAGCAGCGTCGCGAGTCCGAGTAGTATAGTGCTCTCAGCCGTTCCGCATGCAACCTTGATCATTCCATTAACAGATCGGCATGGTAACCAAATCTACGATGTTTCTAAATCGCGTTAGTGCAGAATTTACAAGGCTCGAAATGGAAGTGCTACTATTAATACACGGACCCTGAACCCTGAAATTGTGAGGAGCTGAATCGAATCCGCGTAATTTACGTTTATCGATGCCAAGCTGCGCATGCGGAAGCTACGCGCAATGGCGCTGAAGACAAGGCACAGCATTCTCCACTCAACAATTGCGCCCATACGACTAGAAGAGTCCTCTGCTCCTGTACATATCTCATCCGAAGGGCCGTGGGAAGCTTCTGGCGCCGAATTTGCGATTGCGCTGCATTGTGACCTGAACAGCGACCTCAACAGCAACCTCCCGCGCACCCCAATTCAGAATCGACACCGCAGAAGCCTACAACAGATCGCGTCAGAGCAAATGAAGAGTTGTATAGTGGGAAGAGCATCGGCGGTGCTCCGGTGATCAATGGCCTCTCATGACTCGAGCGATCCGTCTCATCGAAGAAACCGTTCGACACCTCAATCAATACCTCTGCAAGACCTCAGCCGCCCACCAGACCCTGAAGATGACGAGAGAAGATCTAGCATCCAGCATCGCAGGACACTTAGCGACAGAGGAAGGAGTTTGTTCAGTAATGCGGAATCAGTTGGTGGTAGGAATAGGTGGAGCACAAGATACACCCCGATAAGAGAAGGTTCACCAAGTCCGACACGAAGGAATGCGGGACCGCCAAGAACGCAACTCTCCATACCGGAGACTGCCCCTCAAGACAGTTATGATGGTAACGAACTCTCACCGCTTCACGATGGACAAGGGTTTCAAGAAGCTATCGGATTCGCGGGGTTGAGTTTCCAGGGGACACATCATACCACCCAACAGCGGCGGCCTCGCCTCCTTCTGACCAGGCCCGGCGCCCTTCCATTGCGGCGCGGACAGAGAGTGGCTCGTCTATGACACTGCAAGAATCGGACGAGAGCCAGGGGTACTTTTCCCCGGAGTACTCAGATACTGCTCGTCTAACTGCGGACATCCACCTCCAGCAACTAAGCGCAGCAGGACCATCGACACCTGTTGGGCAACGCCAAGCTCAGGGCAGCTTCCAAAGCATACGCTTTCTCACGCCCGAGGCGGCCTCGACGTCGAGAGTGAGCGGTGACCTATCAGCAGCTGAAGCGGGTCTGCGGACGCCCGAGGATGACGGACCCAGGAGATCTCAGTCTCGCATCAAATCTCTGTCGCCTTCGGCTGCGTCTCCTCTGCAGAGGGCTGGGACGATTGTAAAGAACATGTCTCAACGAGTGGTGAATCTAACCAATGAGCCTGAGCTAGTCGAGCGAAGCATGAAAAGAAAATCTTCGCTGAAGTCAACACCGACTGTCGAACCTCCGTCACCTCGACCACTGCACGGAACTCACGATGGTGCGTCATCGCCGGCACCAGACCCACCTCCGGAGAGGATGCCGTCACTCATGCGCCAGGCCTTCATTGCGGACGACTCGTGGCAAAAGCAAGCCAATCCATTCAAAGGCAACTCGCTTGGGGTCTTCCCTCCGGAGCATCCATTACGGACGAGGCTCTGCGATCTTCTTGTGCATCCTGTAACCGAGCCATGTCTGTTTATCATGATTGTAATTCAGACCATCTTGTTGGCAATCGACTCAGGCAGCAATGTCTTCGATGATCCGAGATCAAAAAGTTGGGGTACTTCGTGGATTGATTACGGCCTCCTGATCCTGTTCGTCATCTACACCGCCGAGATTGTAGTCAGGATCATTGTCTCTGGTTTCATCATAAACCCGGTTGAGTACAGCACGATCAACCGTCGCATTGGGGTAAGGCAGGCGGTTTTCAACAAAGCACAGAGTCTGTTCACCCCACAGCGACAGCCGTCGGTCAAGCGTGCCGATACAACTTTTGACTCGCAGCAACCCTCAATCCTTCGGGCGTTCACCACTACGCAGATGCACACCGAGCCATCCGGCGGATCTCAACAGCTGCAGCGTGTTCGCTTAGCTCAACGCGCGTTTCTTCGACATTCATTCAATAGACTAGACTTTATTGCAGTCGTTTCATTCTGGATAAGTTTCGTCATGGGTCTGCGCGGCGTCGAGAGCAGTCAACATGCATACGTGTTTCGGATGCTTAGCTGCTTGCGTATATTACGGCTTCTTCGTTTGACCAGTGGGACCACGGTAAGTGCGGCGAGATTATCATTGATACGAGTTCTATGGTCAGCAGCTAAGTGTTACTGCCCAGGTCATCCTTCGAAGCCTTAAGAAAGCGGCGCCGTTGCTGCTCAATGTTTCGTTCCTCATCGGCTTTTTCTGGCTTCTCTTCGCTATAGTTGGAGTTCAGAGCTTCAAATCGAGTCTCAGACGCAACTGTGTATGGGTCGACCCGAATGGGAGGCAAGACAACTACACCAACGAGTTCCAATTTTGCGGCGGCCATCTCGACCAGAACAGCAACCCACTCCCTTGGGTGTTCCCTGATGGGCGCAACGGTACTCTCTCTTCGAAAGGGTTCTTGTGCCCGAAGAACTCGTTCTGCGTGCAGGGTGACAATCCATACTCTGGCACAGTTAGCTTCGATAACCTTGTACAGTCACTTGAGCTAATATTCGTCGTAATGACGACCAATACCTTCACAGAGCTAATGTATTATCTGACCGACAGCGACTACCTCGCCGCAGCCCTTTTCTTCGCCTTCGGCATCGTCATCATGAGCTTGTGGTTAATCAACTTGCTTATTGCAGTCATCACGTCTTCCTTTCAGGTCATTCGAGACGAAAGCAACACCAGCGCGTTTACTGCGCATGAAGCTGACGAGCCTCCGGATAACGAGGACGAGAAGACACCCAAACGCCGGATTAGCTCTCTCAAACGGATGTACGAACGTACTTATTGGCTCTGGATTGCTATCATTGTGTACGGGCTGTCTTGTCAGTCCATGCGTAGTGCTGACATGAGCCGCTCACGGGAACGCTTCATTGATGTATCCGAACTTGGCGTTACCCTCGTGCTGTTGTTCGAGATTGCCGTTCGGTTTACGGTAGACTGGAGGCGGTTTTTCCGGAGCAAACGGAACTGGGTGGACCTTGGGCTTGCTATAATCACAACCATCATCCAGCTGCCAAAGATTCGCAATTTCAGTCAGCCTTATGCCTGGCTCACCCTATTCCAGATCCTCCGCATATACCGAGTTGTGCTGGCAATTCCGATGACTCGCGACCTGATCATGGTAGTTCTTGGCAACGTATCCGGCCTCGCAAACATGATTCTCTTCGTGTTCCTCCTCACCTTTCTCGCGGCCATCTTCGCCGCACAGCTTCTTCGTGGCGAGCTACCAGAAAGCGACGGAGGCGAGCCTCTCAAAGTTACGTTCGCCACCATCTATAATTCATTCTTAGGCATGTACCAGATTCTCTCAAGCGAGAACTGGACGACAATCTTGTACAGTGTCACAAGCTACAATGTAAAATATAACACGGCTTGGATAGGCGCTTCTTTCCTTATCATCTGGTATATTCTCTCCAACTGTAAGTCCGCCAATCCATTCAATTCCATCACTTGGCTGAAGCTCTACAGTCATCGTCTTGAACATGTTCATCGCTGTTATTCAGGAAAATTTCGACGTCTCTGAGGATGAGAAACGCCTGCAGCAGGTCAAGGCCTTTCTTCAGCAAAAGGAGCTAGGAGGCTCCTCACATGGGTAAGCTTCCAGGCATGGTTTCACCGAACGCATGGCTAACCGATAAGCAACCTGTCGTTGTCGACTATCTTCAAGATTAGACAGCACACCGGAAGACGAAAGGACCCTCTAGAGTATGGCTCGCATGCCACAGAGATGCTATTGAAGGACGCGGTTGTCAAGGACTTTCTCGATGATCCTGGCGATCCAGCCCATCAAGACACTGTCGCCGGTGCTCATCCCACACTTCGTGCAGCACCAACCACCATTGTGTCATCGGGCGTTGTGTCCTCTCTGTGGTCTCGAGTGGTCGCCTCTATTTTCCACCACGAACCGAATCCTTTCTACGCTCGGCTAGAGTTCTCTCGCGCATACGAGGACCTGGACCCTCGACAAATGGCAAAAGAGGTGGTTACAGCAACTGACCGTCGCAAGAAGGCGCAGAGGGAGTACCTCCTGAAGCATCCTAACTACAATGTGTCGCTATTCATGTTCGGACCCTACAATCCCGTCCGGAAATTTTGCCAAAGGATCGTAGGTCCCGGTAGGGGAAGTGATCGCATAGAGGGCGTGCCGCCTTCTGTTCCTGTGTGGTACGCCTTTTCGGCCTTCATATACGCGGCTATCGTGGCCATGGTCCTTCTGGCCTGCGTCACCACGCCACTCTATCAGAAGGAGTACTTCTCGGAGCACAAGTTTAGCGTTAAGAACTGGTTCGTCTTCACAGACTTGGGCTTCGCCATTCTCTTCAGTGTCGAGGCGCTGATCAAGATCATCGCGGATGGCTTCTTCTGGACACCCAATGCCTACTTCCGGGGATCCTGGGGCTTCATTGACGGGGTGGTGCTCATTACCTTATGGGTCAATGTCGGTACATCGCTGTATAAAGAAGGCAACGTTTCGAGGGCAGTAGGTGCATTCAAGGCGCTCAGAGCGCTGCGTCTACTCAATATCAGTGACAGCGCAAGAGACACATTCCATTCGGTCATTGTCAGAGGAGGCTGGAAAGTGCTCTCAGTAAGTTTGAAGAATTTGTTTCGTTGCGAAACTGCTCTAATCGATCGTAGGCTGCCTTCGTCTCTCTGAGTTTGCTGATACCCTTCGCTATCTATGGGCTAAATCTTTTTCATGGCCAGATGCAGGCATGTAATGACAATGGGTCCGGCATCTTCGACCTCCATGACTGTGTCGGCGAATACCTTAGCAGCCCGTATGGGTGGGATGTTCTCGCGCCCCGTCAGGTCTCAAACCCTTGGTATGACTTTGACAATTTCGGCAGCTCCTCTTCATCCTCTTCCAGATTGTCTCCCAAGAAGGTTGGACGGACGTCATGTGGCGAGCCGAGAGTATAACTGGTGTCTTCACTCAGCCGAAGGCCCTCGTCGCCCAAGGCAACGCCGTGTTCTTTGTCATCTTCAACCTCTTGGGAGCAGTCTTCGTCTTGACCCTGTTCGTTTCTGTGTTCATGCGAAACTATACGGAGCAAACGGGTGTCGCCTTTCTCACCACGGATCAGCGATCATGGCTAGAGTTGAGGAAACTCTTGCGGCAGATATCACCATCAAAACGACCTTCATCCACCAAAAGAAGGAAACATGGGAAGAATGGTGCTATAGGCGCGCCGTCAGTAAGACAGGCTGGTGGCAGAGATCTGTTACGGGTGTTCTGATTCTCCATCTCACTCTACTGTGCCTTGAGTTCTATCCAGCGCCGTGGGTTTGGGAGCGGACGAGAGGTGAGACCATACCGCTTGAGGAAGCTGGGATCATATTGACATGTACAGACTATCTGTTCCTCGCTTTCACGGTCTTGTACATTGTAAACATCGCCGTGCGGATGATCGGCTTGACATGGCCAAGGTTTCGAAAGAGCTCATGGGATGTCTACTCCATCTTCGCTGTCTTCGGCACCTTCACCACGACAATCCTTCTACTCACAGACTTCAACGAAAGAATCTTCGTACAGCTACACAAGCTCTGCCTCGTCTCCATTGCGCTGCTACTCATTCCGCGCAATAACCAGCTAGACCAGCTATTCAAAACCGCTGCTGCCAGTCTAACATCCATTGGCAACCTCCTTGCGACATGGTTCGTCCTCTTCCTAGTTTTCGCAATCGCACTCACCCAGGCCTTCGGCTTGACGAGATTCAATGCGAATGAAAGCGACAATATCAACTTTCGCACCGTTCCCAAAGCACTCATCCTCCTCTTCCGGACCTCTTCCGGAGAAGGCTGGAACCAGATCATGGAAGACTTCGCTACCATCGAGCCGCCATTCTGCGTCAAGAGCGATCAGCACTTCGACAGCGACTGTGGCAGTGCCGAATGGGCCCGTGCGCTGTTCATCACGTGGAACATTGTCAGCGTGTATATCTTCGTGAACCTCTTCGTTTCACTCATCTACGAGAGCTTCAGCTATGTGTACCAGAGGAGTAGTGGGCTATCAGTTGTTAGCAGAGAAGAAATTCGCAGATTCAAGCAGGCATGGGCTGAGTTTGACCCAAATGGCACCGGTTACATATCCAAGGAGAAGTTTCCGAGACTGCTTGGCGTACGTAACTACACTGGCTCAAGGATGCACAACAGCTGACCTTATTACCAGGAACTCTCCGGTCTCTTTGAGATGAGGATCTACGACGGGGATTTCTCCGTCCGGCGATTGATCGAGGATTGCAGTGTCGCCAAGAGGATATCTTCGCTCCCAGTAGACGGCACAAGCACTCCTCCCGAGATCGATATCCGCAAGCTCAATGCACGCCTCGCCGAGCTGCCCATCAGCGAGATCCGGCGTAGAAGACAACGCATGAACATCTTCTACGAGGAGGTCTTGGTCTCCGCCGATCCAGACAGGGGGATCAGCTTCAACAGTCTCCTCATGATCCTAGCTCACTACAAAGTCATTAACGACAACAAAAGTTTGAGGTATGTCTCATCCCACTGATATCCTCACCTCATCTTGCTAAAATAGCGACCACCAGACTAGAAGAGTTCCTCAGACGCAAAGCCCGACTGCAATTCGTCGAGGAAGCCGTCAAGCGCAGCGTCGTAGTCGGCTTCTTCGACACGCTCTACCGACGACGCCGTTTCCAGCGGGTCATGGACACCAAGCGCGCCGGCCGCATGACGGCGGTGCCTCGGTTCACCGTCCCAGAGATCTATGTGGATGACGAAGATATACATTACGACGACGGTTCATCAGCCGGCCATCCGACCGACTCGCGCCGCGGTAGCGATGCTCGCTCAGTATCTCCGCCAGCGGACCCGGCAGCACGCAGCAGAGCCAACACAGCGACATCGATACAAATCACGCCGACCCACTCTCCGACACGGGGTCTGAGTCCCTCACGATCAAGTCCGCAGGGTTCACCGAGTGCTCGAGCAGGTGGCGCGGATGGAGCAGCGGACTGGCATCCCGTGGGCGGCCTCAACGTCAGCAGGCCGCCTAGTCCACTCGAGCCGGGCGAGGCAGGCAGAAGCAGAGCGAACAGCAATGTCAGTGCGCAGGATGTGTTGGAGGTGTTGGATAATTCGGCGTGGGGCGAGAGTATCAGGAGGAGTTTTACAGTGCGGAGGCCGTCGCAGGGTGACCGCTGAGGTTCCTGAGGGGTCGCACCAGATATGCGGCCCTGCGTTCTGGAGATTTTCTGACGGGTTTGGCGTGCGTGAATGGCGTTCGGTTGACGGCGGGAGGTTGCATGGGCGTACGGTGTACCTGCTGCTTCGGTTGAGAAGGGTACAGCCGTGATACCTTAGATGAGTGGGGCGGAGGAGAGTGTTTTTTGTGCATAGCGACGGCGTTGATAGACCATTTTACCTAAACTAACATTACAACGCTTATAATAATCTTGCATTCTATTCTGAGCAAGACGCGTCTCTGACACCCGGGTCGCAGTGGAAATGGAGAAAAGCCCCTTCTGCGCGTGTTTCGGCATCTGAGACGCCTGAACCGTCGCATTTCCGCTAGCTGTCGCACCAGCGCGGACTCCAAGACACCCAGCTGCCGCGTCGCCCGCATACGGCCAAGATTGGCGCTATGCATGGAATGCAGCACGGTTGTGATGCTCTGCAGGAGTACTTGTACAATTTGTACAATACCAAGCCAAGGTTTCCGCACCAGCAACGGAATGGTCCCCTTTTACGTGTGTCTCCCGCCTCGCTAGTGAGAGCTGTAACACGGTCCGTGAATGATCGTCAGGCCCGGTGCATCTCAGGATCCTGAGGTAAGGTTACGAGGCGCACGAGGAATTTGAAGAGATGGGCGACCGTGTCACGGGAGGTCTCCGTATAAGGGCGGACTCGACCCTGATGCAGCGGCTTTTGATGCCAGGAGTAACCTCGTTTGCTGCGGTGGTAATTGCGTGTCCTTCTTTGCATTCCGTCTTTTGTGCTTGAGACCTGTGGTTCTCCTCTTGCTTTTATTCTGAGGAAGTCTACGATACGGAGCTCTACCTCTTGTTCTGATACTTCTCGCTGACAAGGGACGTCCTGTCATTGAGTGCAGCTTGCATACCTGTGCTGGGTTGGCCGCATTGGGTTGCGTTTGCCTGCCTCACCACGCTCGCTCGTTATCAAATTCACATTCCTTACGCTGCGGGACGGCTGGGTCTGCCCGTTTTCGCTCACTCTCTACCTCGTCTATCGTAAGGAGATACACGTCAAACTACTTTCTACTTCCACGACCGGCACACCTAAGGAGCCTTCCGCTTCGTCCACTCTCCAAGCCCAGTCCACCTTTTCGGCTGTTCTGTCTATAAAATTTCCAAAAACACGCACTCAACAGCAACAATGCGGACCTCCCGCCTCCAATCCGCCTTCCAACCCACCCGCACGCCCTCTCTCCGCAGGCTGCGGACCGTCTTCTCCACCTCTTCCACCACCCACAGCTCCTACACAACCACAACAACCTCACCAACAATGTCCTACACGACCTCCTCCACCCTGTCACTCTCCCGCACCGCCAGCCCTTCCTCCGACATCCTCCCGCCCTCGTCAGCACACTCGGGCTTCTCCACGCACTCGGCCGCACGCCTCAGGAGTATTCTTCAGCTCCGCCGGAAACAGAGTACGCGGGACTTGGAGCTCGAGGAGGAGAAACGGAGTTTTGGGAGTGAGTTAGCGCTGTTTGAGCCTAGGCCTGTGGGTGGGGAAGCGGGTGTGGGGGGATCTTTGAGGTGCTTGAGGGAGGGTTTAAGGCATAGGTGGTGCTACCTGAGACAGCTCTGAGGATGAGATCGACGCGTCGGGGCTACCACGGTGCTCGAAGACTATGAAACGGCTAGATGGATTTGAAGAAACGGGAGGGAGATTGGTGCTTGAGTCGAGTGGTCGACAGATTACCGTCCGGCTATGCGGAAGGAATACATGTGGACGGTAATGATAATCGGTTCGGACGTATTGGCGTACAGGTTACTCGGATGGGATGGTGATGCTGGGACACGCTCTTTTACTTCGGGGAGTCGAGGATGGTGGTCACGCCTTTTTACTGCATGTGCAAAGTAACAAAAGTTAACAAGACCTGAATGGTCATTTTTCCGTGCACCATGTTGTGGTTGAAGCACTGCTTCTGCTTGCTCGTTTATGTGTCTGAACTCGCAAGGAGTCCCGGCGAGGTGGGCAGCGCACCAGACTGAGTGCTCACCGAACATAAAGCATGATGTTTTGGCCATCGCCATCGTTGACATCGGTGAAGATTCACAGAGGAGTCACGGAAGTTACCATAGACCGGGGCGGTTACGAATCGCTTTGCAACGTTGAAGGAGCGAGCCAATAGGCTTTCCATCGTGTTAATGTGACTGCGTCCTGCTCGTGTAGCCCACGGTAATATTGTCATGAATGGAACAAACAAGCTTATGTGGTTCATCCGCTCCTTTTGCTCCTCTGCAACCTACCAATCGATAACGACATGGACACCTCTCCTCATTGGTACCTAGCAGTTCAGACATCGCTGCGGCTCTGCTGCACTCATGGGCGGATTTCTGCTCCAACATGCAACGGACCCATCGTCTTGTTCATACAGTCTGCGCCGATCTCTTGCCTCAACAAAACCAAACTCCCTGCTCAGCGACCAACCAACACCGTGCTTGAGTAATTCGCGTCGCGGCTCCTGTGCGCTCTCAGCTAACCAGGGCGTACGGTGATACCTGGTGCAGAAGTAAAGGCTGTGTTCCGAGGCGGTGTTGGCCTACACTGTGGAATCATCAGGTCGATGTCACCCTGCGCTACGAGCGAACACCTTCTTGACACGGGCTTTTCTTGCAGCACGCCTTTTCTGCTTTTCAGCCTTGAACAAGTCAGGCGGCAGTGCAAACGGAATCCCTAATGGAGGAATCTCTGCAGGCGGGGCCGGCCGCAAATCTGCAGGTAAACTGGCCATTCTTGGGTCGTATTTCGGGCCGACTTCAACAGGTATCTTCTTCAACTTTATCTTGAAAGTCTTGTCGAGATAGCGAAGTCGAAGAATGACGGTGAGGTAATACTCGCGCGCCAGGCATCCCCACCGACTGGAAAAGCGAAGCTCGGTTCTGCATCTTGGAGTTCGAACTGCTCCACTAATGACACAGGAGTGTCATTTAGGGGCACGTCAATTTGAAGTGCCTCTCGGTGCACAAGTCGATCCCCTTTCTTGCGCCGTCTATGCACCCAGGAATTCGCCACGTGGACAGAGACGGTTTCGAGAACGAGACGAGGACGGGTTTGGCCGTCGCTAGCGTCTTTGCCGTGACGAAGCTCGATTGCCAACGATAGAGGGATCTGCTGGTCTGGCGTAGTACCTTTAGGGGCGTGAATCTTGGGGACAAACTGTATGCAAGGTGTATGCGTCTCCCAGTTTGGCCGGCCGTCCGTGAACTTCTCCCCGAGGGCATGAATGCTGGAGGGCAGCTTGCCCGAATTTCGATGCTGACCTTTGAGTGTGACGACCTGTATCTCCGGTGCACCGGGAGGCTGTTTAGCTGCATGTCCGAACTGCAAATGCTGGAAGCTGATAATCGGAGCTTTGCTCGAGGGCAATATGCTTGAAGGTAATAAACTATCCCAGCCGACGGTCTGAAAGCGTCGAATATTGTCGAGTGATGAGTCGACGAAGGAAGGGGCAATACGCTGTTCTGTGCATAGAAGGGAGTGAACTCCTTAGGAAACTTGAAATCAAAGGTCCACACACGCTTCTCGTTTGCTAGATTGACGGGCCCCGGATGAAGAGTTTGGTCGAACTTGAGAAAAGGAATCCCGGCAATGTACGCCTGTTGATAGTAGCTATATGGTCCGCCACCGCTGGTGTAGTAAACGTAGCGGAACTCTCCTATAAAGGAAAGCATGAGAGCCTTTCTTTTCAGCTTTCTCGGGACGTCCAGAATAACCATTCCCGACACTTTGTCGCCGGGGATGTAAGTCTTGTCGGCGGCATCGTCCATGACGATCGTAAAGCGAGGTGCCATGTCGTCGTTACGTGTGGATCAGAAGACGCCCAGAATGAGAGCAAGCGAGCGTGTAGCAGAAGATGGGAAGTGAGGTTGAGGCTTTGTTTTAGAGAGCGTAGCAAGTCGTCGTCGTAGGGAACGCAGCTGATTGTTCGTTCTCAGCCGATAAAGAATACAGAATCGTAGGAGGTAAGATAGAGAGATGGCTAAGGAGGAATGACAGAAGATGGACGTCTGACTGAACAGAGTTTGGGAAGAAATCGGTACCAAACCATGAAGGGAGGAAGTAACGCTGTCTGTGCGCCTCCGAGCATGTTGCAGCTTCCAAAAATTCGTTTGGACGGACGCGACGCTTGCCTGAAAACCTGGTCCATTATAGTGCTTGGTACAAGATGGGAACGAAAGTCCCCCGTCGAAAGAACAGTATCCATAACTCAGCTTGCCTTGATCAAGTGAAGCAGCCTAGCGCTTCTAAGCTTCAGCTTGTACGCTTCATAGAGGTTGTGCAAGTGGTTGTAGGTAGAAACTGCTTGTCTTATGAAGCTCCAAAACCGATGATCTATTCGTTCTAACCCTCAGTTTCGAAACTACTCCTTGCAGCACTCGTCCATAATGCCGTATAATGTCGTGTTATTGCTAAAGTTTCGCGGCACAAACGCGTGGTGTTGAGGATTGAAGGCCCCTCAACGCGTCGCGTGAGTCGCGTCTTCGCGCGATCACGCAGCAGCCATCAACGACTTTACATCCACGGAAAGCAACCCTTACGCATTACAGAGCTTATTCGACAGCTACTAACGGCACTAAGCTACAGGCTTTATTATTCTCGCCACTACAGTCAAACACGCTCATCCAACCTCCACGAGCAGCTCCACCAAGCCCGCCATGCCCGCCCGCAAGAGCAACCCCCAGCCGCAGATGGCAGCTCCTCTCCACCGCGCGATGGTTTGAGTGTAGAGGTAACCCGCGTACTCCCCTTCTATCCAACTCCCAGCTAAATGTCCCACCACAGGACCTTTCCCTCCCCCGCACAATGGTCCAGCGTCTCGCAAAAGGCGTCCTCCCGCCCAACACCTCCATCCAAAAGACGCTCTCCTGGCCCTCTCCAAATCCGCGACCGTCTTCGTCTCCTACCTGACGCACCAAGCTCACGACCTAGCTTGCATGAAAGACAAGAAAACGATACAGCCGCGCGATGTGCTAGACGCGATTGAGGAGGCCGAGCTGGAGGGCTTCTTGGACAGGCTCGAGAAGGAGCTCGAGCGGTATAATGCCACGCAGTGCGATAAGCGGAATAGCTATAGGCGAAAGGTTAGGGAAGAGAAGGCGGTGAAGGCGCTGGCGGCTATTGAGGCGGGGGTGGTGGAAATGGGACAGGGTGCTGCGGCGGGGGCGGCCGGGGTTAATGGGCATGCGAGGGTGGGGGATGAGCCGCCTGCGGCGAAGAAGATGAGGAGAGGGGAGGCGGAAGCGGAGGATGAGGGGGAGACGGATGTGGAGCAGGTGGAACAAGGAGAGGATGGGGCGGATGAGGAGCAGGACCAGGAGGATGACGTTGAGGAAGATGAGGAGGTGGAGGGCAGTGAGGATGAAGAGGATGGTGAGCGCCGGCTGGTGGAGGATCCGATCGAGGAGAGGGAAGGGTCTGAGGATGAAGACGACGTGCTAGATGACGGAGACGACAGTGACTAATCGCTGAATCTGAGCATGGGGAGTTTGCATAGCATGGCGTTAGGGAGCACGAATTCTGCAACTTTCACAACATGTCGATGCCTAACGTACGGATTTGATCATGGATGGATGCAGCGTAACGACTGGTTGATCAGTGTCATCGCTCTGGCTCTGAGCCCCATGATGAGCACCCTCGATGACATTGAACAGCGAACGATTTGAGCTCTCTCAAACCCTACCCTGATAAGCAACGTAGATGCGGAACCGCTATCCCGAAGAAAACGCCTGCAATGCCGCCAAAAGTCAATAAAACGCGAACTCCGGCATAGTCCCATGCATGAATGCTGCTTCTGCACTACGCCGTCCCGAAAACCATGAGCACCCATGAGTGTTGAGCTGTGAGGTGCATTATTTCAGTTGTAGTTGTCCTGCGGGACCTGGCGGTGTTTCAAGGCGGGACCCGGATGGCCCAAACCTCTCACTTCTGAGCCTGCAAGACCCTCTCATCGCACGGATCTCCGTACTTATCTGCAGACCATAGATCAGCAGCAGTTCCCTCCAGTAGCTCAACCACCCAAGCGTATGGTTGACATCCCGCACAACTTACTCAGCACCATAATATCCTTATCCAGCACCTGATCCCACGCCCTGCCCCACTCCTCCTGCGCCTTCTTGTTCTTCCACGCAAAGCCCGGCTCATCCTCCGGCCTGTACCATGCGTAACCCCCTGGATGCACGCCAAGCGGCTGGCCCGTCGCCGCCGTAGGCGCATCGAGCGCGCTATTCGCCGTAGTCCGTCCACCACGCATGCCGACGGTCGCTCCTCCACCACCTCCCCCTCCTCCGCTGAGGGTCATAGTAGGACTGTCCTGTGTCGGAGTCTGTAGACTCACGCCGCCGTTGGCTGTGGCCATCGAGACAGGATCTGTGCTGGTGGGCGGAGGGTTGAAGGCGCTGACGCGGCCGCCGGACGGACCGGTGGAGCTTGGTGGGGATAGTTCAGAGGGAGGAGGATTGGCGAGGACGCTGGATGCTGTGGGCGTGGAGGGTGCGGGCGCCGCGATGTCGTCTTCGGGGAAGTAGTCGGAGGCTTCGGGGGAGGACATGTGGGAGTCGCCGTCGTCGTCGTGGGGGGCGCTGTGGTGGACATGTTGGCGAGTTCTGAGGTGTCGCGTGGGTTTCTTGGGGTGCTTCACTGTGAGATGTGAAGGCGAGGTGAGTTCGGAGCTGCGATATATTTTGCGGGTTGTTGTGGTAGGATGCACTGAAGTCCGCCAGTGAAGCTTGATAGGGCTGAGCTTGGCTCCGCTTCGGCGCGATCCGCTGAACCCCTGACCCCTCGGGGCGCCTGGCTGAGGTGAAAGCGCCGAGTAACGTCCTTTGATACCTCCTTATTCACCTCTGGACCCTCCTCCGGCGAGGTCTTTGCTTTTATATACTACTTTCGCTACACCTGCAAGACGAGTCGCCAATTGCTGAACATCAAAACCTCGCACTTGAGAGTTACCGGATGAGCAAGAAAGGTGCCGTCCCTGATGCATGGGACGATGATTGGGAAACCCTCGCAGATGTGAGTTCTGTAGAGTGCCTTAGAAGCCACAAAGCTGACTGAAGGTCACCCAGAAACCAGAAGAGCCCTCGAAGCCTGTCCAACAGCCCGTAAAGATAACCAAGGCCGAGCGCAAGGCTCAGCATGCCGAAGCCAACAGGCAGCTATGGCAGTCAGCCGAGGACCCCAATCCAGACCCGTATCAGTTCCTCAAAGCCCGCGAAGATGTGCCGCTCAAGACGGACTTCAAGCCCGCATTGAAGGTGCTGAGCCGTAAACCGCCGCCAGCGATCGTCAAACCCAATGGGAACGCGGCTGGGATTGCAGCAATGCAGATAGCCGACGACGGCGACGACAGTGAAGAGGAGGAGCGGAGGAAGAATGAGCAAGCCTTCGCGGAACGCCAAGCAAAAGCTGCCCGTGAGCGTGAAGAGAAGCAGCGGAAGTATCAGGAGGTTCGAGAACGGCTCTTTGGCTCTTCCGCTTCCGGAACCGAAGAGTCTCCAAGTCGCGCCTCTTCTGCAAAACCCGAAGGCGCAGGAAGGGCTGCTCGTAGTAAGGGGCGGCGCGAAAGTCCGTTGGTGTCATCAGCGGACCAATCCCCCGCCCGCGCGGGAAATCAGAAGCAGCTTTACGATCCAGGGTACACGGCCAAACCGAACTCGGTATACTTGCAGAAGAGGGAAGCTACTGAAGGTCGTTCTCGATCAGCGACTCCGAGTGAAGAGCAACCGACCCGGATGCCACGCGGGCCCGACGGAAGCGGGAGAGGAGGCTTCGGCTTTGCTCCGAGGGGAAGCAAGACTGGGTCAGCCGCTTGATGACACTCCTCACGCCCACATGACTTAGCCAATACACGAGCTTCTGCGCGGTCTACATGGCAGCGGGACTTAGGAGCCCTTCCCACAAGATTACATCCAACGGACCACGCACGCAGCAACCTCAGATGGTGGTTACACATTTAAAGCATCCAGAGAGGCGGGAATGGCTGGCAAGATAACAAAGCTCCTAATCGCATGGGACTCCGGCCATCCGTGCCGCAATGCAATAGCATTAGCCGTCAGTCCGGGCCGAGTCAACGGCCAAGAGGGTTGGAACAACCAGCGGCTTCGGCAGCTGCAACAAGAGCCATGAGTGCGTAACGCGAGTCTACCTTTACTTAGGATGTTGGACTGCGGGCTCAAACATAGGTCAAGTTCTATCTGGATATCAGGGGCGCTGCAGTGGAACCCGCGAGTTAGAAGGTAAAGGTAGATCAAGTTGTCTAATCAGAGGTTTCGTCCGCTCAATTCCAGGAAGCCTTGTTTGGTTTATTGGATCGGTTTGGCTGCGTAGAGTGGAGTCTGTAAAGCAGCTGGTAGGAAGAGATGTTGTTAGAACGGCGTTTGCGTTCACGTTTTTGCTTCAGTTCTTGTTCTGTGCTTCTCATCACACGAGAGTAGAGCAGGACTGCTGCTTGATTCCAAAGACGCGAGAAACCCTCATCGCATGTCATTAGATTTTGATATAACGCTAGCTATCCAACCGAGGTGTTACCTCTGCCTGTGAAATATTTGCTATGGAATATTCCTGTGCTCTTCCTGTGCCGAGTCAACGTGTAAATTCCAGGCTTAACTTTGGTTTATAGAGTCACGAGCGACAGCCTGATGTAAGAACTTCCGGAGGCTAATATCAGGCCGCGGAGGTGAGCGGCATGGCTCTATGCAATAGTCTATCTCGCTGATCCTGAGTCGTGGAATCTATACTGATTCGAATCACCGCTTTAGGCTGTCCCCTCGCTATGGCCAGGCATGTTGTATTGCTGGCCGAAACGGTGGAGCTATGATGTCGGCAAAACCAGGCCTCAGACTTTGTATGGCTAACGTCCATCTTGTTCGTTCAGGTATTTTCTGGAGCTGCACATTAGGAAGCTCAATGAACGCGTACTCTCAACGCGATATCAGGTGAGTGATGTGGCTTGGCACTTTGCAGCACCCCGGCTGGCATTAGGCCCAAAGCGGTAAAGCAGGATCCGCGGATCGTGAAAGTCCATGGGCGTGACGCGCTGCCGTCCTTGCGACACATCCCGTTGTAACTTTTGGCCTGAGTTCAACGCACAACGCAACGCTTTTCAACACTCTCTGTTCTCCCATCAGTCTGCTCGCTTGGGGAGATCTCTGTTCAGAGGCTTTGACTACTTTCTCCTCAACTGAAAACTCGCAACGAACTCACATCCGCACGCGTTGCCGCAGGGCACGCTCCGCACACCATGCCGTCGAGGAAGCGCGGAAGACAGGAGATGGAAGCTGAGGAGGAGGTCACAACAGAGCCCAGCGTGTTGGATCGGCTGAGGAACATGTGGGAGTTTGCCAGCCTCATGCAGTATATATTCACTTTCGGCAAAGCGGTCAAGATAGACGAGGATTTCGACATCGAGGTACGATACTCAACTAAACATCCAAGTGGAGCGCTGTCTTAATACTGCTACGATGTATGACTAATGCAGTGTAGGATCTCGAAGCAGAATGTCTAAAACCGGGGCCGTCAGAGCAACTAGCTCAAATCGGCCTGGCAATGCTCAAGCAGGTCTCGTCGCATAAAGGATTGACGTAAGTGTTTGCGGGTACTATGAATTGAATCAAGCGTCGCTGACTCTACAAAGGCTGGAGATCTTCGACGAGTACACACGCAGGCAATATGTGGCGAAAGCACCGCAGCGCAACCCCTTTGGCACCGAAGAGACGCCCAACAGATTCGCCGATTTCGACATCTTCACGAAGATCCGTGTTCTGCAGCAACTTTCGACATGGACTTTCCACAACCCCGATCGCATACGAGAGCGAATGCCGGAGCGTGACACTGAGCAGACACAATGGGTAAAATAGACTGTGGGCACTATACCGGCGCAATCGCTAACAACAACATGCACAGCGCATTGACCCATTGGGATGGGATTCTGAAGACCGGTCTTACCTCCTCCTTGACGATGACCGACTGTACCGCCGTACCGATCCTCCAATTCCCGCCACCCCACCTCCTAAGCCCAAGTCCAAGGCAAAGGGCAAGAAGACAAAGGCTACGAGAGGGAACAAGCGACGAAAGTTGGCATCAGCGGAGGAGAGCGGTGCAGACGAGGAGGAAGACACAGTCCTGCCTGAAGAGCCACCGCAAGCCGCAGAGGACGACGGTTTTGGGGGTATGAAATGGGAGTGCATAGCAATCACGTTGGAAGACTACAATGCGTTTATGGAGGGGATACGACGCAGCAGGGACCCTAATGAGAAGACACTGTACAAGAGGCTGACGGAAGACGTCATACCCATCATCGAGAAGAGGGCTGAGGCACAGCGACAGAAAGTGTTGCGGAAGCAGAGGGAATTAGAGAATCTGCAAAAGCTTGCAACAGCGAAGAGGTCTAGCAGAATCGCAGATAAGATGGAGAAACAGAAGGAAATCGAGGCGGCTGCGGAGGCTGAGCGGAAGCATCAGGCTGAACTGGCGAATGCAAGAAAAGTGCAAGAGCGGCAGCGGAAGATGGAAGATGTCAGTACAAATTAGATTTGCTGGGTGTCACCGGACGCTGATCGTGCTCTTAGGCTCGCGAATCGCGCATGATGACTCGGGAGCAGCGCCTTCAAGAACGCGAAGCCAAGAGGATATTGCATGAGGAAGAGCTGGCGAAGCTGGAGGAGAACAGCAAGCTCGCCGAGTCTAACGAAGCTCGACTGTCGGAACGGCACCTGAAAGCGGAGATGGCACGGCGGCAAAAGGAGCTGGAGAAGCTGACTCAGGAAGACAACTGGGTGTTCGACTGCTCCGGCTGCGGCGCGCACGGCGAGAACTTGGTAAGTGGGCGTAAATTCTGTAGAGGCTTTTGTCGCTGATTAGTCACAGGATGATGGGTCTCACAGCATCGCATGCGAGCGATGCAATGTCTGGCAACACAGTGCATGCAACGGTATCAAGCAGCAAGAGGCGGAGCGAGATGACTTCCACTTCATCTGCGGGGACTGCAAGCGACGCGCAGCGGACGCCAACAAGCCGAAGATATCACTCAAGCTGCGTGGTTTCGGATCATCCGCGTCGCCAAAGGGTAGTTCTGAAAGGCAGGCAGAGCCTTCCGCGACTTCGCCCAGCCAGCGTCCTTTTGAAGCTCCTCGACAGCTTCACCGCGTAGAGATTCCCGTGCAGCCACCGACACTTACTCCTAACAGCTCATTTGCCCTTATGAACGGGCCGAGTCTGTCACCAACAGGCCAATCCCAGGGCCCGCCTGGCATCCACAGAGTGCCGAACGCCTACAACTCGCCCTCGAACTTTATTGGATCTCCAGCACCGATGACAGGCCGTCTGCTCTCCTCAGGCCTGAGCAATTCTCCGCCGACGATGAGCGGGTTTGCCCAGCCTCCACCGCAGGCACAATGGCACTACGGGAATGGCTACACCAACGGCGCAAACCACGCCCATCCACAGTCCAACGGATCAGTAACCGCTGAGACGATGCGGCCACAGACACCAAATTACAACCCCTACTCGAACTCCTTCGAGCGGCAGAGCCCCGATCGGGGCACTCAAATGCCGGGATGTCGCCGCCCAAACCTCCGCCATCCATGTCCCCACCTAGGACGAACGGCCACCTAAACACACCAGCGAACCCACTAACAACGCCGCATACCTCGTTCACCACACCTGACCTCGCCGGCCCGGGCTCAGCACACTCACTCTCCCACCATCAAAGCTACTCGTCCACACACCAGTATCCAACTCACCTCCTCCCTGGTGCTAGTCCCGGGTTCTCACCAGAAAAGCACAGCCCCCGCGATCGACTGGGCAGACCGTTGCCCAACCGCCCGTCTTACCGTCTATTGCCGCTCTGTCGCCGAGCGCACGGCCGCTGATCATGGATCCGCCGGTTAAGAACCCGACGCCGGAGCGGCCGAGGGAGAATGGGCACTTTGGTTCTGTGTAGGGGATATGGGTTGTGTTTTAACTTGGGTTTGGCAATGTTCGGTTGGTGTTGTGGGGCCTGAGACGGACTTTTTGGGACGGTGGAGTATGTTTGGGGGCTGAAGCATGGATGGATAATTGCATTGGCATGTTGGCATGTTTGGCGACTTGGAGATCGGAAATGGTTAGAGGGTGCGTGAGATGAATCGCGCGTATTCACGCATTTAGGAAGGCTCGAATAGTCGAGGCACCTGGAAACTTCAATAATAAAACTCGCTCTCACTTGTATGTATTTGATTTAGTGACCTGCGTCCAACAACTGCTGCTGGCGTTGAGGAGCGTCCGGTTAGTCATGCGGCTAGACCGTACTCAGCACAACGACACCACTCAATGTCCGCTGATAGAGACGAGCGAAACGAAAAAAGATGCTCATGAACGCCAGTAACTGTCACTCCGTCTTCGCGCGACTGCAAAAATACTGACTCGCGCTATATACATGTCATGTTCACAGACGCGAGCCACTTCAGCTTTTACATTACTATCCATTGGTATATCCTTCACCTGTAGCACACATTCTCAGCCTAAAAACCTTCCAGTCGTCCCCCGTCTCGCTCACAACTTCGCCTGCGGTGCAGACTTATCGTAGCCCTTCCTGTCCCTGACAATGCCGTAGCACGGTCCTCCCCTTCCAAACATCTTCTGCAGGTCCTGCGCGATGCATTCTGGCCGCTCCCATGCCGCAAAGTGGCCTCCGCGGTCGTAAGTGCTTTCGTACACCACCGGCCCTGTAGATCATTAGCCAAAGAGCGCTGGACAAGCAGAGACGCGTCCATCGACGCAGCACCGCGAGTGAAGGTCTGTGAGACCAGCCGAAAGCACTCCACGCGCCACTGCAATATGGTCATCACTCACCCATCGTCCTCGCCCACGTCTTCGGCACAACCGACAGCTCCTTCGGAAAATGCGCCATCCCCAGCTTCACATGGGGGATCCACTTGCTCATCCTCTCCCTATTCTCAATATGCGGGCTTGGCGAGTTATTGACCTCGTAGTAGATGCGGACGCTGGCCGCCGGCCCCGCGGTCGAGAACCAGTAAATCGACACCCAGGTGAGAATCTCGTCGTCGGTCCAGGGATACTCGTCCGTCCAGTCATGCAGCTTCTCGTAGATCCACGCGAGCAGCGCGACGGGGGAGTCCGCGAGCGCGAAGCCGATGGTCTGCGGCTTAGTACGCTGCTGGTGGTGGTACGAGCTGCCCTGGACGTTGAACCACTGGCTGCGGGCGAAGCCGCGCTTGTCGGCTTCCGTATAGGGCGTCAGGGCGTGTTGGAGGGCCAGAACCGGGTTTTTGGTGAAGGTCGGCGGGAAGGCTCTGATCATGTTGATGTGAGAGGCTTTGCAGTGGTCGGGGTAGAGGAGGCCCATGGCGCGCGTGATGTAGAAGCCCCAGTCGCCGCCCTGCGTCACGTACTCGTGGTAGCCGAGGGAGAGCATCAGTCTGTGGCAGGTTTGGGCGTAGTACTCGAGGGAAAAGCCGGGCTTCTTGACGGCGTCGGAGAACCCAAAGTTGGGGAGTGAGGGCGCCACAACGTGGAAGGCCGGCGCATCGCCATCACCTTGGAGCAGGGGAGTAGCTTGGTGACTTCTTCGAATGAGCCGGGCCAGCCGTGGCAGAAGAGAAGAGGGATGGCGTTCTGAATGGGGCTCCGCTGATGGACGTCTGGCTTACGGTTAGTATCATAAATCCTTTGTAGACGTCATTCAGGAATCTGAAGATGAAATCAAATTCGAATGCTCGATAAGATTCACTCACAATGCACGTTGATATCGCCATACCCATCTACCGAGATAGCCCTCCTAAAGTTCGGCAGCTCATTCAATTTTGATTCTGCTTTCCTCCAGTCAAACCCGCTTCTCCAGTACTGCGCCAGCCTCTTCACATCCGCAAGAGGCGCGCCATACACCCATTGGTTAGGCGCCTCTAGCTCATCTGGAAACTTTGCAATCGAGAGTCTCTCACGGAGATCATCGATTGCTTGATCAGGAACGGAGATGGTATATGGGGAGGCGGCCATTGTTTAGATGTTTTCGATTGCAAACCACAGCGTTAGAGATGTCAACACAGATGCTGGAGATTTGAAGTTGCTCCTCATACACCGGCTCAATGCTTTGGAAGTTTAGGTAGTGGTCGTGTATCGGTTCAATTCATGGGAGTTCAGGATGCCCAGCAAGATGCCGACGAAAACGGAGGGGTTTTGGTCTGCCGTGACATCATCCGCGCTTGTGAGGTCGAGCGTGACTGTAGCCGCCGTAGCGCGACCTCTTCATACTCAAGCGCATGCAATGCCGCTGGCGTTCATTTGTACATCTTGTTTATATGCATCCCAGAATCTGAAAGCGGATTGTAGCTCTCTGTTGTCAGGTAAAAGTTGCTGCTCTGCGTCTCTCTGCGCGGAATGGGACCTACAAGCGCCAACCGCCAACTAACGCACCTCATCCACTCCATTCTTAGGGTTGGTAATGTGTCTTACGAAAAGATGAATCCATGGTTAAGAGACACCACGTAAGAGTGGCCTGCAACGTCAAACTCCCAGTGTACGTCAGAGCCAATAGCCAGCCTGATCGAGAATAGCGACATAATAAGCGGAAGCGGTGCTCTCTAAGACTGGAATTTCATAACCGACAAAATCTTTACGAAGTCTTCTGACCGTAATCGTTTTTCAGCCAGGCGTGGGACTCAGGTCCACAAGCCTGGCTTGACTAGCATCTCTACCTGCCCGCTTTCCGCCTGCATTCACGCTAGGTGGTGCTCTTACATTCTATTTCTTATTCTTGTCCGGTGCTAGTGGTCATGTGCTCAGATAAAGCGCGCGAGGTTTCTTCAAAAGAAGTACGCTTCTCCCATTGCTGCCGAACATCCCTCAGAAGATACCGTCCTGAATAGTAGTTAAGGCCAATGCTCGGCGTCCGCTATATTGTAGATCTCCCGAGCGATTCTGGGCATCCGTCAATGCCGGGGAGACTCTCTCCGTTATCCGAAGATGGTCAAGCAGCGAATTACAGGTGTGGACCTCTCCGTCCCAACCGGGACGCCCGAATGTAGCTTTCACCCATTGGAGACGTGCTTTCGCAGGCACTGCCGAGCGTTAATCGATGGCACTACGGATGCTTAGCTTACCACCTCTGTTGTATGCGTATGTGGACAATGATGTAGTCTCCGAGGTAGAAACCTCAAATATCTGGAGCCTTCACGCTCCTCCGTATACAGCGTCCCTTACGCTCTAGTCCATACTATGCTCAGCTTTCTTCTTCTCATGGCGGCTGCCGGTGTACTGCTTCAATCAACGTCTGCTGCGCCTACCGGACCGAGTTCAGCAGGTAAGCCTTGCTCCTAGCTTTTCTAATGTATGCTTGTGATATCTCGGTATCACCTCTAGTTGACGGCAGGGACGGAGTCTTATATCAATTCCTGGTTGTCATCCACTTGATTACCGCTCTAGGAGAGTAGCACGCTTTGAAATAGATTACAGTCCTAAACCAGCATCGCCTTGTGTCCACTTGAAGAGCTGACTAGTAGTCGTTTCAATTCTGCAGCGCTGATCATTCGAAATAGCCCCGACCCAATCAGAGCTGGAGGAGAGGCAGCTGCTCCGTGGCGTCGCGGGAACCGTCGTCAACACCGTCAACCAAGCAGTAGAAGCCGCTGTCGACCCTATCGGACAGATCAGAGACATTTTGTCGGGTGTAGGCGCTGACACCACCAATGCTGCCGAACTATTCAAGGATATCCTTGATGCTATTGATGCCGCCGTCCCTACAGCGACGACAACGTCAATCGAGGGTTCGTTGATACTCGGATGTTCTTATCATGTCTACACGCATGCTTAAAATATCGCCAGGGATTACCAACGTTGTAGAAGCAATATTCGACGCCACGCCTACGAACCTCTATGAGAACGTCGTCGAGCTAGCTGAGAACAGTCTTGCACCTGGCGAGCTGGGCGACGTTTTCAGTACCTACTCGACGGGAATCAACAGTGAAAACAATGTCAACACTGTCGAACCAGCTAAGCGCATCTTCCCCGAGAAGTCACCGGACGATGCGCCTTACTCCCTAGCCGAAGCCGATCTTCGCCGTGTCATTTACATACCGAGTACTTTTACTTACGGCAAAAAGCCACCGGTTATACTGGTTCCTGGCACTGGCTCGAAGGGAGGGATTACCTTTGGCGGCAACTACATCCAGCTTTTGACAGGCGTCGACTACGCAGACCCGGTCTGGCTTAACATCCCTGGCTTCCTGCTCGACGATGCACAGATCAACGCAGTAAGTGGGGCAGGATGATTTCGAGTTGCTGTAGCCTGTATCTCATTTCAATGCAGGAATACGTGGAATACGCTATCAACTACATCTCCGGCATTACGAAGCGAGACGTCAGTGTCATTGCATGGTCCCAAGGTAATCTTGATACCCAATGGGCCCTCAAATACTGGCCCTCCACCCGCAAGGTAGTCAGCGACTTCATCAACATCTCCCCTGATTTCTACGGCACGCGCAACGCCTACGCTGTTTGCCCTCGCTTTTCAGAGCTACCATGTCCGCCGTCCGTCATCCAACAAGTGTACGAATCCAACTTTATCGCCACCTTTAGGGCGGATGGCGGAGATTCAGCCTACGTCCCGACGACCAGTATATACAGCGCTACGGACGAGATCGTCCAGCCCCAAAGCGGTCCAGACGCCTCGGCTATCATCAACGATGCTCGCGGCGTCGGCGCGACTAACAACGAGTTGCAGGTCGTCTGCAATGACAAACCGGCCGGGAGCCTCTACACCCACGAAGGAGTGCTGTAAAATCCAGTGGGTTTTGCCCTGGCAGTGGACGCTCTTACCCATGATGGACCTGGCTTGACGAGCCGGATTGACTTGGATGCGCTGTGCGGGCAGATAGCAACTGAGGGTCTGAGCTTGACTGATGTGGTAGCTACCGAGGGTAAGTTGCCCTGATTGCTAGGCTTGTGATTTGATTACTGACGGTTGGAAAGGCACGATACCGGTGGCGGTCGCCGCCATTCTGGCGTATAACCCGAAGCTTTACGATGAGCCGCCGATTATGGCATATGCGGCCTGAATATATTGTGCTAGAGACAAGTTTTAACCTAGTATCCGTTGATATACTCGACCTCTCCTAAGCAGTCTCTCGGATTGTGTAGAAACATGATAGGCGCTGGTGCATATCGAGCCTGAACAATCAAATGTGAACGGTGGAGGTGTGAAAATGTAAGGGCATTCTACGGAAAGTGTAGGTATTACCGTATTTGGAACGGGATGGTGCTCGTAGAACAACAACGGGTGTGAAAAATGCAGGAGTCCGCAGAGCAGATTTTATGATACCGATTTTGCTTTGCTCAACCAGCGCCATAGTGCTGAGGTCTGGCTGGGCGCTGCCGCTTTCGTTTTTTTGGTCCCCACCAATATGCTACCCAGGTGGCTGGAATCCGCTTGTGCCCTTACGCTTGGAGTAGTCCTTTCCCCAGCTCGCTGTCGTGACCTCCATTTAAGAATGAAATAAGCGCGAGCCTGTTGAAGAGGAGGCATGTGCAGCTCTGATCTAAGATCAATCATGCTCTCTCCTTGCCTGATGCCATTGCCTTGAGCCGCTGGCTCAGAGATAATCTGCGAAGATCCTAAGGTTTGCTGTGGAATTTCGGCGTGACTCATTCACGAGCGATGACCGTGAAGCTGTGTGCCAGCCGAATTCACAAATGGTAACACACATCATCGCCTGCATACCTTCCTTGAACCCTTTGGCCTCTTTCTTCATACAACTTCCAAAAGAAGCGCTTCAATAATTGTCTGCAAGCTTGAACAAACACCAGACACTTGACAACTGAGCACCTCGCGGGCCAAGCAAACCGGAATTACCCAATCTAGCCATGCCGATACGCATCACCATCTCCAACAACGCCAAGCAGTCACAGAAGGCTGTCCTCATCCTCCCATTAGCCTCATTGGACCCCGCGGCGCCGGATTCGTATCGCGCGCTTGTACTCAAGGGCGCGCAGAATAAGCTCCAGATTAAGAAAGCCAGCCGTATCTTCGTCGGCGGCACAGGGCAAGAGCTTTGCACTGAGGATGAGTGGAAGAGTGTGCTGAGGGATGATGTCACGTTGCTGGTGTCGAAGGGGAAGAGTATGTTGGGCTAAGGAAAGAGGTTGCGCAAGGCGGCAGCGATGATGGTAAGGACGCCCGCGAGCTTGAGCTCGCAGCACCAGTTAACGCGGAGCAGGCATACCGAACCCCGACTGCACGATCAACATCCTCGCCCACGCCGCATCCGTCGACTCTCTCTCAGTGACCCAGGTCGAGACCACCGCGCGCACCTTGCCCGGCCTCATCCACGCGGTAGGCCAGCCAGACCTCCACCCCGGCACCAAGTTCCCCATCGGCGCGGTCTTCGTCTCCAAGGGATGGATACACCCACCCCTCATCGGCGGCGACATCGGGTGCGGCATGGCATGGTACAAAACAAAGCTGAACCGCAGCCAAGTGGACGGGGACAAGGGAAGGAAAGTCGCGGAGAAGCTGCGCGGGCTGGAGGGCGCATGGCGGACGCAGCAAGAGAGGGAGGTTTGGTTGACGGACGGGGAGGAGGAGTGTTCGGCGGGCCCGGAGTGGGATTCTGCGCTCGGGACCATTGGCGCTGGGAACCACTTTGCGGAAATACAAGTCGTGGAAGACGCTGCTGCAGAAGCCGGAATGGGACTTTGTCAGAACGACGTTGTTTTGCTTGTCCACTCCGGCTCGCGAGGATATGGCGGCAACGTACTGAAGAGGTACGTCTCTGACACGAATCCGAGTCTCAGAGAGGACGCCGTGGAAGCGAAAGCGTACATGAAAGAGCATGATCGGGCGTGCAACTGGGCGAAGGCGAATAGGGACCTGATAGCGCTCCGCTTCCTGTCATGTCTCGAACCCGGCGAGGAGGCATGGGAGCTGGGGCGGAACACAAATGAGCAAAACTCGACCGAGTTCAACGAAGCGGTCGACCGAGCCAAAGCCAAGCTGCGCGAACGCAAAGTAGTCGATATATGGCACAATAACGTCGAGCGCATCCGCTGGCCTCCAAGACCGCCACAAGCCGCCGACTCGCCAGGAGAGCTAGCGGACCGCGCGGAATCGCTGTCCCTTGATGACGACGCCGCGTATGCGTACATCCATCGCAAAGGCGCGGCCCCGACGTACAATCCTCAGATGAACAAGCCGCTTACAATTCTTCCCTTGCCCGGCTCGCGTGGCAAACCGACGATAATGCTCCGGCCGACATTCTCACAAGCTACACAGTATGGTTACAAGAACGCGCTCTCGCTCGCCCACGGAGCAGGACGAGCGATGTCGCGGACCAAAGCCCTCACCTCCATCAACCAGAAGTATGCAGGGGACTCGGTGTCACTCCTACAGCCAAACGCGGCGTCGCAGGCACATGTAAAGGATGGTAAGAATGTGCGCGGCGGCACATGGGTAATCTGTGACGAGAAAGATCTGGTGTGGGAGGAGGCGCCTGAGGCGTACAAGGATGTCTATGCAGTGGCTGAGGATCTGGTGAGGGAGGGTGTTGCGGAGGTGATAGGATGGTGCAGGCCGAGAGTTAGCTATAAGGTTAGGAATGAGGGGAGATAGAGTGCTGCCAAGTTGCTGGTGTCGTCGTATCCAGCGGTGCCAGCTCGTCCTACGCTTCCTGGAAGCTTGAATACAGCATTAAATTATGAAGTTAAGTTACCTGATGTGGGCTTCTCGTGAGCCGCTAATAATCAGACCACCAACTTTATTCTTGGAAGTTCGCGATTAGTGTCTGCATTCTCGAGGTTCCACTTCAGTTCGATGGCTATTACTCTCACGTCCCTGCAGCTGTTGTCTCTTTTCAACGCGTTACAGGTGACGAATTTCACGACAAGGTAGAATGTTACCGGATCTGGAAAGGGACAGCGACCATAGAACGACGCAAAAGGTTATGGCGCCAAACGAGCGGCTTCTCGCCCTCGCATCTTTTAGACTCCCGCCTGTGCGTTTGTCTCGATCTGCACCGTGGTGCTGAGGTACGCCCTGTGCCCCCCTCGTTGATTTTCTTCGACCTGCTCGTTATGCTGGCGTCCAACCCTGCCCCTCATGCACGGTGCGGTTGACTTTGCTACTGCCATCGTCTCCGCTAGTGTCTACCCAGGTAGTCATGATGAGACAGACTACTACTGTGTTGCTACGAAGGAAGCTCCACAGATTTGCAGAGTGCTAGAAGTTCTACGGAAGCTTAGGTATTACCTTGTTGAGAAAAAAGGGTCGTCAGAGAATGACGATGACAGCAGAAAGAGCATGAGAGACCTACAGTGTGCCTCGACCTCCATCCATATGCTGGGGTTCTTCATGGGTCTCACGCATGTTGCTGTCAGCCTTGATCTTCACCTCGTCGCGTGCTGTCGCTGTCCTTACTGGTGCTGTCTGGGGCGTGGTGGAAAATGAATGACGTTCTACGAACATCAAACATATTACTGTATTCGGAAGTGGACAGGATCGGTAGAACGGCTGTACGCTAGAAGAAAATCTACCTAGCGAAGCTATCTGCCGTCTCACCTGCGGCTTGCAACAGACCGCGCGACGAATATGCATGTCAGCACTCGTGTTCTCCATCCCGTGGTTTTACATAAAGGTTTCGCGGACTACATTCTGCAGTAAGCCGCGTCGCATGGATTGGAACACGGAGAGCACAGCACTCGCCGGCCGTCAGCCTCCCAGGTCTTAGTATGTATTCACGTTTGTTGAGCTAGCCGGTGTTTGTTCAAATCCAAATCCAAATCTAACAGACATCGCACATCATGTGTGACAGGAAATGCTCAGCCTAGCTGGGAAGACGAAGTTGAAACAAACACGGCGCTTGGGCAGGGTGACAGCCAGTGGCGGCAGCCTGCAGAGACGACTGGCTGGAACAACAGCGCTACGGAAAGCTTGGGCTGGGAGCTTGCTGCACCAACCAAGCTGCGATTCGACCAAAACAGCTTCAGCCGCTGGAGCCAGCCTGGTAAAGGCCACTTTTTGCGGGGAAGGCAGGGGAAAGGGGCTGTGGACGGGACCGTCTCTCGGCGAGCTGCGTCCGAGTCAGAGCTGGGACAAGGTGTTGCACCAGCGATGGCCTTCATGCAGACCGTGCCATGAAACAAGCCACCAAGTCTCCGTGATCTCGGCGGGCACATCCATCAAATCGGGATGTTTCTGTTTCTGGGAGGTGATGAGACGTGACTGCGCCGGCCACAGGGCTCACGAAGAGGAAGGCGCGGCTGCTGGGTGGTTGACTCGTGTGACTCCAGCCATTTTAAGCTCTCCGTCTAATTTATGAGCTTCCTCCGCTCCTGCTGCCACTGCAATCACACCACTCTCGCTTGCTTTCAATTCAGTACATACAGTAGCTGCATCTCAGCTGCTACTTTCTGAGGCCACTTCCATTCTTGAGAACAAGTTGCGTAGTCACGTCATTGGTGAGCAGTTCTTTCCGCCCAAGTGTTAGGGAGCATTCCAGTCGTCCACGCTACAACATTCGAAAGTAGCTCCTCTCGCTGACGATAGTTCCAGAACATCTTCGATCGTACTTGCTTCACAGTACTCAGCTCATTCTCCACAATTTCTATCTTTCCCAAACGAGAAACGAAGATGCGCACCTCGATCATCCTTCCCACTCTCTCCCTCCTCGCCCTTGCCGCCGCAGACACAGGCAGGCTCGGCGATGCCGAAGTCGTGACCAATAATCCCATCGGCGCATCGTACGAAGCGAGACTGCCCAACATCGCAACAACAGACGTTCGCGGCGTCTTCATTGCCACTTCCAACCCCTCCGGACGCGGCGTAGACTTCCAGATCACGCTTGACGGCCTCCCCAGCACCGGCGGTCCGTTCAGTACGTCGCTCTCGTCTTCCTTGCCTCCACCGGATTCCCTCATCCCACAACCCCTCTTTCACTACCGTCGGAGCTCCTGCTAACTCACCCACAGTGTACCACATCCACGACGCTCCCATCCCTCCCAACGGCACCTGCGCCCAGACCCTCGCGCACCAAGACCCCTACATCCGCGGTGAAGAGACACCATGCGACGCCACTGCCCCCCAGACCTGCCAGGTCGGCGATCTCTCCGGCAAACACGGCAATATCACCAGCGGCTCCTTCCACGACACCTACACGGACCTGTACGCCTCGCTCGTGCCAGGCCTAGGCTCCTTCTTTGGCAACCGCAGCGTCGTCGTGCACTTCTCAAACAAGACGCGAATCACGTGCGCAAACTTCCAGATCATTGGGCATGGAGCTGTTCCATCGGGAAGCCCGAATGGCACAAACGCTACAACGATGGTGACCGCGACGGCCACGGCGAGCGCGACAGGGGTGCGAGTGGTTCGGCTACGGCTACCCCGGTGTCGCCGAGCGCGCCGGCTCAGCAGACTACGAATGCGGCGGTGAGGACGCTGGCGGGTTCGGGGCGGTGCTTGCTGCGCTGGCGGCGTTTGTGCTTTGAGCTTCCTTTGACCCTGCTGTTGCTTGTGGCAGACTTAATGAGGGGTGGGACGCATGGCACCTTGTCTCTTCTTCTCTTCTAATACTTCTTGGGCGTTGACGTGGGAAGGCACCTGATCTTACTGCGGCGTGTACGATGGATCTTCAGATGCTTTGAGGGGGTACCGAAAGTTTTCGGCCATCTAACGTAGTATGAAATGATGGAGCACCAAAGTTTGGTATGTGGTCATAGTCTTTCCAGTAGTGGCTAATGGACTTCGAGATTGCGAACCAAAAGCACCTTGATTATAACGAGATACCTTCTACACTTGTCCTTCACCGCTCCTTCCAAGAGTTATAAAGGTCCAGCTCCTCGATTCTCACATTGGCCAACCTAGGGACGTGAAGCGACTCTATATCAGCTTATGTACACCGCGTATATTTCCAACGTCCCATTGTTTGGTAATCAGTGGCGTCTACACTGAGGCTTGTACGATTGGTTGTTCATCGATATTCAAGGCTTGTTGAGGATACTAGCATGTAACACGCTCTACGACCTGTTTTTATATTTGGAATATCCGATTCTTATTCTGACTAGCGGAGCGACACCTTCATAACGTCACTCAAACACGACGAAAACGGCTCGCTGAGATAGATTTATAGACAGTCGCATATCTATGGAAACGGTTGCACACTTCCCCGGCATATTATAGACGGCAAGATGTCCTCTACAGTGAATAAAGTCGCCAATGCCGTCTATCAGCAACTTCCATCTCTGTCTGGGGAAAAGGTCTCAGAAATGGACCCTGTTCCCTGGACAGACCCCGCCGTCGAGCCCGAAGTGCCTGATGAAGCCGAAAAAGTCGAAGAGCTGATGGAGGTCATCCGCAGAATACAGGAGAAGAAGTAACAATTTCGCGTTGCGATAAGATGTACCCGGCTTACCGTACATGCGCATTTTCGGCATGCACCGGCATGCGTTTCGCGCCACCCATGTCAAGACCCAGGCGGTTGTAAAAGGTTCCCTCGCGGTCAATGAGAATTTACCGCCGCATCTGGCTCAAGGCTTGTTTCGAAACCCTGGTGTCTATCCGGTCGCTGCAAGATATGCCAACGAGCCGAGCTTCCTGCAGGTTGATCGAACCCCAGGCCCTTGTGGAATGGGCATGAAGGTGTTTGGCATTGAGGGGAAACATATGGACCCAAGCGGGGACCGAACAGGAACCCAGGATGTTAGTAAGTTGAGTTGAGAAGAATCAGCATACCGATTACCGGAGGGCCTCACTTAACGCAATGGACAGCTTTCAACGCCCCCATGCTAGAACTGACGGACCTGCCGACTACGCTTGAGATATTCAAACTCCGAGAAAGACACTTTGGTGACCCGTCTAGCCTCAACAAGGAACTGTGGTGGAGGAAGGACCATGCGATACGAGTGGCACTCCAGTTACTGCCTAATGTTCATCCCGTCAGTTACACGATGTGAGCGCTTCCCGTGACATGGTATCGCGAGGCAATACTAACGCAAAAAGGTACTCTCAATCTGCATTCCGATACGGCGACTATGTTGCCAAATACGCACTCTTCCCCAGCACGGAATTACAGCATTCTCTCAACTCCAAGAAAATCACCAAAGATTCGTCTCCATCCGAGATCAGCGGTTGGATGCAAGAACACTTCCGCGAGCATTCAGCAGAGTACGATTTCAAGGTACAGCTTCTCCGCGAACCGGACCGGCAGAGCGCCGAAGACACATCTAAACCCTGGACCGAGACGGCATCTCCTTACGAGACGGTGGGGAACGTGGTGTTCCCAGCAGGCCAGGATGCGTTTGATGCGGCGAGGAGAACGTTTTGGGAAGATCGCATGGAGCTGAATGTCTGGTGTGGACTGGAGGAGCATCGGCCCTTGGGGAGCGTGAATCGGCTCAGGAAGGAGCTGTATAAGGTGAGCCAAGGGTATAGAGCGGAGGTAAATGCTACGCCTATACTTGAGGTGTCGGATGTCAACGAGATACCGTAGCAGCCAAGTAGGCTGCCTTACCATTCAATCACTCCCTACTTCGCTCTACATGCTTATTCGCCGAAAGCCCTTTATCGACTTGGTGTATGCCAGTAAGGAGGCTCGTCAAAGTGGTTCCGTTTCCTTCAGCACGCTCCTGCGTTTGGAAGCTGATCAAACACCCCGTGTAGTCTGGGTATGTTTGAAGGATATCGATGCTTGAAGGGATGATACAAGCTGTTCTTCTAGCCACATCGTGGCTATTCGGAACTATCACTAGAACGCTTCATCACCCGAACGCAATACTCTGAAGCCTTACTTCTGCCATAGGATGTGGATAAGGATAAGTCCTAAAGGAACATCCTGCTGAGGTGCCTATTATCACAGCTACTCGAATGCTCCAATCAAATGCCACTCGCCTGCGAAACCTGGGGTCGGGACGACTTCCGCAACCCCGCGTTTTCCTTGGGGGACAGCGGAAAGCCTCCGTCAACACCTCGACCCCTCGATCCCTTGAACCACACCGTTCCGAACATCCTCACCTCGATTGAGGTAAGTGGTCGTAAAAAGTACAGCCAATAGCCGATCTGCATGATGCAGTGCGTAACTGCACATTGCGCTTTTGCGGGGATCACGAGGATGAGTGTGCCGGACATCTCTCGGACACTTCCTTCGTGAACAGCCCGATAGCTAGGCAAGAGTAGAGCGTACGTTGTTCGGTGCATACTTAAGAGCTTCTACAACTCTCTCATTTCCCCTATCTGAAACTTCCATTGCAATCAATCTGTCTGCTTTGCTATACCCGTGAACAGGGCACCAGACCTTCATCATGACGCTCCAAGTTACTGTGATAGCTATTGTTTCCGCAATCTACTTCATCTTTCGATACCTCAATCGCACGGACACGCCTAAGATTAAGGGACTGCCAGAGGTTCCTGGAGTGCCATTGTTTGGCAACCTGCTACAGCTAGGAAGTAACCATGCGAAAGTAGCTCAACAATGGGCGAAGCAGTATGGACCCGTCTTCCAGGTGCGAATGGGCAACCGGGTGGGTCTCTCGATTCTCATCAAGTAACTTCATCCGCCCGAGTAGCTGGATGATATTAGTGACAATGACGGCAATGAGGATTACGCGACTGACTCCACGCAGAGAATTGTCTTCGCCAACACCTTTGACAGCGTCAGAGCGCTATGGATAAACAACCAATCCGCCCTCATCTCCCGCCCAACCCTCCACACCTTTCACACCGTCGTCTCATCCTCCCAAGGCTTCACCATCGGCACCTCACCCTGGGACGAGTCATGCAAGCAGCGCCGCAAGGCCGCCGCCACGGCCCTGAACCGGCCGGCCGTGCAGTCCTACATGCCGATCATCGACCTCGAGTCAACCGTATCCATAAAAGAGATGCTCGAAGACTCCAAAGGTGGCGAGGTCGACATCGATCCGAATTGGTACTGGGCGCGGTTCGCGCTGAACACGAGCCTGACCCTAAACTACGGCATACGCATCGATGGCAGCATCGAGGACGAGCTCCTTAAAGAGATCACGCATGTGGAGCGGATGGTCTCAAATTTTCGGAGCACGAGCAACAACTGGCAGGACTATATCCCGATGCTGCGGCTGCTGCCGACGCTGAGTAAGGAACCGCAGGAGTACAGGCACAGGCGGGACGTGTACTTGACAAAGCTGCTGGAGATGCTGAAGCAGAGGATCGCGGAAGGGACGGACAAGCCGTGCATCACTGGCAACGTTCTAAAGGATCCCGAAGCGAAGCTGAGCGAAGGTGAGCCCCCAACCTCAATTCTGTGGAACAGCCAAGACCGCATTCTAACACAACCGCCACCACCAGCCGAAATCAAGTCCATCTGCCTAACCATGGTGTCCGCGGGCCTCGACACCGTCCCCGGCAACCTCATCATGGGCGTCGCGTATCTCTCCTCCCCGCACGGCCGCGAAATCCAAGCACGCGCCTACTCCGAAATCATGAAAGTTTACCCAAACGGCGACGCCTGGACCGCGTGCCTCGTCGAAGAAAAGGTCCCCTACATCACCGCCTTCGTGAAAGAGGTCCTGCGCTACTGGACCGTCATCCCGATCTGCCTCCCCCGCTTGTCCGTCAAAGATGTCGAGTGGAACGGCATCACGATCCCGGCGGGCACGACGTTCTACATGAACGCGTACGCGGCGGACTACGACGAGTCCCACTTCAAAGACCCCTACAGCTTCATCCCGGAACGGTATCTGGATCCCAAGATGGAGGGGCAGGGGACACCGCATTATGCGTACGGCGCGGGGAGTCGCATGTGTGCGGGGAGCCATCTTGCAAACAGGGAGCTGTATACGGCATTTGTGAGGCTGATTTCGGCGTTTGAGATCTTGCCGCCGAAGGAGGAGGCGGATAAGCCGGTCCTGGATGCGTTGGAGGCGAATAGGGTCCCGACGGCGCTGACGCTGGAGCCGAGGCCGTTTAAGTGTGGGTTTAAGGTCAGGGACAGGGAGAGGTTGGATACGTGGATTAGGGAGAGCGAAGAGAGGACTAGGGAGAGCGTTGGGGGTGTTGCATCGGCGAGTTAAGTGGGTAGGTTTGGAGAGGTGATCCAGGAGGGCGAGCGAGGCCCACCTGTGAATTTGGGCTGGATTCAGGTTTAAAACCGGTTTTATCAAGTCTGGAGTTGGGTTGGAAGGTGTGATGCTGGTTTTCAGGTTACGAGGACGATATACTGCCGATTGATACACTGCCTGCCCTGACCGCCCCGAAGTAGTCTGCCTTAATGCATTGATATTCCACTGCGCTATTGAATCTTTGCATTCGTGACTGCCGAATGATACCAGCCACTCTTATGGCACTTGAACATGCAACAGAAATCTATAACGCTGCATGCGAGGAAGATCACCAAGACGCCCCTTGGTCCAAACAACGGCATAGCTTCTAGAAGTCGAACTGCAGCGCAGGCTCAATCGCTCCCACGCACTCGCCGAACCCCACCAAAGCCTCCTCATCCTCCCCACACACACCAGTGATGGCGATCTCGTCGCCATCCTCGAGGAACTTCCTTTCTTCGCCGCCTTCTAGCTTAATGGTCGACTTGCCATTCTCGTTCTGCTCTAGGAGACTGCCTCTCTCGCCCGGCTCACGACCACTGATGGTGCCCGAGCCCAGCAGATCACCGACCTGCATCGGACAGCCCGTTATCGAGTGGTGTGCCAGCATCTGCGGGAACGAGAAAAGTAGGTTGCGCCCCGTCGTCCTACTTATGGTCGTCTTGTTGCCGGATTGCGCTACATGTTTATTAGCTCTCCACTGCGCCCGACCAGCCTCATCCCAGCAGTGCGAACTCACTCTTCAACTCCACCTGCAGCCGGATATCATACACATTCTCCTCCCGCTTCTCCCGCAGATACGGCAGCAGCTCGACATCATTTTCCACCGCCGGCCGCGCCAGATACGGCTCCAGCGCCTCGGCCAACACGACCCACGCGCTGATGGTGGTGCCGAAGTTCTTCGCATTGAACGGGCCCAGCGGCACATACTCCCACGCCTGGATGTCGCGCGCCGACCAGTCGTTCATCAGCACCACGCCAAACAGACTGCTCTCCGCCTCACCGATAGGGATCGGCTCGCCCATCTTGTTGGGCTTGCACACGAAGCAGCCCAGCTCGAGCTCGATGTCGAGTTTCCTGCACGCCGAGAAGACCGGCTTCTTGGGCTCTGCGGTGGGGTTCTCGAGGATCTGCCCGCTGGGCCGCCGGATCGGCGTCCCCGAGACCACGACGCTGGAGGCGCGGCCGTGGTAGCCCACGGGGAGGTGTTTGTAGTTGGGCTGCAGGGCGTTTGCGGCGCCGCGAAACAGCACGCCGACGTTGTAGGCGTGGTTCAGGCCGGCGTAGAAGTCGGTGTAGTCGCCTATGCGCATGGGGAGGTGGGTCGTGACGTCCTTGAGCGGGATGAGCGCCTCTTTTTGCAGGGAGGAGTTGTTTTGCAACACGTCGGGGTAGGGCGTGTCGACGGAGAAGACGCTCTGGATGTACTTTCGCACGACGCTGTGGATGGGGCGGCCGAGCGCGGCGAAGGCGTTTAGGGAGGATGAGGAGAAGACGGATTGGTGGGGCTGGATGGTCGAGAGGCCGGAGAAGCCATTGTGCGCGGCGAAGGCTTCGAGGTCGAGGGCGTGGGTGCCGATGGCGACGGCGCAGCGGGGGTGGGGGATGAGGCGGTCGAGATGATGCCGAAGGGGATGTTGTGGAGGGAGAAGTGGGAGCCTTTGGGGATGGGGAACCAGGAGCGGAGGGAGGTCATTGTGGGTAGTGCTGTGAAGCTTGAGACTGAACAGAGGACTCAATTGCACAGAATGGAATGGTATGGTAGTGTGTACGAGCAAATCGAGAGCGGTTGGACGATATCACACAGCTGACGAGGGCTCATACATGAAGCTCATCCTGGGCTTTCCGCGAGTAGCCTCAGCAGTCCCCAGTCCGCAGCCTGACGAAGCAGTCCAGGGTCCATTGGCGGCATTCAGAGGGGCAGACGCACGCCGGAATGCTTCCGCTGGACAGACAGGTGTGCATTTTGGTGGCTGGCGGCGGCTTTTGTCGGATCAGCGCTCCCCCGCTTCTCCGCACATGTGCCCACCAAGCCCTGCGTCTGTCGCGGAATCTCCCCCATCCTCCACTAATTCACAAGCGTCCTCCAGAGCCCCTCGAACCCGCCTCAAGTCCGCTACGCACAGGACAACGGCTATGAGCGTCTCCAGCGCCGGCCGAGATGCCGATGCATTGAGCCTGGCCAAGATTGTCTCCTACGAGGATCCAAATAAGACGTCGTCGCAGCACTCCCGCGAGAGCCGCTGGAAGAGGATTGTCCAAAAGCTCAGCCTCAACAAAGACCCGGCTGCCAAACTGCCCAAGAGCTACGTGCCATTGACCGAAAGGAACCTCACCGAACTCTTCAATCCGGACTACAACGACGAGCACGATGCCTTCCACAAGTTTCAAGGTCCCAGAAAAATATCGATACCAGAATGGCTTCAACTCTTACCATGAGTGCGCCGCGCCCATCCCCTCTGCCATCAGAACTATGCTGACCGATACTGTACAGGACGGAAGCCGTCGAAGGCGCTCTGCCCATAGACGCCAACTCCCCCAGAAACCGCCCTACGGCCTCTACGCCGAGAAGCTCTCCGGCACCGCCTTCACAGCACCCCGCCATGAAAACCAGCAATCATGGCTCTACCGCATCCTGCCCGCCTCCGCGCACAGCGCCTTCTCCCCGCGCGAATCCAGAACCTACAACACAAACCCCGAGTCTAAGCCGCACGAGAAGTTCTTCCAGATCCCGAACCAGCTGCGCTGGGACCCCTTCGACATGGACGAATCGGTCGACTGGGTGCACTCGCTGCACCTTGTCGCCGGCGCCGGCGATCCAGCCACGAAGTCCGGCATCGGCATCTTCATCTTCGCTGCCGGGCGTGACATGGACGCTCACAGCGCTTTCTATTCCGCCGACGGCGACTTCCTCATCGTGCCCCAGCACGGCGTCCTCGACATCCAGACCGAGCTGGGCAAGCTGCTCGTGCGGCCCAACGAGATCTGCGTCATTCCCCGCGGGATCCGGTACCGCGTCACTCTTCCCGAAGGGCCGTCCGCGGCTATATTCTCGAGCTGTACCAGGGCCACTTCCTCTCCCCGAGCTCGGCCCCATCGGCTCAAACGGGCTGGCCAACGCGCGCGACTTCCAGGCACCCGTCGCGTTCTTCGATGAGGACAACGACGGCTCCAACACGTATACTCTGTTGAGCAAGTTCGCGGGACACTTGTTTGAAGCGAAGCAGGACCACACCCCCTTCGACGTCGTGGCCTGGCACGGCCTCTACTACCCCTACAAGTACGACCTCGGCCGCTTCAACACCATCGGCAGCGTCTCCTTCGACCACCCGGACCCCAGCATCTACACGGTCCTGACCGCGCCCTCGCACGGCGCGGCCGGCACCGCGGTCGCCGACTTCGTCATCTTCCCCGCGCTGGCTCGTCGCGGAAGATACCTTCCGCCCGCCCTGGTTCCACCGCAACACGATGAGCGAGTTCATGGGGCTGATCCACGGGGCCTACGACGCCAAGGAGGGCGGAGGGTTCCAGCCCGCTGGGGCCTCATTGCACAACGTCATGAGTGCGCATGGGCCGGACGCCGCGACGCATGAGAAGGCGAGTAATGCGGAGCTGAAGCCTGCGAAGGTCGGGGAGGGCAGCATGGCGTTTATGTTTGAGAGCTTTTTGATGGTTGGTGTGACGGAGTGGGGGCTCAAGAAGTGCGCGAAGGTGCAGGAGGCGTATAATGAGGAGAGTTGGGTGCCGCTTAAGGCGAGGTTCAGACGGCCGGAGAAGGGTGGGGAGAAGGAGGTCGGGGTCGTTGAGAATGGGCAGAATGGTGGGAAGGCGGAGGGGGGATTGGGGATAAGGCTCAGGTGCCGCATTGGACGGATTGAGGGACAAAAGGAGAGGGGGCTAGATGTGCTTTGGTTGAGTAAATCGGTGGGGTTAGCGATTCTTGGGATGTAGTTAACGGCTGCGTTTTCTCGGTAGGTCTCGTTGGACGTTTTGCTGAACTGGCCATGGCTTGATTCACACGCTCGGTTGCTCTGGACGACTCTACGCTCGATTAGTTCAATGATGTCTTTACTAGATCTTTCCGAGAAGCATCGCTGTTCCAAAGCATGAACGCCCAGCTGCTAAGCTACCCATAGATGCAATTGATGAACCCGCAGATCGCTTAAGGTTTCACTCGTCGTCCTCGTCGTCAATGACCCGCCTCCTCTTCCCTCTGCTAACAACCCCGCTTCATCCGCCTCATCCTCTCCACCAGCTGCAGGACTTTCCCTCCTCCGCTTCGGCGTCGCACTCCGACTCCTGCTCTTCCCCCGCCTCTTCTGCTCCTGCTCCTCAATCCCCGCATCAATATCATCCTCTTCCACCATCTCAATCTCCTCCTCACTCCCCGCAATGAAATCATCCTCCTCATCATACTCGTCCTCCCTCGTCTTCCTTCTCCCATATCCCTCATCCTCCTCCTCATCAGTATAAATATCCCCCGCCGATTCGGCCTCTTCTTTCCCCGTTTCCTAACATCCCCTCTCCTCCCCCCTCCTCGTCCTCAAGCCCCCCAACAGTCAACCCAGCGCCACCGCTCCGCACACCCCTGGCGCCCGTCGCAGCCCTCGCATTCGTCCTGTTCGCCAAGTTCTCCGTCCGCCGCGCCGCGCGCAACTTCTCCCGCTCCGCGGCCTCGGCCTCGCGTTTCCGCTTCTCAGGATCCTCACGCATGACGACCGGCAGCGCGATGGCGCCCCCTCGTGCTTTTCCTTTGCCTTCGAGCGCGCCGCGATGAGTCGTTCCAGCGCCTCGTCGGCCGTGTTCTTGGACTGCTGGATCGAGAGCCCCGCCGTGATCTTGTTCGTGGTGCGCAGGAAGCCCGTGGACGGGTTCGGCGCGACGAGGTACGTGAAGGAGTCTTGGGCCGGGTTGTAGTGCGTGCTTGGAGGGATGGGCCCGGCGCTGCCGTGGCCGGGGCGGGCTTTCTTTTGTCGGAGATGCTGGTTGGGGTCGGCTTGAGGGGGTTGCGCTGCGGTGGAGCTAAAGCGTTGCCGTCGATTTCGTATTGCTGCGTCGCGTCGGAGGCGAATTGGAGCGTTATGGAGCCGTCGGACCAGCGGAGGATGCGCGCGTTGGATTGGAGGACGGAGGGGTTGGAGGGGAGTGCCGGTAGCGGAGAGTCGAGAGGGCGGTGTTGTAGGCGGAGAAGGTGGGGGAGGGGTCGTCGCCTGGCTTGGAGTGGTGGTCCCGCGTTGGGGGCTGGAAGGTATCCAGGTGGAAGTGTTTGGGTTCGATGGCGAGGAAGCGGGGGACCTTGAGGAGGTAGAGCTCGTTGTCGCTAGGGTCGGGGATCGCGTGCCGGGGGAAGACGGTTTCCTCTGTGCTGAGCTGCTGCTCGGCCTCTTCGAATACCGCGGGTGTGCCGCTGGCCATGCGGTCGTCGCGATCGAGGTCGTCGCCGGAGTCGAGCTCATTATCGTCGAGTTGGCGGCGCTTGCTGGAATGTGGTCAGAAAGTGGTTTACACAAGGGTCACAACCACGCATACGGCTTTGCTGCCTCCTCATCATCGTCTCCAAACAGGTCATCTCCCTCGGGAGGCTCCTCATCATCATCTGGTGGCGCGTCCTCATCGTTGTTCGTCTCCGTTGTGCGCCGCACTTTCCGAACGACTTCGTCTTCGTCATCTTCTGCGTCTGGGGTCGGCTCATCCCTTCCGATGACCGCTGCTGTGATGTCTTTGTCCTCATTTAGGGTGTTGAGCCGCGGTGGTGCGCTGATATCTGCTTCTACTGCAGCTGCGGAAGCCATTGCGGGAGTGAAGGACGCGTCGATGAGGTGAGTTGATAGTTAAGCTCAGGACTCCGGAAGACTATGGTGGTACAGCTGAATAGAGAAGACAGTCAACGCGCGCCCGCTCGTGGAACAACAGCGATTGATAGTAGTTCGACCGCGGTCAAGAGCTCCTGCGTGATGGAATAGCTCAATAGATGCGCGAACAATAGAAGCATGAACGGAGAAAACGTTTGCCCGACACGGGCTGAGGCTCTGCGGCTCCCACTTTTAGCGCGGCAGGGGATCTGTTTGGTCCCTGAAATCCATAAGGGGACTCACCTGAGCAGCTGCTGTATTCAGCCACTGTATCTACCTCAAACGCTTCACTCTACCTCCTAAGATCACTCGGTCAGAGCAGTCAGATACCATTGAGCCACTAGTCCAATCTTGCAGATACTCACATTCTAGCTGGGTACCCGAAACTGCAGCGGTGATGGCGTCCTTCTTTTCCAGCGTGTAAGTTGTCTTAGCATATCAAAACATAATCCCTGTATCGTTATTTTGCCTGTAACAATCCCGGGTTGCTGTGTCTTGCTTTGATCTGCCGTCATTCTCTTGCCATTGTTGTAGCTTCACTCGGCACCGCCTCCAGTTGACTGTTGAAAGCGCACGTGATTGTGGTCAAACGCTTCGCTGCAGTCCCCATATGGTATTGTTATCTGCTTCTGTCCTTCAGGAGACACAGTTCATTCGAGCAGATGAACGAGGGCACTTTCAACAAGCGCAGTACTTCAAATCCCGCCCCAGGGCCGGCTTGATCCCCAAGGGAGTATTTACTGACCGTACTTCGATTCACCAGACGCCAGGGCTTCGGCCGTCAATCCAACAAGAATGCCGCTCACCAGGGTAGAGGCAACGGCCAGCAGACGCCCTCCCCGACAGGATACCCAAACTCTCAGCCAGCACCCTCAATGCCGCCCATGCCGCACTCACCCGCCCTCTCAGCCGCGACGTCCGTCGAGAACTCCGCACCAGACCAAGCGCCTGTCAACCGGAAGCCACCTTTCTTCTTCCGCGATGAGTACGCCGGCCTCATCGTCAAGGGCAACTTCATGACCCTCGCCGCCAAGCCCGTCCATGTCGAAGAGGGCGAATGGCTCGCTCATCAAGGTCTGCCTATTCAACTCTCCTCTATTTCGGCTGCCCATACTGACGCCCCTCCCAGTCGTCGAACAGTACCGCCTCCTTGACGGCATGCTCAGCATTATCAAGACCCTCGACGACCGCACCGGCCTCCCAATCTGCAACCCCGACACCTGCCCGACCATGTCCGCATCCGGGCACACCTACACCTGGCTAGACAACAACAAGAAGCCGATCAAGATACCCGCCTACCAGTACATCAACCTAGTGCAGAAGTGGATCCTGGGCAAGATCACCGATCCGACTCTCTTCCCTACCTACACCTCCTACACCACGCCCTCGGCCTACCCGTCCGGCAGCGGTAATTCCGGCGTCTCGACCCCAACCTCCACGACGCCCATCCCGATGGGCCCAACAACGCTCAACGCGCCGCTCGACAAACTGGCCGGGAGGACCTGGCTCGGCAAATCCTCCGGCTTCCCGGAGACCTTCGAAAGCGATCTCAAGTCCATCTACAGACAGATGATGCGCTGCTACGCGCACCTCTATCACGGGCACTGGCTCGATCCTTTCTGGCACGTGAATGCATACAAGGAGCTCAATACCTGCTTTGTGCATTTCGTGAACGTCGGGAAGCTGTATGGGTTGCTCGGGGACAAGGAGATGGAGCCCATGATGCCGCTTGTGGAGTTGTGGGTGGGCAAGGGATTGCTGCCGAGTCAGAGGGATGTTGTGGCGACGCAGCAGGTGCAGCAGGTTGCGGGGATTCAGGGGCCGGGGCCTGTGAGGGATGTGCCGGCGGCGGGGGGCAGGGTGGGAGTGCGGGGGCGGGTGCTGCGGCATGAGAGGAAGATTGCAGGAGAGAGGAGGGAGGGGAGGGCCGGGGACTGTGGGGGTTGCTAGGAGATGATGGCATAGGACTACTTTTCGCAGACCCCGGGTACATGGCACGATGAAGGGAGGCTGATGCATGGGATACGACTGATGGATGCCAAATTCGGGAACAGTGAGCTGCACATGTTTTGCTGGCGTCAGGTGCTGTCTGGATCTTGGCTTTATCATATCGCTAGAGCATTTCAATCGACATTAGACTTTTCACGTAGCTGAAGAGCTCGTCACAGCCAGGAATTGAGGCGTAACTGTAGCACTATCTACGCATCAGATAGGTTAGACGGGCATGGGTAAGTTTGACCAGAGTCTTGCTGAGAAGCAGGAGGAGAATGGAGCGGACGGATGCTCAATTATTGTATCCAATCATCAATTGTCTCTCCCGGGAGATGTAATATTTCTTGGAGGCTAATCAGCATGCCCGCTTCGACTACTCAAACCGAGGATCATACAGACGATTCTGGGAGATATTGGAGAAGCTCCTGTTGTTAGTAAAACGATGGGCACATGTGCACAGTCTCAGCATGGAAAGGTGGGTGGGAGTGGTGGTGGACATCGTGGGGAGCAAAGGAGTCGCTGTATGGGAAGCATTAAACGTCAAATTACGCGTCAATATATACTGAAAATGTGACACCTCTCTATCACATACGGCCATAGATCAAAGAATACTGGGCATCCCGTCCGCTCTGCCATACATAAGCTTTGAATCGGTGGATTAGTAGTTAGGTGGGTGACCACTAGCGAATCCCCACTGCTGTATGTTTTTGGCATTTTTTGCCCTCTCCGTAGAGAGCCTGTTTCTAGGTTGCCTTTGAAGTCTATAAGTGTTTGGATGGTTCTCTTCAACCTCTTTCTTGCTCTCCGTTGCGCTCTTTTTTGGAACGGGAGAATTTTTTGAAGCCACTCGTGCCACTGTAGGTGGTTTGGTGCTCCTCCGCTGGGCACACGAGTCATGCAACATCCTGCTATGACTCGCCGGAAGTAGATATACCCACAGTCCCGAACGGTCTTTGCGCTGTACACATCACAAGCGCGGAAAGGAAGCTCATCACAGCAGATCCACGGGGTCTCCACGTGGAAATATTCCTAAAGCATGGCTACGGTGGACGCTACAGCGTTTGAATCCAGATACCGAGGTCTGGAGATGCCAAGATCCGGGGTATGAGTAACCGGGGCCCCGCATACAAGCTAAGATAACTGTCAATCGGACTCTGCTTTATGAAGCTTTACTTCTGCTCCTTCTGAGCTTGCGATGATCGAGTTGCTCTAATCTTCTCTATCCTACATTCCTCCCCCTTCCCCTTCATTCTACTGAATACTGAGAACCATCCTACTCTCCCACCATGTCTTCCCACTCCAAACCCCCACTCTCCGATCCACCATGGCTCATGGGCCTTCCCTCCCCCTACTACACCGACAGCCACCGGCGCTGGCAGAAAGCCTGTCGCGCCTTCATCGAGGAGAATCTGATCAAGAATGCAATGGCCTGGGAGACTGAGGAGACACTGCCCGGGGATGTGTGGGAGAAGTTTACGGCGGCGAACATGCTGATACCGTCGATGCCCGCGCCGTTGCCTGTGGAGTGGCTTAAGAGATTGGGAATTCATGATATTCTGGGCGCTGTTAAGGTTGAGGAGTTTGACTATATACATAACGCTATCTATACGGACGAGGTATGCCTTGCCCAGAGATTTGAAGGGGAGAGCAGCTTTAGCTAATTAGAGGACCGTGTTAGATGGCGCGCTCAGGCTTAGCTGGCCCTTCCGGATCTCTGACCACCGGCGTCTCGTTTGGCATTCCTCCGCTGCTAAAGTTTGGAAACAAGCAGCTGCAGGAGCGATTCATGCCTGAGCTGCTGCGCGGCGAGAAGCGGATCTGTATCGCCATTACGGAGCCGAGCGCTGGCAGCGATGTTGCAAATATTCAAACTACCGCCGTGAAGTCGGAAGACGGGAAGCACTACATTGTCAATGGGACGAAGAAGTGGTAAGCAGGGATAGCGATCCCCCTTAAGGCCGTACCCATACACCTCAGAAGACTCACACCCCTAACTAGGATAACCAACGGCATCTGGTCCCACTACTCCACCATGGCCGTTCGTACCGGCGGCCCAGGTGCCAGCGGCCTCTCCTTACTCGTCGTCCCGCTCCTCGACTACCCGGGCGTGAACATGCGCCGTCTTAAAGTCGGTGGACAGATCTCAGCCGGCACGACTTTCATCGAGCTCGACGACGTCGCCGTCCCCGTCGAAAACCTGATCGGCGTAGAGGGCATGGGAATGAAGTACATTATGACCAACTTCAACCACGAGCGGCTGCAGATCGCAATCGGGGCGACGCGACAGGCACGCGTTGCGTTATCCGCTGCCTTCGAATATGTCATGAAGAGGGAGGCGTTTGGGAAGGCGCTGATTGAGCAGCCGGTGGTGAGACATCGGTTGGCGAAGGCGGGGGCGCTTCTCGAGAGCCTGCAGGCGTGGGTCGAGCAGTTTGTGTATCAGATGACGAAGCTGACAAAGGAGGAGGCGGACGTCGAGTTGGGCGGGTTGACGGCGCTGGCGAAGGCGCAGGCGGGGATTGTGCTCAGTGAGTGCGCGCAGTGCGCGGTGTTGCTGTTTGGAGGGAATGGGTTTACGAGGACTGGACAGGGGGAGATTGCTGAGAGTGAGTCACCCCGTTTCCCGCTACATCTTCCATGGGTTCGCTGCGAGGTTCGTAAGATTAGAGAAGCTGACGAATTGATGATGTAGAGATTTATAGAGAGGTGAACGGCGTAAGGTAAGGAAGCTGACCACTCGATTTTAAACTGCGGCAAAAGCTAATACGCTCAGGGTACCCGGTGGATCAGAGGATGTAATGCTCGACCTCGCGATACGCCAGCTCGTGAAGAACTTCAAGAATAAGACAAAGATGCTGGAAAGACCAAGAGGCTCGTCGAAGCTTTAGGTACAGCAGAATTCAAACGCTTTGCAAGAGAGATACTTGGTCACGTGACGGGAGTGCTTGGAACGGCCTCCGCCGGAGGCTTTTCATATAACGCGGTTTGGAGGTTTTCCTAAAAGAGTCTTGGTAGGGGATACTCTCTTTCGTAAGGGGACTTCGATTGAGCAATACCGCACCCCACAAAGACGCCCAGAAAGCAATGAAGCGTGGTAACTTTTCAGCATCCCAAGTCACAGGGCTCAGTTCCTGACTGTTTGAACTTCTGCAGCCAGACTGAAGCGAGGTGATTGCGTTGAAGGTTGAGAATAGCATCGATGATGCACAAGATCGATTCAGATCTGACAGCAGAAGAAGGAGCAATACGAAAGCTGCGCATCACGCGCTTCGCTAGACCACAGTCTTTCTGAGGTTTTCTGTCTGACCTCTGTCACCTGCAAATCGCGCACAGTTGCGTTACAGTATCAAGCTTCGAGGTGCGTTGGCGCACGCTGGCTTGACCTGTCGATTTTCCATGACAGAGGTTAACGCCTCAGGCTTGCATCGCGCACCTTGGGCGGTACGCTTACAGGTTTATTCCCCATTCCCATCATCCATGAATACGCTATGGGATTTTCCTGCGCTAGTGCGAACCGAGACGCAAGATGCAGAAGATGGGGAAAATTGAGGAGGATTACCAATTGACCGGGACCCCAGGATCGGAAATGTCCCTGGGTCGAAACGCCTTTGATGTAACCACCACTGCAGTCTTCAAGACTTTTGAAGGACTCTTCCCACCAGATTGAAGTGTTCCAGTGCTGCTCGATATGGTCTTGTGTTGCAGCGCAGGACGACTTCGAGCAACAATGATCTCCTGGTTCCTCCGGAGTTTTCCGACACCAGCGCCAAAGCGGCAGCAAATTCCAGGCCGAGGTGCCAGTCGCCAGACTTCTTGGCTAGCGTTCTCCGCAGAACATGGCCACCACCTCATTTTCTCCAGATCGACATGAGCTGCACCTGGGGGGCGGTGGTTAGTTATGGGGGCGCTCTTGGAGGCGGGGAGAACAGCGGAGACCGCTCGGTCTTATCGAGGACCTGGAAAATGGCATCGGACTCGGGGTTCCCTGCCCCGCAAAGATCGTCGACCTAGAACGACCGTTCCTCTGGTCCGCTCGCGAGCAGATTGCGCGGCGGGGCGTCTGAAGAGCCTCCGGTCGCAGCTAAGCTGAAGTTGCTCGCGGGGCTGGGATTTGATTTGCGTTGCGCGCGCTCGTCGCGACGGTTCGAGTGCTGACAGCTGTTTAAAATACGACATCGACCGTCGGGTAGCGGCACCACGCTTCGGCTGTCGGACGCGCTTGGCGTGACTGCTGGAATTCCTGAAGAGGAATGGAAACCGTTATCCGCTTGTTCAGAAGGCGTTTGGAAGGCTTGCTGCAGGCTTGAAAAAGCCGCTGGCTGATTTGGCAACCGCGCGATGCTTGGGTCTTTACCATTGGCGTCACAATGCATTTTACTAGAGCCGCCGATCAATGCTTCCCTCGACTAGGAGGTTCCTGTCGCGTGGGAGCAGGATGTGCAAATGTTCGTCTACACAACACGCTCTCTAAAGGTTGTGTATTCGAGTTGGCGTTTGGACAGTGCTGTTCTCAGCAATCAGTTCTCCGCGCGGCGGCGGACTGAGGGAGCACACGCGCGGGCATTACCGGAATCGGGGTGATCATTGCGTTCGCGGACAACGATGTCATGCAGTCCGCAGCGCAGCTTTCAACCCCGGAGTTCATGGTGGAGCTAGCCCTTGATCGAGCTTTGAACTTTAGTGGCCATCAACACAGGCCAGGGTCTGGTGCGCCTCTCCACATGGCTGAATACATAATTGCCCTGCGTTCCCTCCAAGGCGACCTTGGGGTCGTATGCTGTCAGTTGGTTTACTCGTCTTTGCATCGTGAGCCCATCCACGGACGTCCCTCACACGCGTCGCCATGTCGGACTGCTCGGCCTCCTCGTCCGACCCAGCGGAACGCCCACAACAACAACAACAACAGAATCAACAAAAGCGCAAGGCTTCTGCTGCCGGCGTGGACGGACACGCGACTGGCAGACCTGTCAAGCGGAGGGCCTCCAAAGCATGCCAATGCTGTAGATCACGCAAAGTCCGTTGCAATGTGACCGAGCATGGCGCGCCGTGTACGAATTGCAGGCTGGACGAGGTGGAGTGCATCGTCTCTGAAAGCCGGCGCAAAAGTCAGTAACTTCATGGCCCGTTTCCATCCGGTTGTCCACCGTCGATGCGGCAAAGAACGGAGCTCTGCTATCGTTGGCCAATCCGACACTCGCTATCGACGGATATTGTCTTCTCCGGTTCTTGACCTGCATCAATTGCTGACGCCTTGCAGGAAGTGGACGAAGGACGACGAGAACCCAACTGTCCCAACCGCCTCGGCAGCGAATGCCGGCATTAATACCGGCAGCAACAGCAGCAGCCGCAAGCTAGTCTCAAGGGCGGCTCTTGACGGAATCCCCTCCTTGGCAACAGCCCGGTTATCACGTGACGTTGATTCCTGGCATGAAGAGCATGTTCCGCATTCAATCTGTAAGCACGAACCTACTGCTCTACTGGAATTGTCCGCTTACAGCTGGTGCAGACCAAACGCACAATCGCCATCTTAGCCACAATCTGCAGGACTCTCAGCGGAAGTGGTCCACAAGCACGCATGAATCTGGGCCGGTGTCCGTTCTGGGATACAGCCCGATATCCGTCACAACCCGGCAGACTTACCTTCCGCCTATTGCGCCGAAGCAGACGCCGGCTGCCTCTCTGCCGCTCTACATCAAACCGCTACCAGCCCGCATCGGATCCGATGAGATCACCTATCTGGAGAAGAAAGGCGCCTTGACGATTCCGAACAATGCTCTCCGCAACGAGCTCCTCCGAGCTTATATCGAGTTTGTGCATCCGTACATGCCGTTGCTGGATTTGCATGAATTCATCGAGATCGTGGATAAGGGGGACGGCAGTGACGGAAAGCTGAGCTTGATCCTCTTCCAGGCGGTCATGTTCGCTGGGTCCGCTTTCATTGACATGCGCCATCTTCGAAAAGCCGGATATCTTACTCGTAAGGAAGCCCGAAAGGACTTTTCTTGAAGACGAGGGTAAGTCGACTACCTCCCTACAGGCATGGTCACGTGATCAAGAGCCGCAAAGATATGGTCCTCGTTCAGGGCCATATCTTGTACCCTGTGCGCGTTACTAACTCTGTGCAGTTGCTGTATGATTTTGATTACGAATCCGACCGGATCTCGCTCGTTCAGGCCCTACTGCTTTTGACGTATTACTACGAGACGCCAGATGACCAGAAAGACACATGGCATTGGATGGGCGTTGCCACGTCTGTAGCTCATACCATTGGTCTTCATCGTAACCCTGAGAATTCAAATATGGACGCCAAGCGCACCAGGCTGTGGAAGAGAATCTGGTGGTCCACGTATATGCGAGATCGACTGATTGCCCTAGGCATGCGGAGGCCGACGCGAATAAAACCGGAAGACTTCGACGTGCCCATGCTTACTCTCGATGACTTCTCGTTCAGACCTGTTTCTGAGTCAAGTTCATGTGTTCCCGCCAGCTGCACGATTGCGAGGGATGTCGACAAGCAGCGAGAATTGGCAATCATGTGCATCGAAAAGGCAAAGCTATGTTTATGCATCAGCCAGATCCTGTCGAAGCAATACTGCGTACTGAACAACAACCAAGGGCTACTAAACGACAGGACGACCATGATGTTGTTGCCGAAGAAACTCGATGCCGAGACGTGCGACGTCCAGGCATGCGACGATGAGCTGCAGAAGTGGTTAGACGAGCTACCGAAGGAAGCTCGGTTTCGAGACGAGTCTAGCGGCAACGATTCCATAGATCTTCATCGGTCCCTCCTCCACATGGTGTTCTTCACCACCCTCTCCGCGCTGCACCGTCCCCAGGTCCTTCCCTCAACGCCCTCGCACTCACCCGGAAGCAGCGACGACAGCGCCGATCTGCTCGACGTATCGCGGCGGAAAGTCCGACGAGCAGCCGCCGCAATCACCAGCATCGTGCAGTCCCTTGACTCCCGCAACCTCGTCCGCTACCTTCCCACAACGGGCGTAACCGTGCTACTCCCAGCCATCATAATCCACCTCCTGGACATCAAAGCGCCAGACGAAGAGACGCGGCGGTCCAGCTTACGCGGCTTCTGCCAGTGCATGCAGGTGATGGGGAAGCTGCGCGACTTGTACGCCGCGGCCGACTACTCTACCGCCTTCCTCGAGGCCGCAATCCGCAAGGCCGGGATCCAGATTTCGCCGTTCCCGAATCCAGTCGGCGGCGCCAACCTCAATGCCCTAAGCAAGCCCGAGCACGTGACCACGGTGGAGGACCTCGTGGATGCGGGCCGCAGACTCGACCTCGCGCAGCTGGGCAACAACATCTCGCGCACGCTTACGCCGCCGCCTGAGGAGGCTGCTGCGGCTTTAGACGGCGCGATCGTAGTTACGGATGAGGAGGTCGCGCGGAGGCTCGAGACGTTCCTGGCGAGCACGCCACCGGAGAGCGATCACCATGAGGGGAGCGAGCAGGAGCAGGTGGAGACGCAGCAGCAGCATGACGGGGCGCTTTTCCCGGGCTTTGAGCTCATGACGACGGACAATTTCGATGAGAGGGATTTTGATACCCTCTTGAATCTGGATGCGACGATGGATGCGTTTGCGTTTAACGAAGGTGCGAGTTTGGGCTTCGCGGGCGAGAGCTGGGTTTCATTGGGTATGGCGTAAGATTCAAGACCGATTGTGTTTGGGCACTTTTTGGGGGCGTATCGGGAACGGATGAAACGGCCGGCATGCTTTTTGGATCAGGAAAATGGAAAGGGGTCCGGCGCATTTGTTAGATGTGTTCCGCATATGTCCAATGGTAAGTAAGATTATGGTTGGCCATGATAAGATACTGAGACTAGAGCGGGAGCTGTATCGTACAAGTAGAGAGTTAGATATACAGAAAGAGCTATCAGCTGTATGTTCTGGTGTACTTTCTGTTGTTACATCGCATTAGGAAAGCGTTCCGTCGACCTATATGGCATTCTATGCAGAGAACCGCGTCCCTGACCTTCACGGAGTCGGCAAGGTTCAAGTTTTCAAGAAGTTTTTAGACTTCGGGTTGAAAGATTGTTGGTATTGGTGGATAGCCAGCTAACTATCTACGCGCTATGGCTCACCTAGAGCATGCTGTCCTATGGTATAAGGCCTCAGCCTTGCCGACACTCCTTAGCCTTTACCCCAATACAAAACGCCATTTTCCAAGAGTAGAGATGTCCCATTCTATGCCTAATGCAGCGCCTTTCCCAGGGTATACCTGCCCTACCGCCTCGCAGCATCGCACTGCTCAATGAAGCGATAAATCCCCTCAAAGCCCTGATACTCCAGCGGACTATGATAGTCTTGCGCTTCCCGACTCGGCACCGACTCCTCGAACTCGCTGCTACGCACGCTCTCATAGCCTGAGGGCGACGAGATCCACGGATTGTCCTCACAGAGCTCATCAACGGCGAGTCCGTCGTCGGAGAGCGTGGAGTACTCGACCGACGCAACAGACTCGTCTTCGGGGGACAGCATGTTCCGCCAGTCGATGCGCTCATGCTGTATGACGCGTCCCTCGACCGGCTTCTCGAAGAACTCGCACTCGGATACTGTCTTGCTCGGCGCAAACGGGAAGAGCAGCGCGATCTCCGTCCCCGCGAAGGCGTCGAAGTCTTCATCTTGGCGGACGAGACCCCGCCGGACGCCCAGCTCGTCGCAAAGCCGCTCGACGGTGTCGGCATCGCACCCGGGGAAATGCACGCGTAGCGAAGACGCGAGATAGGTTATCGGCAAGTCGCCGAGATCGGAGAGACGCTTGAGGTCGTTGAGGATAGCCGCAAGGTCTTTCAGGGACCGCGAGAAGTCGATCGAGAGGACATCGAGAAGGCCCTCGGAGTTCAGTGACTCCTGCGCGACGGGCGTGTAGCCAGCCACGGCGCTCAACGGGGTCAGAGCAGTGATGGTGGGGTTGATGTTGAACTCGATGAACGAGCCTGGCGTCGCCTTTGGAAGAGAGTTCATCTTCCGTCCGACCTCCTTTTGCAGCGCTGTCACGGACTTGTAGCGTTTCTCGCCGGTATGCGGGTTAACGCCGTCGAATTGGGCCTTCTGGCCGGAGATGAGGAAGGCACGCACGGCTTGCGAGACGTTGTGGACGACCTGTGCCGGTGCAGCAGGCGTGTGAGAGAAGTATCTGGCCCCGCCAACTCGGCCGGAGCCGAGGCGTAGCCGCCAGCTGTCCGGTTCAGTGTGCCTCCGGTGAGGTTTGGTCGAAGTGTCGTAGCGAATGGCGCCCGACCACTGAGGCTGTTGACAGCGTTGCCAATAGTTGACTTGGGAAAGGATGAGCGGTCATATTTGGCCGCTTTTGCAGCTCCGCTAGTGTAGCGACGGACGGCGGCATTGATGGTACTGTGGGTGGTATACCAGCGGCCTTTGCTCTGCTTGAGATAGGCGATACGGTGGAGAGGGTGTTTGGGAGCGTTTCGAGCGTAAACGGGCTGGAGCTCGGCCTGTGTCGGTCGTAGTGATGATGGTAATTTGTTCTGTATCAAGCGTGAAGTCTTCTGCCAGGCAAGCCTAATGAATCATCGTCAGAGCCAGTCTTCAGTAGCAGATTGAGGATATTAATGCATACCTGAACAGCTTCACGTTCTTGGCCACCAACTTGTGGAGGTGGCGCGCGGAGCCCGTCATGTTGAGAATGGTGCCGCGAGTGCGGAGGAGAGGATGGTGGGTGAGGGCAGAGGTGATGATGGAGGTTAAGTGGCGAACTTTAGCCCTGTGGCGCACGTGAAGCCTCAGCCCCGCACGCCGGGCGGGAAAAAGGCCTCACCACGAACGTAGAAACCAGAGCTGCATTAGTAACAAAGCTCCCTTCATGATCAATCTAATGCTTCATAACAAGGTCTAAATAGCTCACTAAAGGCTTGTCCTTCTATCGGTCCTCCTTAGATTTGCTACAGCGGCTGATCGTGGATTACTTCGTAAAATTGACGGTGGACGAGCGCTAGACTACTGTCGCGTAGGTTTATTTCCCGTCCGGCGTGCCCCGCTGCGTCAGGGTCTGGATCGGCGGGATTTACGCGACTGCGAAGCCACCACTAGCCCCGAATCGACGTCGAACTTGCTCTCCATCGGGTGCTTTTCAATAAAAAGTAAACCGAATATAAACCAATGCAAAAATGTTGAAGCATTCCACGTGGGGCTCTTTGATGATGTTAGCGCTATATTGCTGTGACTTGAGTTCGAACTCTAGACTTACCGAACCCACAGCCTCCAGATGCCCTGCCGAAATAGAAGTCTGGCGCGCTACCATTGCGCCAGTGGAACTTTGCAAGGCTCGCTTAACTTAACAATAAATGAAGAAGCACATAGCTGCAAAGAAACCGCACCAAGATGTTTGCACGTGTTCTCCTCTAGCAGACCAGCCTAACCGGGTTCAAACACATCACAAGCACGTGCAAGTCCATGGCTCCTCCCTTCCTTCCGTAGACGTCTAAACATGCGTCTGAGTTATCGATCTTCATACGAAGGAAGCCTTCTAACATCTACTCAGAGAACCGATGAGAAGTATTCGCGATCGCTGCCATAGATACAGTGATACCGAGAAAGCTTTCGGTACGCACGTCGTACATCAAAGCCACTTCTCCATTGGTATTTGAATGATGATTGACTTGTTCCCAATGATGAACAGCTCTATCATTCGAGGGTACTCGTCTCTAGGATTGTCTGTCTAATACAAGTTCCCGACGGTCCAATGCGTAGATCCATGCTAATATCGGTTGAACACTAATCACGCAGTTGCGAACTATATTACATTGCCGGCTGCAGGGGAAGAAACATCGATGGTTACAACGGCGCTCTTAATAATCAGAATTTTGAAGCCCTCTATCGCTTGGAATCTGCGGCCGCTAGACTCAAGCCTGAGCAGCACGAAGCCTCCCAGGCCTGGAATGACGGTGAGTGTAGGTAATTGCCGTCTATAGGGTATGATATTGATCCCAAACGTGTGACTAACACCATCACGCCTTCAACCGCCGCTCTTCGCACCTAACACACACCGGATCTTGACTCCCGCTTCTAAGGAAGTAGCGTCCGTCGTCAAACGGTCCGGAGCATTCCTGTAACACCTGTGGGTCAGCATCCGTCCCTCTTTGATCTCTCCATCCTCTAGCAAGGCAGCCAACGCAGCCAGGAGGAGGAAGCACTCACCACACAGCAAAAACACCCCGTATGCCATTCCGCTCCCAGCGCCTTGACCACCGTATCCGTGACCGGCTTCCTGCACTTCTTGCACTTGGTTGAGAACCGATTGGTGTGGCAGTTGACGCACCACGCGTAGCCGTCCTTTTCCACGAAGGGTGTTTGGCTGTCAAAAGGCTGCTCTGGATGTCAGACACGCTTCTCTTCGCTGCTTTCCCAAAGGCTGAGCCGGAGCAAAGAGAAGAAAGGAGAGAAGAAGGGAAGAGACTCAAACTCACATCGCCACACTGCGCGCAAAAGAAATGCCCAACATGCCACTCCGCCCCACAAGCCAACACGACCTCCCCCTCAATCGGCGTCTTACAGCTCTTGCACCTTGGGCTAAAGAACTCATGGAAGTCGAGATGGCAATAAAACCTGAGTCCCTCGTCCCCATCCTCTTCCTCCCCTCTCCCATCCCCCTCTCCAGCATCCACATCTACATCCTCCCCCGCCATCCTCCTCCGGATCCGCTCCACCCTCTCCCCTCACATGCTCCGGCTCCGGATAAAACGCCACACACTCGAGCCCCTCGCCACAGTGATGGCACGTAAAGCACTCCGGATGGAACCGCGCTCCCGCTGCGCTAACGACGCGGCCGGCGATCGGGAGCGCGCAGTTCGTGCAGAGGGCGACGGTGCGGGCGCCACGGAGAGAGGGCGTCCAGTGGGGTTGCGTTGATGGAGGGGCGGTGGCTGCGTGGCGGGGGTGCGGGCGGTTGTGGGTTTTGGGCTGGGGAAGAGGCCGGGTTGGGGCGGATGCGCTGAGCGTCGGGACGGAGGGAAGCGGGGCGGAGATGGCTATTGAGGGAGCGTCTGGGAGGTTGATGGTTGGAATTGAGGGGCAGTCGGAAACGGAGATGCTGGGGACTGCTGGTGAGTCTTCGCCTGGGGGGTTGATGGTCGGAATTGGGGGCGCGGAGGATACGTTTATCGACGGGATAAGGGCCTCTGGAGAGACTGAGATGGTGGGAGGGCTCGGAGAGGGCGCGGGTTTCCTGCTAACGTTGCCGGGCTCGTCTGGGAGATTGATGGTTGGTATAACGGACTTGACCACGGGGTTCGGCGAAGTATGCGTGATCTTTGGAGCAGCAGGCAGCACCCGCGATTCCTCCTGCTTCAGCTCCACCTCCTTCGGCTTCCAACCGCTTTGAAAGCTGACGATAGGCCGTCCCGGGCTGTCGCTAACAACGGTAGGTGTTGGGAGCTTTGGACTTCGGTCTTTCAGCTTCATGCTGGTCGCCGCTCGGATATCGTCGCCTCGGATCTCCTTACCATCTTTCATCTTGACTGCTTCCTCGTTGCTGACTGCATTCTCAACGTCGCTGGATAATCTTGGCGGTGTCGCAGAGTTTGTGTTAGACGTGTAAGCTGGATTGCGCGACTGGGAAGGTGGATTTCTCTGAATTTCAAATCTGTCAAATCTCTTGCCTGTCAACAACGGCTCCGTGTTTGACCGTGCAACGTTCTCTCTTGCAAATTGGACTCTTGCGAAGGGGTTACGGCGGCCGCGGGGTGGCGCAGCAGTTGGTGCTTTCTGCACGGCGGGCTTCGGTGATGAATCCTCGGGTTCCTCGTAGATTTGATCCTCCGGATTCTGAAAAAGACTACCGCTGACTTTCCTTTTAGAACCGCTACTACGCCGTCGACCTGATGGTAGTTCAGATATAGCAGGTATAGGCGCGTTTGGGCAGACGGTCTTGGACTCAGGAATGCTTTTCGGAATGGCGATGGCCGCTTTGACTTCGTCCCCCTGTTTCTTTGCTGGGCTATCAGGCACCCTGATAGACGAGTCACTCGGAACGCGAGTGCTTGACAAACTGTTTCTACCACTACCGCCGGACGCCGAAGCGCTGGAAGTCGAGTCTTTGGTGAACAAATCGCCCCGATGTAGATCCAACGATCCTCGGCCTATACTCTGTACCTTGGCGTGACTGCCCTTACGCAGATGCTCCTTGTAATCATAGGGAGCATCAGGGTTGCGATATGGCGCATTGGGATTCTGATGCTTCCACACAAGCTCCGAAGCTTCCTCTTGTGCTGCCGAGTACAAGTGCTGATCTTCTTGGATGTCCATATCTTCTAGTGCTTTCCTCAACGATTGAGCCTCCTGGCGCTCCATCCAGCGCTGTCCGTTTTCCTGGTATCCTATACTGGGAGATCGTGAGGCGCTCGAGTTTCCTGTAGTAGGGCTCAAAATCGGTGCCTGCACTAGTGGACGGCCCCTTCCATGGTCTGCTGAAGGAGTTTCTACGCTGCCAGACTCTGTCCGGCGAAGGGATTGTGCACTTGTAGATCGAGGCGGTTCGGGCCGCGATGAATCTACGCTTGGTCTGAGTGCTGCAGATTGCGGTACAAAAGGAGAGTTGTTTCTATTGCTTGGTGTGGAGCGAGATGGGAGGGGTCGGGAGCCATTGGGTCTCGTAATGCGGTTCGATCGGAGGTCAGTCAAGTAGTCTCCTGTACGGCACGGTGAGTGTGAGGTATGCACAGGCAGAGAGGAAGGTATCACTGACCCACTTGCTTGGGTGACATGAATATCGGTCCAGGGTTGTTGGTAGTTTGGTCCCTGCTTGTGGTCTTGTGCAGCATGGTGGAATGCAGACGGTTGTCGTTGCTATATTAGGAGTTTGGAGAATGCATGCGGAACGATCGATGATGATACTCTGAAGTAGCGACTGTCTATTGAAAAATCAAGTGCCAGGCTCAGTTGATACTTGGAGTAAAGCCCATTAATCGTGCAATACAAGTAACAGTGAAAGTGACGCTGAGACTTTTTGTTTTCCCCTGCGTTAACCAGGCAACGTGCAGAGCGGCCAACCAGGGGGTGAAGGGTGATTTGAAAAGGAGTTTGCCGCTCTAATCATACAGTTCGTTACCACAGAGCGGCAAGTTTATTTTCAACCCGCCCTTGGACCCCAGCTTCAGCCTCAGCCGCATGACGAGAATAGCAATCTGAGGTGCCACCGCGTCATCTGGCATGCCTCAGCATCTTTGCGCATCCAACATCAGCAAGACGATCGCCTTTTGAGCGTCGCTGCGTTGCATCCTTGCCTCTTCCGGCGGCCCTAGAGTGACGCTTTGAGAGAACAGGTTTGAAGGGTTTGCAACAGTCTTCTACGGGCAGCGTGTCCAGTATTTTGAAGCCTGGCCTATCTCGAAGGGACTCAGGAACTAATTCCGTGTTTCAACGCCGGAAAGAAAAGCGGTAGTTATGTAGAAGAGGATCCCGGGGATAGCCGCAGAGCAGATCCTCCCCCGCATCACCTCGGCGCGGCAACACGGCACCCACTATTTTCTCCATAGCGCCCCCCGTCATCTCCATCAGTCATCCATCGTCCAGCTATGGATCGTTGGCGATTGCTTGCTCCGTCTCGTTCGGCTTTGAGCGCCTTTGAGAGTTTATCAATTCGAGCAATATCTCTTCCTGCCTCGCCCTTGACGCCTAATGACGGATCAAATACCACGAGGCGCTCGGGATGACATACTAAGCCCGCTTCCTCCTTCGCAACAGTCGCTGGACAGATCCGAGAAGACTACGAACGATGAAGAGCAGATACCCCCAGCGGCGAGGCCAGTGGATGTGCCCCCCGACGGCGGCTACGGCTGGGTGTGCTGCGCCTGCACCTTCACAATCAACGCGCATACCTGGGGCCTGAACAGCGTAAACATCCCCTCAAGCAAACTCCACACCCTTTAACTAACCCACCCTCCCACTGCCAGTCCTACGGCGTCTTCCTCGCACACTACCTCTCCACCTCAACCTTCCCGGGCGCCACCCCCTCGACTTCGCCTTCGTAGGCGGTCTCTCAATCTCGCAAGCCCTCTTCATCTCCCCGCTGGCCACGATCCTAACGCGCATCTACGGCACGCGGACCACGCTTCTCGTCGGCGTCTTCCTCGAAACCCTCTCCCTGATCGGCGCCTCCTTCGCAACGCGCATCTGGCACCTCTTTCTGAGCCAAGGCCTCTGCTTCGGCTGGGGCATGGGCTTCCTGTTCGTCGGCTCTGTGGGCATCGTCCCGCAGTGGTTCAGCACGCGGCGGAGTTTTGCGAACGGGATTTCGGCTGCTGGGTCTGGGCTAGGGGGCTCGTGTACAGCCTTGCTACGAATGCGATGATTGAGCGGATTGGGCTAGCCTGGGCGTTTCGAATTCTGGGGGTGGTGGCGTTTGTTGTTAATCTGGTGTGCGCGCTGTTGGTGAGAGATAGGAACAAGCTCGTGGGCTCCAGCCAGCGCGGGTTCGACTACCGGTTGTTCCGCCGCGGAGAATTCTTGCTGCTGCTGGGATTCGGGTTCTTGAGCATGCTGGGGTACATCGTCCTGCTCTTCTCGCTACCAAACTACGCCGACAGCGTCGGCTTGACAGCGCAGCAGGGCTCCGTTGTTGGCGCGGTCCTGAACCTGGGACAAATGCTTGGGAGGCCGCCGATTGGTTATTACAGCGACACCTTGGGCAGGATCAACATGGCGATGGTGATGACGTTTCTCGCGGGGCTGTTTTCGCTGCTCATCTGGACATTCGCGACGGGCTATGGTGTTTTGATCTTCTTTGCATTGATAGGAGGCACTGTGGCCGGGACATTTTGGGCGGTTGCCGCACCGGTCACGACGGAGGTCGTTGGGCTGGTGGAGTTGCCGAGCGCGTTGAGTATTGTGTGGATCGTGCTAGTGCTGCCGACTACTTGTGAGTTATCCCCCTGCGTCATCCGAACGGAGATTTGGCCGACAGAGCTCTACTGACAGAGACAGTCTCGGAAGCAATGGCGTTAGAAATGGTCAAAGGCGCGGGCGGCAGATACCTGGGCGCGCAGCTCTTCACGGGTTTCACGTATGTAGGCGCTGCGGCTCTGCTGTGGTTGGTCCGAGCGTGGAAGATCGGGCAGATGGAGGAGGAGGCAGCAGCAGCAGCGATTGAGAAAGGTCCGGAGAGGCACGAGTCGACGATGACGGTACCACTCGACGACACTGTAGACGCGCCACGAGTGAAGGTACATGTAGGCAAATCGAGTCTCATGAAGCGTTTGTTTTGGATAGGCAAGGTCTGACAGGATATATGTCGAATACTGCAATGCCAAAGATGCATTCGTACCCTTGCGCTTAGAGGTGTTTCGTATATAGCCCGCTGGCACACGGAACAGAGCATAGAGCACTGGTTTGAAGCCTGGTGAACACCGTATTCTTCAGCTTTGCAGCTACGACTGGGTCGGTGTGATGGTAATATCTGGCGGGAGCAGCAAAACGTTGACGAAGCACGCTTTTGTCGTCGTCCGTTGCGCGAGCGCCCACTGTTGACATCACAGGAGTGTAGCTGTATTAATTACGAATTTGTGTTCCATGCTGCAGGAGCTGTACCAAGCCACCTTGCCTTAGCAAAGATTGTCGAGGTGAGCAACGGGCAATGATTTATATCCATCGGGCGGCTGGCAGCTCAGCGGCTTCCTAATGTTCGTCAAGCCATAGTATTTTCTGGCGAGGAAGATTCCTTGGCAGCCGAGCCGCAATGGTAAGCGGAATTCCCAGCAGACGTGTCAAACTCGTATTTGAAGCAGCTCAGGCGTTGCTGAGCCTGTGTCGGAGACGTTGTAACAATCGTGATTGTGGCTTTCTTGCAGCAATATGAGAGCCTGGTGCTTTCCATCGCATCTGTGATGCACCACAGGCGGTATACAAACGACCGCCTCTGCCTTACGCCAAAGCCCTGCTACCTTTCCTCGAATAATATCTTGACGACCTCGTCTAGGAGCGTAAACGCCAAATGAGTACTGTAAATCTCAAATTAGACTTCCGTTCATTATAGGCCCTAGATCCACCAAGAGGTGGCACTTACTTCAATCTCTCATTGTTAACCGTAGCCAAGATCCTCCGACTCGCCGCCTGAGCATTCTGTCTTCCAACCACACTCCCCGCGAGCTCCGGCACAAGCGTTGCCAGCAACAATCCCGCCTCCTTCCGGCTCCGGTCCTTCTCGGCGCTCGACCTTGGAGCGCCTGGCTGTTTCATCTTTCCGCCCGGCCACATCGTCTCCTTGATTAGATCGATGTACTTGACCATATTCTCCTCTTGCATAAACGCCTTCGCACTTTCCCTCACCTTCCGCTCGATCGTCCCCCCGAGAAGTTGGTGCAGCACGACTACGACGGCGCGGCCGCGGAGCCAATTGGAGTCCTTATTGAGCTCGAAGATTTCAAGGAAGAGGTCGCAGATTGGCTTGACGAACGGTTCCAGCTCCCTTGACTCGAAGGCTCTAAGCTCCTTTTCCGCCTCCGCGGCGGTGGCAGGATCGTTGGAGAGCTGTGCTGTAGGTATCGTAGCGCCGATGCCGCCGTTTGTGGCGGCCAGTTGGGTCGTTGCGGCGGAGATGAGATTCTGGCCGGCAACGGAGAGCTGATCGAGGGCCGGAAGATTGCCGAGAAAGTCTTCCATACCGTCGGTGACAGAGTTGTAGATGCGCGTTACGAGATCACGGGTCTCGGCGGTTTGGGAAGATGGCGAAGCGGATGAGATGGCTTGTTGGGAGAGGAAAGCCCGAAGTTCGCGGCTGCGGCAGACAGCGGGAACGAGCAGGAGTTCCTAGCGGGATTAGCTGTCAGTCTTGATTTGATGTTCTGGGGGATTGGCTTACTCTTAAGTACCGCTCCAAAGCCACACGGCGCTTCTGTAAGAAATCCTTCTGCAGTTTGAGGACCATCTGTCGACGAGGGAAGTCGAGGTTGCGGATCATGGGATACCGTGACCGCAGCCGCTTGTTGAGCTCATGAAACTCGCTGTATCTTCTTGTGACAACCCAAGCCGCCGCCGGCATCTGATCGCCAGCCTGACGCCGGACCTCTATCACGTCTCGGCAACTGTCAGCCAGAACACACGGATCTGCTCAGTCTACTTACACAAAGCGTATTCTCGGCCATCGTCTTCAGTAGCAACCATGATTGACTGGATCGATACAGTGGCGCGACCATACAGACTGTTGTCACTTTCCTGGATGATGTATTGCTGTTTTTGTAGCTCTTTTCTGTGGATCTCCCTTTGCAAGCTTGCCTTTGACTTCCGCAGGATTCTCAACTCAGCAGAGTTGTTAGTCAGCTCTGCCTTCTTTGTCAACGAATCGACTATCGACTCCTGGGTTACCAGCCTCTCAATCTCTGCTGTTAGGGCATCGACTGCCTCGGCTAAGCCAAGATCTCCAGGCGCTGCCTCGTGGATTCTATCTTCTTTGTCTTCGTCGTCGCCGTCGGTATCGTACTCATCCTCAAGGAATTTCTCCTCATCGCCAAAAAGGTCATCTGAGAACACTCTGCTTCTTCTGTTTGGCGTACCAAGCAAGCCGAGAGAGGCTATGCTCGGCTTTTCCCTGCTAATCTCTGAGGCTGGAGATGTGGGTCTTGGCAGTTCAAGTGACCCTCGCGCGTGGCCGTCATCTTCTGGCGATCTTACGCTCGGATCAGAGAACAGTGAAGTCTTGTCAGGGTCGTCACCCATGATGTCGTTTAACGCCTCTTGCATTGCATCTACAATTCGAGGATCGTCGCTATTGACTTGGTGTTGCTCTGGCTCGGAATCCACGCTCTGTAAGCTTTGTGTCGACCGCGCAAGAGGGTCGTCATCGTCATCATCATCGAAGAGTGGCTTTCGTGCCGCAGAGTCATCCATCGAGCGGCGGGATGGTGCAGCGTTGTCCGCAGCCCTTGTGTTGCTACGGAGGTCCGAAGAAGACGCGACAGCCCTTCGAAGGTCGGGCGCAGCAGTTCGCAGCCCAGTGGAGGTCGCATGCTTGAGGGGTGCGGGTCGTAGAGACGCAGCAGGTCTACGTGATGATGGCGACTCGTCTCTGCTAACCGCTAGACTCCTTGGTGCTATGGATGCTTGTTCGGACGCAAGCCATTTGTGGTACAGGTCAGATGCTTTGAACTTCGGGAAGTAGCGTTCCGTCAGCTCTTCATAGACCGCGCTTTGCGCATGTAGGACAGCGCGCCGCGCCGCATGGTATTGTACCGGACTTGCATTGCTTCCGGCTTTGAGAAACTCCTTAACGGCACGACGTGCATCGTCTGACACCTTGAGCTCAGGCTTCATCAGGTAAGCCTCATTGATCTGCATAAGATCCGCACGCTCTGAGTCTGTCCACGAGGGCGCCGCTGTCAGATACTCTTCAGGCTCGTCGGTGTCTGCCTCTAGAGGATTCCGAAATCCATCAACCACGATCCAGAACTGGACAAGGCGCATGAGACCCATGCGATCCATGTACTCCATGAAGTAGGATAACCCGGAGGAATCGTACAGAACCTGTCTTAGTGAAGCGGCTTCGATGCGTGACGTAGAGCGTGAAGATTCAGGTCGAGTTTGCACAGAAAGGGTGGGTTTACTAGTGCCTCCAGCGCTCAACTGGGCAATCCTCTGATCCAGGATACGTTTCCCAGTCTCAAGGCGGCGAAGGTAGACAGGGTCTTGAGCTCCTATGGCGCCCGGCTTGCTGAGTTGACTTGTTATTTCACTGCGAAAGCGTCGAGCGTCTGCGAGAGAGTTGCACCGCCGAATTGCTCGAATGAACTTCTCGAATCTGCGCTCGCTATCATTTGGCGCGAGTCTAGTAAGGGCGGCGTCTTTCCTAGGCTTTGGAGAAGGCGGTGCATGTTCGTCGAGAGCAGCACGCAATCTGCGGACCGTCTTTCGGTCTTGAAGCACTGTACGTCCCTAGGCCATTCAGCACGAATTCATAGGTCATGCAGAACTTGCCTTACATATGCCTCCAGAAGCTGGTTCCACACATCCGGGTCACCGAGTATTTGCATGACGGGAGAAAGTACGGCGCAAGAAACAATTTCTTTAATTAAGACGGTTACAGCAGGACTAGCCGTCATACTCGGCGGCAGAACTTTGGGAAGCACGCGCGTAACAACGCTGCGGAGATGCTGCTGCGCTGCAAGTTTCGTGCTTGAGTATGCCAGGGATGCTGCTGGGTGTAGATGTCCATCCCGATATTTTCCAGCAATGGCCAGGTCAAGCTCTTCGGACTCTGTGACGTTGCGTGAGAGCTTCCTCCCTCTGACTAATCGTTCCGCCTCGTAGAAATCCCGCATGTGCTCGGTCACTATCGGCAACATTCTTGACACCCCAACTTCAATCATGTCGAGGTTCAAGACTCTATCCCGAATATTGACCAGCGCCGCGCGAATGGCGCGGTCAACCTCGTTCGAGAACGTAGGCCTGCTACTGATGGCTCCATACCAGCTCGTAACGAAGTCCCGTAGTAAGAGTCCAACGAGCGTATCAAAGCGACCGGAGACAACGGGCGATTGTGGGTAGAGTTGTTCACTCGTGTACTGCAACCTGCCTTTCAGGGCGGCGGTTTCCGCCCTCCAAGCCCTCGGAGAAACGAAAGCCACATTGCGCTTCCTGTCAATCCCTGCTCTTTGATGTTCTCGTGGCTGTTTAGATACGGATAATATAAGACAGAAGAAACCCAATAGTGTTGCTGTGACTCCGGCGAGAAAGGCGTGGGGTATCCAGCGCAAAGTCGGTATCCAGTGGGTGACGAAGCCCCAGGAGATGAACGCTACAATGCTTGCGATGATCACATCTCTGCGACTTAGGGCCATAGTATTCTGAGAAGGGCCATGTGTCGTTCAGGCCGCATGCTGCGCATGCGTTGCGCGTGAGGTTGTTGCAAGCTTCAGCTGCGGTTGCGAGATGATGTCGAGGTCCCAAGCCTAGATTGATGCCTGAATATTCAGGCATTAAATGTCGCTAACATGGCAACACCTGCCACCGGCTCTCCTGGGTACCATTCTTACAGGAAAAGACAGGCTCCAGGAGCACATTGGTATTGACGATTCCTACCTTCACCAAATCTCTGAACAAGATTTGCTTTTTGTACGGTATACCACTTGCTAATGCCGAACGCTCCTCATTCTACTGGTTGAATTATGTCTATACATCACTTCCTATTCCACTACAAGTCTAGCTCACCGCAGAGCATTTATCACAGCTCATCGCGGACCGTGTCCTCCGAGCCAGCAGATGCAGTCTTCCCTTGATCCATCAAGCCCCGCTTCACCATGCTTGTCAATATCTCGAATCCGATCTGCGCTGCCGCAAGCGCGGTAACCTCTGAGCCGCCATCGTAGGCCGGGCTCACCTCAACGATATCCGCGCCAATGACGTTCAGATCTTCTATACCGCGCAGGATCCGTATGAGCTCGCGTGTCGTCCAGCCACCTGGCTCAGGCGTTCCTGTCCCGGGAGCAAGCCCAGGATCAATCACATCGATATCGATGCTTAGATATACCGGGATTTCCGTGCCGACACGCTCCATAATAGTGCTGATGATGCCTTTGGTGCCTATGTCATCGATGTCGTCTGTGGAGATACGGATCCAGCCTTGCACTGAATCATCATGGAAATCGGCAGCATCGTCTCCAGACAGACGGGTTCGAAGGCCAGCGTGCACTGAAGATCCATTTGCTATCAAGCCTTCGGTGGCGGCAATCCAGAACATGCTGCCGTGGTTGAAGAACGATTGCGTGGAGCTGTCGGAAGGATCTATCCAGGATGATGGGTACTTAGCAGGATGCCATGTGTCGAGGTGGGCGTCAAAATGCACCACAGCAACCGGCTGACCATACACCTTCTTCAATGCGCGCAGGGCCGGGAGCGCTATACTGTGATCTCCACCGAGGGTGAGGAGCTTCGGCTTTTGGTGATATTGCGAAGAGGAAGCCAAAGATTCGGCTGTCGGCGGACGTTGGCCAAGCTCGAGGAAAGCCTCGCTCATCTGGCGTAGGGCTAGAGCGTTATCAAACGGCGTAACAGGAATATCGCCACAGTCTACGATTTTGGCCCAGGACGTGAACGGATTCATATGTGCACGTGGGTTGAATCCTCTGAACGATGTCTGACGAGCAGATCCTGCACGGATGGCTCGAGGACCAAACCGGGCACCTAGTGATGAGCTGCGTTAGTAGCTTTCGATAGAAGGCTTTGACAAGGGCATTGGCGTTAATGAGGTATAACCCAAAGCTCGAGCAGAGGACTTAAGAAGTAGCACCACTAGCTTGAACCGATACATCGATAGGCGCTAGATGCACACTACCTACCAGGTCTATAGCTTACTGCAGTATCAAATGGCGCACCGATAATGCCAATGTCATACGGAGTTTCTGGGTGACTCAAACATCTCGTATGAGGAAGATGTGCAAAAGTGCTGATGCCCGAGAAACCCCACTACAAGTCCGTTAGCCAAAGACGATGAGCATATGTGTGGAAGGGCAGATCCACATCTGTCCCCCATTTCCTCTCTAGCTCTTCGAGCCGTTGCTGATCAATCTCAGTTTGAATGTCTTGGTCGATACTGACTGAATGGGCGAGGGTCACAACAGGCAACGCCGCAGCCAGGAATGCCCATGATGGCAGCATCGTTAAGCCCACCGACAGAGGGGCAATGGAAGAGATGTGTATGAACGATTCATGAATACATGAGCCAGGAAGTGATGATATTGAGCCTATTATGTAACCACGTGCAGGGGCTTCTTATCAGCGACTGCCGGCACAAGGCGTGGATTCATCATCTTGCAATGGTATTAGCGGTGTATAAACACCAGCAGGTAATGCTGCGGCGCCTTTTCCATAGCATTGTTATGGGCGTAAAGCTTGCTAGTAGGTTGCAGTAAAACCTACTTCTTTCGTTTGAGAGCTGTGTGACCATGCTTAAGATTAGATTCAATGATCACACAGTAATCGAAGTAGAAGAATAATTCCAACTGTCAGCATTTCGGCATGCTTCCCAGGCTGTATTTTACTTCCTTATTATTTCCATTTGAGAACCTTAAATACGTGTGTCTTGTTGCGCAAGAACGGCAGCGCACGCAGCTGGCATGGCTGTCAAGCCACAGTGACGCACATGACCGGGCGAAGCGCGAGCGCGTCTCACGACGAACTTCGCGTCTTGCACTCCACCAACTTTGAACAATTGCACGGCTTCTGAAGCTATCGCTGAGTTCCGCTGTGTAACCGATTAAGAGCTTTGAATAATAAGAGTGCTCCCACCCAGTTTGAATTGTTCAGTTGCTCCTCAATTTTCTGACTACCATATCCTCACGCTCACGATGCCCGAGGTAGGTCAGGCCGGCCATGTGCAGGGTCACGTTTATTAATCATCTCACAGATTGGAGAAGTCGCGCGCATTGTACACTATCTCAAGAAGCACCTCGTCGGGAAGACCATTGCAGCAGTCAAAACTCAAGAAGATGACATTGTCTACGGCAAAGTTGGCACATCCGCAACCGCCTTCAAGAAAGCCATAACCGGCAAGAAAGTCCTCGATGCACGGCAACAAGGCAAATACTTCTGGTTGGTCATGTCATCACCTCCGCACCCCCTGATGCACTTCGGCATGACCGGCTGGATGAAGTTTTCCAGCGACGACACATCGTACTATAAGCCGACGAAACAGGAAGAAGAACAGTGGCCGCCAAAGTTCTGGAAGTTCGTCCTTGAGACAGCCGAGGAGCCAAAGTGCGAGGTCGCTTTTGTGGATGCGCGACGGCTTGCTCGAATCAGACTGGTTGACGCCGAGGGAGACAAGATGAGATCGACGACACCTCTAAAGGAGAACGGCCCTGACCCGGTGATAGACCGTGATGTTGTCACGATGGAGTGGCTTACTCGCAAGATGCGGAGTAAAAAGGTGCCAGTTAAGGCTTTGTTATTGGACCAGGCCAATATCAGCGGGGTGGGCAACTGGGTAGCGTAAGTCGAACATTGTTGATTTCGTAACTAACCCGGAGCTGCAAACGGTACGATCTCGCAATCATGTTGTGATGGGGACACTAGTAGCAGCTCATGTGACGGGTGAATCTCTTTCAAACTTGAGACAGTCAACGCGATGGGTATTCAGAACATCCATGGTGGGGATGTATAGAAGCTTTGAGTCGCTGGAGGACTCTCTAGACGACTAGCGCCTCCAGGCCAGCGATCCGAGGTGATACTGGTGTACTTGCCACTACATGGTTGCAACATCGTACTATTTTGCAACTCCCGGTTAGATGGCTGAGAGAAATTCTGTCTAACAGCGCACAGAGACGAGATTCTTTATCAGGCCAAGATACACCCTGAACAATATAGCAACACGTTCAGCGACGACCAGATGAAGCAGCTGCATGACTCGCTTATTGGCGTTTGCAAACTTGCGGTCGACACACTAGCCGACTCGAGTCAATTTCCGGAAAATTGTGAGTCAGTAGCGCTCGGTGTTTACGTCTCCTCAATGTTCTGGGATGTGTTATTGTTATCGTGCATTGAATCTCAGGCATTCTCAGAGTAAGCCCGTATGGGTATTGATAGCTAACGATCTCCAGGGCTCATGCGGCACAGATGGTCGAAGGGCAAGAAGGACGGAGGAAAATTACCTGATGGAACAAAAATCCAGTTCCTCAAAGTCGGTGGAAGGACGTCGGCAATCGTTCCCGGCGTTCAAAAGAAGACGGGTCAAGTTGCTGGTGACGTTTCTGCGGATGCAGAGGGTTCGCAGGATGGTGCAGACGGCGCCAGTGACGAGAAGGAGGACGCAAGCAGGACGAAAACCGCCCGACGCACCAAAGCCAGCGGCAAGGCTAAGACGAATGGCACGCAGGCCGAGAAAGACTCGAAACCATCTAAGCCGGCTAAGAGGGGTAGAGGTAAGGCGCCAGCTCAAGCTGAAGACGAAGTCGACGAGCCGGAGCACGAGGAGGAGGATGTGGAAGAAGGACAGGGGAAGAAGAGGCGGAAGACAGCAGCCGCTGCCAGCAAGTCCTCGAAGAAGTCCGCCAAGGACAATGCACCGAAAGAAGAATTCGCTGTGCCCAAGGATGAAGACCACTTGGGCAGAAGAAGGTCTACGCGGATCAGCAAGGCATGATTGTTTCCACCTACACATGACCTTTCCCCTGATGTTTGCAGCGTATACCACTTGCGTAGTCCTGCCTAACCCAAACGTTTGTTCTGAAGTGGTAGATATTCGCAACTGTAATATAAAGCCCGCTTGTTTACGAATATTTGAATTATGTACAACAGAGAAGCCAAGCTCTTGCCAGCTGCTTCCACTGCCCATTCAATCTGTTATAGAAATTGTCAAACAATATCTAGATTAAGCGGTGGCTGCGGGACAGGCCCTATCCGTCAACTCAGCCCTACGACACGACGAGAGATCCCCAGATCGGCAGTTCTCCGGCTAAACAATCCACACTTTCACGGTCAGAAGCTGTCGGCTTCATCGCCGTTACGGAGCTCCGACGCCTTCATTGGCGCTTCTCACCATTTTCTCGGTACATTAGGATGCTTGAGCATTTGAAGGAGTTCTGAATTTCTGCGCAGCTACCTCGGAGTCTTGATATCCAACGTTTCCTCATTCGTATTACATACTATCACATAGACACTGCCGAACGGAAGCGCCGCAGCCATGCCACAGCCGCTGCCCTCCAAGGAGAACTCCTTGTTCAAACAAGTGGTCAAAAACTACGAGGCCAAGCAGTATAAGAAGGGTAATTTCAATCGGTTGTCCGAAACCGAGCACCGTACTGACGTCGGCAGGTCTGAAGTCGGCGGAACAGATCCTTCGAAAAGTCCCGAACCATGGCGATACGCAGGCGATGAAAGCGCTTATCCTGAATGCTCAGGGAAACTCGACGGAAGCCTTCGAGCTCGCCAAAGTGGCCCTCAAGAACGATGTCAAGTCCCACGTCTGCTGGCATGTCTACGGTCTCCTGTACCGGACCGCGAAGAACTATGAGGAAGCAATCAAGGCATACAAGTTTGCGTTGAAGTTGGACCCGGATTCTGCGCAGATATCGCGGGACCTTGCGCAACTACAAATTCAGATGAGGGACTATGCCGGGTTTGTGCAGACTCGGATGGCGATCCTGAAGTCGCGTCCACATGTGCGGCAAAATTGGACTGCTATGGCTGTGGCCCATCATCTGAATGGTGAATTTGAGGCGGCGGAGAGGATTCTTACAACCTACGAGGACACACTCAAGTCTCCGCCACCGAAGTCCGACATCGAACACTCCGAGGCCATCCTGTACAAGAACACCATCATAGCGGAATCTGGGAACATTGAGAAAGCTTTGAGCCATCTGGAGGCGGTCATGAAGAATAGTCTGGATCGGACAGCTGTGATGGAGATGCGCGCGCGGTATCTACTTCTGCTGGACCGGAAAGAGGAGGCACAAAAGGCGTATAGGGCATTACTCGACCGGAACAATGAGTACCGATCGTATTACGAGGGGTTGGAGAAAGCCATGGGACTTGATAGGTCGGATGACGACTCAATACCGAAACTGACGGAGTTGTACGAGTCTTATGCCGCCAAGAGCGAGAGAGTAGACGCCGCTCGGAGGGTGCCGCTTGACTTTTTGCAAGGTTGGTCCCCGTCGTTCATTGCGCCAGCTTTTACTGACCGGAGTCAGGTGAAAGCTTCAAGACCGCGGCGGATCGCTACCTGCGCAGCATGCTGAGTAAAGGCATTCCATCGACGTTCGCAAACGTGAAAGCGCTTTACAAAGATTCAGCAAAGAGGGCAGCAATCGAAGAGCTGGTAAATGGTTATGCCTCAGAGAGATTGACGAATGGGTCGGCAGAAAATCACGATGGCGACCGTTCTGCAAACAGATTCGACGAGGCTGTGCTCTATTTTCTCGCGCAACACTACAACTACCATCTCAGCCGCGACCTTAGCAAAGCATTGGACTTCATAGATAAGGCCCTCGAGATGAACCCAAAGGCGGTTGAGTACGGCATGACCAAGGCGCGAATATGGAAACATTATGGCAACCCAGCCAAGGCATCGGAGATCATGAACCAGGCGCGTACTTGGGACGAGAGAGATCGCGCCATCAACAGCAAATGCGCCAAATACCAGCTTCGAAACAACGAGAACGACAATGCGCTCAAGACGATGAGCAAGTTCACGAAGAATGAGACCGTCAAAGAGGCTCTGGGAGATCTCCATGACTTGCAGTGCATGTGGTACCTCACCGAGGATGGAGAGGCATATCTACGGCAGGGAAAATTCGGCCTAGCGCTCAAGCGATTTCACGCCATTTACGACATCTTCGACATCTGGCAAGAGGATCAGTTCGACTTTCACAGCTTCTCGCTACGCAAGGGCCAGATCAGGGCATATGTTGATATGATAAGATGGGAAGACCACCTTCGAGAACACCCCTACTACTCTCGAGCCGCTATTTCCGCCGTCAAGGCCTACATTATGCTCCACGACAAGCCACATTTAGCACATAAGTCCCTCACCAACGGCTTCACCGATATGGACAGCATGGATGCTAATGAGCGAAAGAAGGCCATGAAGAAGGCAAAAAGGGAGCAGGAGAAACAGGAAAAGGCCGAGGCTGAGAGGAGGGACGCAGAGAAGAAGGCTGCGACGAAGAAGCCGGCAACTGGCGCGGATGGTGAGCCGAAGAAGGAGGATATGGATCCTCAAGGCACGAAGCTCGCGCAGACGAAGGAGCCCTTGCAGGATGCCGGAAAGTTCCTTTCTTATCTACTGGAGTTCAGTCCGAATAACATCGAGGCGCAGAACGTGGGCTTCGAGGTGTTCATGCGCAAAAGTAAGACCGGCGCCACCCAAACAATAAACCTTGGAACCTTGGCTGACCGTACATCAGACAAATATCTACTAGCACTCAAATGCCTACTGGCAGCCTCGAGTATAGATCCCGAGAATCCAACTCTGCACGAACAGACCATCCGGTTCCGCCGAACCTGTAAGTCACAGTATGGACCAAAAGCCTTGAATGTACTGACGAGTCTCCTACAGTGGATAAATTGTCCGAACCGCTTCCTCCACCCGTCGCCAAAGTCATCGACTTCTCATTCACCCTCATTCCCTCATCAATTTCACTCTCAGACTACAATGACTCCTTCCTAGCCAGGCACAGTGAAAGTACACCGCACATCCAAGCCGGCCTCAAGGTCCGCCAGCTGCTCGACCCCAGTTCACAGCCGCGGAACGAGAAAGACCTCCTGGCAACATTGGAGCTCGACACTACCGAGCTGCAAGACGCCAAGGACGGTCTCTCGCTATTTGGCGAGTGGAAGAGTGGACAAGATGTAAGAGAGGCGTACATAAACGGTGCGCGGAAGCGGTGGCCAGAAGCTACTGTGTTCGCGGGCGCTTGATCCTCGATGTTTAATACTGTTTGTATGTACAGCCGCAGAAACCACCGTCTGGTTTCAGAGCACGCCCCTCCCCTGTCAATGAGAAAAGTTCATAGACATGTACAGCGCATCATCGAGGATGGCTTCGGGTTCATATGGCGCTGCGCCTCGCGGCTATCCTTATTGTTCTTAACGAGCTGCATGATTCAGGAGACAGATAAGATGCACGCATGAGCGAATTCAAAGTTGGTCGTGCTCGCACTAGCTAGATCAACTCAGCAATTCGATTGCACAAAGCGCTAGAAGCCAGATGGTTTCGCCAGCAAAATGGTATCCCAGCCCATGACCCATATGCCCCATACCACTTGATGCTCGAAGCGACGAAGCGACCACGCCTCCAGAGACGTCCCTCCATACCATCGTCCCCTCCTCCGCCAGCAACAGCTCAATACTCAAAATCATCATCCACCGCCGGACCCTTATTCTTCGCGACACTCTCCTGCTTCTGATACATCTCCGCGACCATCCTACTCGTCGTCGCCTGCTCGGGCCTCTTATCCTCCCTGACCTTAATAAACCTCGGAAACCTGAGACTAACTCCCTTCCCCCTGAATTGCTCAGCTGGTCCGCGGCGGCCTTGTACCGCGGCGAGAGCGTCAGATCCGCCGTCTTGACCTCCCACACGTACTTCGCCTCGAACCACACGTCCGGCTGGTAGTTGTTGCCGGCCGCGTGCGCGTAGAAGGGCTTCGGGCGCTCGATGACGAGTTCCTTGAGCTGGGCGTGGAATTCCTCGAGCACGGCCTCTGAGAACCCGGTCCCGATGTTGCAGACCGTTTCGTAGACCTGCGTGCTGGGGTTGTAGCATGCAAGCAGAAAGGCGCCGTACACAGAGGTGCGCTTGCCGCGCCCGAAGTAGGCCCCCAGAACGACGAGGTCGAGGCTGTCGCCTACACCGGAGAGATAGTCTTTCTTCACTTTGAGCCAGTTCTGCGAGCGCCGGCTGGGCTCGTAATTGGATTCGGGGCCGTCGAGCATTTTGACCATGAGGCCTTCGCAGGAGGCTTTTACGGAGTCGTCGAGCAGGGTTTGGATCTCGTTCAGGTCGGAGGTGTCGCCGTATTGGGCGAATGCGAATTCGCCTTCGATGGGTTGAAGGGCGGCGTGCAGCTTCTCGCGGCGTTCACGGAAGGGCTTGTTCACCAGAGCCTGATAGGGTTAGTTGAAGCTGAGGATTATGCTTACGGAGGGGAGTAGGGACATACCTCGCCATTCAAGAAGAGGAGGTCAAAGGCGAACACGCAGACCTTGACAGTGATCTCTTCGGCTTTGACATCTTTGCGCTTCCGCGTCATGAGGTGCTGGAACGGCAGTACTTTCTTCTGCGCGACATCCCATGCGACCGTCTCGCAGTCAAGAACGAAGCTCTTTGTGCCCTCCTTAACCCACATTGGTAGCTTCTGAAGGATGTCCGGGTATTTCTTCGACAAGTCTTCCGAATTCCGAGAGAAGATATTCGCTACGCCCTTGTCGCTCTTGCCGGCTGCTGACACAGCAGTTGCATATTCCTGAGCTGCATCGTGGGCAACGAAGTGAATCTGAGCTCGCTCTCCGTCGTATTTGTACTCGCAGGTGAAGCTCTTCCCTTCGAAGCGGTCGAGGACCTCAGTGATTGACTTGGTAGGCTTGGCAAGCATGGGCTTCAATGGCACACCAGGCTGGAGCTTGCAGCTTTCCCGCAGATTGGTGATGCCATGCTCGAGCATAGCTGGCACGACGACCTCGTAGCTAGGAAGTTCGCTGGGAAGACGTCAGTGGAGGTCAGATCTCAGCCGGACGATGGCCCTTACCTGTAAACGGATTTTAGGATGGTCTCGCCTTTCGCCAGCTGCTCAGTGCTTGGAATCTTGTCGCCCTTCTGTGACGCCTCGTGGAATACCATCGCCTGTGCGAGTGCTACCAGAACTGTCTTGTCAGCCAACCCTAGCCTCATCTTACCTTCTAGTGCCCTGACGATGTACTTCATCTCGCTGGGGCCGCCCTTGTCTTTCGTTATGTCGACGCCCTTACTGCCCTTTCCCGCGAGATGTGCATCCGCAGCGGACAGCAACTTCTTGATGCCTGCGATCTTCCGACCCTGTGCACCTGCACCTTCGGAGGTGGTCGCAATAGCCATGAGGCCCTCGTGAACGCCCCGAACGGTCAACGGCTTCGGCTTGAACATGGTCGGCTGCGTGGACCTGCTCTTCGCTGCCACGAGACCCAGATCTCCAATCTCGTTCTGATCAGCCTTGATGATGTTCAAGCTCCTACCCGTAGCTTCTCCGATGGCCTTCATGATGAGCGACTCGCCTATCCCCAGCTCTATCCCAGCATAGTCGGCAGCAAGCTTGTTGATCATGAGCTGAACCGTAGGTAGAAGGTCGTTCGGTGTTAGGCGTAGGACTTGCCGTAGGAACAGTGAGCAGTGGGCTAGGATCTCAAGTCGCTTTGTAGTCATCTCGATCTTCGAGAATGTCGTACACAACGCAGCAAACGGGACAGGATCGCCAGCTTTCCAATCCGGATAGGGATCCTCTCCGCCTGCTTTGAGTGTTGACTGGACCTTCTCTCGAGCCTTAGCAATAACCTCGGGCTTTTCGTCTTCATCGGATTCAACTCCCTCTTCTGCCTCAGACGCGACCTCTTCGGCGGATGAGTTTTGTTCGGTTTCAACCACTTCAGCTGTCGCAACCGGTTTGGCCGCTTTGCCGCGAGGCGACTTAGCCACTATTTCTACGACAACCTTAGATCCCTCCTTCTTCACTCGCTTGGGTGTACCGTTTGAAGTCTTCGCTTCTGCTTCCTCCTTGGCTTTTTTCTTGCCCTTTGGACTGGTCTTCGGTGTTTCGGACTCCTTGAACGCGACTGACTTCTTAGGCTTCGCCTTCGGCTTGTCCGGCGGGCTGGCCTTCGGCTTCGCTTGCGGACTAGTCTTCGTTGGCGAGTTGGTTGAAGGCTTCTTCCGCCTCTTGTTCTTCGGTTCGACATCAGAGTACGATGAATCTTCGCCGTCGTCTTCAGCTGGCCTCTTCTTCGAGCGTTGGGGAGTCGATGGCGTGGTGATCGCCTCAGCTTCTTTGCCTGTGCGGAGACGCATTTTGTCAGTGTATGTAAGAAGCGACGGTTTTGGTTGCGACCAAAAGTGGTCGGAAGGGGCATTGGGAGCATACTTGGGTCATCTGCACCATCTCCGCCAACCTCATCCAGTGACCCATTGGCCTGCGGCTCAGGTGTTTGCGGCCTCTCATCCTTCATGGGAAGATCTCCATCATCATCGGCTCGCGCAGCTCCCGCACTCGCATCCTCCGTCTCTTCCTCTTCCACAAGTTCCTCTTTCTTCACAACCGGTTCCTTCTTAGGTTGTGACTTGCTCGAGAAAGATAGCTTCGACTGCTGCGGCTCCGGCTTTGAGCCATTGGGACGGCCAAAGAACTTGCTGGGGAGAGGTGAGCCAAGCTCCAAACATAGCAAAGAAAGAGACCGTATCCGCACCCTAAGGCGGTCTGAGAGGGTTTAACATACCCCAACGTTGCCTGCTTGGGCGGCATAGCTGTACAAGGTATACCACAGCGGTGACAACTCCAGGATACGAGTGTGCGAACACAGCTATAACTACAAGCTGTGCGGTGTGCGTGTACGGCGGAGATTAGGCAGCTGTGGATGGAAATCGCTGGATTAACAAGATGCAACCTCTGGCGGAGAACAGATTGGAGAGTTCGCATGCCCAGCTGCGCCGTAGATGCTGGTGTGCATGTATCTCAAGTCGAAGGTGGAAGAGCGTGTGGTTGTGAAGCAGCGCGTAAATTGATTTCAGGCACGCGCAGACGCGAGCTCTGCCTTGTCGGCGTCATCGGAAGCTTGGCCCCTGCAACTCCACAAAGTTGTCCTCGACCATCCGCCACGCTTGCGCCAACACTCATAGTTCTACCACACAAGTATATATCTGAAAGCCTCTCTCATCATCCGATAGACGTACTAGACTATCCTTAGTCGAAGTAAAAGCATCACCCAACAACCACGGCAGGCCTCTTCTGAAACGGGCGGCTGCCACCGCAGACTCGCCTCCGCAAGAACCTCCGCAAGCACCCTCTATTCCAGCCAACCCGCCGGAGGACACCATGTCCAAGCCTTACGACCACCCCGAACTAACACCGCAATTCTGCTTCAACCAAACCGCCCTCCGAGGTACGCCGCCCCCGAGTATACCCACCCTCGCACCGGAGCCCTAACCCAACTCCAGATTTCCTCCGCCTCTCCCGCAGCACCATAGACGACAGCATAACCCAAAACCTCAACGCGCTGCTCACCCCTTCCAGCTTGCCCTTCGACCCCTCCTCAACCTCCGTGCGCGCAACCCTCCCGCCCGCCTCCCGCCGCCGCATCCCTCCCGCCGCCTGCGCCTCCTTCAAAAACTCCATCCTCTTCCCCTCCTGGCAATCCCGCTCGGACGTGCTGAGCTACTGCGCCAGCGTCGCGACATCCCCGGACCCCGACGATCCGGAGAGTCTGGTGCGTGGGGTGGAGAACGCGCGCGCGAGGGAAAGGATTGTCGACGAGAGGCTGGATCCGTACAGCGGAAGGTATTTTCCTAGGGAGGCGAGGACGGAGGCGTTGGCGGGGCTGATTAGGAATGAGAGGATGGTCGAGAGTATTGTGAGGAGTCGGACGTGGGGGCTTATTGCTGAGAGGTGTGGGGATACGGGGGAGGGTTTTGAGAGGGCGTTGGATGAGTGGCGGAGGGGGAGGGAAGGGAGGGAGGGAGGGGTGGTGTAGGTTTGTGAGATATTGGGAGGGGTGGCGTTGGTATTCTCCACTATGGGTTGAGGCGCATGCGGAGTGGTGGGTGGCTTGCGCTGTAAAGACGAAAAGGCATTCCTGGCGTTGGGAGACCCTGGGTGGTCGGTGCATAGCAAACTTTTCACAGCTGAACGGTTCGTCATTCTTTATCGTGTAGATATAGTGTAAGATTCTTGCCGCAAGAACGTCGCAAGTTCAGCTCTATTTCAACTCTACAGCCAATGCCTTCTCATATTCATGCGCTAAAGGTGAAACGATGCTACTCTTCCGCAACCCTCTTCCTACTCCGTCGTTCTCTCACAGTCCTCCACGAGTCCACAATCCGCCGGCCAATCGGTCGATACAGCATCTTGCCCTCCATCGTACCGCTGAAGAAACCGAATGCAATCAACGCCAAGATGGATACCGAGAGAATGACTGCAAACCAGATCCAGTAACTCTTCAGAGAAAAGGTCACATTCTCAAGCTCGGTACTGAAGTACCCAGTCATGAGGCTGACGGGCATGAACAAGATGGTGACTTTAGCGAGAAGTAAGGTAATGCGGGTCAGGCGCTCGACGGAGTAGGATTCCTTTATCGCGATGAGGTTGAAGTTCTATGCGGCCCAAATCAGCACGTAAGTTCGGCCATCGCAAGTGGCGGGAGGGCAAATGTGGTCAGGAAGCATGAGCGGGTTAACGTACCATCATGACCAGTGACTCCTTCTGATCCAGACATTCTTGAATCTCGCTTAGCGCATACAGATGGATGCGGTCTTTCAACCGCTCAAATCGTACACGCGCCGCGGAGCTCAAAGACACGCCCAGGAGACTTTCGCCCTCCCGGATCTGATTTGCGGAGTGGCGCGACGCTTCTATCGATGCCGACCGGTCATCTGGCAGGATATGTGAATTCTTTAGTGAAGCGAGCGATGCCTGTTGCTGCTCCAGTACGCGATCGATGATGAGCTCATAGCTCTGATAGACGCGCTTGAGGACTGCGAGTTGCCGGCCGATGTGGTGCAGGCGGTCGACGTGGGCGAGCTTGGCTGTTTGTAGCATTTCTGTTCTCTGTGAAGCCTCTTAGTATCTGCCATTCAAGTGCCGTCTTGCAAGCTGTGTCATGGAAGTCGGGGAATTGGAGAAACGATGAAGACCATTCCATCGCCGATGGAACAGATCAATATGCTTCTGAAGAACTACTCACCACTCTATTCAGCTCCGCAGAGTATTGATGCTCCCGACGAGCTACGAGGCTAAAAGTCGTGTACCAGTCGTCGAAGAGGCAGTAGAACAATAAGCCAGGCGTGTCCGTTGATCGATGAGCCGTTTCCTCATCACTGTTGCCGACTCGCTTCCGGATGGGCAGCAGTGATATTGGGTTGTCTTGCGATTCGTCGTAAGCCTTCGATAGTTGACGAAAGACGTTGGCAAGGTTGCGACGGACAGCCACAAGCGTCTCTTCTTCTCTTCGGTCCAGGTATCCGTTCTTGAAAGGGAAAGGATCCTCGTGAATAGAGATTACCGTCTTGTCCTCGCAGAGTAGCAGCCAAGTCCAGACTCTCTTGCCTTCGGGGAGGTCCTCGCTGCTGTCTTGCTCAACTGCTTCGTGTGGTAGCTTTGCGCGCACGCCGTGTAGAGAGTTATAGCCTAGACATATATATCTTCTTCCCCAGTCAACGGAGGACCAGTGCCAAACTTCATTTACAAGACGGTAGTGGTCGATTCCGTGCAAAAGATCCCAAGGCGGTGTCGGGGACACCTCGCTTTTCTCTGTGACATAGTCTTCCGGATCTTTGAACAGGCCTGACATCGTCTTGCGCGGTCCGATGTGGTGGGAAAACCGGAATATAGAGGAGCTGTTCTTCGATGTCTCACTCGATCTTGGATACGGCTTCAGAGGGGTAGAACACATGATGCCCAGGAGCCGCGGAGAGAAATCGTATTGCTTTGCCAACGTCTGAATGACATCTTTCTGCTCGTGCGGAGCCCAGACGTTGATCCATCTCGTCCCAAGTTCGTGCGGCCTGTCCGTCTTGAGGAGAGCGCTGAAGGCATCAGCGGTCAGGTCGAAGGCGCACCATGCCTGTTCATCTCCCAAGTCTACACAAAAGTTACGGCTGCGGGCTTCGCCAACGGTACGATTAAGTCTCTCGAAATTTAAAGGATCGTCTAGATCAGCTATCTTCTGCAGAATGGGCGGGTGATTGATCTCCCGATAGTACTCTGGCACCGGGTTGGAGTATCCTGGCGCGGCCATCGTGTACCTGAAGAAGTGAAGGTGGGCCCATCGTCGCCGGTTTTAAGGCTTCGATGTCTTAGAATGTGGGCTGGTATGGTCAGGCTGATGGATCAGGCTGTGCATCGGATCACGAGAGGCTGTGTGCGTTCGGACGGTCACGTGATAAGTCCATGAATAGCTCATATAAGGTCCGCCCTTGGACTATCGCATTGCGGCGGCATAAGACGAAAAGGCTGTTTTAAGCGTTGAGTGTCCTGACAAGGGGCATCAAAACATGCACGCGGAACAGATATACGCCGGCGTGAGTGCAACGACATTCCATTCCATCACGATTGTGTCATATGGGGCGCTTTGACATATCTATAAAGGATGCTCCAGTATCCACCTGAGGGCTTTAATGTGTGTTCATGCCTTTCACGGAGGGAATCAAATGCTTCAAGTGAGCGTGCATACGCCCCTGAGGTCTTGACGAAGAGTATCTCAGATTCTGTTGCAAGACTTGAAGCAGCTTGAGGCGGGATGATTTCGAATTGTCTCGTAAATCTCCGATTTGCTGCTACTACGTATTCTGTTTCGGGTTCCGGACCACCGAGCAAGCGACTGTCATCCACTTCATAGTATGGTGGCATGTTCCAAGCGACTCGTCTCCTTTTCGCCTTTCTCTGCATCGCGCCCTAGACCAGGACCGAAGTTGTGACCTAACTCCCCAACTGGTTCGTAATGGGGTAGGTGCGAGTCTGTACGGATTTTCATTAGCATTGGCATATTGTATAAGATTGACCACCACATACCTTCTCGCAGCATCACACGCTTGCGTCGAAGGAAACATCAATGCATATATACGACCATGACCGCCAGAGCATTCATGACTACGGCGTAGCCCTGGTGGCGAATGAGGACATCCCCAGAGAGGAGCACGTGGATCATGAAAAGCGTGACTAGGTATGCCCACGCAACGACATACGCGAAGAGGAGTACGGTGCAGACACACGCAAGGAAAACTGCAACACAACGCCTACCGAAGGACATGGAGGCCCATGTAGGCTGCGGAGATATAATCAGCTTGCGGCACATTGGTAAGAGATCAAAAGCAAGTCTTACCACCGGAGGGTCAGGGAAAGAGCCTTTATCGAAGACTTTGTAGTGGCTAAGTGCCAACAAATCGAACCCGATGATACCGAAGGTGAACGTCTCCATTCACCAATTCAAGTGGCCCTCACAGGAAAAGATGGTGTACTCGTCCAGCGCGCAGTGCCAAGGCAACTGAAACGCTGGCCCCTACTACTCTCAATCTGCCAGTCCTGCCATATAGATACTTCTGCAGGTCTCAAAGGCCATTGAGGCGAGAAGGCCGAGGTAAAAATGCACTAAAAACAGCTTCCATGGCGACTGATGAAGACCGGCTTGGTCAAGAACCCATGAAATGGCGTAACTGCAAGCGCGTGACGTGAGTGGTAGAAGGGCGAATAGCCCGAGAGGTGGATTCTCCGACATCATAGAATAGTCACGATGGTCCTTGTAGGTAGAAACAAGTATCTAGGTAGGTGTTCATATACGTAGTATTGGTAAGACTGGAAGGTAGTTATTGAACGCAGGTGAAGAAAGCAATGTTTGAGATTGATATGCGCCGGTCCACTAGGATTTTATGCGGTTTGAAGGCCAACTCAGCCACAGGCCAGATCGATTGTCCTTCTATCTAGGTTTTGGTCGAGGACCAACGGTACCTTGGGTGGCTGTAGTCCATGCGCGGGGCGGAGTTCCCAATCCGCCTTGAAGCTGTTCTTCGCGAATTGAAACGGCTATGGGATTCATTCAAGCATCTAGTTTGGCAAGTAACTTGGCAGCGGAAGGACCACGAGATCATATCGGTAGCAGAGGTGAGGGCGAGAAACGGAGGATTTGGTGGAAGAACCCTCCTTGCCAGGATGACCACCAGCCCAGAACCGCGGAACAACCATCCGCCATGCCGACCAACCTCAACTCATACTTCGAGAGTCCAGCAACAATGTTTGGTAACAAGATCGGTGATCCATTGAGGAGTCCTGCGACTCATGGATCTCATATAGAGTGTTAATGCGAGACTATCGGATGAGGTCTACAAGAGGGCAGCAGACATCAACTTTGTAGTGGCCGGTAAAGGCGTACTTCCGTACCGGAATAGTCAAAACCATGTTTGATAATGGTTAGCGAGAACTGTTCTCAGCACAAGGCGCGGCTCTCGCCCTCTGGCACAACTGTAACGCAAGTTTTACGAGTCAAAGCTACACGGCATGATCAACTCGTTCTTGTTTCACCGAACGTAGTATGTACAAACTGTTTCTTCTATACTTCAGTCCATCAATTGTCTCACCCGCTTATTCGTCATCACCACGCGCTTCAATAGGCGCTTGGAAGACATCAAGCGATCAAATGCGAGCGAACCGGTTTCAACAGTCAACGGTCAACGGTCGAATTGCCCTTGATTTATCCTAGCGAACCTCATCCATCTCATCCTTGAGCAGTACCTTACAGGAGTAGTTCGGCCACCCACGGTACGGATTACGAAGAACCTTAAGTAGCACCTACGGTACAGACTGCAAAGAACTCTTGGCCCTCAAGCGACGACCTTGGAAGACCATGTACCTGTGCGAAGTCCTGCAATCCGTGGTTCTTGAGGGAGCCTTGGGATTAGAGTGGCCGCCTCAGCGCAAGAACGTTTGTATAAGAACCAGAACCTGCTCCGGTCCTTCACCTCCTTTGTACACTCTCACTCTCGGCCACCGCTACGCCTTTCTGCATCTTCGCCCTCGCTTTCTCTAGCGGTGGCACTTTATAACATGGCGACAATAGGTTTCCAGCTTTCAAGCAGGCCATCCCGCATTCCACGTCCGACCCAGTGTTACTCGACTTCGCTTGCGACCGCAACTCAGGCCCAGTTCGTGATGAAGCAGGTTCGAGAGATGCGAAGTCACGGATCCCGCCTTTGTTAAAGCCCCAGCAAGATCGAAGTAAAGTCTATGGCACATTAGCAATGGCTCCTGGTTCGACGACTGGCACACTACTCACTTCGCCTCGAGCACGAGTTCATTGGACGGCTCCTTCAGAGCCTGAACGGATTCGTCATCCACCCAAGGAACCACTAGCGCCTGAGATGAAAGCCGAGATGATGGCGGAGCTCAAGAGGCGTTACCGCTTTATCAGAAAAGACGTGAGCTTCTGCTACACCCTGAAATGCTCCTGGATCAGCGAACGAACGGTTCCAACACTTGGAAACTCAACATTAGTAACAGAGCTTAATCCAGCGCAAGTCGAAGCACTTTGCAACAAGCCTACATTGCTTTGCTGGGCGCATTCTGGACAGCTGGACGATAGGTGCCCACTCTTGCCTCTCGGATGCATTCTAAAAGAGTGGCTTCGTTATCACGTTGATGAGCCGAACATTAAATTTGGATATTTCTTTGCGAGTCCAGTCCGCATCACCTCAACCGGCCCTACAGCGATAGCGGAGATTCTCGACGCACATGCTTCCTTTCGCGAGCGGGCATCTTCGCTCCTCGGTAGAATTAGCCGCGATGAGGCTGAAAAGCCTTATCTGACCTTTTAGCCGAACCCTCGACATTTCAAGTTGCTCCCACTTTGTCGGGCTATCATCGTTCTCATGTACGAGCTTGATCCAGACCTGAACCTGGACCCTGATGGTGCTATTGAATCTGACGAAGTCTCGCAGAAGCAGAGTGTTATCATGGCTCGGACTGGCAACGAATCGGGCCTCAGCGCGCCGATAAGTTTTGAAACATCAGGGCACAATCCCGACCGCTTGTCAGAAGCGACATCGCGCCGAGTCATAACATCGATGCGGTTTGGGTCTCCCCTCGACAGCTGTGGCATTTATTGCCGACTTGAACCGGAGGGAAGAAACAGCTCATCCGGAATCGAGAGACCGCTCAGCAATAGACAGAACGCTCTGTCCATACAACCTGAATTCAGCATGTGTGGCCCTCAGCGCCAATGTCTGGGTGGACAGCGTTATGCGACAGGCAGAAGAGAAGGGCTTTGAAAATGTCTCTGAAGCCGAAATGGCGGTGAACCGAGTCAAAGCGGCCAAACGAGGAGAACTCATTGGCAATGACAAGTCATACCATTTCGACAGCAAGTGGAGATAGGTCAAAGACGTTACGGTTGGAGGGAATACCCGCGATCATGGTAGCTTTTTCCAAGAGCAGCCACGGCTAACTCAACCCGCCAGCAGCATCGAAAGAGCCCTGAAGCGCCCATCGTCAGACTAAGTGTATGTCCAAGCTTCCTCAAGGAGTTTCGATATTCTCGGCGAAGGTACTAGAAAAAGAGGAGAGCGTTACACGTCATATGGCCATCCCAGACTGCAACGCTATTTCATTTCTATATTACGGATGTGTCGGCTGTCATCCTCCGTTGGAAGAGCTTCCAGTCAACATCCGTGCCTAGACAACTACCGTGTTCTTCTGCGCCTTTGACAGTTCTGTTATTACCGGCAGTTCCACACGGCACTTCGCTACCCTTGCTCCGGATGCTCGTAACTGGACTGTCTTGCTTGAACCACTCATGCGATAGCAGACTAAGACTTTCCTATCAAACCGCAGCTCAGCAATCATCAACGCTTATTAGCCAGGCAACCACCAGAAAGACATGTCTAACAAATGAGTAATGCTGTTTGAGGCTGTTGTGGTGACGCCTCGACTCCGTTGAACTTGACGTGAACGGCGACGGCAGCATGACGAAAGGCGGCTGGATAGAGATCTGATGAGGTTGTTTAGAAGGGGAGGATGGGCTGAGCATACTATTCATAGTTCATCGTTCCTGTCTCTTAGTCTCTTAGAACACCTAGTTCTGCTATCTTGTATATCGGTGATGATGGCAAGTCATACCATTTCGACGGCAGATGGGAGATAGCTGCATTGACTACCATTAACGTGAGTTCCATCATTTCCGGTCCTGATACTCGCTGTCTATCGCCACCAAATCTACCTAATTGCTGGATGAATGGCAACGCGATACTCAACAAAGAGAAGAGGTTCAGAATGAAACAGAATGAAACAGAATGAAACAAATGCCGTCCCCCAAGACAGCTGAAAATCAACCGTACACGAAGATAGATCCAAGCCGTAATCCACGAACGAGTAGCTATCAACTCCAGCAACTGAGATTGATCGAGAGCACGAGGCACCTTCGCATCGGGCCTAGGCCGTGGAATCCTAGACCGGCGCTCCGACAACAACAACAACAAGAACGTGCGAGACAGTGCAAAGTCGTCTACATCCGCAGGTTATCTGCACTTCAGCACCACTATGCGCTCAACGGTCCGGTAACTAACTGAGGCTCCATGGTCTCGAAGGAGCCGCATGCCGTTGGGGCTCCTAAGGATTGCCCAAAACCGTCATCTAACGCGCTGTAGATCCGGAAGCCGAGGGAGAACTCTTCCGCATAAGTTAAGGACCACGCCGAGTGCCATATCGCCAGCTTGGTGTCATAGTTGATATGCGGAGGTTTGACAAGCGGGCCCGATCCGCCCTGGCAACCAATGCAAAAGATTGCCATATAGCCTCCGACGGATACAGCTGTTGGGCTTTCGGAGTGCTGTCCTTGTCATCGGGGTTCTCATACATGCCCGTAACACAATCGAGCCCGATTCGATCTGGTACCAGTGCGAAGGAATTCCACACGACGTGTGACGGAAACGATTCCAGCTCCTCACTAGAAGTGCGAGTTCAGTTTCGCTATCGAACGAACAGGATTGGAACGCAGCGCGCTTATCATGGGGAATTCCCAATCCGGTCGTTAAGAGCTGGATCTTTGATAGATGAACCCCTTAAGTCGTCAGCAAGAGCGGAACCAACAAGCACGCGGAGCCCGCAAGACTCACCTGTAGGATTTTGATGTCCGGCTCTACTGAACGGCACCGCGGCAGCTCGACGTCCGCGCACTCTAGGGGCGCGAGCGCCACTATTCGCTCGACCGTCCGGTGACCGATCAAGACATGATGTTCTCGGAGAATGCAAATGCTGTTGGCGCCGTTTAGACTTCCCAGGATCGCCCAGAACCCTTCATCCAGTGTACTGTATACCCGGAAGCCACTGTCCGGCGTATCCTTTTCTGCACATATGGACGATCTGGCCGCTTGCCATACCGCCAGCTTAGCGTCATGGTTGATGACACCATGCCGCACGATAATGCGGAGGTTTGACAAGCGGGCCCGACCCGACCTGGTTACCGGTGCGAAGGAATGTCATACGACGCGTGGCTGAAACGATTTCACGTCCCTCGCCAGGACTACGAGGCCATCTTCGCCGTTGAAATGACAGGATTGAAACGCATCGCGACAGCCATGAAGACTCTTTAAGCTGGACGTCGAAAGTTGGACGTTCGTTGGATGAATACCTTAAGCTTAAGTCGTGAGTAAGAGCGAATTTAGCAAACGTGTGGAAATGTGGGAGACTCACCTGTATTTCCAGCCAACTTCGCTGAACGGAAGCCTTCGTACCTGAAGGCTGCAGGAGAAGACCTTTGGGGTAGTGGTGATGGTCATCTGTTCCGCCAACAGGTGTTGATGGTGGGCCTCATCGGGCTGGTGGTGATGGTGTTGAAGGCGGTTTGAAGAGCTGGAAGCATGGTGATGATGGTGATGATCGCCGACGTGGAAAAAGGAAAGGAGGAATAGGTGGCCAACGGAGGGCCCGGAGGCGTGGAGCGGGCGGGAGGGCCAGGAGAGACGGGATGGCGGCGAGCGAGGGCGGCCGTACGCATTCCTGCGGCTGGGTCACGATGTCGACGACTTCGTACGGCTCTCTATCGGTCCAGGTTGCCGAGTCGCACCGGTCTGAAGGCTGTTGGCCAAATGGTGCTGCCGAGACGCTGTTGCTCCAGCTGCTGTCGTGACACAAATTAGTAACTTGCTACGGTCGTGGAGTATCGCTAGGTACTTATGAGGTAATAAGCCGCATTGATATGCTTCCGCATCACCGTGAGCCACTTCCGGGTTATCTACCTTCCTTAAGGCGGCGACCTCTGCTCGAAATTTGTCACTTCAGCTAGTACTTCTTCTTGTGACAGATCTTGTTAGGCGAAGATGCTTGTGCAACGTTCGCAGCGTGATGGAAGAGGTGGGCGAGTGGTACAAGGGCCGTAACTGCCTCTAGGTCTAGAGGGAGTGCCTGAGTGACAAACGACAGGGAAGAGAGGACTATAAGGACGAGCGAAATGAAGCCCTGAGAGTGGAGCGAGGGTGGCTTCATCTTAGTGGATCTACACCAAGACTTGTAACTTAAGGATGATGAAGACTGAAAGATGTTGGCGATGCAGGTACTGGAGAGCATTAGCATCATGCTTAGACAAGTGATTCAGCTCGAATAGACCTGTCTCGGAGGTGAAGACAACCATGAACGAGATTGTAAGCGCGAAGATGTTATCCCAGCTACCAGTGGAAAGAACTGCCCGAAAGGCTGGCGTTAGAGTATCGGCCCCCAGGTCTTCGAGTCGACCGGGTCATGAGGCTGTTCCGCCCGAGGCTGCATCCATCAAAGAATGCCTTTGTGGATCGTTGCTGAAAACCTAGTGCAGATCAGCATCATGTCCAGTTGACGAAGAACGTGCAGACTTACTTTCGTCGGCCCCATCGAGCAACAAGGCGGAAATGATGGCGATCATTTTGCCTATGCCATAGGAGAGCACCTTGCCTTCCGAGTGCTCAGCTTCAACAGCCTTCTTGACCGCCGCGACGATGAGGTCCTTCAAGTCGTCTAAAAATACCGCCACGATATCGATGGCCGCCCATGTCTTCCAATGAGCGGTTGGCGGCGGAGCGATGCTGTTCGTGCGGTATCGATGATGAGAATCATCGGAAGATGGGTGTGGTACCAAGCGATTGAGGATGATGATGCCGTTGAGCATCATGAGAGCATCGGGCACGCTCTCGCTTCAGACTGACTCCATGTCGGCCCTGGTCTGGAATAGGATCAAGATCCAACCGGCTATCAGGAGTCGTAATCCAGCGGACGTCGGGAACATGATACGGATCAGACGAAGATCGTGCGAGGTCTGCATCCTCCTGCGATTAATGCTTCGGGGGATGATGTCGGTCTGGTACTGGCGATGGTAAACAGGAAGAGGCGGTGCTGAATCTTCATCCTCTTGACGAAGGTATCCGCAGTCTGAAAGTGGCCACACTGACGGGTGGTATGACCGAGAGTGATGTGACGATGCGATACTCGAAGGGTGAATCCGGTTGCCTGCGGTGGTATCGGACGTCAAATAGGCCGCAGAGTGGCATGACGGGGAAGGATGTACGAACATGTTGATGGAGCTTCAGGGCGACACCAGCACGGAAGAGTCGGTTGGAAAGCAAGTATGAGAGAGCAAGGCATGGAGAGAGTGCAGTGGGTAACGAAAGTCGAGTGATCGGAAATGTGTGTACTAGGTAACGAACGTGAAGCAGGGAGCCCAGGCATGCTGTGAGCGTGAGTAGCAGAAGTGGTGACTGTGGTGAAGAGAGAGGAAGAAGAATTGAGGGAAGGGAAAGACTTTTAGGATAAGAGATTGAGAGCCAAGCAGCTAGTAGCAAGGGAAGCTGCAGATACTGGTCGAGGGTCCAGGGTAAGAGCCATACCTTGGTATCAACAATGCCATTTAAGGAGGGAGGTCTGACCAGCTCACCCACCCCATTATGGCGGGCACGCCTCGCTCCACTTGGACCCCCTGGGACTTAGAGGCCCTGACGACGGCGCTACAAAATTCAGATGACCGTGGAAATAAGTATGTGTTGCAATCCCGAGACCTGATTGTTTGCTCGTTGAGAAGAAAAGGCAGCGAGTGATATTTGGTGCACGAGACGGTAAGAGCGAAAATACAGTCGTATCATTCCGCAATGCATTCGCAGCTTACACAGTAGAATAAAAGAAGACGTGCACGTAGCAAAGCAGCTCTACAACGCCGCTTCAATGCGTTCAATGCTTCCGGGTCATATCAGAACGCCGTCAATGCTGCCTTGACTCCATCTCCTGCTCAAACGACCTGAGAGTTCCGCACCCAGAATGCATACGAACGTTTCCCGGACTCAGAGCCTACATGACCTCGAAGCGAGGGGGACACGCTCCGCATCAAGCCCGCCACATCGCCTCCTCATCGATCGGCATGGGCGTCTTGACCTGCAAGTCCGCAAATGCATCCTCAACTTCTTCCAACACCTTCGCCGTGCTCTCGGATGTCTCAGACCCATGCCTGACACCACTCGACAAGTCGTGCATAGCCTGAGCAGGCGTGACAGAATCCCTACCGTTCGGCCCGCTCAATCCCGCCTCCAGCTCAGGCACCTCAACAGCCCTCGCCTTCCCCTTCCTCGCCGCAGCCCGTTCAGCGCGCGCTTCCTCCCGCTGCCTCATCGCTTCCTTCTCCTTCTCCACAGCTTTTGCCCTCCGCTCTTCCACATCCGCGCGCTTGACCACCTTCTTCAGCAGCTCGCTCGCCTGGATCAAGCCGTCGATGCTAATGGCATGGTTAGTCATTTGGTGGTTGATGTAGTGGTAGACCGCGGCCGGGTTGTCGCATTCGATTAGGCTGCGTTCATTGAGTTTGAGCAGCGCGAGTGCAACCTGGAAGAGGAAGGTCGAGCCGTCGTGCATGCAGAGCACGACGTCCCAAACGCGAAAGAGTGCCTCGGCTGAGAGGCAATCCGTGAAGACGGAGAGGAACCATTGGAAGGTCAGAGCTTCCAGCTCGATACCTAGGTCATCGAGGTGGGCGGAGAGCTTGGGAAGAATCTCTGCGACGTATTGACGCAGGACTTGCTGGTCCGCGCGGGAAGTGAGGAGGCTGTGATCGTAGTAGTTAGGCGGAAGGATGTTTTCGATCATCGTGGCGAGGATCCAAAATGCGTCTTCTGCGGTAGGCATGATGAGCAGTAGGCATGCTGTGATAAGGTTCATGCCTTGGCAGTATCCGACCTCCGGGTTGCGGCGTGAGTAGGCCAGCAATACCTCATTCAGCTTGTCCCTGCCGGGTCCGCGTCGAAAGAAGATGTTGTCCGTCAGCGTCCTCGGAATATCCATCTGGATTTGGCTGACGATGTCCGGGTCGTCCGTGCTGCTGCTGACCAGGTCTTCGTAGTAACCCGGCACCCGCATCGCAGATGCTCCGCTGCATTCAGCCCAGATCTTCGCACGATATGCAACTGGGATACCGCCAAGGACAAGATGCTTGAACTCATTCCACTTCGCACGCCCGACCTTGCCCTTGTTGCCGAGACCTGCGACGCCAATCATCTCGCCGTCTGCTAGCAGAGCTTCCGGCCCAGAAATGTTCTTAGGCCGTCCTTCGGCGCTGCCGGCAGCCTGCCCCTCCCGCTTGCGCTCGGCGCGAACCCTCCGAAGAAACTCGTTCCATTTGATCGTCCTTTCGCGTTGGAGCGAGTCATGCAGCTCAGTGAGCTGTTCCAGCAGCGCCTTGACCGGGTCAGGGGGCTTGGCTGTCGGATCTGCGGGAGTGCTGGGCTCTGAGGCTGATGAGTGAACGAATTCTGCATTGCCTGAAACGACCCGTGAGGGCGCGGGCTCTGGATTCGTGCTAAGAGCCGGTACTGAGCCTCGTTTCTGCACAACGATCTGAGAAGCTTTGGGTGTAATATCATCAACAACCTCCACAGAGTCTACCGATGTGATGGGCGCAGCAGAAGGTGTGTGAGACAAAAGCTCCGTCGGAAAGGTTGCCAATTTGAGAAAGTCATGCCATCTCGTTGTCGGTTCCTGCTCGGTCTGGTGTTCTGCTGATGACATACTCACGGGCCGCGTAGCAGGTTCAGATGTGCCGGGAGAATCTCTTAGGGTCGTCTCTGCCTCCCCAACGTTCTCAGCGGTAAGTATATGTCTATTGTTTCCGAGAGACTCAACCCGTCTGTGCTTCTGCAGAGCCGCAGCCGCCTCGTTTTGTCGCTTCTTGCGTCTTTGATCGTAGATGAATCCAAATCTATCGAGAAGGTACTCTGCGCTCCCTGTGGTCGTGCTGTGGAGCTGCATTAAGGTTGGTGGCCGAGTCTCTTCTGGTAGGATTTGATCCATCTCTACAGGCCCCAAGTTGCTGTTGCGCCTTGGGACCGCAGGTGGGCTGACTGGCCCGAGGGTAGACAGCGCACTGCGCAAGCTGTCCGTTGGCGTTCGTTTCAAAGTTCCATGGGGGCCAAGAGAAGTTCGCTTGACCGGTACCTTCGCAGTGGTTCCATTAATGGTCGACGGAACTTTAGCGGAATTAGTAGTTTTGGTCGAACCCATCGAGGGTGCCCGTTTGTTTGAATCAACACCATTACTGATGGAGGCCGGCCTTCCTCGTAAAGTAGCCTGCTTATCGCTATCACGGTTCGCTTGGTTGTTTCCAGCGACTAATCTGAGCGCCCAGTTCGTGACAGATAGAGACGGTCGCCGAGATCGTACGTCTTCTTGATTGTCCGACTCATCGCTTTGGACGCGTTGCATGCTTGAAGAGCCGCTTACTGTCCTGTGAATGCCCGGTGCTGGAGGTCGAAATACATCGCTGTTGAGGGCCTTTCTACGAGGCTGTGCGGCACTCTCGGCCCTTGACCGCGTGCGAGCCGTGTCCTCCTCGTTTCTGCTCATAACACTCGGGCTTCTACTACCCTTTTTGCTCGTGGGGTTCCCGTTCCACAAGTAGTTTTTCCAGCCTTTCGTCGTCCCTTTGGCGTTTGGAGGGTAGTTTGCCGTTGAATCGACAGAAATCCTGTCAGCGTCAGGTAGAGGATCTCCAGGAAGTGAAAGGCTGTTGTCGTCCGCATCCATGTCGGCGCCGCTCGGTAACTTGTCACGTAGCGCTTGGAGGAGGATTGAATCGATTGTTTCCGCGGCGCCCATGCCTGCTGGTGAATTTCCACTCCTCCGTTGGTTGGGTTTGAATAACTCCTTGTTGCCACTCTTAGGAATCTGCTCAAGAGCACGTTCCGATTCGCGCAGTCGCGTTTCAATATTCAAGTTGGACACCTCGCACTCTCTCAGCATCTTCTTGAGAATGCTCTCCCGCTCTTCTGCCCTGCGCCTCAAGCTCGTCATCTGAGCATCTCGCTGGGCCAAGTCTTCCGCCAATTGCCTGACCAGTGCCACTGCACCAGTCTGAGCCAAGACATGTTCGATATGCTCGTCACTCGCATGGTGAAGGTTGCCAAGAACGTATCGTGCATCTTGCGGACTGTCGTCGAAGAGCGCTGATCTGCCCTTGCCGGAGGGTGATCTTGTGACAAGACTGCCAACCAAAGACTGTGTATTCTTCTGTACTTTCCGTGCTTTCGAATCCGCCGGCTTGTGACCGATGTGGCTTGTGGTTGGCTTGAACGGATCGGGGCGAGCGGTCGTCAGGGACGGGGACGCTTCAGGTGAGGGCGATAGTGAAGGGAAAGAGATAAAGCTTTTGTCTTCAGCCGTCGGCGCGGTATGCAGGGAGGCGTTGGAGGCGTGCTTTCGCGGTTTCAATCGGACGGTGCTGGATTTCCGACTTGAAGACGCAGATGCGAGTGATGAAGTGCGGCGAGGTTGTTGATCATCAGTATGAATGTCCATCACCGGCACTTCTAGTTACCTGACGCCTACACTTAACGAGCCTGCGATTGTACGAGGCCTCATTTGGCGGCCCAGGCAGTACCGCGTCGAGTGTGCTGTCGGTGTTTTGAGCTGTCTCGTGCAAACTGGAGCTTGCCGAAGAGCTGCGGAGGATCTGCGTCATTCCGGCAGGGACGAGCAAAATACAAACACCGAACGTTCCACGACTCACGAGCTCGACGAAGCAATGGATCCAATATAGGTTTACGATTGAGCCGAAGCTAGAGCTGCGAGCATGAGATCACAGAAACTACAGTCTAGATCTGTGCGTTGAACAATAGCAACTGACACAGCAGATCAACGCTTTTGTTCAGTGACCATATAAAGTGTCCTCGGTACGTACATAGCCAAATTGTCTAGCTTCCAGTCCGGTACCATGGACTGTATAGGTACGAAATTGGAAATTTCGGGTGCTGCTTAGGGGAGCTGATATGCTTTCGGGGCACGCAAGTAGACCAATATCCAGTTGGATACGGAGTACCGTTGAGATCATATGCCATCACCTACGGGAAAGGGCTAAGTGTAGCTCCCAGTGCGGTCCAAGCAGTACGAACCCGAGTCCCGAGTAACCATGCAGTCGTGAACTATTTCACATCGCCAATAGCACGGAATGAAGTATCATTGTCCATAACGGCGCTCTACTTCATAAGGACTTCGAAGCTCTTTGCTGTCTGCGATTGACGGCTGCTAAGCTCATATCCCAACTGAACAGAGCTTCCGGCGTCCAGATGAAGGTACGCGTAAGGAACCTGCCATCTCCAGGGGTGAAGTTATTCACGAATGCGTGATGATTGTGAAGACACTCAACGCTACAAATTCTGTATCACCGTGAACCTGATTCAAGCTACCAATGCACTCTTTGAGATGGTCACGTGATATTTGCACCGCCACACAAAGCCACAGAGGCGAAACGCCGATCGCAGTAAAACAAGCCTCGAAGGAAATCGTTTGGCCGGTTTCTGTGATGAGCGCCGGCCAACCTGCATCTCGAGGAGTGCGCTTCAGCGAAGGTGAGGATGCCATGGCATCACAACGCTTGTCAACTATGGAGACATCCAGGGCGCCAGCTCAGAACTCCCCATCAGGTTCCTCCGGAGAGTCTGACCCTGAACCAGCTCAGGAGCGCCTCTCCGACGACAACGAATGCCAATACCCGTTCGCTCCCGCCGCGGTTAAGACGCCGGTCGATGAAGTACCTCCGCTGAGCAACACACGGGCTAGCAGTCAACAAGCACGATCAAAAGGAGGAACTGGAGGCTTTCCAAATGGATATGACGGTGCTTCTGGGCCATCACAGCTTCACTCGAGTGGGACAAGCAACGCTCGAGCTGCAAGACCGAGCGCCGTAAGAACACCATCAAACGCGTACGCGCCGCCACGGCGACCAACCCAGCGCTCCCTCAACACCACCTCTAATCGGCATCGCGCCTCCTCCCGAACCCGCCGTAATCCCAATGCCGAGTATCGGGCTCAACAGAAGGCCTATCTGCAACGGATACAGCAAGATAATGCAAACGATGACCAGTTCTTCAACCCGGACATGCGAACCCCTAGCCTGGGATACAGCACAGATTCCGATACGGACGACGAGTCACCGCTGACAGCCGAATATCAAGAGAGTGAGCCTTACGACTCTGAAATCCTACTCTACTATGGCAACGATGATATGCAGCCGTCAATAGAGGAGTTGAAGATACCAGCGAACCGGGAAAGACTCGAGTGGCATTCTATGCTTGCCAACGTGTTGACTGGGGACGTCGTGAAGCAAGAGAAAAAGCGTCTGATAGGCGGTGGAGAACAGCAGGGTGATAGCACACTCCAGAACGAAGTCTGGGTGGGTATACGGGCCAAAGTCTGCGGCCGGACAATACAGGCACAGCGGAGGGTAATCGACGATGGACGCGCCAAAGTCAAGTCTCTTATCGAGGCAGTGATCGCTTTCGAAATCAAGGGTGAAGCTGAGGCCGGCAAGACGGCGACGGAGCAGGTCGAAGAAGTCGTCCAAAAGATTGAAAAGTGCGAGCAGCTATATCCGACAAGGCAAGCTCTGGAAGCTGCACACCCTCGGGCTGCCTCCGCACCCTATCATGAGACGTGTGATGCTGTCATATCCTGGCACAACACAACACAGCTCATCAACACCGAGCTTGCAATTCTGAGGAACTGGGTGGGCAACGAAGAACTCGACTTTGCAAAGCCAAGAGCCCGATCCGCAAATGACAGTCACCTCTCAGATGAATCCTCATTCATTGATAGATTGCTGAAGGAAGACGGGCTCAAGTCTCTGCAAGGCAAAGACAGCTTACTCGTAAAACTTAACGTTGTCATCAACAAAGCTAAGGCTACACTCATTGCAAATGCTGAGACATTCGCGGACCGACATTTACCTCCCTACATCGAAGAGCTGCTCACGCTCATGAACTTTCCATCTCGCCTCGTTCAGGAGATTATTCGCATGCGGCTTACATATGCGAAGAAAATAAAGGACCCAGCTCAGAACGGTGTCATGATGGCGGAGCAAATGATCGCCCAGTTCCAGATTCTGCTAACCCTCGCAATCCGCGTCAAAGATGAATATACAGTCGTATCACAGCACGAACCAGGCTGGGAGCCTCCGCCATGCATGGAGGAGAACTTTGATGTGGTCGTCCTAGATGCCCTTAAGTTCTATTTTCGAATGCTCAACTGGAAGCTCTCTGCGAACAAGAACACCTTCAAGGAAGCGGAAATCTTGGAGCAAGAGTGGGATTTCTCCAACAAACTTGGTAGACATCTCGAGGGCGGCGATGTTGAGGTTGCGGAGCAGTTCAGGTATGGCGCATGATACAAAATCCAGAATGAAGCTGACAATTGATAGCTCACTTACTTCCAAAGCTCTGATACGCCTGACCGCTTACTTCGAGAAAGAGTTGCAGAAACGACCGGACGAAGTAGCTGGCACAGAGATGGACAAACGATACAAGCAAGTACTTGATTCGGTGCGAGTACGACAAAGGAAGCTGTTCCGTTTCTCCAGGGTTCTGTCGACCAGGTTCGAGAATTCAACGGAGTACAATATCAACATGGACCCAGAGCAACTTGAGGATCTGTACCACTCTCTGGTGATGTCTGGTCATTTCCTGGTCGAGACGAACACAGACAGTCAGACTACTGGGATCTACATTCTTGCTTCGCCCGCTCTGCAGGATCGACCGCAGGAAATACAGTCTCTTCTCGGAACTTGCTACCACGCCGAGGAGAATCCGGAAGACCCTTCCAACCCGTATCTGCTGATCCTGAAACCTGAAGGTCCGCTTCATTGGCGTGGGAGGACCGTTACTACCGATGTACGCCAGCCGTTTCTGGATATGAAGACTAGCAGGCTTCGCCTCGTCGCAGATGGCTCCCAGCAGCGGCTGATGAACGCCAATGCTGCTTTCATGCAGACAACAGGACTGGATCTTACGGTCTTAATCGACCAACGGGCAAACCTACCTCGAGTGCATGCCGAGTTGCAAAGAATCAAGAAGTTCACATACAAGCTTTCCAACACAATCATGGACAGCGTGGAGATTATCAGAAAAGAGCTTTCTGGCCTGCAGTGCCAAGAGCTTATCCAGACGTGCTTCGCTTTCGCGGCCGAATTTGGTCAGAGCTCAGTCCACTACATGGATAGCAACCGGCGGGCGCTGAACAATCTCAAGCTCACTAGGCTGGCGCTGGACTGGGTCAGCTTCATCTGTGACGATTGCATAGCTTCAGACCGCAAGACCTGCCGATGGGCCGTGCTTGCGTTGGAGTTTGCAATGATCATGACAAGAGGGCAAAACATACTTTCGATCAGTGATCAAGAGTATTCGAAGTTGCGCGCGAAGGTTGCTGGATGTATGTCATTGCTCATTTCTCACTTCGACATCATGGGCGCAAGATCGACCATGGCAGCACAAGCCGAGAAGCAGCGCATGGAAGCCATGATGGGCAAGCTCAGACTGGACGTGAGCCGACTAAAGGACGACGAGGAATCATCGAGTCTGGTCCGCGAGCAGTGGCTCGAGCAGCTTGCTGAGATCGATGAAATCCGTAAACAGAAAGAGGCGGAGCGACAGGCGCTGGGGCGGGTCTTGGAAGATTCGAACGAAGCTGATCGCGCTCTTACATACCTGTCGTCTTCCGCCACGAACGTGACCCTACGATGGCAGCAAGGAATGTACGTCGGCGGCGGCACGTTCGGATCCGTATATGCTGCGATCAATCTGGACTCCGGCCACCTCATGGCAGTCAAGGAGATTCGCCTGCAAGACCCTCATCTCATTCCGACGATCGTGTCACAGATTCGAGATGAGATGGGTGTACTTCAGTTGCTCGATCATCCGAACATCGTCTCATACTACGGCATTGAGCCCCATCGAGACAAGGTATACATCTTCATGGAATACTGCTCCGGCGGTTCACTCGCCAGTCTCCTCGAGCACGGAAGGATAGAAGACGAGACAGTCATCATGGTCTACGCGTTGCAGATGTTGGAAGGGCTCGCCTATCTACATGAGGCTGGTGTCGTCCACCGCGACATCAAGCCCGAAAGTAAGTTGCATTCCCCCTCTGCGCCAAGACACACTCGTCTAACTGTCTTGTAGACATCCTGCTAGACCACAACGGCGTGATCAAGTTCGTCGACTTTGGCGCCGCCAAAGTCATCGCCCGCCAAGGCAAGACCATGATCGGCGACAACGCCGCCGGCCGCCAAGGGCGCCAAAAATCCATGCAAGGCACCCCCATGTACATGTCCCCCGAAGTCATCAAGGGCCAAAGCACCGGCCGGGCCGGTTCTGCAGACATCTGGTCACTCGGCTGCGTCATCCTCGAGATGGCGACGGGCCGTCGGCCATGGGCGACCCTGGACAATGAGTGGGCCATCATGTACAACATCGCTCAAGGCAACCCGCCAGAACTGCCCAAGACGGATCAGCTGAGCGAATCCGGGATTGATTTCTTGAAGAGATGTTTTGAGCGGGATCCGGCGAGGAGGGCGTCAGCTGCGGAGCTGTTGCAGCATGATTGGATCATGATTCTGAGGAGCCAGCTTTCACTGGGGCCGCAGACGCCGAGCGAGAGTTCAGGTTCGGGGAGTATGTCCAATTCGAGACATAACTCTATGCAGTATAACTAGTCTCGTCGCTTTTCGCTGTTTGCAGTCTCCTAGCGTAGCAGTCTCACTGGGGTTTAGGGTTCGTTGTCAGTTTTGGAAAGCACACATTTTGGGTTTTGGTATTAGCGAGGGCGTTCATTTACAGAGTGTGCGGTCCTATTCGTCTTGAATATTTCATTTATAGTCATGCGACGACCGTTTAGGGACGTCGTGGTGCCTCAAAACCAGGCTAGCTGCCAATATATACATTTGGGTTTGTGAAGCGGTAAACAGAAATACTTTTGCTTTGTAAGGCCTGTTCAAAGTTTAGTATTCAAACAGTGCCTGTTGTAGATTTACTAACCTTAGCTTCCTCCGTTGAAGTGGTCAGTGCTATGTGCAGACACCCAGCCCCCCCACTGAGCGACGGCTTCTTAACGAGTCGGACGTTCTAGCTAAACGGCGTGTTGCGTCCGCCATCCAGCCTTCGATCTCCGGTGACAGTCGACGACTCCGCAACTCTCATCCGACATGCCGCAAAACGAGTGTAATCTCGCCCTAGTCTTTCACAGGTGCACCCCTTCCTCTTCCACACCAGCCCCACCATCCCCATCCATCCTCTCCCTCCTCTCCCCGACCTCCCCATTCGCAGCCCTCTCCCCATCCTCTCTCTTGTCCTCCCCCACCTCCACCCACATCATCCCCCGTCCCTCAACCTCCGCCTTCAGCAGCGCAACCCTCTCCTCCATCCGCGATATCACCTCCTCGTTCTCCTGAATCGCGTCTGCGCACTCGCGGTCTCCGTCGCGCGCGTAGGGCGCGAGTTGCTCGTTTGAACGCCGCAGGTGCGCGATGCTGTTGCGGAGCTCGGCGGCTTTGGCGTGGAGGGAGCCGAGGGGTAGTTCGGTTAGGGCGGCGGCGAAGCGTTCGGGGGGATGGGGTTGGAGGTTGCGGACATGGCTGTGGGTTGGGAAGGGCGATGTGGAGGGGCTGTTGAGAGTGGAGGGTTCGATGGGTGGGATTCTGAGGCTGAAAATGTTGCCGCTTTGGACGGTGACTGGGGCGCTGAAGCTGAAGCTGAAGCTGGAAGTAAATTCTGGGTTCGAATAGCTGGGCGCTCTGAGCAACGGGGTGATAATCCTGGATCTTGTGGAGTGTGTTACTTGTTCACCAGGCGGAGGTTGCGGAGCTCTGGTAGGGCTGAGAACATCCGCATCATCCTCTGGTCCCTGCACCACCACGCCAAGATGTCAGTGATCGCAAAGGTCAGAGGCCGCTCTCTCTGTTCGCGAGCAGCATCAACAGAAATGAGCAATGTATGGTCGGTAGCAATCTGGAAGCCTTGCTCCGGTCTACGCGCCTCGACACTCTCGCCATGGGGACTCGCTGTCCGGATAGCCACTGGGCGAAGCTTCCTTACTGCCGCAGGTAGTAGTAGCGGATACAACACCTCCCCGAGAGTAGATCCGACATGGTCGTTCCCGGCGCAAATATCTCCGGCGCCAATCTTCCCATATATTCCTGAGCAGACCCGATGGCAGACGCCCAGTTACCGCCCGTTCAGCACCACCGCAGCGCAGCGCATGTTACTCAAGAAAAATCCCAAACAGGTCGGCAAAACACGATCAAAAGCCAGCGCGAAGCCGCCTCCACAGGCTCATGTCCCTAAACAGCGGAACGTGCCTCCCAAGGAGACTACACCTTATGAGGATGCTACACCTAACAAGGGACCCATCCACCACGACTGGAGGAAATACAACGACGAGACCGGCATGCCGCTCCCTCGGGCGACCTAGTCGCTCTCGACATCATCAAGATCTTTGGCGAGCAGATGGGACCCAAGCTTGGCAACCGCATCCTACGAATCTTACAGTGGCGACGCGAGAGTGGGTCCCTCGGTGATTTTGGCATTAGGCTTACCCAAGACACAAACGTCACCGAAGAGGAGTGTCTCAGAGGACTCGAGTGGCTGCGCGCAAATTTCCCCGTCGATGAAGAAGCAGCGGCGGAAGCATGGCGAGAAAGAGAGCTGGAGAGGCTCTATCAGGTCATGGAGAAAGACTCTCAGAGGCTGGGATTCTACAAGCGGGATGACGCCCTGGATGGAGTCGATCTAGGACAGCCGCAGCAGGGCACAGAGTTCGGACAACGGTATGCGAGGAGCGAGCTTGCTGCCATCCGGGAGGAGAATGAGCGGAGGTGGGAGGAGAAGCAGAAAGAGCTGGAGGAGCTAGAGCAGAAGCAGAGAGAGCAGCGACCACCAAGCGAGGTACAGGAAGATGCGGTAGCTCAGGCGCGGCAGCGGCTATCGCGACGTACGGGATTGATTCTTTCCGCAGACCGGAGCGCGGATTACAGTATGTGCTAGACGCCCTTGCGACTAAATTGCCGCGGATGGGGCTTTCGCTAACCTGACCGTAGTCGAGCAGGGAAGGCAAGCGCGTGAAAAGTACAACAAGTACTGGGAAGAAAAGGCTCAGATAATCAAGGACAACGAAGCTCCGAACATGAGTGTTGTATGTCCGCTTCCCCTATGCAACAGGGTACCCCTAACATCACGTAGTTCCAGCGTCTCTGGCCATCAGCCCTCGTCACTGCAGCCACCCTTGGCTTCTGCATCCTCCTCGCGCAGACGTACGAGCCTCCTACACAATCCGGCCGCCTGTGGCCCAACACGCCGCCCGCGCTGTCGACGTGCGTCGGAATCTTACTAGCTAACATTGCCATCTTCATTCTTTGGCGTGTTCCCCCGCCTGGCCTACGTTGAACCGCTATTTCGCGCTCTGCCCCGGCTACCCTATCGCGCTCAGCAATGTGTTCAACACGTTCAGCCACCAACAGCTGGGTCACCTTGCCACGAATATGCTCCTCTTCATGGTGATCGGGCCGAAGCGTAAGTCCTCCTACACCACCAACCCCCTTCCCTGCCACCCTTCTCCTTATCCATGCGACCAAGCCAAAAGACCCCAACCCATACTAACACCACCCAGTTCACGAAGAAATCGGCCGCGGCAACTTCCTCGCCCTCTACCTCGCAGCCGGCACCCTCGGTTCCTTCGCCTCCCTAACCTACCACGTGCTCCTACGGCGCTTCATAACCTCCTCGCTGGGCGCCTCCGGCGCCGTCTACGGCATCCTCGCCGCCTGGTGTCTGATCCGCGCGGCCGATCACCTGAAGGTGCCCTTCACGGACCTGCAGATCCCGCTGAGCAGCAAGCAGCTGCTGGGCGTGATGCTCGCGCTCGAGGTGTTTAATATATGGACGGGGAAGGTCAAGGGGGTCGACCATTTGGCGCATTTGGGGGGTATGGGGCGGGGATTGCGGGGGCGAGTTGGTTGACGTGGAGGGCAAATGAGCGGAGGAGGGTGGTGGAGGAGAAGAGGAGGGAGATGGGGTTTTTGGAGAGGGGTTTAATGTGCCGCCTAATGTAAGTGAGAAGTGAGGTAAGGAGTTGTAGCGTATCTGTATCATATTGTGGCAGGCGTACTGCCACAGAAGCAGAGCATACTCAAATCGGATGCGGGAGGTATGCCGAGGTGTAGAAGCTAGACGGAAACCTACAGTAGCTCGGTTAGAAAGCTACTTGTTCTTCAAGCTATCATAGCGCCATGCAATGCTGGGAGACAGCTCTACAGCTACCTTGCGTATAGACGATGCACACAAAACTCCATCTCAGCACAAGGTTCGACTTTACGAGCGGCCTAGCTCTCTGTCCACGCAACCTGCTCATTTCTCGTCATCGTCCCCTATGAGCTTAGCATAGTCTTCCGCGCTCGCAAACGTAGGCAGGTGCTTCAGCTTCCGCTTCTTGCGCTTCTTTTCCTCTTTCCCTTTCGTCTTCGCGTCCTTTGCCTCATCAGGCTCCTCGCCGAAGCCCTCGAAGTCATCCGGTAGCTCTTCGTCGCTACCCACAAGCGCCTCGTCCCCATCCTCTAGCTCTGCAGCATCGAAGCCATCATCTTCGTCTGCCCTCACCGCAGCGTCTGCCGCATCGTTGTCGTCGTCGAAGCCAACAAGCTCAACACCCGCATCGCCTTCGTCGTCGTCGTCGTCGTCGTCGTCGTCCATCTCACCATCAAGCCCACCATCCTCATCCTCATCCAAACTCTCCATATCGCTGAACCCCTCCTCATCGTCCTCCGGCCCATCAACCTCCGGCCTACTCTCCACAAGCGCCTTCCAGATCTCCTCCTCGTCGTCCTCATCCTCGTCCCCATCCCTCTTCTTCTCCCTCTTCTCCCTCTTCTCCTTCTTCCCCACCTTCCCCTTCCCAGCCCTCTCAAAATACCGATGAAAAAATACCTCATCGACCCCCACATCCTCGACCTTCCTCCTCCAAAACTCCTCGCTATTAACCGGCACCGGGCCCGCGCCCCCTTCCTCGCCTCAGCCCCAACCAACCGATCCGCGGTATTCGCCCCCGCGAGCGGCTGCATGATGCTGCTTCCCTTTGTCTTGCCCTCCTTGACCCGCGCGCTACGGTACGCGAAGCGGTCGAGGAAGTGGACTAGCGTGTGCGAGCGCATGTCTGGCTTCTCGGGCATGGGTTGCTGGCGGAGGAGACGGTCCGCGAAGAGCGCGACCGAGGGGTGGAAGTGGGTTGATAGGGGAGCGAGCTCCCAGAGGCATGCGCGGTCGGCGTTAGAGTGTTCGGGGTCGCGCTTGCGGGGGTTGTAGTGGGATGATGGATTCGAGGCGGGGTTGATGGGTTCGGTGGGAGGCGGTGTTTCGCCGTCTTCGGGGGCGTCGACGAAGTGTTCTTCGTCGTCGTCGAGGGTTTCGGGGGTGTCGAGCATGGCCTTTAGGCTTGGGAAGGTGAGTTGCAGCTTGCTGATTAGGAAGAGGACGCCGCAGGCGAAGGGAGGTTCGTGGAGTGTTATGATCTGTAGCAGGCGCTTGACAAAGGCTTTGACGCGCTTGATGTTGATGTCGGACTTGAGCGAGCGGTAGAGGAGTTCGAGGTAGAGGAGCTGCTTTGAGGAGGTCAGGAGACGCGGATCCAGCAGTGATTCGTATAGAGTGCGGTAGAAGCGGTCGGCTGAATACTGCTTGCTTGCTGATATCTGTTGGATTAGCAGCAGGGCCTGGATGCTGGTGTTGAAGTTGGAGGAGTGCGTGACGCGGAAGATGGTGTCCATTTGGCTCTCGAAGGTCGCATCGTCGGTCTTGGAGAAGGGGAAGGCGCGGTTTACACCGGTCAGCACTGCTGCGATCATCCTTTCTCGGAGTTGCTCCTCTGATTGATCGGCCTGCTCTCTGAGCTTGGCTTTGCGATTCGCTTTCTTCCCAGGCTTGCTGCCGCCGCCTTGGATCTGCCCGTTTGTGTTCACGGCCGCAACTGGTGATTTGGTATCCTTGAGGAGATTGACGAATAGGGCGAAGTAAACCTCCAATAACTTGTTCGCCACCTCCTGCTCCTTTCCGCTTAACACTGTCTGATTGAGGGTGATGATCGCATAGTACTTCGCATGTCCGGTTTGGCCCGATCGGAACAACAGCTCCGATTCTATCGCATTGATGATCACCATCTTCATAGCAGGATGTGTGTTCTGCAGCTGCAGGATGAGATATGACGCCTGCGACGCAATCTTCTTCTCCTTGTCGCCCAGCTTGTTTATCAGCAGTCTCAGAAGGTTCTCCTCTTGCTCCGGCTTCTCCTTCAGCAGCTCCCAAACGAACTTCACGGACTGCCTGCGGGAGTACTCAATCTCATCGTTGCACCAGCTTTCGAGAACCTGGAGCAGCTCGAAGTATGTCCGCTTCAGCCAGTCCTCGTACGCCCAGGCAACCAGATGGACCTTCTGTATCCTGCCTGGAAGTTTGTCGCCCGTCGACCAGCTGACATGCTTTCCTTGCAGTGCGCTGATCAGGCCGGGTTGTCTGACGAACGCTCGAAGCTTCCGCTCCGGCGGGAGTACCACGCCCTGGCCTAGCAGGTCCTTGAGAGCTCCGAGCGACATGAGCGCCTGGTTTCTACTCTTCTTCCTAGCCAGGTTGAGCAGGTTCTCAAAGGACTTCATGGTGTGCAGCGGCGATTCTTGGACCAGCAGCGTCAGCGCGGACACCTTGTCCTCGAGCGTTCCGGACGTCATGATGTCGGACATGAACTTGTAAGAAGACGAGGAGGAGAGGTGAGAAGCGGTATAGTTCTTGTTCTCGGACTCGAGGAGGGTATCTGCATACTGGTGGAGCTCGTCCAGGATATGGCGCGGCGGTATTGTGGCATTTTCGACGATGGATAACTCTGGAAGCTCGGCAGTGTGCCAGTCCGGGCGCGGCTGAAATATCTGCACAGTATGTCAGCTATATCCCATGGGTATATGGTACAGGCAGGCCTCATACCAGTTCTGTCTTCGGCTTCCTGTCCTCGACAGGCTTTTTCGGACGAGGAGGATCGCGGTTTGCGCCGGCCGCCTTGTCGCCTTTCGCTGCAGGCCTTATGGTGCCGTTCTGGACGTCCGAGGCCTTGCGTTTTTGCCCCATCTCGATACTCTAAACAACTAGTCGTGGGGCCCAAAAGAGGCCTCCAGCAGTTGTTGATCCAAAGCTCACAAGCAGACGCTGAAGATTGAAGATTTCCGCTCGCCGCACTTTCTCCGAAGACCCTGGCTTGGCATTGGCGGGGAGCAAGCGCGAGTCATATCAACAAAATCCCGCCATGAAGCAATCCAAAGTCAATTGAGAGCATACACCCACAGATTGACTGTCGAAAAGAGCATCAGCAGCTAGCCCACCATGAGCTCCGCCGCGGATGCAGCAGAACACACCCCGAAGCTCACCATAACCCCCTCCTCAAGCGGCTCTGGCCCCAGCCCGCCAGCGAGGACGTCTCAGCCTCCGAGATCGCTTTCGCCATATCCCACATCTTCACCAACAGCCTGACCGATGTGCAAACCGGTGCTCTGCTCACCGCGCTGCACTTCACAGGCCGGGATCGCCAAGCGGATGTGATAGCAAAATGCGCCGAAGCGATGCGCGATGCGGCCGCGCCGGTGGATGAGCAGAGCTTGCGGGAGGTAGTCAAGCGGCGAGGCAAGAAGAGGGCAGTTATCGCGGAGGTCTGGTACGGTATATTCCACCTCACCCCCCTCGACCCCGCCTGTAGACTGACCGCCGCCGCAGTGCGACATCGTAGGCACAGGCGGCGACTCCCACAGCACCTTCAACATCAGCACCACCTCCTCCATCCTCGCCTCCTCACTCCTCCTAATCGCCAAACACGGCAACCGCGCTTCGACCTCAAAGTCCGGCTCCGCGGACCTCCTCTCCAGCACCGTCCCGACCCCGCCCGTCCTCAGCAACGCCGCACCCAGCACCCTGGGCCGCATCTACGAAAACACGAACTACGCCTTCCTCTTCGCCCCCGTCTTCCACAAAGGCATGAAATACGTCGCGCATATCCGGCGTCAGCTGGGCTGGCGCACGATTTTTAATCTGCTGGGCCCGCTGGCGAATCCGGTTGAGGCGCTTATTGAGGCGAGGGTTGTGGGGGTTGCGAGGAGGGATATGGGACCTGCGTTTGCGGATGCGCTGCGTATGTCGGGCTCGAAGAAGGCGATGATTGTTTGTGGGGAGGAGGATCTGGATGAGCTTAGCTGTGCGGGGAGGACGTTTTGCTGGCGGCTGGTTGAGAGGGCGAATCCGGCGTACAAAGGGCAGCGGGCGACAGAGGAAGATGAGGTAGATGGGGATGAGCAGGGCGACGACACGTCAGACGACGAGGCGCCGCCACGAACAGTGGTCGAGGTCGAGGCGTTCACCCTCTCCCCAGAGGACTTTGGACTCCCGACCCACCCACTCTCGGAGGTGAGTCCAGGGAAAGAACCGCATGAGAATGCGGCGATACTCATGAGGCTACTACGCGGAGAGATGGACCGAGACGACCCGATCATGCATTTCGTTCTGATTAACACCGCGGCGCTGTTTGTTGTGTCAGGAGTCTGTGAGGCGGACGAAAGCAATATGGGGCCGGGCGATGATGGGAGGGTGATCACGGAGCGGGGGCCTGGAGGTGGGCGCTGGAAGGAGGGCGTTAGGAGGGCGAGGTGGGCTGTGGAGAGTGGGGCGGCGTTGAGGCAGTGGGAGGCGTTTGTGGAAGCGACGAATGCGGTAGAGAAACAGTTGTGAGTGTGTAACTTGGATATCTAGTGAGGAAGAGTCTGGGATCTTGTTTGCGGAAGGGTTCGATAAATGGACTCTACAAGATCAATCGTCATGACAAGCCACCTCAAAAACGTGGAGGTCCTTGGCTATATCTCAGTGCAAGAGACAGGGGGCAGGCGGGGGCAGATAGATCTTTAGACATAATCCAAAAGGCGATGGAAAGCTAGGATTGCGGCGCAAATAGACTTTCGCTTCCATCTCAAAAGTTGGGAATGCGCTAGCATCGCAGCTGCAACGAGATGTTCCTAACACCTTCGCATGTGCAAGCAAGCTTCAAGCGGCCACTGGCTAACAATTGGGTGTCGCCGCCGCCTGTGAATTGCTCCGTACCGGGCATCTTGCAAGCTTCGGCAACATTTCGAAGGTTGAACGTCGATACAAAGGCGGCACTTAAATCCAACCCTCCTGTCGATGCGCGTGCGAAACTCTCACTAAGCCGAGTCTTGTAATCCTTCGTAGTTGCGGATGACGGCGTTCGATATTAGACCACAATGCAGTACCCACTTGATAGTCTAATAGTAGAAACCAATACTGGGATCTTCCATTGCTACAAACTCGAGCTGAGGGTATCTCCACACACAGAATCCAAAGGCCGTACAAGCATCATCCGAAAGAATGCAGCACAACGGCCGCCAGGGCCGCATGGCAAGGCACACCAAACCAATACCCCAGATGCATAATCCAAAACATCCAAAACATCCCGAGATGCTACCCCCAAACCCCGGACCAATAAGAACACCTAAAAGCCCCCAAACTTCCCGCCCAAGCTCTTCAACCAACTCTGCCTCTTCGGTGCCGGCGACGGCCTCGCATCCCATCTAACCCCACTATCTCCATAACCCTGCAACGTGTTCCTACGCCTGTCCTTCCTATCCCCTGAGCTGCCTTCACTTCTCAAGCCCTCCCCGCCAGACTTCCGCTCATGCCGTCGCTCCTCGTGGCGTCTTCTGCGCCTGTCTGCATCGCCGTTCCGCTCGCCACGACCCGCCGTGCGCATCCCCCTCAGCGCCTCCTCGTCCGCCGTCGTTTCGCCGGCGTTGAGATCAGGTGGCGGCTCGATGACTGTCTCAGCAAGTGGCGGTGGATCCGGCTGTTCCTCGTTGACAGACGCAACCCAGGAGGTTGTCTTGTCGCCGCCGTTAGGGAGATAGGGGCGGCCGGATGCCGTCCGTGGTTGTTGGTAGGGCGCGTGCGCGCCGTTCCGCGGGTCGAAGTAGTCGTCGATGGGATTAGCAGTGGACCTCCGTCGAGATGTTTTATCGTCCGACATGGTTCGGTCAGTTGTCCGGCGCTGACGACGCTCTTCGTGGCGCTGGCGGCGCGCAGCGTCGTCCATGTCGGTGCGGCGGCGTTCCGTCTTTGGACGATCGGCGGTTTGGGGACGGGATGATGGCTCCCCGCGATCCTTGTCGCGCCGGTCTCGACCCTTGGAGCGGCTGGCTTCCGCATCTTTCGCGTACCGCTCTTCTGCTGCACGGCGCTGGTCCCTTGCAGCATGGCGAGCGCGCTTCTCCTCTCGGCGGCGGTTTTCGAGCTCCTGCTCTTCACGGATACGGCGATCGCGTGTTTCGCGCTCCTTGAGTTTCCGGGCTTCGTGCTGTTGCCGCTCACGGTCTCTTTCGCGACGGCGAGCAGCTTTCTCTTCCGCTGCAGCTAACTCAGCGGCACGTGCGGCTTTGCTGGCAGCTTCACGATCTCTGTCGCCGCGGCGTGCATTGCGTGCCTCGTTCTCTGTGCTTGCGCTTGCCCCTGTATTTGGGACAGCATCGGTCATGATGCCCTCCTCGTTCGAGAGTCCACGAGAGCGGTGCACACGTCTGTCATCGCGGCGAAGACGCTTTGCCTCGTCTTCTTCGTTGTGATGCGAAGAGCGCTTGCGGTGGCTCCGTTCGGCGTCGCCACCAGATGTGGAAGGACGAGTATATCGATCTTCGTGACGGTGACTTTTGCTGCGACCCAGCCCGAACATCCCCATAATGCCTTCCCTCTTGGCGCTAGACGTCGCTCTTTCGCGCTGCTTGGGTGGCGAGCGACGGCGAGAAGGCTCGACGAAGGCCATGTCTTCAGGACCTGTCACAACGTCTGGGCCGTCGGAGCGTATGTTGGCCTCGAGGTCAACAAGGACTGCATCCTCGCCACCTGAAGTGATATCTGGTGGGGCAGGTGCAGAGTCCTCGTGACCATCAACCATCACGAGGTCATCGTCGATCGCATATGGATCAGGTACGCCTGACGCGAATACGTTAGCAGTGTTCTGTAGCTCAGCGTGGGCAATGATGCTCTTACTTCTTCGCTTGCCTTTGTCCTTAGTTGAGGCCCTTCTACTCATCGAGCCTCGTGATACGCCCACACCCATGATCTTGGCAGCCTTGGAGGACATCCTAGGCGCGTCGTCCGCGCCAGGGCTTATCGTGCCAGGGTCGACGGAAGCGCGCCGCGACTGCGTCTTTGGTGTCGGTGCTTGGCGTGTAGATCTCGACCTTGCCGGAGTGGGTGCACCAAAGAGCGAGAAGCCTGTGCTGGCACGGGTGGGCTTGGGCTTAGAGGGTTCCCCAATCTGATCTGACCCAGACGACTTAGACGATTTCTCGACCTCTTTGGGCGTGCGACTTGACTTGGACCTAGATAAACCATGAGCGGACCGTTCGTTTGCAGGCGTGGCCGCTACTGTGTCATCCTTTGGTTTCCGGTGGCTGTCGCCTTTCGAGGATGGTGCGGCTGCCCACATACCCCACGATGATGCGCCGTTACGTACAACCCGTGCGCGCTCTTTTTCGCAGGCTCAGGCGGTGGTGTTGGTAGTTTCGAAGGCGCTTCTGGCATTACAACAATATCCTCTGCCTGCATGTCGAAGTCGGCCGGGGGACTCGGCTGTTGAGCAGGTGGTGGCGCGGGTGGCATCTCTTTAGCGGCCTCGACAACCTTCTTGCTCTTCTTGTCCTTCTTGGCTTTCTTGTCGGCCTTAGGCTCCTCTACGACAGCCACGATTTCAGATGGAGGAGCAGGAGATGCAGGGTCTTCAAAAGCCAACACGTTCAAGTCTTCTGTAGGGAATCCACCAGGCAGCGGAGTCAGCACGCTGGGGAAATCAACAACAATCGGCTCAGGCTCAGGTACTACGATCACAGGATCTAGCGGGGGAGTCGGCGCTTTGACTTCCTTCTTGACTTCTTTCTTCTTGGAAGAGGAAGCCTTAGAGTCCTTGGTGTCCTTTTTGCTGCTCTTCTTGGTTGCCGCAGATGACGACTTCAGCGCTACGTCGACTACCTCGACCACGGGAGGCTCAACCACTGGCTCGGGTTCTGGTATAAATACCGGCTCAACGATCGGCTCAGGTGGCGGCGTTGGCGGCGCAGGGGTGTCAGATCAATCCTCTCCTCTTTACCACCCTGAAGAGCCGCGATTCTGTCGGCAATAGAACTCTTGGTGCCTTTCTTGCCTTTTGTAGTCGCAGTCTTGGTTGCCTTGGGTGGTGGCGGTGGTTCGTCAGCAACAACTTCTGGCACGTTCGTGACAGCCTCGATAAGCGAGACGTTCTGATTGGCTAGATCATTCACTGCGCTCTTGGCGTCCGTGGATGGTGTTGACTTTTTCGTAGACTTCAGTGGTGCGCCCCAAAACGACCATGCGCTGCTCTTTTCCTCTTCTTTCGGCTTAGTGTCAGCTAAGAGCTCGTTCAGCTGGTCTTCATTGGCGTCACCCATCAAGTCGAGCAGCTCGTCGTCTCCCATGGCAGCTGGCGGAGGCGGTGGTGGTGGATCTGGCTCTTGCACAGGCTCGATTTTGCTGCCTTTCTTAACCTTCTTGCCTTTCTTTTTGGGAGCTTCGTCCACAATTTCCATAATCTCGTTAGGGTCGTCAAGGAACTTGGCAGCCTCTTCGGCCTCTTTGCGCGCCTTCTCCTCCGCCTCGAGTCGCTCCTTTTCAGCAGCTTCCTCAGCCTCTCTGGCGATCCGTTCCGCTTCTTCCTTTTCAATCCGCTGTCTCTCTTCCTTCTTCTCCTTGGCTTCCTTCTTTTCCTTCTCCTTCTTCTCTTTCTCCTTGTCTTTGACCGATTTAGACCCACCAAGACCCCAGCTTCCCCACATGCTCTTCGCAGGTTTCTCTTCCTCTTTCTTCTTCGACTTCTTCTCCTCGACAACCACTGGCTCTGGCGGCGGCGGCGGCGGCGGTTCGTCAAGCACTGCCTCGTCGACAATCTGGACAATACCGTCTGGGTTGCCCGCAAAGACCTCGACGACGGGCTCCTCGTAGCTTAGTACCTCCGAAGCTGTTGTTTGTTTGCTGAGAGCACTCTTCTTGCCTTTCTTAGCTTTCTTGCCTGTCGAAAGGCCCCATATGTCGTCATCCTTTGCAGGCTCCGGCTCAGGCGCCGGCAGGGCTGCAAGAGGCGGAGGCGGTGGAGGCGGAAGTGGCTCGTCAGGCGCGGCATCTGGAACAGCTTCTGGAGGTGTAGGTGCTGGCGGAGCTTCAGGTGGATTCATTGCTGAGCCTTTCTTGCCTTTCTTGCCCTTCTTTGTAGAGGTGAAACCCCAAGGGTCTTCGTCAACCTGGGATTTGGTTTCCTGGATCGATTCCGGCTGCATAACAGGGTCCACTAGGCTCTCGCCAATGACTTCGACCGGATCATCTTTCTTCGATGGTTTCTTCTTCTTGTCTTTCTTGCCAAAGCCCCAGCCAAAATCGTCCTCGCCATCAGCTTTCGGCTCGTCAACAGCATCTGGAACCATTGTGATCTCTTCAACAACTGGCTCCGGTGCGGGAGGAGGCGGAGGAGGAGGAGCTGGTTCTTCCTTGCCCTTCTTGCCCTTCTTGTCTTTCTTCCCCGCGCTGCCCCATGAGAAGCCCCAACCGGAGTCTTCCTTACTCTCCTTTGCCGGCTCGGGAACAGCAGGCGGAGGCGGCGGGGCTTCCGGCAACACCTCCTCGATTGCGCCCTTCTTGCCTTTCTTCTTTGCTGTCTTACTAGTAGAGCCCCAGTCCATCCAGTCGTTCTCTGCTGCACCATCTTTACCATCTTTCGGAGCCTCATCCTCAAGAGTGACGAGAGGAACTTCGACGATTGGCGGGTCTTCTATAACGGGGTCCGCAAACCCACCTTTCGGCGGCTTCTTGCTTTTCTTGGAAGTCGCCGCGCCCCAGGGGTCGCCCCAGCCATCGTCTGCGGGTGCTGGGTCAGTCTCTGGAACGACAACAATGGGCTCAGGCTCCTTCTCAGGCGCAGGAGGTTCCTCCGCTTTTGCTGTGAGTCCAGCTTTACCAGCTTTCTTGGCCTTCTTCTTGTCCTTAGCAGGCGCTCCCCAACCACCACCCCAGCTGTCCTCAACGGGTGGCTCCGGTTCTGGCTCAGGGACTACCACGATTGGCTCAGGCTCAGGTACAACGACCACGGGCTCTTCCACCTTTGCCGGTTCTTCTTTGCCCTTCTTGCCTTTCTTGCCCTTCTTCGTCGTACTCGCAAGGCCCCATATATCATCGTTCTCGGCTGCTGGCGGCGGTTCTGGCTCAGCCGGAGGTGGTGGAGGTGGTGGCGGAACATCGATTGGCTCATCAACTACTTCCACGACGCCTTTCTTCTTCTTGCTCTTGGAAGGAGCTGCGCCCCAGCCACCACCCCACATGTTGTCCTCCTTGGCTGGCTCAGCCTCCACCTCGGGGATTACAACGACTGCGGGCTCAGAATCCGGCTCTTTTGCAGCTGCACCCTTCTTGCCCTTCTTCTTGTCCTTTGCAGATGTGCTCCAAGCCCACGGATCCTCCTCCACCTTCACGACCTCAGCTTCTGGAGGCAAGTCTACAACGGCTGGTGCCTCAGGTTCCGGGTCGTCGAAAGAAAAGAAACTATTGTTCTTCTTGTTCTTCTTGTCTTTCTTGCCGCCGCCGCCGAACGACCAGGCGTTGTCGTCTTTGGCAGGCTCGGGCTCGGGCTCAGCGGGCGGTGGAGGCGGAGGCGGCGGTGGAGGTGCGGGCTCTTCAACAACAGCTACTGCCGCACCTTTCTTTCCTTTCTTCCCTTTCTTCGTGGTTACAGGAATGCCCCATGCATCATCTTCTTGCTTGTCCTCGGCCGGCTTCTCTTCAGCTGGAGGGTCCAATGCGACAATGTCCTGCGCACCAGAATCAAAGTTGAAGTCGAAGTCGTTCGTTGCTGTTTTCTTCTTGTTCTTCTTGCTACCGCCAAGGTCCCACGGGTTGCTGCTGGCCGGGGCGTCGTTGGAGGTATCAGCGCTGTCCTTGTTTGCATCATTGAAACTCCAGCTGTTATTGGATCCCCATCCTCCTAAGAAGTTCGAGACGCCACCAAACATGCCCGAAGACTTGTTCTCCGCACCGCCAAAGCTGAGATCGAGTTTCGGAGCGCCATCGTCTTTCGAGCCGCCGTCATCGAGGTTGATGTCATACATATCCGCAACCGTGTCTTCAGCCGGTAGATCTGCGGGTGCGGGAGGTGGAGGTGGTGGAGGTGGCGGCATGGGGTCCGCTCCCTGATATATGGGTTTAGCTCGCAATGATCCGCGCTCGTAAGCGAGATTGCTATATAACAACGTACCTTGCCCTTTTTGCCCTTCTTCTTCTTGCCAGCTGTCGCAAAGCCGCCCCATTCGTCGTCCGGGTTTGCATCACCACCAGCATCCCCAGTATCAATACTGAAAGCGCTGTCGGCCATTGGTGCAGCTGCGGCGGCCTCCTCCTCTTCTTGTTTCTTTTTCTCTTCCTCTTCGTCCGCTTCGGCTGCCTTACCTTTCTTGCCCTTTTTCTTCTTCTTGCTGCCGCCGAAACCCCAGTCGTCGCCATCGTCGCCGCCTCCTCCTCCACCACCATCGCCGCCATCACCTCCGCTGTTCCCTCCACCCGCGCCCCCAGTATCACCACCATTGTCTCCGTCTCCGCCTCCAGCATTCTGCTTGCCCGCATTGTCTTCTTTCTTCTCCTCATCCTTCCAGGCGTCCGCTTTCTTAGCAGCGGCTTTCTTTTCGCGCGCTCTCGCAAATTGTCAGTATTGGAGAAATCAACTTTGGGAGATATTGGGGAATCGCCGAACCCAATTTCCGGCTCTCGTGCGAATGGATACAGGTGGTGATACAAGGGTGGTGAAACCTCGAAATAAGGGAATTGCACTGTCGCAAGGGTGTCGGTGGTGGTGTAGTCGGGAGGAGAATCCAGGACGGTATAGTCGTAATCTGGTGGAGCAGCACCATCTACTATTGGAATAGTACTCCATAGATATCCCGCTGGTTGCAAGATAGGCCGCACGAAATCGCTCAGATAGTGAATCTATTCCTCTGCATTAGACTAGATGAAAAGTCATAGCGTCCAAAGCATTGCTATTGGCGCAGGTGGCGAAATGAAGCCTCGGAAATTGCAGATCAAGGAGAGTCGCGTCGTACCGGTATCGATGAATCGCTCAGCGGCTCTCGGCTATCGCCCACAATGTCCAAATTGCTGCGAATTCGAGTACAGTCTTGTCATGATGGCCGCGAACCTCTGTATATCCTCTTCCTGCAATGTCCCGTCACCCGATCCAGTCTTCAATGGCCGGATCCTTCGTCTCTGCGACGCGCTGGCGGGGAGACCTGCGAAGCGTGATGCGACAGAAGCCGACATTGCGTGAGTTTGATCTGACAACACACTGTGACGACGGAGCTGGGCGCATTGGAGACAGGACGGCTGCGCGAAAGACAATCGCTGTAGACGCTGCGAGCTGGACGGACTCTATGATAGATAATACAGAAGACCCCCCAAACAGAGGAATTCAAAAACGGTGACGATAATGCGAGAGGAATGGGGCAGCAAGCAAGCAAGCAAGCAAAGAGAGAAGCGAGAGGAGGGATCACAAGGCGACCCTTCTTGGGGTGATGGTGCCGGCTGGAGTAACGCCCGCCTTGCTCCTCGCGGCAACACGCCCCTGTCTGAGGCGCGACGGGAACGGTGATTGGCACAGGCTCAGGATCCGATAGGCGTGCTCAGCAGCCTCGTCACACCCTCCTTCAGCGTTCGACTGCTCCAGAGCTGCGAGAGCTCGCAAATGTAGTGATGGGTGTATCTTGTAGAGGGGCAATGGTGTCGTTGTCGTCGGCAGAGAGGCTCTAGGGTCCCAAGGGAGGATTTTTCTCCTTCCCGCCGCGCAATGCAAGACCAATGCATGAATTCGTGCCTTTCCGGCCCCTGCTGCAGGGCCTCGATGCCGCGGATGCCACTTGGTCGATGGCCTCGCTCACCGCATTTATGCGCCTCTGCAAATCTCCCAGTCAAGAGATCCAGTCGCGGTGGAGCGGCGCTGCTGGTGTGCATCTGCCTCGACGAATCGAGGTGCGCATTGCGGTTAGTGGGACCCGTTTCGCTGCCAGCCAGGAAACCACGCGGTCATGGACCAATGGCAGCACATGTCAAGTATCGGCTTGCCTCAATGGGTAATGGTCATGATGCTAAGCGCAAAGACAACAGATGCGTTTTTATGATGATGCTAACCAGACAACCTGCAGCGATTGTTGGGCATCGTGGCTGTAAACAAGCCCATGGCGAAGCGGGCCGTTCCAGCGGGCATGCAGTCTCGGCACGTTGGGAATAGCAGGGGACGAGGCCTGAGTACGATCCTTCTGCTGGGGTGGATGAGGAAGAAGAGTTTCAGGGAGCGCGGTCGAACTCTCTAACACTTTCTGTGATCATGATAATGTGCCTCAAGTACGTAATGATGACTTTGTTCCTACAACCGAGAACCCTTCGTGGCCAGGTATAGTGCTACATAGACAGAGGAACGCAAGGGGACCATATATACAACCCAACAGAAGGATTCTTGGCCGAGAGTTGGGGTATCGAACCGCGAGGTAAGGTTCATCTCCTGACAGCTGCAGGCAGAGCTGTAAGGTGGTTGGCCGTGATCGGCTGTGGAAAGAAGAGAGACACATGAATCGTGAAGTATGTTCGCTCAGGCGTCCGACAAGCGCTGAATCACCACAGGCGAAACTATCAACAGTAAGTGTAATCGCGGACTTAGACTTGAGCACTTGCTGGGGCGGAGGTCAGCTCTCGATCTCTCCGTCCAGCACTCTTCCGGCTCTGTCCAGTCGTCGCCTTAGTAACCGCCTCTCGTATTGATCACCTGCAGTGCCTTGTAGCTGCAAGCAAACCTGCTCAAAGCTAGCAGCAAGACTGCAGATTAGCTGCCTCTCTTCGGGACTGAGATAACCAGGATGGCCTAGTATCGAATCTAGCAGTGCCGATGCCGTTACTGAGGCTGGAAGTTGAATGGTATGAGTGCCATTACCCATATTGGATTCGCGAGGAGTGGACCTCCCGTCGCTGCTCGTAGAGTCTTCTTGCATGATTATTGCAGAATCCGCCCGCTCAAGGTCGGTGGTAGGATCTAACACGCTTGCGTGGGTCTGTCCGTGCAGTGAGTAGAAAGACGTACGCTGTGGTTTAGCAGGCTTAGCAGCGGACTCGTTGTCGGGATCGAGGCCTTCGGCAGCGGTGGCGAATGTAGCCAGACTGGAGACAGAGTCGACACTCTGATTGCGATGATGCGTAGTTGGTAAGGAACTTTTCGGCCCACTGGCGGCTTTATGAGCCGACCGACATCCAGAAGAAGCCGGCTTTGTAGTCTCCACGGAGTCTGCCGAGCTAGTGCTTGACCTTCGACCGCCTCCGTCGAAAGTCCCCATTGCGCTATGCAGGAAGAAGTTCTCATAGTCGAATGCATCCGCGCGGTCCTCGTGGCGCTCAGTGAAGGGTTGTGGGTTTCCACCGTCATCGGCTTCCTCATAGACGCTCTCGGCATCTTGGTCATGATAGCCGTTTACGGCTGGCGGAGTGTCTTCGCTGGATCTTGCGGAGTGTTCCTCAGTGTGGATGAGGCCATCCGTTACATCTTCATAATGGTTGTTCAGATACTCAGCTTTTGGAGCCGGATGCTCGACTAGCCCTTCCTGAGCACGGCGTGGAAGATTGGCATCCGGAGTGTGAGCGTTGTCTTCCACTGAACGATCGCTCTTCGGGTCCAATCCAACGTTATCGCTTGGGATTCGACCGGTGCTCCCTTCGTCTCCGTAAGGCCATGGCTGTGCACTAGTGAAAGGGCTGGGGTCTCGGAGGTTCTGTAAGCTACGACGCCGCATACCGTCCTCTCGCGCGCGCTGTTTCAAACTTGATATCCGTCCTTTCAGCTCTTGCATCTGAGCGCGCAGATCGCCCGTAGTCGATGCCGAGCGATACAATCCATTATAGACCGGCCTTTCCTCTTCCATTAGGGGGTCCAGACCTGTTGGAGAGCTCATGGAGCCTGCCGAACCTTGGCGCATCGGACGTTCACGCAAGGAGCCCCAGCTGTTCTGGCGGCTGACGCGCATCGCTTCTTGACTGCGACTTCCTCGAATGAAATTGGGGCGAGAGAAACTCGAGCTTTCGATCGGAGATTTCACGCGACAGAAGGAGCCAAATGCGCTGGCGGGTCGTGCTCCTTCCCAATTTGCGCGCGACGCTGCTTCGGTGTCGATCGGAGACAGGACATGCGATTCGCTGTGGTTGCGAGCATGTGCCAAACCTCCCACGGCGTAGGGCCGTAATGTTTTGTCCTGACTCTGCCGGGCTGCGGTGAAGCTCATGTCTCCATAGATTTGCACATCGCGATCTCGCGCCGCCGAGGTTTGGGACGCAAGGTCAGCGGCCGATCTGATGTCCCTCATGCTTGGTGAAGGGGTCAACATGAGCGAAGAGCGAGCTCCTCTTAGATTTCCTTCCATGAGCTTCGTGAGGAGTCAGCTAGAATTTCACATGAACAGGATCAGGGTGATTGCATACATTGAGCCTCTTCTTCGCGTTCGCTAGGATTATCTCTGCTCTTCTACTCAGCGCTGCCGAAGAGAAATCCTCATCCTCTGCTCCTTCTTCCTCGTCCTCGTCCTCGTCCTCGTCTTCTGCTGGTTTCCATGGCCAACGCTTCTCACCCACTGCGCCGCCGTTCTCGACCGGCCGGTGTCCATCCAAATCCTCTTCCTGGTCTAGCGCAATGCTTGCAATACCAGCGCCATGTTCTCCGTCAAAGCTGCGCCAGTTAAGGCCGCCCAAGTCCTCGCTATACACAGAGCCCGAAGCAGCGCTCCATCTTTTCTCCTCGGATTGGCTACAGCTGTTCATTCTGCCTTCGAGCGGCACATCGGTTAACGTAGGAGAAGAAGCCAGATCGCATTGGTAGGAATTGCGCGTGCTAGGCGTGTCCACCTCTTGTATATACAGGAGTGTATTGACCGGTATGCGCCGGCTGGAAGAACTTCGACGATGTACTAGGTTCTTCGGAGGAGGTGCGGCACCAATCTGTAAAGGCGTGGGTTGCGATTGAAGCTTGCGCAACAGCTCCGAAGGAGAGGGAGGCGTCTCACTTTGCGGGAATGGTGATGTTGTAGTATCGCAGTAATGATTAGGTAGAATCATGTCCGGGTTCGTGAGCGTAGGCGACGGCAAGCCCTGGGGGACCGCACGGTTTGGTGAAGCTACGAGCATGTTTGCACCAAGAAAATCGTCCGGGTTCATGCATGAACTGGCTGGTGTTTTCAGGGGTCCCCAGCGAATAGCGGATGGTTAATATAAATATCAAGGCACGAATAGACTCCCCGCAACGATGTCATGACAATTGGACATGGAGACCGTAAGATGTACAAGAAGAGCGTGCAGATGACATGAGGTGAGAAGAAAATAGCTGTATACCATACCTGAATACGCGACCTGCAAGTTCCAATTTCGGAGAGACCGCCAGGCGCTCTGACCAGATCTTCTGTGATGGGCAACGGGGCAATCTTCCAGCCCTTCCAGAACCCTGCAATCACGGGTGAGCGAGCGCCATCAGACGAGCGCTATCAGCGCTGACGAGACGCACCGGTTCTCCAAAGTTGCAACGGCTCGATCTCGAATCCCGATCCCGCCTAGGGTCTCCACGCGGTTGTCACACCACCTGCAAGCCGCTTCTGAGTGAAAACGAAACGCCAATGGCAAGGAGGCATTCAATCTTTCTTGTGATGGCTTAGTTAGCTTTGTTTAGGCGTCAGGTACCAAGGGCGGGCTAAAATGAACGTGGCCGCATCTCACACATGATTTGGGCCATGAGGTGCGGCCATCTTCATTTTAGCCCGCCCTTGTACCCTTCCACCCTTCGTGCCTCGGAGTTTGGCTACTCATCTCTTGTTTATGCGCTGCTTGTTGTCTGTGGCAGAGGTCAAGAGTTCAACATCCGGAAATAGAGAGCTTAACGATACAGGCTGCATGTGCAGGGACGGCTTCTATAAGCTGCTCTATGATCTATCTTCTCAGTGTCCGTCGATTTACGCTCCATTTCCTTGACCACTCTTTCCATAATCTTATCTAAGTCCTCATCTTCCAGGCCGAGCTTTTCATTCACTAGCTTTCTACCATGATATTGATCTCCGAGCCCCTGCTTGAAATGAGATCCGTACAAGACATTTAACATGCCCATCCTGTTTCCATTGGCGAGCAGCTGCGGTCCCGTCTTGATGTAGTCATCCACTGACATTCTCGTGAGTTCCCAATCTTCCGGTTTCGTGTTGGTAGCGCGCTGCACGGCGGAAACCATGTCGGTTTGGCTGACGGAAAACGAACTGGTTCTTGCAGTCGGAAAGAGAGGGCGAAGAAGACGGTTGGACAGGTAGGCTGAGCAATCGTGCAACGGCTCGGCCGACTTGGGGAAGACTGGTGGTTACGATGTGGTCTGTGCCGTCATCGTAGAGGGTAGCTTTTCGGGATGGTATATCAATGCTGAACCACCCTCCCTTCAGGCCCTGTGCGAGGAGTAAGTCTGGAGAAAGCCAACGCGAGAAAGACGTAGATTCATACATAGTCAATCCAAAGGTTGCATGCTATGCCAATCCAGCTGCTCGTACCTAGCTCTGCTACCAGATCTCGATATTCTGTCTTCGATGCAAGGATCGGGACCGCGTTGAGCAGCTCTTCGTTGACTCCGTCACCACCATATCCGTTGAGCAGAATCCATGGAACCCCGACTATAGCCGCGGCCCGAATGAAACCGGTTTGAATGTCCGGAGAGGTCGTTGCAGACAAAGTGATGATGAGGACATCCTGGCCTTCCAATGCATATTCGAGAAATTCGGGGGATGTGTAGTCACCTCTTTTCACTGTAACACCAGGCGGAAGGATAGCAGTCGACTCCTGCCGAGAGATAGCGGTAATATTGAACGTGTCACGTCCAAGCAGACTTCTGAGTATTTCACCACCGACTAAACCGCTTGTCTAAGCACGCTTTAGCTGTTGTAACGAGATTTTTTGGGCCTTGCGTAACACTCACTCCGACAATTGCAATGTTTTTGACATGATCCTTGAAAGACATCCTCGAAGTGGATACTCCCGTAAACTGTCAGGATATTCCAACGGGTTTTTAATACTCCAACGGAAACGTGGTTTCTATCTTACTAGACAAAGACACGTAGAATATAGGCGTCGGACCGAATCTTGATTGGCTATGTTAGGCACAGGACAACAATCTGCAGCCTCAGTCTCTTGCCAAATCTATGCTGGATGCAGAAGAAAGGACAACTAAAAGATGCAGAACAATGTGAAACGTCAAAGGGATTTGAGAGACTGCAGTCCTCCACGAGAGAAGTAGACATGTTATCAAGAACTCCGAAAGATACTTCGCCCACCCACTGAGCTGCCCGGCGACCACACTGCCGCCCGGCTGCCCAAGTACCTCGCCGGTGTGCAGTCGGCCTAACGTCGTCCACCGAGAACACCTACTCTGAAACTATGCTTGAGTTCCAGGGGAGCCAGAGCAACCTCTGGAGCCATAATGTAGCCGACATAGTCTTGCAGACAGTAGAATTTACACAATGTTCTCAAGTGGTTTGCATTTGCCAACCACGAGATCGCGTTATTGCTCGATCTCGCGCGCTAGCACGGATGTTGCCGACTCGGAGCAGGAAGATTCAGTCCTCCGAAAGACTCTCAGGCGGTCAGAAGCTTCCCGTGACATGCAAGATCTCTCAGACTAAAAAATGAATCCTCGCACTCCAAGTGGCCAGAAGACTGGTCAGCGCCTCTTCTTGACCTACAGATGTAAACTATTCGTAGATAGTTATCTAACCGAGCAAAGACGTGTAAAAGCTCAGGCAGGAAGCGGCTATCACCGGAAACTAAGATTACCTTCTCTATCGCTTACCTCAACTCTCTAGTCATCGGCTATGTTCACAGGTCCCCGTTGCGCTGCTAAGGCGTGCTCAGCGTGTTCAGCCGGGCTCAGGCCGAAGCTCATTTTCAGCTCGGGTTAAATCTGTGGCCGCTCAGGTTCGAAGACGGAATGGACTTTGGTGAGATCAAGTTTGGGACAGATGCTAGAGGTCCTACCTTTAGTAATTTTAGTAATCGTAAAGCTTTTGGATACACCTGCAGAAGAGGTTCTCGAATGTTTACCAAAACGGGAAAAATGTCCTCACTAGAGGCTGAGAGATGCCTGCAGGTGCCTTAGGCGGCGCCCTTCCGCTGATCAATTATTCATCTGACGACCGCCAAGCAACTGGTCGACCACTGATTCATGCCGGACCCGCCACTCCAGACATCCACTATTATGTCACTTCGAACGGCGGCGAAGAAATTCTCCTCAATTCTTCCGTTTGGGGCGCGGTAGCATTCATGATGGTCATCACGATGTCTTCCTCGTTTTTCCGCGTGTCTTCCTTAGTAATTGTTGTACGAGTAGATAATCCAGTCGCAATATTTTGACTCCCTTCCTCCTCATACTGTAGCATCATTTCAATATTAGATTCATTGAACAGCGGTTTTAGACATAAGCTCTGCTTGAAACCTGTCACCAATAGCCGTACGTCATGGCAAACAATCCCATACCTGAGGTCGACGAATTCGAAACTCCAGAAGCTCGCATTGAACGACTGGGCCGACAACGTCCCGAGAAGTTCAAGTCATTATGGGCAGAAGCAGGCTTTGTCTTCTCTGTGGTGATGTCCCAGGTGCTGACTGTAAGATGGCTCACACGCTGAATGGGTATTGCAGTAGCTAACAATGCCTAGGAATATTTCGTGTCTGGCTTCAATGTTGTCCTGCCAACCATTGTGGACGATCTGGGTATTGCACAGTCCTCAAGCACCTGGCCAGCTGCCGCATTCTCCCTTGTCGTGTCGTCTTTTCTCTTGATTTTTGGACGTTTGTCTGGTGAGTAACGGATTTCCAGCCGTCGCCTCAACTGGACACAGACTGACACTAATCAGACATGTATGGTGGCTACCCCGTCTATCTTGGAGGCGTCATCTGGCTTGTAATTTGGTCCATCGTGGCCGGCTTCTCTCAGAATGAGCTGATGATGGACTTTTGTCGTGCGCTCCAAGGACTCGCCCCTGCAGCATATCTACCATCAAGCCTCATGCTGCTCGGAAGCATCTACAGACCCGGACCGCGTAAGAATATCGTCTTCAGCATTTATGGCGCCTGCGCCCCGCTAGGGTTTTTTATTGGCATCTTCTTTGCCGGCGTGGCCGCTGAGTATGCCACGTGGGGCTGGTACTTTTGGATCGGGGCAGCGATGACCGCTGTTACCGCTGTCATCGCCTACTTTACCGTTCCCTCGGACATCGAGGAGCGCAAAGGTCTCGGCATCGAAATGGATTGGCCAGGCGCTATCCTCTCCTCGTGCGGGCTGATCCTCGTTGTATATGCCATTACAGACAGCTCCCACGCGCCAAACGGCTGGGCAACGCCCTACATTTATTCACTCCTGATTGTAGGCGTGCTGGTCCTGGGCGCCACAGTCTACGTTGAAGGTTGGGTCGCGGAGATGCCGCTGCTTCCATTCGACCTTTTTGACGTCAAGTACATGAAGCCATTGATTCTGGCGCTCTTCTTCACCTACGGTAGCCTCGGTATCTTTATGCTGTACACGACATTTTAGTAAGTCATCCAATGGTGGCCAAGTGCACAAATGCTGACACTCTCTAGTATGACCGAAGTCATGGGCGCAAGCCCTATGCAGCTTGTCGCGTGGTTCACGCCAATGGCTCTTGGTGGCTGTATCATCGCCACTTGTGGCGGATTCGTCCTCCATCTTGTCCCCGGCAGCGTCATGGTCATTCTGGCCGGTGTGGCGTGGATAATAGCCCCGTTGCTCTTCGCACTTGCGCCTGAGGGCGCCAATTACTGGGCTTGGATCTTTCCCTCGATGATATGCGCGACCGTCGGCATTGATATCACCTTCAACGTTACAAATATCTTTGTGAGTTTACACTAACGTCCCCTTGTCTTCATCTGAAGAGGCGCTAACGTTGGCTCAGATAACCACAAGTCTTCCGTTCAGACAGCAGGGCCTCGCCGGCGCGCTCATAAATTCCGTCCTTCATCTCAGCATCGCGTTCTTCCTGGGCTTCTCGGAAGTGATAGCGACCAACACCAGAGAAAGAGGTCCTATGCGTAGTTACAAGGCCGTTTTCTGGTTCGAAGTAGCTTGCGCGGCTGTGGCTTTGGTGCTGCTCGTTGGCTTCGTCAAGATCAACAAAGCGTCAAGCGCAGCGACGGCTGACGAGATCCAAGCAATGGCAGATGCTGAACGTGTTTCTACTGAGAAGCACACTTCGGCGGAGCCTGTGTCGACGTGAGTTTCGGTTCTTGACGATTTTATGAGGCTGGTCATGGCATATAGAAGATTGGTGCAGGTTTTGGATGATACCCATGCATATGAGGAGTTTTGCTTTTGTTAGACTCTTGATAGGTTTTGAAGATTACAGTTAACGGTAGAACTATGATATTAAGCTGAATTCGTATCTGATCCGACTTCCGTGCGAACAATTGTTGCCTTGGAGTGTCCTAGGGTTCAGTAGAGAAAACGGTGTCCTCAAATCCTAATAGGCTGCAACCAATATCCCGGCGATATATTGCGTAGCATGCAGGCTGTATCACAGGAAACCACCACTTTGCCTTTTTGTCTGCAGCCGCATTTCTTCAACTATTGTCGTTGTTTGCCGTCTTGTCGCGCACGTGACTAAGCCACGCTTTGCCAGATTTCCTCAACAGCAACAGCAACCGACTCCAAATCAATTACCCTCGAACCCAGTGCAATACCAACACACACCGCGCCGAACCCCTTGTGGCCTACGATACACCTGAGTGAGTCTATCCAACTCGCCTCTGCAACGTCCTGGAGCAGTCCCTTAGTGGCGGGATCCTCGGGGTGGCCTCCGTTCGCATGGTCAGCTTCGCAATGAACCACCTTCCTCGCCACGAGGGGTCCTGTTGTCTACGCTGTCACCTTCCCGTCAAAGATTTGATTCTAGTGTCAAGTGCCTTCTATCGATCTCCTTACTGACCGCCATCCGCAACAGTTCCAGGCCGCACTTACACCGCTTTTCCTCGATCCCGACTGACCTTCCTCTTTGCCGCACAACACGAACACAGTCGCGAAGATGGGTCTCACATTCTCGAAGTTGTTCGATAAGCTATGGGGCAAGAAGGAGATGAGAATCTTGATGGTCGGTTTGGACGCTGCCGGAAAGACCACCATCCTTTACAAGCTGAAGCTTGGCGAAATCGTGACGACGATTCCAACCATCGGTGCGTGTTACGCCTCGGACGTCCCATTAGCATTCTCCAGGACCCAATGCGCTTACCTTTCGACAAACAGGCTTCAACGTTGAGACAGTCGAGTACAAGAACATCCAGTTCACCGTGTGGGATGTTGGTGGGCAGGACAAGATTCGGCCCCTTTGGAGGCATTACTTCCAGAACACCCAGGGTATCATCTTCGTCGTCGACAGCAACGATCGCGATCGTGTGGTTGAGGCTCGTGAGGAGCTGCAGCGGATGTTGAACGAGGACGAACTGAGGGATGCGCTCCTATTGGTCTTCGCCAACAAGCAGGATTTGCCAGTGAGTAACCTTCTTGAAACAAATAGCTTGCGAGCTGCGCTAACAGATGCCTTTAGAACGCCATGAACGCGGCCGAAATTACTGATAAGCTGGGCCTGCACAGCCTCAGGCAGCGCGCTTGGGTACGGATGTCGTGCTTTCTCGTCTCCCAGAACCTTGCTAATTATGAATTCAGTACATCCAATCCACCTGCGCTACGTCCGGCGACGGTCTCTACGAGGGTCTAGAATGGCTGAGCAACTCGCTCCGCAAGGCTGGCCACAACTAAACGACTCCCCAACGTCCATGCACCCTGGGTTGGATACCAACACCCGAATTCACAACGCCAATTTCGAGTCCTCTCACCCACGAACCTTCATCCTCTCCTTCCCTCACACATCACGGCGGAGCAGTCATATCGGAGTTTGCTCAGCAAGTTTGGTTGGGTGATTCGATGGAAGCACACGTCCGTCTTGCTGGCATGCAGGCTATAACGTCACCAAGTTCTGCAAAGATCTTCCTCATGCTTTGGTACTTTACGTGCAATGACGGGATGTTTTTATCTGTTTTCTTTTTCGTCTCTTACGGCGCGTGCTCTCTTTGAAGGGTTACCCTCTCCGCTGCCACCGGGTGGCGGATAGGGCTGTACAAGAGAGACATAGCCATAGAATGGGTGGTTGAGGTAGCAATTAGTGTTGTTCGCGCCTTCAGTTGACCTGTCTTGCAAGTGATGCCGTCTCCTGTCCTCGATGTCACTTTCAATCTGAATATCTTATGAGAGACACTAGAGCTATCTGCACCTACTCAGGCGGACGGCCAAGGGCGGGCTGGATGAGCATTAGCGCTCCAATCACGTGATGGACGCACGGACCGGCAGGCTTCTTTTCAGCCCTGCTTTAGCCCCTGTCTATCACCCGTAGACATCTTCACCATGAGTGGACCACGGCTTTCGTCTCCTGCAGACGGGAGCAACACATCCGTGCCTCTGCATCGACGCCGAGGAGACGGCGATTGTGAAAACAATGGCGCCTACTTCCAAAACACATCGCCTTGCCGAACAGCACTGTCTTTGTGTGACGTACGTCTCCTCCAAGGTATGGGTATCTGGTGAGAAGCAACGTTACCATTTCATCTTCCCAGCGCTAACACGGTCGTTTGAAAAATAACTCGCCGTGTCATAGCCGAGCTATGGTCAGCTGAATCCAAAAGCTATCTGCCTTGGTGTGAAAGCCTTAGCATTGGTGGCGTTCCAGCTATGCTCTATCCATCTGTCAGCCTGCAAGGCTGCGACACTTGAGACTTAAGCCTCTCAGTCTAACTACAACTCCAGCACAGTGGTAATTCATTACTTGATGCGTTCCTAGCTGATGAGTGTAACGGGGTTTCGGCGATATATGCCGTAAGTCAAATACTGTCGCCGAAAAAGCAAAGGCCCCGAACGGAGACATTCGTCAACGGGCTCAGACATATTCTGGTCGAGGCTCTGAATATGCATTACCATTAATGGATTGTTGTTACACTTCAAACTGACAGAATAAACAGTGTACATCAGATCCATCCAGAAGCATAATTCAGGCTACATGGTCTGATCGGAGCCATGAGACAATTTAGGTGGTTCCTCCGTGAAGGGTAGGAGGGGAGGAAAGGAAAAGGTAAGGTGAAAGAGTGCAGAGGAAAGAAGGGAGGGAACAGGACCACCGCAATCCCCGGCCAGCAGGAATCGCATCACCAATTAGAAGCACCATGTGGCCAACTCAGCCACGCCACCACTCACGCTCCCAGGAATGCTTCCAGTCTCGATCCCGGGCACGATCCCGGGCACGCACCCGTCAACCGCTTGAGCATGCTCTCAATCACCACGGCAAATGAAACAACCTCCCCTGCAGTCCTTGAAGCAGCATCTAACCCCCACCGCTCTCGACCCACTCAATGCGCTGTTGACGCTTGGCAAGCACCGAGGTCCAACGGAGGTCATTGACGTCGCTCCGCTGGTGCAGAACCGCATACTCCGGTGACCTTCCAACTGGGGGAGGCCGTGGGATTGACTGTCTGGAACGCCGGGCACGCCGGGCGGAAGCTCGTGCGGCAGGATTGCTAGCGGGCTGGGTGGAACTGGCTTGGCTGGCTGCTTGGGCCTCTGTAGCAGACGGGGTGGGAAAGGTCGGACTTTGCAGTGGGTGCCAGTCGACGGCCTCAAGAATGCTGGGAAGGGGAACTATGCGGCGGCGGCGGAGTGCGGAGTTGGGATACTGCTGCTGGGCAGGCTGGGGTTCGTCTCCGGTGGTTGCACCCGGAGTGACATTGGTGCTGTAGTTCTGTGGCTGCGCGCTGCGCTCGTTCTGCTGAGATTGCTCTGCCATGATGACCCGCCGGGGGTGCTGGTTGGTAGAAGGAGTGGGTTGGGGTTGGGTATGGTAAAGAGTGTCAGAGTGGGTTCGTGAGTATAGAACTCGACAGTAGTGAAGGGCTTAAGTTGGTAGAAGACTAGAGGATGCAAAAGCAAAGGAAATGGAGACTCTGGAGAACGCATATTGCAAGGAACTGTGGACCTTTTATAAACTGTGAATGAGGTGTCATGTCAAGGGAGGCCTGCGTGTCAGACAGTTCATTGTAACGATCTTGATCCTGATCTGAGACAACATTGTTACATTGTCATTGTTGTCGTTGCTGTCTAGATGTCTACGCTCTGCCAGCTCTCCCTATCTGAATGATCTCACCTGTCAACCGCTCGTCCGCTCGTAATACCGGCCAGCTGGAGCCATCTGCCTTCGCCAGCGTAAGCTCCAGCTTCGTTCCCATGATCTTGAACGTGCTCTGTTCTGGATCGATGGGCGCATAGAGCGGCACGTTCTGTAGGTAGCGCTTGTTGTCCGACGTTCTCAGGTCCAGATCGATGGTTGAGGATGCGAACTTGATGGTGGACTTTTCCTTGTCAATCTTCTTCAGGAACAGCGACGCGATGACAGAGGAAGGTGTCTGGTAGAAGTCGTGGCTGCACGTCGTCAGTGATCATGCCACGCTGTACAAGGCACGTGACGTTCCATACCGCACGCTGTCAAGATTCTCCTCGCTGCGCTTCTTTCCACTGCCAACGAAAAGATGTCGGTCCTTCGTCTTGCATCCCTCGATCTTCATGAACTCATCAAATTCCAGCACGCGTCTCTTGCAACATGTCCAACCTTTGCTGCCTTCGTGGAAAAGCGCCTGCCCAGGATGATGCACACACTTCTCGTTCTCCCTGCTTGTGCCCGACACGTATTCCGCTTTGCAGCCACGCCTCCTGCATGTTTGGCCTGCTGGTATGGGGAGCGAAGGGTCGTCCGATTCGTCCTCTGGGGGTGCGGGAGAAGCGGGTGGAGGTGTCTGCGCTGCTAGTGCCCGCGGTAACCGCGGCGTGGGCGCAGGCAACGGTGCATCAGCGCTGAGAGGCTTCGACTCTAGCTCTGGCTGCTTGTTCTGGACAGGCTCTGGCGCAGGAGTGTCGTCTACCGTGGAATGCTTGCCGATTGTGCACGGCGGGATCGCAAGAAATTCCTCGAATGTCAGGACGCGCGGTTTGCAGCATTTCCAGCCTGGTGCATCTCAGCATCTGCCGTCCGGCGTGTGTGCTTTCTGATTTCGGTCTGCACAGGACGGCATACCTTTCTGGCCTTCGTGGAACTCTGGTGGACCGGGATGGTAGTTGCAGTCTTCATTGTCGTCGGTGTATGTCTTGCCGCACCCTTTGTGTACGCACTTCTTAGACTCAGCCATGGCCGTTCACTGGGAGTTTGAGAGTGTACTTTGTCTGATCCAGGAAGCAGCTGGTGGATGCTGAAGGGGTTATTTGTCTGGTAAAGTGCCAACCGCGGGTGGAACCCGACGTAAAGCCACATCTTCAGCCCTATGGGAAATCCGACAGGAACCGCCCAGAAACCCACGGGCATGCGGCTCCATTTCCCGTCTCTCCAACCCCCTATCGATCTTGACTTCCTTCAGCCCTCATCTACAGCACCTAGCCCGTGACTCCGCATCGTTCGAATGTTTCCTTCTCGCACACTGCTGCAGCGTGTCTGCCGCCTCACCTTGTTTACCCGTGCCAATTGCTCGCTATGCGATGATGCCAAGACCGTTCTGTGTCACGTTTGGGACAAGCGGCCTTTTGAGTACACCGAGGTAGACGTCATGTCTTCAGGGCAAGGACAGTGGAAGAACAGATATGAGTTTGATACTCCTGTAGTACGTGTATTGCTTCAGTGGACCGGCCTGACTGTACTGATTCGCAGCTAGCTACACGTAGAGAAGACGCCGGGAAAGGACAACCATCCAACCTCAGCAGAGGCGCGGAAGCTCATGCATCGCTTCAAGGAAGCAGACGTTGAGCGACTCATGGATGAGGCTGAGAAAGATGCCACGCCTTCCAGTTGAGCCTCATTTTCCCGTTCGGGATAATCGTCACCGAATGTGACGATGTTTCAAGCTTCGGCGGGGCACTGCATCGTCGCGGAGGGGTAGCGGTTGCTCACGGAGTTCTCGCCGCACGCTCCTCTAATTAAGACTTCGTCGAAGTCGCGACTGGAGTCATTCTTTCAGGTGAACTTTAGACACGCAGTAGGCGAGGACTATGAAGATGCAAGCTGCAAATAGGTTCCAAAAGGCCCTCAAGAAGGGCGGAGCTACCTTTGGAGCATGGCAGGTCAGTATTGCTAGCAATTGAATTCTTTTGTGAGCTTTGCTGACGAGTACAGATGCTACCCGGGACGAATCACTCCAGAGCTATCGCACGAAGCGGCGTCGACTGGATATGCGTGGATGGTGAACATGGCAACATCGACGGTGAGCGATTTGACTTCCAACTGGTGCTGCGACAATTTCTGATCCAAACCTCCGAATAATAGATGGTCAAATGCACGAGGCTGTGGCTGCTATTGCCGCCTGTGGTGTAAGCCCAATAGTCAGAATCGCCGCGAACGAGGGCTGGATGGTCAAGAGTGAAGCCCACAGTTCAAGTTGAACGGCTCATGGCTGACCCTACCAGGAGCCTTAGACGCCGGCGCGCACGGCGTTGTCGTCCCTTTGATGTACACCGCCGACGACGCGCGACAACTCGTAAAGACCGCGAAGTTCCCTCCTCTTGGTATCCGCGGGTTCGGATCACCGTACGCGCCACCAGTCTTCGATGTCTCTTCTACAGAGTATCTGCAACAAGCCAATGACAGCCTGGTCACCATTGTCCAGATCGAGACGAAGGAGGCGTTGCAAAACGTCGATGAGATCGCCAAAGTACCCGGTGTCGACGTCCTCCTTATCGGTCCGTTCGATCTCGGAAACAACATTGGTCATCCTATCCTTGACGGAACGATGCACCAAGAGTTGAAAGACGCTATTATGCACATACACGAGGCGGCTGAGAAGAACGGCAAGCGAACAGGGATCTACTGCACGACTGGCGAGCAGTCGAGGGAGTATGCGGACAAGGGGTTCAACATGGTAAGGACGACCCCGGCAGACTCCACTATGCTACAATGAGCTAACGCTACAAATGCAGATCTCAATCGCCGCGGATATGATAGCCATTCCTACTTACTTTGCTCACACTCTGGCAACTGCGAAAGGCAGCCTAGCGCATTCGGCAGTTCAGTTCGCCAAAGGCGGGATAGCGAAGATGACTGGCCCGTATGGTCGGTAGCATGGATTCGAGATGTCTCTACTAAAGTCTCGCGCTATGCACCAATGAACAGGTTATAGAGTTGCTGATCAGACCTCTCTCCGGAAGTACGCGCCGCAAGAGCCGCTCTATATCCCGTCCGCGCACTCAATGCTTGGAACCCTAGCAGCGAAGCATGGACGCCGCGATGGCCAGGTTGGACTGAGTAGTCATGCCGTGTACCCTTCATGTAGGATTATAGTTGCAGGAACAAGACCTCTCTTAAGCTTTTTGCCGTGACTAGTCCGATATGCCCTCTGCACGCGGACCATGAATCAAACCTGGAGATTGAAACGGTAGTTCTTTATACATAATCTATCCGATTGACATTCATGACTCGAAGCGTATACGTCCGGCTATGCAGTTGCGCTGACACCAAGCCTCTTGAGCGTGTCTCTCCCCGTCGTGATCTTCAATCCGATACTGCCAAACGTCAGTAAGAGAGGCTCACGCACTAATGTGAAACAGAACAAGCAGAGAACTCACCGAGCATCCAAATCGTAACTCTCCCACCCCGCCACCTTCTCCAGCCAGGCGGAGCACTCCCTAATCTTCTGCACATCACGCGGTGGATTCCCATCCTGCACCTGCTCATTCCACAGATTTGCCGCCATCTCATAATGCGCGCACGGATCAGTCCAACTGTCCCTCAAGTGGCCCTTGAACTCCACCCACTCGTGGCTCAAGATCTCCGTCCGCAGAATCTCCTTCGCGTCGTCGAACCGCTTGAGGTTCCGCAGCGTCGCCGCTCTCAGAAGCGCCAGCACCGCATGTTCATCGAGCGCCTCCCGCTCCCACATGCCATTCTCTCCCGAAGTCGACCACGCGAGTCGCTGCAGCGAGACCTGCAAGTGCTCCGGCCGCATACGCCTGTACCCGTTCCAGAAGTATATCATCTCCTCGATCGGAGAGACGCCGACCGCGTCCACGAACTCAACACCCCACTCGGCGGCGCGGTGCTCCCACTTCTGAATCTTGCGATTGACGAAGACATCAAAGGGCAGCTGGCGCGCCATAAATCTCTTCCTGCCCGTCTGTTTCGGCACGAGCTTAAGCAGCTCTTCCGCCTTGGCCGCATGCTCCCTTGCCAGCCGCGGATCCGACGACTTGTGCAGACGGTACAACTCCACGTGGCACGCGCCAGCGATGTAGTAGTACAGCCCATGGCTCCAATTGTTGAGTTTGACGCATTTCTGGAAAGATGCTGAGCAATCAGCGTAGTTGTGCGCATACATGCTATCCAAGCTGCGCTCGAACCACGTGAGGGCTTCGACCTGCTTGAGCGGGCTCGCGCTGGACCTATTCAGGATCTCTACGGCTCGTTCGAGCTGCCGGTCGCCGGCTAGCACCCTGGCTTCCTCTAACAGCCACAGATGGCTCCGCGGGTACCGCTCGCGCATGTCTGCCAGCAGCGCCCTGCAGCGTTCGCGGGGATACGCGCCCGGTCCGCGTGGCGGCAGGATGTCGCAGAAGCCCACGATGCCGTTGTAGTAGCCCAGGATGATGAGGCCGGCCATGGCGCCGTTGATGTTGTTGAAGCGGCTTGCTTGCCACAGCATCTGGATGCCGCGCTCGCGGTCTCCTCGGAATCCAACGATTTTGAGGAGCGTGGCGAATGCTGGTGGGATTAGAGAGATCATTAGTTGTAAGATTCCGAAACAGAGGTTCGAGCCGGAGTGGATGAAGGTGTCGACTGGATGGTCGCCGAAGAGGTCCACGTCGGGGCCTAGTTGCACTATGGAGTTGGTGCGTGGGAAGGGCGGCTGCTGTTGAGAGACTTCGCCGTTTGGCCTTGCTTGCTCGAAGTATGATGGCTTCTCGGCATGCTTAATTGTTCCGTTGATCTCCAGTTCGCCCAGATAGGTCGTCGTCTCAGTTACTCCGTCAGGTGTTTCGTCAGCATCGAAAAACTCGTCGCCATCTTCGTCGACCACCGGCTGTACTGTGCTTGTTGCAGGGACTTGCGATACAGCAGGCGCCTGTGACGTTCGACTTGCACTCGAGCTACCTAGCGACTCCGTCGAAGCTCTCGATGCGCTGTTAACACTGCTGCTGCTCCTCCCTGAACAAATCTCTTCTCCGCTGCCGCCAACGCATCCAATGTCTGATACGCCTTACGCAGCTTATAGAACCCCTTTATGCTCTCCGTCAAGCTCTCATTCAGCACAGCCACGACCGCACTCATGAGCTGCGCCTCCGCCAGACAGAGCGCAAACTCCGACCCTGCCGGATATATCGCCGAATGGAAGGCATTAGGATGTCGCTGCGCCCTCTTGTAGTGCTCCGAAGCCGCGGCCTCCGCGTCTGCGAGTCGCTCGGACGCTTCCCGCATGACGTCTTGTTCGAAGCCGAGAGTCGCGCGCATGAAGATTACGACGCCTTGGCAGAGCTTGTGGACGGGGAGCTGCCTTTGCTGAGCTCGGCTTCGGCGGTCTCGACGTCGTCGTTCATGATGTGTGTGGCGGCTGTGCACCAAATTAGCTACAACCGTTCATGGAGGCAGCGAATGAGGCATACCACGCATGGCATGCTCGATCTGTGAGGGCTCCTCGAGGGCATTGAGAGATTGGCTTGAGCCGTGTGGCTTGGCCTTGGAGCCTATCCAGCCTGCTAGTCGTGACATCGCAAATCGTTTTATTCAAAAAACGGGCTCCAAGGCGTATAGGAAATTAAAGACCAGAATATGAAATGAAGCGCAGCTGCAATTGCTTCCACGACTGATACAGATACTGCTGTACCAGTACAAAGGGGTTCTTTCGTCTATCCTAGGGCGAAGTACAAGGATCGAAGTCAGATCCTTATGGCAATGGATTTGAAGTTATGGTATCCTCTTTCTGAACCGTGGGACTCATGTGCAAACCGTAAGCTACAGCCTAAATACGTGGTCGCGTGCCATGGAACAGTGTCATCTGTATAGGTGGGAAGATGAGAAGGCGGGGGTTAAAAGCGAACAAAAGACAACAGTCCGCATCGTCCGTAGGATAATCGAGGTTTTCTAATACTCTATGGTCACAGCAGGAGTCTAACAGCTCTCTACGAATGCTGACGGAGTGTCTGCAGCGGCGCTGGTCTCTCTCCCGGCCGCGCGCGTCATTGAACAGCCGTCGGGTCAACGTTTTGGCCGAAGCTCCGGCGACAGCTCCATCACAGCACTAGAGCATCAAGAGTATCAAAGCAGCATCTGGATCCAACAACCCGTCCGAACCACCAACCCGTCCCTACTCAGACCTCGGACGAAGCCCTACATCCCAACCCCTCCAGCTCCAACATGTCCGGCGCCGGAAACACCGCCCCGGGCCCCGACACCACCAAAGCCGTCGTCAGCGACACAAAAGACACCTCCCCATCCCTCAAAGACCAGCTAAAGCCCGCGGCGACGCTAGAAGAGGATGATGAGTTCGAGGACTTTCCTGCTGAAGGTAACATATACCTTACCTCTCCCTTCTGCCCTTTCGCGTCCTGAACAAAGGAACTACCAGCACCAACCCTTCTTCACCGGATCGCCTCTTCTGTCCCCGGGCGAACTTGTTGAGCATGTGTGCTAACGTCTTGGGTGCGCTGAAATAGACTGGCAACAAGAAGACACGGAGATACCGGGTGGAAACACACATCTTTGGGAGGAGAGCTGGGACGACGACGATACGAATGGGGATTTTTCGGCGCAGTTGAAGTAAGGCCGTCACCTCCCGGCTGTTGTTACAGGTAGCGTGTGGCTAATGGGGGTTTCGCTGTACAGGGAGGAGCTGAGGAAAGCTGATAGTGCGAAGCGCGGATAATGTGGGCATGCGAAAGAGATACCATGGGCGGCGATAAGGGGTACGAGACGGTAGGCGGGATGCGTGTAGTGCGCACACGATGCTGGAGCCCTGCAGGCCAGCTTCATCGTCCAAAAGAATAGAAGATGAGGGCACTACTCGGGTATCATGGCCCACAGGCACACATCCTGCCTGTGAGCTTTCACAATGGTACGGACTTTGGGAAAGCTATATGGTCTCATTGCGGGTACTTGGCGTGGCTCATGGGCGTCCGATGCAGGATACTCATGGTACCCGGGTTTGTCATTAAGCGCACTCCGGGTTCGCTATACAGTATAGACTATACCACGTTGCTTACAAGCTCGATTTCGTCCTTGCCACGAGTCAGTCCCTGGAACCGCCGCTCCACAGACACTGCCTACTGCTTATTCGACAGCGCCGAGACACCCGGCAGATCCTTGCCCTCGAGCAACTCCAGCGATGCGCCGCCGCCAGTCGAGACATGGCTCAGCTTATCCTCAACTCCATACTTCGCCGCTACAGTGGCAGTATCACCGCCCCCGATAATGACAATCTTGCCCTTCTGCGCCGCCTCAACCGCCGCATCCATAGTCTGCTTCGTGCCATTCGCGAACGCCTCAAACTCGAACACGCCCGGCGGCCCATTCCACAGAATCGTATTCGCCTCGTCAATAGCCTCCTTAAACAACTTAATGCTCTTCTCGCCGCAGTCAAGCCCCATCCAGCCATCCGGGATGCCGTCCTCATCCGTCGCATACCCCGTCTTGGCGTCCTTGTCGAACTTGTCCGCAATGATATAGTCATTCGGCAGCACGATCTTGACGTTGTTCTTCTTGGCCTTCTCGACGAGGTCACCGACCGTCTTGGCGCCCGCCTCATCGAACAGGCTGTTCCCGATCGACACGCCCTCGAGCGCCTTCTTGAAGGTGAAGGCCATGCCGCCGCAGATGATCAGGCTGTTCACTTTGCCCAGCAGGTTGTCGATCAGCTGGATCTTGTCGGAGACTTTGGCGCCGCCGAGGATGGCGAGGAAGGGCCGCTTGGGGTTCTCGAGCGCCCGCGCGAAGTAATCGAGTTCCTTTTTCATGAGGAAGCCGGCGGCTTTTTGGGGAGGTCGCAGCCGACCATGGAGCTGTGCGCGCGGTGGGCGGTGCCGAATGCGTCGTCTAAGATGCCGTCAGCGGGGTCCAGCGTTCTTGTATAGTACGGCTTGGGGCCTACTGATATACACATCCCCCAGCGCCGTCAACCCCTTCCTAAACTCCTCAACCGCCTTCTTATCCGCCTTGACCTTCTTCCCCTGCTCGTCCTTGCTGCTGCCCTCCTCCTCGGCATGGAAGCGCAGGTTCTCGAGCAGGATCACCTGTCCGCCCGACGCCTTGTTGACCGTGTCCTCAACCTCCTTGCCTACGCAGTCGTCCGTGAACGTCACGTCTTTGCCCAGTAGTTCGGAGAGAACCGGCACGACGGGCTTCAGGCTGTATTTGGGATTGCGCTTGCCGTCGGGGCGGCCCAGATGGGACATCAGGACCACGGCTTTGGCGCCATGATCGATGGCGTATTTGATGGTGGGGATGGCGCCGACGATGCGTTGCGGGTTGGTGACTTTGCCATCCGCGAGGGGGACGTTGAAGTCGACCTGTAACAGCTGGATTAGTGTCGAAGTCGTAATGGAATGGGTGGACGGCGTACCCGGATCAAGACGCGCTTGTCCTTGAGGTCGACGTCCTCGATGCTGAGCTTGTTGCTGAGTGACATCGTGCTTCCTTGGAGTGGTGGTGACTGTGAGTGTGTCTACTGGGAGCCAGCAATTGGAATTCTGATGCTTAGGAGTTTGTAGTAGGCTATCTCAATTTGCTTTTGAGAGCTCAGGCGGGTGGGTCGACAATTTCATCATGTTGCGGGGCAGACATCAGACACCCCCACCATGCATGTTGACCCAACACTCAGCCCGTCCCGAATGCACAACGCCGGAGAGAGCCTGGAACCGGGGCATGCCTTTCCACAACGACTTTCGTTCTATGTTCTCCAAGAACTATGGCTGTGCTGCCATGCATGGGATAAACTGCTCCAATGGGAGTTTCACCACGCCGTAGCTTGAGCGATTCATTGTATGTACGTAGAAATCATATTTTGTTGTCTGTATCATATACCTACCTATGTACGATATATTCGTAAACTGTTTCCAAAACAACTAAAAGGCTCCACAGCGCCGACACGATGCATCAACCGAGGAAACCAAAACTTGCAGACTCGCCGACGTCCTGGAAGAACCAAACTCCCGACCCGAGCGCCAATCTAGGTTCGAGAAGCAGGAAAGAGAGCTACTGGGGAGATATGTTATGCCATGGTCACGCTTACTCCGAGGAGTTGGTAAGGGACAGATAAGCGGTCCACGCTATACCGACAGTCGAGACGAAGGGCTACAGCAGCGGTCAGCGACGGTAGCGAAAGTCACAAGCGGTGCACATACGATCTGAAACTGAATGGGCATCACCCTGAAGTTAAGGATCTGCACAGCCGGCCACACCAGGTAGTTCGCCTTCAGAGCCGGCACATACACGTCCTGGAACTTGCGCTGAACGGCACGCTTCCCACCGCCCTCGGCAACAGTCATGAAGGTGAAGAAGCAGGCAAGACCTGGTTAGTGTTAGTCCCCAGCACCTCAACCTCCACCACCGCTCGGAGGTGCGGTACGTACCACATGGCGCAAACAGGAACTGATCGAACGCGACTCTCTTAAGCGCTGGCAGAGTACCCGCAAGCTTGGTGACTGGGAACGTCTTCGCCAGGAAGCCGAACCATTTGTGTTGGACCGGCGCCATTATAAAGCCGTAGGACATGAATCGAACCAGCCGCTCGAAGTCGAAAGGCGGAGGGAGGTTCTTCGAATCTGGGATGATCCCCCCGGAGGCCATGGGTTCTTCCTGTCGAGCGCGTTGATCTCGATCGCCAGGAAGTCGTCTTTGTTCGGTCCGCCGGGCTTGCGAACGGCGACTTGTCGTATGGAGGTGATGGATTGTGCGACGGTGTCTGCTATGCCTCCGAGGACCTGTCGGCACTTGTGAGTTGATGCTCACTGCGATTGCGAAATAAGGTGGGAGAACGGAGCAGCTGCAGCATGGAGGACGTACGGCATTGGTGATCATCGTTGTGAGCACTGGCGGTATGATGTTAGCCGGACTCTACGGATGGATCGTTATAGTATATCTCATACCTGGTTTGCTGGCATAGTAAGAGTTGAATTTGCGCGTGAGGATCGATACGGCGGCCATCTCGAGGAGGAAGACGATCGCGTGCAGGAGAGGCTGTTTGGAGCTCAGTGTTAGCAACGCATCATCCATCTATCACGCGCTCATCTCGGTGGTCTGTGGAACAGACTATCCCTCAAGTACGTACAATCTGGCCGTAGATGTATCGACTGTTCAGCGCTCGTAGGAGTCTCCTGCGTTGACCCTCTACGGAGGTGATCATAGCTGCGAGTGCAAGTGAGGTAATGACGATAGACGATAACGAGGCTTCAACGGTCGTGCACAGGCCTCAGCTCGTCGCAGAGAGGCTTCCAGCGAAGAGGAGTTTAGAACGGTTTGAAGACCGCCAGCGATTCTGAGCAACCGAGGATGAGAATAGGGAGGGTATCTATCGCTCTGCAGCTGCGAGAGGAGTAAAGGTTCGCCTTGGGGGACGGGGCGGAGATGGCGGGCTAGTCTAGGCTTGCCGCAGGAGCACAGTCGCACATCAAGATCGGCGGCGGTCAGCCTGATCAGACAACACGTGAAACGTGAAACCATCCTCAATCCGGCACATCCAGTGGGTTTGACATTTGACTTCTCCGCCATAAGACTACATTCAATCAGTCCGGAGGTTCGACTTGGCCTAATTCGCTCGAACGGGGTGTAGTTTCCGCGTGTTCATTGTGGTTAATCTCTGGACCGCTTTGGGAGAGTTCGAAGCCTGACTATAGTGATCGATGCAAGCATTCATCTTCTGCGATATCCAACGACTGAAGAGGCCCAAATGATAGCCACGAAACACAGAATACACTCGAAATCGGCAACTAAACCGATTAAACCCTCACGAAACAGAGTCTCGTTCCGTCGCTACGATGTCTGGCAAGTCTCGGATGTCTGTTGTCTCCTTTGTTGTAAGATCAATCACGCGCAAGCTATCAATGTGCAGGACCCCAGCAGCGAGTGCGAGGAACCTCATGTCCGTCGTATAACACGCACCAGGAGCAAGTGGGCTTCATGAGTCGTTAGCCAGGTGAACCAATAAAGTAAGGGATGACTTACCCAATCCGTATGTCAGGCTCAGGCTCACAAGCTCTGCCGGTTCCGAGAATCCGCTTTTTTGCATGGCATACACCAAGTTGTTATCCAATACAGCTTCCGCAAGGACTTCCACTTGACTCTCTTTAGCTACTCCCGCAGACGATGAAGAAACCCTCGACTGGTGCTGCTTGATGTCTGCTCTTCTCCGCTTCGGAACCACCAGCATCGCTAGGCTTCGAGCTTTGTCCGACCGGTTGACGACGAAAAGGCTCCACTGGAAGATCTCGCCAACGTAGACCTGATCCGGTCCTGATATTGTGAACGTCAAGTCGAAGCCAGCCATGTTAGTCGTAGACAATGATGATGGCTGAGCGTTGCCTGCGGTTGCGTGCTCACGACTCTCAACAACTCCATCCTGGCTTCGACTACCATCACGCAGCGAATCCGTTTTGTTAAGCTCGCGCTGGAAGAGGGCCGCATCCACGCTCGTACTCCACCTTACGTCGAGAGCTGGGAAATACTCGTCCGATAGAAATGCTGTCGCCTTGACGCCCAGCTCAAGACCATGAGCTTTCGGAGCTCCCCGCGACGAGTTTCCGTAATCCGTGGCTGGTCGGAGCTTATACACCAGACTAAGTAGGTCGCCAGCTCGACATCTCACAGGCAATTTCGGGCCCCAGCTGCCGCCATAAGGCACAGCCTCCCCATCCTGAAGCATAAGACGAACATCGCTGATTGAGACATCGCATTCTGCATATAATGTGACCTCGAGGTCTAAAGACGCAAGAACTGTGACCTCTCTAGTTCCTGAGTGCAGTCTCGAGTAGCGTATCCTCCAGTAAATAGCTGGGCAAATCCTGAACTGCCGCCTTGGACTGGCCTGAAGTGTGCGCACTGAAGTGTTCGAGCCGTGGCCGGCTGGAATAACCTTGGTAATTCTGGAGGCGGATAAGTGTGGCCGGGCATCCCTAAGCTCAGGATCACTCGCAAATGCCTGGAGCAGGTTGATTGGCATCGGAGTGTGACTGGGGAGATAGTCGTCTTGAGTCGCATTTGCTTCAGCTTCGTCCGGTCGTAGTGTAGCTGTGACTGCAAAGTATACTACTGGCTTCTGTAGCTTCGCTTGTGGGCGACCTTTCGACGTTGTTTAGTACGACTCTTGTGATGCCAAACCAACACCAGCACTCACCGACATGAACGTTAGCTCTCCAGACGACGTATGTATACTTTCCCTCTGAAGGGCCCTGGGTGATCAAGAGCGGACTAGTCACATCTTCAATCTTCTCCGAGCATAGGAGCTCCTTGCTCTGGTGAGCTTGCGCAGGCCGACTCTCGCCCGTCTCCGTCTGTACTGGGACTACATTGCCCGAAGCGTACGCTTGTAGAGTGACAGACAACCGAGACAGACAAGAATCTAAGATGCTTTGCTCAACGCGAGGAGCCCTCAATACAACATATACCAGAACACGCTCATCTAGATGCCTATGAATGAGTAAGATGTCTGCTTCAGTGATATAGATCTGCAGACGTGACATACCGAAAAACAAGGACTGCCTTTGCTGGATTGTAGGTAGGAATGTCGGAAGACGGTCAGATGCTGATCCATCCCATGAGTTTAATGCATGTTCGAGGTTGATAGAGGGATCTGAGGGCACGAAAGCCTCCACGATTGACTGCTCGCCGAATTCAGCGCTCGACGGTTCTGGAGAATTACTCGGCTGCATCATGGTGTGCTGAGAATGTCGAAGCACTTCGTGCTAGGGAAGTCTTTGATGATCAAAAATGACGAAATGCTGTTGTGGACTTCCCACCAGTTGATATCAAGGGGTAAACTTCAAATATCGCTGACGATAGAATAATGCGCAGCGCTGACTGCCAGACTGAGATCGTGACTGTCTATTCCAAGTCTGCTGCTACCAATAGCTTCCTCAGTACCGAGTTTTCTTGTATAGCTTGCGAGAGTTGAAGCAAAACGCTGGTTGCCATGCACCTGCTATACCGGATGGACACTTTTGGATGGCGCCCAGCGCCAAGAGTGGCCGAGTGGTTATGGCGCGCGTTTCGCGGACGCAGTCGTTCTACGCAGATGGCGAGTTACCCGATTGGGAATTCTGCCTATTGAGAGTCTGAGAGTGTCTCAGTCTCAATGTTCACTATTTAAGTTATTAGACTGTCTCGGTAATTGAGGCACGCTCTGTACCTTACTGAACACGCATACACCTTTCCAACCCTCGTGGCTCGTTCCTGATTTCTCGACAAGCACGTGACAGTGCAGTCAAGCATCCGCCGCAGTTTTACCGGACCGGGGTATCAGATTTCCACTTTGAGCTCGTTTCTTCACCACGGGCTACGCGATCTGGCTTCAGCTCACCTCGATGCCATCTTTGAGCCCTCGACACTCATTGAACATCGCCGCGACACAGCGAATCGACAAACATCGTCATTACAATGAACGGCATTGCTCCGGCGCCCGGCCAGTGGCAGGAAGCCCGCCATACAGACGGCCGTGTTTATTACTACAATACGCTGACGAAGGCTACGCAATGGACGAAGCCAGAGGAGCTCATGACGCCGGCGGAGGCAAGTTCCCGACCACAAACGTGAAGAGCGCCGTATTGACCACCTTGAACAGCGCGCTCTTGCCAACCAACCATGGAAGGAGTACACAGCAGAAGGCGGGCGGAAGTACTGGTACAATACGGAGACGAAGCAGAGCTCATGGGAGATGCCAGAAGTCTACAAGAACGCGCTTGCGCAAACACAGCCTCCACCGCGGCCTGCGGCACCGTGAGCCTTCTCGTCCGGTTCTTAGCATGTCAACGCGCACTAACTCAATGTCAGACCTCAAACTTTTGTCGCCGGAGCCACGTCGAACTTCCCCGAGTTCTCACAACGCAGGGATCGCGATGACCACAGTTTACCAGATCGTCCGTTCCAGGACAGGCAAGACAGGCGGGACAGAGACGACAGACAAGATAGGCAAGACAGACAGGGAGGCTATGCGCCGATGGATCCCATGCGCAGTGCCGCTTTGCCCTCCCAGAACGAACCCGACTTTTCGACGTACGAAGAAGCCGAATCCGCATTCATGAAGTTGCTGAGGCGATGCAACGTCCAACCAGACTGGACCTGGGAGCAGACAATGCGCGCGACGATCAAGGACCCGCAGTACCGAGCGCTGAAGGACCCGAAGGATCGTAAGACTGCGTTCGAGAAATACGTTCAAGAGGTTCGATTGCAGGAGAAGGACAAGGAGAAGGAAAGACTTGCCAAGGTCCGCGCTGACTTTACTTCGATGCTAAGAAGTCATCCAGAGATCAAGCACTACACTCGGTGGAAGACCGCGCAGCCGATTATCGAGGGAGAGACTATCTATCGCTCGGCCAGGAACGATGATGAGAGGCGTCAGCTATTTGAGGAATACATTATCGAACTGAAGAAAGCACACAAGGAGCGAGACACCTCGAACCGCACACAGGCTCTGGACCAACTTACGACTCTCCTGAATGCTCTCAACTTGGAACCCTACACCCGGTGGTCTGAAGCTCAAGGCATGATCAAATCAAGCGAGGCCTTTCAAGGTGACGAAAAGTTCCAGTCTTTGACTAAGCTAGACATTATCAAGGCTTTCGAGAACCACATCAAGTCGCTCGAGCGCAGCTTTAACGATGCTCGTCAGAAGGAAAAGAACCTTAAAGCCAGGCGAGAACGACAGAACCGTGATGGATTTATTGACCTCCTGAAAGACCTTAGAGCTGCCGGCAAGATTAAGGCTGGCACGAAGTGGATGCAGATTCAGCCACTGATTGAGGGCGACCCTCGGTATGTTGCTATGCTGGGTCAGTCCGGCTCAACGCCGCTGGATCTGTTCTGGGACATGGTTGAGGAGGAAGAGCGGGCGCTGCGCGCGATGAGGAATGACGTCCTGGACGTTTTGGATGTGAGAGCAATCCCTCGCTGGCGTCGGAAATATTAGAATGCTAATACAATCACAGGACAAGCGCTATGAACTCACACAGAAGACCACCTTCGAAGAATTTCTATCTGTGATGCACACTGATCGCCGTACAGCATCCCTCGACCGCGACTCGCTCTCACTAATCTACGAGCGGCTGCGTGAAAAGGTCCTCCGGCGCAACGAGGAAGACAAGCACCACGCCGAGCGGCACCAGCGCCGCGCAACCGATGCGCTGCGCTCGAAGATCAAGCACCTGGAGCCGCCGGTCCTCGTGGGAGATACATGGGAGCAGGTACGTCCCCGCATCGAGAAGTTTGAGGAGTTTCGCGCGCTCGACTCGGACGAGGCGCGCCACGCTGCGTTCGACAAGCACATGCGGCGCCTGAAGGAGAAGGAAGAGGACCTCGAGAAGGAACGCAGCAGACGCGAGCAGCGGGACCGCGAGCGAGACCGGGACCGGGAGCGCGACAGAGACAGGGACAGAGACTTCCGCAACGGCCACGCGGCTCGCCGCCCCCACACCCGCACCCCGGAGCCAGACGCGTACGAAGCAGACCGCAAGAAGGCGCAGGCAGACCGCGAGCGCCAGTACCGCAAGTCCGGCGTCACCGGGCTCTCGCCCCCGCCACCATCCCGGTACGACCGCGACGAGCGCGACAGATATGACAGAGGAAGCAGACAAGTCAGTCTCAGCCACTACGACCGCGAGCGGCGCGAGCGCGAGGCCGAGCGTGAGCGGACCTACGTCAGCCGCGCGGACCCGCGCGACAAGGGCAGCGAGCTGGACTACGGCGACAGCAGGGCGGGCAGCATGCGGCGGCGGCGGGACAGCGAAGGGGACAACAGCCCTGGGAGCAGGAGAGATATTAAGAGGACTAGGAGGGATGTCGCGTCTCGCGAGCGTACCTTCTCCCCGCGTCGTCACAGATCTAGGACGCCGATTATCAAGACTGAGCCGCCTAAGGAAGAGGACCGGGGCCTCCGGTCCGGGAGTGAGGAGGGAGAGATCGAGGAGGATTGAGTGGAGGCTGCCCGTGTAGAGTGGATGGAACGGGTGCGGTATGTTGTTGCGGTTGCACGACTTATCACACATTTAGGATTGGCCTGGCAGCAGTGCAGAGGCTCGTTTCTTGTCCTTCTCTTAATTTCTCTCCTGATTGTGCTACGTTTGGACTACTACTCGTCCATGACCGACTTCCATAGCCGTTTCCCAGACCGCCTCTAGCTAAACCCACGTATGTCGAGCTTTGCCACATACTTTCTAGACAGCAGTCACCTAACTTGACCCATTCAGCTGCGTCACCGCCTCGCGACGTGTGCGGAGGAAGCAAAGGAACTGTGAACAGGAGGTACACCGCTGTCGCCGGTGAATGTCGTCCTCGTCGTCATCTTCATCAGAGGCCTCCTCATCCGGAAGGCCAACCTTACGCCGCTTAATGCTCTTTCTCCTGCCGCTACCCAATGACCTTAGAACGCCTTTACCCAATGGAGCCTTGCGATGCGGCGGAATGTTCCTCTTAGGGACGCCCTTTTCAGGCCTCTTCTTCCAGGAAGAACTAGCAGATGTGAGTACAATGCTTGGCAAACTGAATGCGATTCACTTACGTAGTTGCCGTTCAACTTCTGCTCCTGGTCCAGCTGTGACTGGTATTTGTTGATGCGCGGCCGGAACGAGTTCGGGTCTCTGCGGAACGTGACGTCGAGGCTCTTGAGGAACTTGTTGCAGCCGGTCAAGAGGCTTTCAGGTGCGTTCGCGCGTGCCTTGATGGACGGCTGGCCGTCGAAGACAATGACGCGGTCGGCCAGGTAGGTGGCCATGATGAAGTCGTGCTCGACGACGAAGGCGGTCTTCTTCGAGTGCATGATGAATCGCTTGATGACGCGGGCAGCTACGATACGCTGTTCGGAGTCGAGGTACCTAGACACATGTTAACGCTTGGTCGATATCTGACTCGCTGCATGACTCACGCGCTAGGCTCGTCGATCAGGTAGATGTCCGCCGGGATACCCAAGGCCAAGACGATGGCGACACGCTGCAATTCACCACCAGACAGATTCTGGACCTCCTGGTCGATGAAGTCGTCCATCTTAAGCGGCTTGTAGACATCCGTCTGGAACTGCGGGCTGAGGAACGCAGCCTTGATCTTCTTGAAGAACAGCTGACGCACCGTGCCCTGGAACTTGGGCGTGATCTTCTGCGGCTTCATGCTGATGTTCATCTGAGGCACTTTTTCGTACCGTCGGGCTTCTCGGCGCCCGCAAGCATCTTGCAGAACGTCGTCTTGCCGGTGCCGTTCTCGCCCATCATGACAATGATCTCCGAGTCTGTGAATGTTCCGCCCTCGACGGTCAGGTGGAAGCCGCCGAGCGTTTTCGTCATCTTGGGGTAGCTGTAGCCACGTGACTTGTCGACTAGGAACTCTTCACCGGCCTCGCCGATGCGGAATTGAAGAGATTCTTCACGGAATCGGAGATTCTCGGTCGGGATGTTGCCGTCTAGGAAGATGTTGATGCCTTCGCGGACGGAGGCGGGCAGCGTTACTACGCCGTACACTGCCGGCTTGCCATAAAGCACGCAGATGAAGTCAGACAGGTAGTCCAAGACTGACAAATCGTGTTCGACAACGATAACATAGTCGTCCGGCCGGAGCAGGCTTCGGATCATTTTGCCGGCACTCAATCGCTGCTTGACATCGAGGAAGGATGACGGTTCGTCAAACATGTAACTGCAATCAACGTCAGGTGATGCTGGCCATTTACCACTCAAGAGACGTACACATCGGCCTTCTGCACGCAGGTAGTGCCGATAGCGAAGCGCTGCAGCTCTCCGCCGGAGAGGAGGTTGATGTCGCGATCGAGGACCTGTCGGAGCTCTGCATCACGTTAGCTGAGTCCTGTTTCTCGTGTCTTTAAACACTCATACCAAGAACATTCAAAATCTCGTCCATGTTGTCCATCTGCGAGCGACCCTTTATAAGGGCGCCGACCGTTTTGTCTGTCCCCTTGACAGCTTTGGGAATCTGATCGACGTATTGTGGCTTGATGATCGCTTTGAGGTTGTCTTCGAGAACCTTGGTAAAGTAGTCTGTCCTCTGTCGTCAATACATGTATCATAACAAGTCCTGCCACATTACCCACTCTGAAGCTCAGAGCCGCGGAAGTACCGGAGGATCTCCTCCCAGTCAGGCGGATTGTCATATCTTCCCAAATTCGGCTTGAGCTTGCCACTCAATATCTTCAACGCCGTGCTCTTTCCAATACCGTTTGTGCCTACCAGTCCCAGCACTTGTCCAGGTCGTGGCATGGGCAGCCTGTGGAGCTTGAAGCTGTTCGCGGAGTAACGGTGGGTCACCTGGGTCTCGAGATTGGTCGGCAGGTTGATGATGTTGATGGCGTCGAATGGGCATTTCTTGGGGCAGATACCGCATCCGATACATAGTCGTTCGGATATGAAGGCGATTTTGGACTCGGGGGTGACCTCGATGCAGAGCTTGCCGGTCCGGACCACCGGGCAGGACTTTTTGCACTCCTGTCTGCATTTCTATCGAGAGTTAGTGGTGCTACGATGTGTCGGGTACTGAAAACTGACCTTGGGCTTGCACTGTTGCGAATGGCTTCGTGTCAGCCCCTTCAACCCAAAATTCTTCTCGATGGTGGGGCGGGCGGGGCAAATTGGCTGCGCACCTTGTCGCTATTGACGATAGCAATACTGTTGTAGTAAACACCAGTTAGAACGTTGCTGAGCGGAGGGTGGCTGTTGCGGTACTCACCGAGTTAACCTGTCCGCCATGGTGACGACTCCTCAACAGCGACAATACCAAAGAGGATGTTGTATTGGTACAATAGCAGCAGGCCTTGGGCGTATGGGTTGCTCGCCTTTTCCGCTGGTCTTGCGCAAGAAGCTTCCTTCTGATCACTGCTATCCTCTGTTAGACGTTCGTATGTAGGATCCGATTTGGATAAGTCAACCTACAGTACCGTCGACAGCAGACTCAATATTTGAGCGTGGCCTCCACAAAGGTGCGGGCGAGTGACGAACGGCTTTCACAGGAACGCTCATTGGCTAGCTGAACGAGGCTTAGCGCGGAAGAGGAGGGCTCGGGCTTCCATTTGGGCGTTCTAACCCGCCTGAACTGATCTCCAACTACTCGCCCGGCCACACAACCACCACTGCCTCTACGGCCACCCTCGATCCACCCACCACGGACACAACGCAGAATACACTCGCTCGAGGGCATATGAGCCATGGCCTGTGAGTACCCTCTGCCTTTGTCTCCATGTTCCTGTCGTCGCGGCGGGAAATCCTTCTGCCGCGCTGCCTCTTCCCGCTCCGCCAAAGTCCATCGACCACCATCCTATACCGCTCCCGTAAATCGTCTATAATTCTATACGCAAGAACAGTTGATGATTCGAGTATCGTCATGTCCTTCTCGATGCTCTGATATCGCTCAGAGCCACTTTCCCGACCATTGACCGTCACATTGCCTGTTCATCTCTTCCATCTCCAAGTCATCCAGACCATGATCCCACGGTCGGACCATGTTTACTCTGGGTTGTCGCATTCGTTTGGGTCGCTTTTGATGATTCTGGGTCGCGTAATCTCACTGATCACTCTGCACTCGCTCTGGGGCTGTGCGACTGCTAGGCTGGCCGGAACCATACTGACTTCTGCCATTCATAGCCGGGTCCATCCTCACGCCCTCCCTTCCCCGTTCGAACCCTTCGAGTTACCTCCAGAACGGACACTTATCTCCTCTCGCTCACAACGTGACCAACGCGGACGAGCTGCCTGGCCGCAGCGGAAGCGAATTGTCGGAAGCCAAGGATGCTGCTGTCGAACCACCATCCTCTGGACTAGACAGCCAGGGGGCTGTACAAGACGACAATGTTGCGGATATGGCTACTTCAGAGTCCTCTCAGGATGAGGATGCCGAAGGTGAAGCGGATGCTGATTACGAGTTCGAAACCGCTCCGCCGGCCGAGTCCAATGCCCAGGAGGCGGAGAGCTCGTCGGAGGAAGAGCCCCGGCGGTCGCTCAAGCGGCCGGCGAGCGCAGAGGACGATGATTACATGATGAACAATCCGGAACTGTACGGCCTGCGAAGAAGTGTCCGTTCACCTTACATTCCGTACAAAAGCACACGGCTGACCAGCTCCAACAGGGCCGTGCTCGACCGAACCGTCGTGTGGTAAGTTAGAAATCCTGTCATGTAGTCACCATGTCTTACAATGAGATCAGGTAGAGAGCAGTTCCGAGAATGACGATTCTGGCTCTGATGCTGTAGGCGTGCGTGCCCGCAAGAAGCGGAGGTCAGCCGCCCCGTCGAAAGGTATGCTGCATCTCGACCCTTGACGTCTTCTCACGCTGATGGAAGTGTGCGCAGCGTCGAAGCAGCCTACAGCTTCGGAACTGTCAAGCACTGGGTCGGGGTCCGAGTCCGATGTCTACGTTGGCGCCCGCCGCAACGCTCTGACCAAAAAACAACGGCGACGGCAGCTGCTGGTCGCAGCTGGCAAGGCACCTCCTTCCCGTAGTGAAATTCGGTTCTCTACGCGTCAGGCCGCGAAAGTTACAAACTACAACGAGGATGACCAGGACTCTTTCAGCGAGGACGAGTCAGAGCTCATGACACCCAACTACTGGGCTGCTGGTGCGGACAGTGATGCACCGGCCATAGATGTTGTCCTGGCTCATCGTCTGAAAGACGACATAAGTGCGTATAACCAACCCGTCTCCTGCTCCGCTGCTAACCACAAACAAGGTCCGGGCCCAGATACTGGAAAGAACGACTTCGAGTACTTCGTATGTCATTCCGGCAGTCAATGCAAGCCGGCTGCCTGCTAATTCCTTTCCGCAGATCAAGTGGCAAGGCAAAGCACATTACCATGCCACATGGGATGAATGGGCAAATTTATCCTCCTACCGCGGCTTTCGGCGCCTTGAGAACTACTTTCGCAAAGTAGTCACGGAAGAGCTCTACATAACAACCGATCCTGATGTACCGCCAGAGGAGCGGGAGAAGTGGGCTCTGGACCGCGAACGAGAAGCCGATGCCCTGGTTGAGCATCAACAAGTGGAACGTATCATCGGGACGCGGGAGGGCGATGATGGCACCGAGTACTACGTCAAATGTGGGTCTCCACCGTCCTTGTTGCTCGCGGCAAACTGACATGGAGTAGGGAAGGGTCTCAATTACGACTCGAGCACCTGGGAAGACGGAGCTCTCGTGAGCGAACTTGCGCAGACCGAAATCGATAGATACCTAGACAGGTCTTCCAAGCTGCCGGTATCCAACAAAGCCGAATCGAACCCCAACACACGTCGTCCATATCAGAAGATCGCCGAACAACCCTCGTATATCAAACATGGTCAGCTCAGGGAATTCCAAATCCGCGGCGTCAACTTCCTGGCATACCACTGGTGCAAGGGAGACAATGTTATTCTCGCAGACGAAATGGGTCTTGGCAAGACCGTCCAAACCGTCTCCTTCATGAATTGGCTTCGTCATGACAGAGGCCAACAAGGACCTTTCATTGTCGTAGTTCCTCTGTCGACAATGCCGGCATGGGCTGATACCTTCAACAACTGGACACCTGATCTCAATTACGTTGTATACAACGGCAACGAGACTGCTCGGAAGATTATCAGGGAGCATGAGATGCTGGTTGACGGCAATGTTAAGAAGGTCAAGTTCAACGCTCTCCTCACGACTTACGAGTTCATACTCCAAGATTCGGCCTTCCTCTCGCAGATCAAGTGGCAGTTCATGGCTGTGGACGAGGCGCATCGCCTGAAGAATCGCGAGTCACAGCTCTACGCCAAGCTCATGGAGTTTGGCGCTCCGAGCAGGCTGCTCATTACCGGCACTCCTATTCAAAACACTCTTGGCGAACTGTCAGCTCTCATGGATTTCTTGATGCCAGGAAAGGTGACGTTGGACGAAAATATCGACCTACAATCGGAGAATGCCGGTCTGAAGCTCGATGAGCTCACGAAAGCGATCCAGCCCTACATGATCCGTCGCACCAAGCAGAAGGTGGAGAATGATCTCCCGCCTAAGACCGAGAAGATTATCCGAGTCGAATTGTCTGATGTGCAGTTGGAGTACTACAAGAACATCCTCACTAGGAATTATGCCGCGCTAAACGCAGGAGCAAAAGGTCAAAAGCAGTCTCTCTTGAACATCATGATGGAACTGAAGAAAGCTTCCAATCATCCCTTCATGTTCCCGAACGCTGAGGAGCGAATACTGGCCGGCAGCGAACGCCGGGAAGACATCCTAAAAGCGCTGATCACAAGCAGCGGCAAGATGATGCTACTCGATCGACTTCTTACGAAGCTGAGGAAGGACAACCATCGCGTGCTCATTTTCAGCCAGATGGTGAAGATGCTGGACATTCTAGGAGACTACCTCCACTATCGCGGTTATCAGTTCCAGCGGCTGGACGGCACAGTTGCCGCTGGCCCGCGTCGCATGGCCATCGATCACTTTAACGCTCCCGACAGCAACGACTTCTGCTTCCTTCTATCCACTCGTGCTGGCGGTCTTGGTATCAATCTCATGACCGCAGACACTGTCATCATCTTCGACTCCGACTGGAACCCTCAAGCCGATCTGCAAGCTATGGCTCGCGCTCATCGTATCGGTCAGAAGAATCCGGTAACAATCTACCGGCTCGTCTCGAAAGACACCGTAGAAGAAGAAGTGCTTGAGCGCGCCCGAAACAAGCTCATACTGGAGTTCATCACAATTCAGCGCGGCGTCACGGACAAGGATGCGAAAGAGTTCTCAGAGAAGATTGCTCGTGCTGGACATGGGGTCGCTGAGCCTACCAGCAGTGATGACATCTCGCAGATTCTAAAGCGTCGCGGCCAGAAGATGTTCGAACAATCTGGCAACCAGAAGAAGCTGGAGGAGCTCGACATCGATGCGGTGCTCGAGAGTGCTGAGGAGCACAAAACCGAGCAGCCTGAAGGCCTTACTGCCGACGGTGGCGAAGACTTCCTGAAGAGTTTCGAATATACCGACGTTAAGATTGATCTCGACTGGGACGACATCATTCCGAAGGACCAGCTTGATGCAATCAAGGCCGAAGAGAAGAAGAAAGAAGATGAGAAGTACCTGGCATCTGTTATTGAGCAGAACCAACCTAGAAAGCGCAAGGGAGCGCCGGATGACCGGGAGCAGAGGGCCGCGAAGAAGCGGGCCCGAGAAGCTGCAGCAGAAGCGATTGCTAACGATGACGACGAAGACTCCACGGACAATGATCCCAAACGGCCTCTAAACGAGAAAGAGATCCGCAACCTCATCAAAGCGCATGAACGATACGGCTCACTTGAGACGCGTGGTGAGGAGATGATCCGGGATGCGAAGTTGGTCGGCCGTGATCCGGAAATCCTGAAGGCAACGCTGGACGATGTGCTTGATACGGCACGGAGACTCTTGAAGGAGGAGCAGGACAAGGTCGACGCAATGGTACGAGAGGCAAGCAAGTCTCTGACCAAGAAAGATAAGAAGGCTATTCTGTTCGATTACAAGGGCGTAAAGCGCTTGAATGCCGAGACCCTTTTGGAGCGACCCGCCGAGATGCGTATGCTTCAGGATGCCACATCAGCTGTCGGCGACTGGCAGAACTTCCGTGTTCCCGAAGCATCGAAAGCTGCGCACTACACCTGCGAATGGGGAGCCCGCGAGGACGGCATGCTATGTGTTGGTCTCGCCAGACACGGCTTTGGCGCATGGCCTGCCATTCGGGACGACCCGGAACTGGGCATGACCGACAAGTTCTTCCTAGAAGAGCATCGAGTCGACAAGAAGGAAGAGCGGAGCAAAGCTGAAGACAAGAACGCAAAGTCACCGGGCGCTGTTCACTTAGTCCGCCGAGCCAACTACCTGCTGAGCGTTCTCAAGGACAAAATCAGCAACGGCACCAACATTGCTGCAAAGCGGGCGATCGAGAACCATCACCGCAACAACAAGAAGTACGCCATGAGCCAGCGCCGTCCCGACAAGTCGGCAAGCGTGTCTGCGAGCCCAGCTCCGGGCAGTGTATCCAGCAACGTCCGCAAGGTCGCTCGTGAGCGCACGTCCGACAAGTCGCGCAACCGTGCGCAAAGCCAGAGCGAGCACCGCCGAAGTGCCGACCGCCGCTCACCCCAGGACGAGCGCAATGGTACTCCGGATGTGCGCCGCAAAACCACTGAGACCGATGACAAGCACAAGCAGCGCAAGGCGGACCAGCGGCCGAAACACCAGTCCCATCGCTCTACGGACAGCATTCCTAACGGCGCATCCCCGCCTGCACACGACGATAGGCTTACCCGGGTCTTCAGACCTATTCAATCGAACCTCGAGCGCGTGCGCAATGCTAAGCCGGCGCTGATGCCGGACTCCAACGCGCGGCTGAAGGTATACAAGGTTGAGCTCATCAAGATCGGCAATTTCATCAGAAAGGAGGTTAGGGAGGGAGGATCTGAGGATCAGCTCTGGTATGTCACAACCGCAACGACCTATCAATTATACAGCAGCCGCTAACCGTCACTCAGGAATCACGTCAGCAGCAAATACTGGCCCAAGAAGGACGCCACGGGCAGCCAGCTGAGCCAGATGTATCGCAAGCTCCTCCAAAAGGAGACTACAACCACCGCCTCGTCCGGCACCAAGGACTCATCGGCGAGGACCAACGGCCAACAGGTCAACGGGGATAAGGCACGAGTCAAGGCGTAAAGACTTTGCATCATATCATGTTTCTGCCACTCATCCCTCTTGAAGGGCATGCAACATACTTAGAGGCGTTATTCTTGTTTTCGGTGTGGGAATTCTGCATAGGAGACTCTGCATAAGGGCATGAGGCCTCCGTCCTTTCTTGCTGCTTTATTTGCATAGCATGGTGTCTGGGAGCTAGCGTGTCTTTCTCTTGATGTGCAGGCAGGAATGGACAAGGTCGAACAAGGATTCATGATGATCATTGGGCGGCGTGCTGTGGTTCTGCTATTCATTCTAGATGCTGCCGTGGGGCCTTTGTGGCGCGCTTTGCCGCGTCGCCCCCGCTGAGGTCCTCGCACTGGCTGAGGGGCATGGGACGGGAACGCTTCTTGTTAGCACTCTCTGCATTAGCTGGACGCATGGCGACCATGGTGTGGATATAGCATAGGAACTCTCTGAAGCAAACAATTGAGATTAACTCAATCCATTCGTGAAGCTAGAGTATGGTGCTCAGATACGTGTCACGTGAAACCAGTTCCCTTCCCTCTGCGTACCAAGGCGCCCGATCATCAAGCCAAAAGCCTTGAAAACCTAAACTACGACTCAACCCCTCTGCGGCGCGCACCCCATTCCTTCCCCTGGTCCAGTTCCTCCACGCCCCTCTCCCCATCCCCCTAACGCCTTCCCCCAACCTTCCTCCCCTTCGCCCTCCCTTTCCCTGCCATCCCGCCGCTCGAACCCCCCGATGAGCTCGTCTCGGCCCCAGTAGTAGGGCAGCTCGCGCACGGGTGGTCCATGCGGACGCTCTGCCAGATCTCGCCGCCGCCGCAGGCGCGCTGGATCAGGGCCGCCGGGGCGCAGTAGGCGGCGAAGACGGTCAGGGTGTGGCCGCAGGCGTAGGTGTGGGCGTAGTAGCGGCACATTTTGGTAGCTGGCGAGATGAGTCTTGAGGGGTGCGTGGGTTGTCAGCTTTGGTGTCGGTGAGGTAATGGGAGAGACTCACGTGGAAGTTGAGATAGGTGTCTCGGCGGAAGAGCCCCTTTTGGTCAACAGAGACAGATACAGCAGGATGGTGTAGAGTCTGGGGTAAGGATTCGGTGATGCGTGATCTGAGCGTCCTTTGTCCGTATGGCTGTATGTTGTGCGTGAGTGCTGATCGTACAAGATGGCGTAGGGATGAAAGAGCAAGGAGGTGCTGTGTCACAGCCCTTTATACACCTGCGCCGATTCATCTTGGTGCTCCGATGCGTAGCGTTGAGCGACCAGCTAGTAGCCCTTGGATGATTGTCGCGCCCTGCCGCCTCATTGATCAAGGTGTTGCCGCCGTGTATGCTGCGGATGCGTACAGTGACACTCAGATACGCAGGTAGGAGCCGAGTGAGGCTTCTCGGTGTGGCCATGTTGGGTAGTTTGAGCGCGTTTGGGACCAAGTTGAGAGATGTCAGAACGCTGTTTCTTTGGGTCTTAGCATGCCCGATGCGAGGAAGGACGTATATGGCCGAAATTGGTGCGAGTTCCCCGATGTAAGATGATGCGGTCGACGAGCCGTTCCGCACGCACATGATATGTGCCTGAGGTAAGGCGAGCCGTAACGCTTTCTGGAGCCCTCTCCGACTGATGTATCAGCCTACTGAAGCACCCCAGGGTCCATCCGCTGGGGTCAGCCCTGCGTCACGGGGAAGGCGGCAGCGGCTCAAAGTTGGCGGACTCTTGCTTCCGGAAGACCGATGTACTATTTGGAAGATCTAGTGAAAGAACAGGAACATTGCCGCATGGGCGCCGGGTACTAGCAGGAGTGACAGAATGCCAAGTTGTGACTACGACGACGCAGACAATGAGGCAACGGACCAACATAGAGAGTGTCTGCAAACAAACCCGAAAGCAGTTTGATAGCAGCGTTTCTGAGCAACAGTGCTTGACTCTGGCTAGGCTTCAGAACGTGACACTGCTGCGCCGGAGAGTCTCATCCGTCGGAAGCCTCGCAGAACAAACAAGACTGAGAAGAGGGTTGAAGGGCAATCAAGTGGACGCTGTCTCTTTGTCTACGACAGCGAACATTGTCTTAGAGAACACTCATCCGACTTACTGATGCGGAATCATGTGACCCGCCGTCCTTCCTCCGGTGCAAGAAGCACCGCACCGCACTCCGCCTGCACGTCGTGCCTTTGACGGGCCAAGTATTTAACAACAGCCCAGGCCCACGGTCCAAGTGTTCGCACATAAGGGCGCCGGGAGAATGCATAAAATACTTACCGTTTACGGTGACTGCCCACCAACCAGAGGTGGCCTTCACCGCTTTATTGCAAGCCTGTGCCTGGTGCCTCTCTAAGTGCCTTGGATAATTCACTAGTACCTAGCAATTGACTGCCAATACCTATCACCGCTGAGCATGACGCTGGAGCAGCTCCGATCCAGGGACAGTATGCGGTTACGCAATGCGCATGCCAGGCGTGGATCTTCCTGGGCATACCGGATGAAGTGCGAGGGCCAACTGAATCCACGTTTCAGCGAGGCCCACAATCCAGGAAGCGTGCCACGGCAGCGGGAAGCTCTCTCCGATCGTGCGGCGTGCCTGATGCGTTTGCACGGGATTGCGATGTTGTGCGGTTGAGACACGACGACGATGCATGTCCAAGAGAAGCTTCAGGGCAGAGCACAGCGAGGTTCGCCAAAGTCGATCCGCCGCATCCGAGTTCAGCCACAATGCCAGCTGGCAGCGACGACCATGACGGCGGCGTTCCCCCACTGCGATCTGGCCTGGCAGCTCAGACGACGGGAACTATCAGATGTCGAGCCTGCGCTGTTTCGACCTAGTTTGACACGTAGCAACGGCCTGCATGAGGTGAAGCGCCAGGGCCCTGCAGCATGAGCGCGCCCGGTGCAGAGGGTGCAGCATCGGGGCTCGTGCTACAAAACTCTTACTCTTCTCTTCTGTGTGTATTTTTCTCATTTGCTCTGGGCTTCATCATTGCTATCGCAGTTGCCGCCCTTCCGTTGCAACATCCTGGTCTCGGCGCGAGTTGTGTGGGAAACTCGCGAAACCGCACTTCGCGAAAAGCTTCATCAGCCCTGCCAAACCTGGTTTTGGGTTCCGGGACGAGCCTTGGGCCCTTCGTTGCTCTAAATTCAGTCGATTCTGGTGCACTGACCACGGCGCACTCACCGCCTGGCGCGACTTATAAGAAGGGCATCGACTTCGTTGTCAGTTGCGTTGTGGTAGAAGGCCGGCCAGCAAGCGCAATGCGTTGTCAAAAGGTCGCGGATCCTGCCCAGCCTCCTCCCTCTGCCTCACGATTTACGCCTCATGAGTGACGTCTGCTGTTGTTGGGTGAAAAAGTTGTCCAAGCTCTGTGAGCACTTTAACGTCTCTATTGGTCCTTCTCGAGCGAATGGGAGGTCATCTGTAAAAGTACTAGTATATCCGTCTTGTGTTGTACTTTACGCCTTCAGGTACTCCAAGCCTCATATCTCTGATCCATCCGCTTGTATGTAGTTACGTGTGGCCCCCTTACTGACAGTATGGCCAGGTTTGATACGGATAGAGCTGGCGTTCTGCGTTGTCCATAATTTCCCAAGATACCACCTGTACAACACTGTCTCGACGTCGAAACTCCCCAAAAATCGCTGTATCATAGTCCCCCTAATACCTCTCTCACCACCTGGAAAGTCGACCACAACCTACCATCACGAATTTGTATACATACGACTTCCGAGAACTTGTGCCAGACGAAAAACACGCAATCGTCCAACCTCTGAAAGGAACGCACCATCCCTTTGACCGAGCTTCCTTCATCTCCAGCAATCCATCAAACCGCTGGGCGCGATCTGCTTCATTCATCCATAGGCTTCAAACAGGTCCGGATTTGCGCTGTTGCACGCGTATGGTTACCACGCCCGGCTAGCAGCAGTGAGTATCCCCTTTTCGTCCTTTCTTGTACGACCCGATTCCAAGGAAGCCGTCCGCAGCGCAACGCTGAGCCTGCATGATGGCACACCGGAAGACAGTTCTACGACGGCTGCAGCGGAAACGCTTCGCTGACCAAAAATGACCACAGCTAGAGAAAGAATGGCGTCCTCGGACGTGGACCAGAAGATTGTCGCCATGCTCGCCAAATCCACCGAGATTGTAAACCCCATGATCTCGAAAGCGTTTTACAAAATACTGGGTCTTTCAGTCATGCTCTCGCGCAAACTCTACCGCGCTCGCAAGCTGCGCAGGCTCGACATATCCAGGGACACAAAGTCGCTTGGTCTCTACCATCATATCGTCTGGCTGTCTCGAGAAGGCCTCACGATGCTCGAAGACTGGGTCATTCCATGGATGAAATTTGGCGACAACCAAGAACTCTTCGGACCACACGCACGGGAATGCATCGTCATGGCCGCAAAGCTGCGCGCCTCCTTCCTGCACATATTCTGCCTGTTCCACAACCATCCGCCAGTGGGGCAAGTCATCCATGCCACAACCACTTCTCCAACCTCAGGCACCTCGACCGTACGACGGACCTCTCCGCCCTCCGCGACAAAACCGCCCCACCGAAACGGCAGCAGCAACGGCAACGGCGCTCTCCGCGAGCCCGCACTCCGCGACCCCGTAACCTCGATCCTCTCCGACTCATCCTTCGTCACAAATCCCTACCCCCAAGACGCACGCGGCATCCCGCCCTCCACAGCGCCGCCACCGCTCCCCTCCTCCCGCCCGCCCGGCCTCGACCCAAACACCCCAACCTGGCCCGACTTTGTCGTCCCTCCCTCGAGCCTCAACCCAGGCATTGCAACCTCGCACCCACCCCCGGCTTCTCCCCCAACAGCCGCGCCACGCGCCCCACCGCTCCCTCTCCCCTCCTTCCTTCTACCCGCCGTAAACTACATCCCGCAAACCCTAGCCGCCTTCGCCGAAGCCGGCGACCTCGGTGCGCGTCACCTGCCAGGCTCGCACCCACTACGCCTCTCCATCGCAGTCGAGCACGCAGCGTTCCTGTGGGACGTCGTAGCCGCGCACGCCGAGAGCCGGCGGCTGGCGCGGCAGGCGATCCGTGAGGTCTATAGGGCTAGCGAGGGGATCACGGATGCGGAGTTTGACGATGCGGCGGAGTTGGTGGGCGTGCTGGGGAAGATGATGAAGAGGCGGAGCTGGGAGGGGACGCCGCGGGTTGGGACGGGGGCGCAGGCGGCGGGGTCAGGGACGAGTAGTGAGGGCGCGGGCGCGGTGCCGGCGGGACGGAGGAATGGGGAGGCGGTGCCGCCGCTGCCGACGGGGGAGGTGAGGAGGAGTAGTGCGGAGAGGGAGAGGAGGGTGGAGAGTGGTGGGACTCAAAGGGAGAGTAGGGGCAGTGGGGCGAACAGTAAAGAGCAGAGAACGAGCGGCGGTAGTGGAGGACGGGAGTCGCGAAGGAGTGGCGGCAGTGGCGGCGAGCAGCGGAGGAGTAATGGCAGTGGGGTGAAAGAAAGCAGGGGTAGCGCTGGCAGCGGGAGAGACAGCCGCCGCACGACAGGAAGCCGCTGACGATAGGACCGATATTGGGATGTTTCATAACATGCATGGCGCTTTGGGTATAGTCATGTACAGTACGGCGTAGGGTACCGATAGTGCCTGTTGACAGAAGAGATCTTGGCCTTATTGCATGTTTTGGCAAATCGACAGTGGTGTATTGTAGATGGGTCAGGCATCGAGCGCATGAGACGTCCTGAACGCGTCCGCTCAAGATCGAACTCCACCGAAGCCCCTGGACGTTGCTGTAGACATTGTTGTCCACGTAGATTCCTTAGAGAAATACTGGACGCCGCACGGAATGATACCTAGGTAGGGTTGAAGACTTTGGAAATAATGCAAGCCTGATCGTCAACCTGAGCGCTTAATGACATGGGCGAGATACTGCAATTACGTGTAGAAAGTTTACGGACATCGCCAATAGTAAAATGCAGGGGGTAACATATTGGATCTGAAATCTCAATCCATGGAAGTTGATTACACGCTAGGCCAAAGTTTGTAGGTAGGGGCAGCAGTACATCCTTCGTAATGAGTAGACGGTACATCATGTGAAGTGTCGCCGGGTTCCACATGATCACCCTTGATCTTGAAACGACCAAGTTTGCAGCGAACGTTGTATCTTTTTACGGTTTTCGTTACCCCATTATATAATCTAGCACCATCCGCAACATGGACGATCCAGTCGGTGCAAGCGCAAATCCGAATAGGCCGTCACTGAACTTACTCGTGTTCAACCGATGCCCCCAACCAAAGCGCCACAACCTTCCCCAAGCGTAAGCGTATATGAGCGTACAGCGCTCGATGCGGGCCTGCTTCCGGAAGACAGGTTTATAGTGAAGCCTGCCGGGCGCCCGGACGCAAACCGTTCGAGCCGTGTCACACGAGTTGCTGGGTGATTGTACATGGCAAGCATCGGCACAAAATCGATCGATAGGCCAGAACGGACGAGCAAGCCGAGACGATCTTTGAGTGATGAACGGGTACAGCACATGTGACGGTATTGAGCTGTATGACCCTTGGCTTGGAGATAATCAATATGATCAGTGAGGGCCTGTCGTAGCTGGGTCGAGCAACAGGCTGAGGCGAGCTCTGGAGCCTGTTAGACACTTGTTGCTAGGAGAGGGGATATGACCTACAGCAATAGCGTTTGGTTATACATACTCGTCCTTGAAGGTTCAGCTAGATCGAGAGCACTTAATACATGAAGCAGTCGGTTGGCAGTATTTGTGTCGGTGTCTGTGAAGGTACCTGTTTCTTTCTGCGGACACACCGCGGTGAAGCGGTAGTGCGCGCGGACTAAGGTCTTCTCACTCCTCAGAATCAGACGTGGTTTGCGAAGTCTCCAGGAGGCGTTTGATGCAAGCGATAAGCTCTGGCATTCGGAAAGGCTTTGAGACGACGTCATCCTGCACCTCCGTTAACGATGATCTACCATAGGCGGGACTCTTCTAAACAAACTGCTCACCATGCCAGCATCCAGCGCCTTATCAATCTGTTCGACCCTTGCGTTCGCCGTAATCGCAATGACTTGAACCGGCCGTACGAGGGACCCATCGCGTTCCAGCTCCCTTATCTTCGAGACGCACTCCAAGCCGCCCATGACCGGCATTTCGATGTCCATCAGCACTACATCCAGATTCTTCCCGTCGCTTTCATTGCCCTTCCAGTACTTCGTTGTCCGCAGGAAGTCCAGTGCCTCCTGCCCCTGATTGGCAATGCTGACTCTGTGGCCCAGCTTCAGAAGCTGCTTGCTGAGGACCTGCTGGTTAATTACATTGTCTTCGGTTATGAGGATATCGTAGACATGTGGAGCATTGGTAGATTCTGGCGGAGCTGGGCCATCAGATGGGAGCGAGCCGCTAGGCGCAGCACGATCTTGGCGGGCAGACAACGGCTCCTGCACTTTCTTACGGCCCGCGGCGGAGCGTTGCAAGTTGTTAGCATGCGGCGAATGAGAGTTGCCAAAGGCCTCTTTTAGTGTCTGACTCTCCGTTGGTGCGTGCTCACAGCGGCGAGCCTTGATGTAGAAAGCAAAGGTCGAGCCCTGGCCAGCTTCTGAAGCGACCCCGATACTCCCGCCTTGCAGTTCTGTCAGTTCGCGGCAGATAAACAAGCCCAGGCCCGAGCCGCCGTAGTTTACGTGGGTCCGGGGCGCCTGAGAGAAGCGCAAGAAAAGCAACTTCTTCTCGTCTGCGGTCAATCCACATCCTGTATCTTCCACAGCGAAACGCAGATAGATGATTTCGCCCTTTCCCCATTCAGGTCTGTTCGTAAGATCTTCGCGCTCCTTTCGAAGCGGTAGGTACTCAATACCTGTGACAGACTTTGCTGGCTTCTCCAGGGATGCGGCCATGTGAATGGTGATTATCCGTCGCTCTTGAAGCTGCGTGAACTTGATGCTGTTGGTTACAAGATTGATAAGGATTTGGAGAAGACGACTTGGGTCCAAGAGAACCCGGTCAAGGGCCAGGTCGTGGAAGGAATCATCGATGTATGTCTTCTGCGTGATTTTAGCAGTCTGAAGTTCTCCCTCAAACATCCTGAGCAAGTCTTTTATGATGGCCAGAGGTTGAACTTCCACAGGTGTTATTGAGAAAAGGCCCGAGTCTAATTTACTTATCGTAAGGATGTCGTCAACTATTGTCTTTTGATGAGAAGCGCAATGCGATATGGTCCCCGCGGCATCAATACTGCTCTCTACCAGTTCCTCGAATTGCGGAGTCATCTTCACGTCGTCCGTCTTCAGAGTGCGTAAGGAAGTCATGATATCGTCCGCTACGAATTGTCAGCATCAACTACAGGCAACACCCCACAAGGCCGATATCTGGAACCTGGGCACGGATATACCAGCCGTTTCCGCCGAAGCAGCAAATGAGACCACGTACTCTGTTGGGTTTCGGGGCTTCCGCACAGCTGAGAAAATCCAGCCTGCTCGCTGTTTTCGCGGCATGTAGTGCTTCAAGCAAGCCTCGGCGTCCAAGGAGGATGGGTACTACTAACTGCAAGAATCTTCACGTACCTGATATCATTATGGCGCTCAGCGGGTTTCTCATCTCATGAGAAGTAACATCTATGAAAGTCTCTTGACGTCGTTGAGCCTCTAGAGCGTCCTCCATCCTTTGCTTCTGAATGATCTCTGCATATTTCTGGGGGGTGATGTCTGTGATCGAGCCGATTACGGACCTCAGTGTCTTGTCGTCATCCCACACAGAGAACGCATACTATCAACTGTCAGTAGTAATTCTTTCGGCCATGCATACAGCAAGACGTACGCAAAGAATCCAGGTGCAATCAATATCCCCTTGCGGATCGAGTTGGTGCTCTTGAGCTCCCACATACTGCGATCTTTGAGCGACCCTGAACTCGAAACTGATCGATGTTTTCGTCGTCCGAACCGCACTCCAAGCTCGCCGCACGGCAGGCACGTCTTCTGGATCCATTCTACCCCAAATAGGAGAGTCTGACCCTATATTGTTATCCCGCGAGTCTCCAGTGAGCTCAAACCAGCGTTCGTTCCTGTATTGATACGTTCCATCTGTATTATCGGGCGTGAAAGTTAGGACGAAAATGCCGACAGGTACGCAATCTGCAAAGTTCTGCAACTGCTCACGGCTTCGTTCCAGCTCCCGAGTTCTAAGACTTAATTGCTCCTCAAACTTGCGCTGGTCGAGCGCGGCCTGCTCAGCTATGGTCCGGCCACGCCGCGTTTCTTCCTCCAGTAGGAGGACGGATGCCATGGATGTGACGATCTGTCTATTGAGCAGCCGATGGAAAGTACGATACTCGTCATCGTAAGGTCGGCGTGTGTTCATACCCATAACAAGATAGCCCAAGACAGTTTCGGTGGAGTTCGGATTGGTCGTTGTCGGACGTATTGGACATATCACAGCACCTTTGCAGGGATCGCACCAGCCCCTGGTATCAAGCCCTACGACCAAGTCTATCGGCAGGGTGCCTTCCTCGAGAAGAAGAACGAGCGGGTCCTGTGCCTCCGCGGCCTGCTCGAAGAATGGGTAAAACCCCTTTGATCCCTTTGCAATATCGGTGCGAGTTGGTGCCGCCGCATGCCCCATGTCGACGCCGATTGTGCAGAGTACTTCGAACCGCTTCGTAGTTGACGAGCCAGTCGTGTGAGCATCTGACCCCGTCGACACCTCACTTTGGTCAACGCCTGCATAGACAACAACCCATGGCATATCGTGCTCGTTCTTCTCGATAGCTCGAAGAAGCAACTTCCAAAAAGACTCTAGGTCTGAAGCTGCCGCCGTAGTCTCTGAAATGCTCAGCAGTGTCGACATCCGCCTCTCCGTAATTCTGTGCTTCGTGGTCTCGAAACAGTTCTGGAACCACCCAGCGATCGTGTCGTCATCACCAAAGATGGGCATAAAGCCGAACGAGTAGTACGTCTCTTCTTGTGGTCCGAAGCCACGGTCAAGGAATGTAAGCAGATGCTCAAGGAAAACACCTTGCCCGGTTTCCTGGCAGCGCTTGAAGAAAGGCTCAAACCCTTCCCACGCCTCTGGAAAGCCTTCCTGTGGCCTCATGCCCAACAGTCTCGGATGTTTGTTTGCGATTATGGACGGATACGCAGCGTTATATATTATGTTTAGATCCGGGCCCCAGAGCATGATGGATGGCGCTGGATTGGCCATCAGGAAGTTGCACATAAAGCGGAGTTGTGGGGACCACGATGCCATCGGACCCAAGGAAGTTGAAGCCCAATCCACGCTTCTGACGAGTTCTAGATGAGGTGACAGGTCTGATGGAGGAGGATCTGAAGTCCAATCGTACTTCCGAGCAGACAACCCAGGCTGGTCTTCAGACGTATCTGCAGACTTAGTTGCAGCGAACTTGTGGCCTCCGGACATCATGCGTGTTTCTGTGCTTGAAAGCATGCCGGAATCTAAACCAGATCCAGGGGTTTGAGGCCGCGCATGAATGATGGACGTTCTACGTTAGACGAAGAAGAGAACAATGTGCTCGGTGTCGCCTGTTGCCGCTGATAGGTCCCGCTGACAAGTTTAAAACGCTCCCTCAAGGTCAGAGCTGTCCAGCTGTAATGGTTAAAGACTAGCCGGTACTCGTGTGTTGCAGGATTGGACGCCCAGTCTCTGAATACCGGGTAGGTTGTTTTGTCAGGTTGACCATGCGGATCTGGGTCACGACGGCCGGATACTACGTCTAACAGATTACCGGCCGTCTTGAGGGCTGTGTTGATGTGGATAGGATTCAAATTCTTGTTGCGAGACGTAGCGGACTGCGCAAGATCTATGATAAACATGGGTCTTCTCTCAGCGTCCATGAACTCCGAGAGTAGAATTTCTTTGAATGCGTGCAAGGACTGTTCATCCTCCGTCTTTCTACTGTCAACCTCGTTGTCCATCCGATCATTTTCCTGCCTCAAGCCCCTGGCGTGGGCCTCCGATTGCTCAGCCATTGCTCAAGCTTGCGGCACGGTAGCCATGCATTGGCTTCAATAACGATATTTATATCTTGCTGCGTTTCCCAGAATGTGTCGGTACCGCCGTCTGTGATATGTACTAGGGGAGATCGAGCCGCACCGGCGAGTGGCGTGGGAAACTCTCGAGGGCGGTGTTGGTGATTATGGGCTTTGAATGGAATCGAAGTTGCGAATAGGTATCTAGGGTTCGACCTGAAGCGTAGGAAACGAGAAATTTTTCGCACAGAGAGCTGGCGGCGTCGCTCTAAAGGACGACAGGTGATAGGAGAAAGCCATTAGCGACTGTCACCTCATTGTGCTCGAGAGGTCGGCGGAAGGTAGGTGGTGGTGACTATCGAGGACGCCGGGCCAGAACGTTCGGCGCCAAGTGCGCTAATCGTGCTCCCCTGCATTGCGGCTCCAGCTCTTTTATTTTCCGCGCGATACAAGAAGTGTCCATTGCCCTCTTCCAGTACATTCTACTATTGGCCCTCTATGTGGCGTGTGAGCGAAGCAACATCAAGTCATACGCGATAATTTACAGTCTCGCTTTCGGCCATCTTGGGGGCTCCAGCCGTTCCTGTTCGGATTGCTCCTTAGGGATTTCCGATGCTGGCATGATTCAAAAGTTAAACTCCAATCGGATCAACAATATTATGAGGAGCCTGACGTCGCTAGGTAGGTATCTAGGCTTCTTCGCTTTTGACATATCCTCATCTTGTACTTTTAAGTCGTCTTCATCTTCCTCACTCCACATCGTGTGAAGTCCATCAGTTAATATTCGCGGTGTTTGTCAACAAGCGGTAGGGCTTCAACTCTGTGCATGCAATATTGTTCGGGATTATGCACATTTGGGAGCCGCCTGACGTCAGTCTAGGGTGCGGAGATACTTTATTGCTGGCAGCACCTATCTTCTCCGCGCATCGAGGCACAGCATTCTCCATAAGCAAGATACTCAACGATGCTATCCCTCCTCAAGCTACCGCGAGAGCTTCGCGACGCTATCTACGTTCATGTACTCGAGGACGTGTCGTGTGCACCTTCATTCGACCTCATCAGGGAGCGTAGGAAGCAACTCATGTCGTACGGCTCCGGCAGCATTGTTGGCTGCAACATATATCCAATTGGGCCTCCTCCGGTATCAGGTCTAGGGCTCCTCCTAACGAGCCGCCAAGTGTATGAAGAGATGAACGAAGCGATCGCTGATCTCAAGAGGCGCAAGGGCATCTGCTACAAGCTGGACTGCGTCATTGAGGACGAGCAGCGCCTCTATCCTACCTGGCTTGCGATACCCACCCTTTCCGAGGATGTAGATAAGGTCGCCGTAGATTTCAGGCTTGCAGGGGACCGTAGAAACAGGCCATCCGGATTCTCCTACCGTGATTGCGCTGAGGGCGGTCCAGGGGAAATAACATGGAACCTCATCGCACTCCTCCACCGATTCCTGGATCGCGGGCCAGACTTCTTATCTGCCCCGAAGCAGCGCCGCAAGATCAGAGTTGGGTACCTCGAGCTCAACGTTGTCACTCCCAGAGAACGTGAGGCTGATTTTATTCCCACTACTTTCGATGTTAGCTGCAGGGTTGCGGGTTTGATACATCCAGAAACTGTAGTCTGTGAGCTGGAGGCTCGGTTGGACATTCTTTGCAACATAGAAAACAACACTTCAGGATTCAGAAAGTATGTGTGCGAGCGAGTCGGATTGATCACGTTGGCTCTCGATGGACGGAAGAGGAGGTTCTGGAATCTCGCAGACATAGACTGGTGGAAAGGCATCTAGGTGGTGCTAAACTCTAAGGCGAACATCAGCGCCTGGTGGCACGTGGGCCAGGTCAATTCAGCGGAACAGTTCGATGTTGTTTTTATACACAGGCCTCGAGACCACTGCTGAGCCGACCACTGTCACCCTGCCTTGATCTACCAGCACAAAGAGATCGGACCACAGCAAAGGAAACCTGATAGAAAACACAATACAGCAAGCTGGCAGTAAAAGAGTGGTGCCATGTACTTGGGACTGAAGCGCTGCACAGCTAGCTCTGAGAACGTCTGCTGACACCAAGGATTGTCTCACCACTCGACGACTCACGACTTGCATCCCACTCTGAAGCTCTGTAGAAGCCCCCACGACCTTGTCCTTCCTCTGTCTCTTCTGGACTTGAGCGTTTGGTGATGTCTCAGGCATCGAGGGATGTGACGGGTGTGGTTGGCTGGTCACGTGGTGTGTCCGAAGCGGGTGCTGCCATCGAATGATCCCTGCATAAGCCAACAGCCATCCCACCGCGGGGCTGTCGGATGGGAGTGCCTCATGCGGGGAACATCATGAAAGACAGTCCTCACGGCTTGCGTTCCGGAGTCAATCATTCGACGCGTATCACAGTTGTGGCTTTCCTCTAGACGCGCGTTAATGCTCTATTTACACGTGCCGTCCTCCCAATAAGTTGTGGATCAGGCCTTCCAGTGTCTTTCATTTCGCCTTCCTTCTTCGCTATTCTTGTCCTTCTTCAGCCCACTCGATCTCTCATTCCTCAAACATCAAAGGCTGCATAAGTGTAGACAGCTTGTGCACATCACTGCCGGCAGAATGGCTTCTGTGCCTCACCCAATGCGGCTGCCGCCTGGCATGTCTCTCGACCAATTCTCCAAGTTCATTACCAAAGCCCATGACATCTGCGGCGCAGAAAATGTTCGGATAATCGAAAAGTCAGACCCTCTCCACGATGGCTCGTATGTGGACCCATGCAAAGGCCACGACATGCACGCAGTACTCGAGAAGGATTACTTCGTCGCCTCGGCCGTGATTTTCCCCCGCGAAGTGCCGGAAGTGCAAGCTGTTATGCGACTGTGCAACGAGTTCGAGGTGCCGGTATGGCCATACTCGATCGGCCGGAACACGGGATACGGAGGTGCGGCGCCTCGAGTACCGGGCAGTATCGCCATGGATCTGGGGGTGCATATGAACAAGATCCTCGATGTTAACGTCGACGATGCAACTGCGCTGGTGGAGCCGGGTGTCACCTTTATGGGACTACATGAGTACCTGGAGAAGCACAAGCTCCGCGATCGTGTGTGGCTGGATGTTCCTGATCTGGGAGGAGGTTCCATAATCGGTAACGCGGTAGAGCGTGGTGTTGGCTACACACCTTACGGCGATCATTGGATGATGCATTCGGGCTTAGAAGTTGTCCTGCCTAGCGGAGAGCTCATAAGAACGGGTATGGGCGCGATGCCGGACTCAGATGACCCTTCCATACAGCGAATGAGACCAGACCAACAACCGCCAAATCGAGCATGGCAGTTGTTCAATTACGGCTTCGGGCCCTATAATGACGGCATCTTCACTCAAAGCAGCCTCGGAATCGTGGTAAAAATGGGTATATGGCTGATGCCCAACCCTGGAGGGTATCAAGCGTACATGATCACCCTTCCCAGCGACGCTGCCCTCTCCAGGGCCCTCGATCTCACCAAGCCTCTCCGCGTAGGCATGGTTCTCCAGAACGTTCCGACCTTCCGGCATATTCTACTTGACGCTGCGGTCTATGGCCCCAAGTCTTCTTACTCCGACTCCGACAAACCACTTACAGAAGAAGACCTCGATGCCATCGCCAAGAAGCTTGACCTCGGTCGCTGGAACTTCTACGGCGCTGTCTACGGCCCTGAGCCCGTACGCAATGTTCTTCTGAGCGTCATAAAGGATGCCTACCTCAGCATACCCGGAACGCGGTTCTACCTGCCCGAGGACAGGAACGAGCCCCGCAGCGTCCTCAAGACCCGTTCCAACACCCTCCAAGGCATCCCCTCCCTCGACGAACTGAGCTGGGTTGACTGGCTCCCCCACGGCGCCCACCTCTTCTTCTCACCCATCGCTAAGATTTCCGGCGCGGACGCAATGGCGCAGTATGATATCACTGCCGCACGCTGCCGCGAAGCGGGACTCGACTTCATTGGCACCTTTGTTGTCGGCATGAGAGAGATGCACCACATCGTCTGCATCGTGTTTAACCGTGAAGACCCGAGTTCGAGGAAGAAAGCGCACTGGCTGATCAGGACGCTGGTTGACGATTGCGCGAAGAGGGGTTGGGGAGAGTATAGGACGCATCTGGCGCTCATGGATCAGATTGCGGGGACGTACAATTTCAACGATAATGCGCAGATGAAGCTCAACGAGACTATCAAGAATGCGCTTGACCCGAAGGGCGTCCTGGCGCCGGGGAAGAATGGAATTTGGCCGAAGAGCTACAACAAGGCTGACTGGGTTATAGGTGGTGACGGAGAGGTCAATGGCAAAACTGGGATGAACCGTACTGATTCGAAACTGTGACGGGTCTTAAAAGGGCAAGTTTTCAGTGCATAGGATTATAAGTAATAGTCTTGGTGTCGTATAACGCCTGTGCCGGACATACGCCAGGCTTTCCCATTTGAGACCTTGCATGATAATGGCGCAGCAGCCGCAAAGAGGTGTGTTGGTTGTCGATTGGGCAGGTGTTGCCATATTTGGGTGATTACTAGGTACTTATTCTACTGCATCGAGGTACTCACTCGTAGTGGAGCAATTAGGAGTTTCGTCACGTGAGTGAACCGGCATTCGGGCGCGCTGAGTAAGCCATTCATCAACCCCCGGCAACTTGCCGCCTTACGCCTTGGCCTACTCGTTCAGCAACATTTCACGGCGCAACAACATCCTCTCATACGCGCAAAGTCGGAATATCGCGGATTCTGATTCTCTCCCAGCATTCTGCACGATAAGACCATCCCCTCGGTATCCCGCTTAGCGTAGCAACACAACTGTGAGCAGCTATGGACTACCAGGTAAGTCGTTCAGAACCAGCAGTACCTCAGCCCTGCTCTAACACGCAATGTAGAATCGCGCAGGCTCCAAGTTCGGAGGCGGTGGTGTAGCTTCGCAATCCTCCACAAACGCAGACCGCCGCGAACGCCTTCGAAAACTCGCCCTCGAAACCATCGACCTCGACAAGGACCCCTACTTCTTCAAGAACCACGTCGGCAGCTTCGAGTGTCGCCTCTGCTTAACCGTTCACCAGAACGACGGCTCGTACCTCGCACACACCCAAGGTCGCAAGCACCAGACAAATCTCGCCCGGCGCGCGGCACGGGAGGCAAAAGAGGGCAGGGATAGGGAGGGCTTGTTGCCGGGTATCGGACAGGGCGTACAGGTGCGCAGGAATGTAGTCAAGATAGGGCGACCGGGTTACAAGATCACGAAAGTGCGGGATCCGCTCACGCGACAGAATGGATTGCTCTTCCAGCTGCAGTATCCGGAAATCACGCCTGGGGTGGTACCGCGTGTGCGCTTCATGAGCGCGTTTGAGCAGAAGGTGGACGATCCTCCGGATAAGGCGTTCCAGTATCTGCTGGTGGCGGCGGAACCGTACGAGACGTGTGGATTCAAGTTGCAGGCGCGTGAAGTGGATAGGAGGGAGGGAAGGTTCTGGACGTGGTTTGATGAGGATAGCAAGGAGTTCTGGATCCAGGTCTTATTTAAGACCGAGCGCGACGAGCGGTATTCGAATGTTCCCGGTCTCGCGCCATCTGGGCCAAGGAGATGATGGGTGACTGGGTACGCTTCGCGTTGCATGTGTTATAGATGTCTCGGGCGTTGGGATCGGGCCTTGGATCATGCTACCGCCTTCTCGTAAGCGCTCAACAATCATGGTACGGCCATGGTCTAACAGCGGCGTTAGCTAAGAGCACGCAAAGCAGCTACTGAGCGCGGCGTTCTAACATCTGCTTCAAATACAAGTATGTCTGATGTTAGGTTTTAGAACCTCTTCTATATACCAACAATACTCAAACAAACAAGGCCTTCCATGACTAACACGAAGCAGCCTGACTGTCTGTTGTTCTGCGCACGTCTACCGCCTCGCTCTCTATGCCCATCGCATTCGCCCGCCCCCTCTCATCTTCCATTACGGAATATACCTAAATTCGGGGTGCCTATACCCTAGATCCGCCTCCTCTTGATGCGTCATATTCTCCTTCAACCGGTGATCTCGGCCGCCGCGGGCACGCAGCTTGTTCTCGTAAAGTATGTAGGCGACGCCGCCGCAAACGAGGACGAAGACGCTGGCTTGGGCGCCTATGTTGATGGAGTGGCCGGTGTGGTAGAGAGGGGCGTCTGTGATGATGTAGGTCCATCTGTCATTGTGCGTTAGTTTGGTGCTGTTGCGAAACTGTTGTGAAGACGAGACGGTGACGACGAGGAGGGGAGGGGAGGACTAGGAAGAGAAGGAGGGGCAGCATGCGTGTGGCGAGAAGAAAAGAGTACTCACGTGGCGACGATGGCGCCCAGGGTGCCGATGGAGACGATGTAGGCGCCTGTTACGGCGCGGACGGCGGGGCCAGCAGAGTCTGGAATTTGGTTAGCTTGCGGTCTGTCCCTGCCGGGCGGCAATCGAGCATCAGTGGTGACACATACTGTTCAGACCCCAAGCAAGGAAGCCGGGCCCGCCAGGGAACGCGCCGATCGCGGCAAAGAATACGGCCATATATTTAATGTTGGCAGAACCGGAAGTGCGAAGGATGGCGAAGCCAATGATCGTCAGGATCGAGAAGCCGGCGAGGTAGACACCGCGGAGGCGGGTCTTGTCGCTGATGAAGGCGATGAGGATGGAGATGGTGGCGGCACAAACGTAGGGGGGCTGAATGGAAACGGTGAGCTTTTGCGGTCCAGGTCGCGGTGTTGCGGAGACTTACGACGGAGTACAGCTGGGCCCTAGTGGCTGTCCATCCGAGATCATTCAGGATGGTTGGCTAAAATGGGTCAGCGCCTCTGTTTACATTGCCATAGAGCTGTGAGCAGGGAGGCGGGACATACCAAGAAAAGGGAAAAGCTCTGCACGGTGATATTGATCAGGAAGAAGCCCCCACAGCAGACCATGTTGTTTATGTTGAAGACGGCACGCCTGACGTGATGGAGTTTTACGTTCTCGTGGGGATTCTGCGGCTCCGTCAATACGTTGCTTCCGCTTGGCAAGGCCATACTTACGGCCTTGTGCTCCCGCACGAGTCTCTCGGCTGCAATCACGCGTTCCCTGGGATTGAGGAAAAAGCAATCTTCCGGCCTAGTGGGCATGAAGAAGGGTGCTGCTAAGGACACGAGTACGGTGAACTATGCATAAATTGATTAGCACATTATGATTCGCTGCGGCTACATCGGAGCGCCCTTCGATGAAGAAGAAGAAGGAGACACCGGAGAGAGACGCCAACGGAGGAGAAATGCGTGTATACTGACCAGTCCCTCGAAAAAGAAGATGTTCCGCCACCTATAGATAGGCGTAGCAGCCACGCCCCAGCGTGGTATCGATGATAGCCCAGTGGCTAGCAAACCTCCAAAGGCACCGGCCATGGAACTCCCAGAAACAAAGATACCAATCCGGAAGAGCAACTCCTCTCGGCGATAGAAGCAGCTAAGGAAGAAGGCGATGCCAGGCATGGTGCCACCCTCGAAGATGCCCAAGAACGCTCTTGCAATCATTAATTGGCTCCAGGTCTTCACGAAGGCGGTGCATATTGATACGAGGCCAAACCCGCCAACAAGGAAGGGAACTGCAGCCGGAGGTTAGGATGTGGCTTGTTGAGAAGGTGGGAATGGACGTACTCCAGAAACGTGGTCCGACTTTCTTCAGGATAATATTGCTTGGGATTTCAACCCTGGATGAAGGCTTAGTATTTGGAGCTCTGGGACAGATGGCGAGAGTCTTACAGCATGTATGTAATGTAGAATATGCTCAGCGCCCAATTGAAGCGATAGCCTACGAGAGCGAGATCCTCTCTCATACCCATTATCCTCGCATTTCTACACCGCAGCAAGTTAAGCATCAGTACTGTTATACTGACTGTCCGCAAAAAAGGCACTACGTTGCTGTACGTACCCGATGTTGGCCCTAGATGTTCCGTCAGCAAAACGCTCCAAGGCTGTACTCAAGCTGGTGAATTCTTGTACCTGTCAATGAAACACAGTAGATATAACAACGTCACCACGGGAACGATGCGATAGTCTAGCTTCCGTCTGACAGCCTTCTCTTCCTCCAGAGTCCACTCGGGCTCGGGCTCAGCATACGACTTGACTGGGACGACCTCATCGCCGTGGAGGTGAAAGTGCTTGAATTCGGTCTCCTCCATTTTTGATAGGTAGCCACGTGAGTTTCCCCGGATCTACGAAAAGCTGGAGATTCGAGAGTGTGGGGTCAGGACTGGGGCGACAATCGTTTTATGGTGTTGATTCACGACGTCTGCAATGCCGGTGTGGATTCGAGAGGCGTGGCAGTGACCTCCCTACGTGCGGCAGGAAGCACCGGCAGTTGCACGTCAATGTCCATCACGAGCTCGGCACTGTCACTTTCCACTGCCAAGAGCATACATCGCCTGGATGATGATACCCCGGAGGCGGCCGCTATTGGCGGCTGGAACGTCGTGGAGACATGGGGCGACAGAGAAGCATCCGTGTCTATGGGAATCGTATTTGGGGTTTACTCTGCCTTTTTCTGCATAACGTTAATGTCATCCTTCGCCGCAATGAATACATAGTTATCAGCTTGTGTAGGCTTACAGTCCTATCATTCAATCCAACTGCCTCAATATCTGAGGCCAATGCATTTGCCACTTTGAAAGATGTCTGATGGTCGTGATGCCGCTACTGCGCCGTACCCGCCTGTCATGAGGGACTTCGGTACAATACCGGGTCAACAGCATGCGGCGGCGGCAGTTGAACAGCGGCTAGCACGGTGTATATGATTGGTAAACTTCGCAGTGCAGGCAGAGCCTGCAGATCTCCACGCAGAAGATCGCAGGTTGATGTGGATGCCTAAAGGGACGATGGAGCAAATCAATGTCAACCCGCCATCGATAGCGGAGGGGCGGCGGAAGAGCGGGCGGAAAGCGGATACGGATCCGCGCTGCTTCATCCTGCAAAAGCACCAACTGTTTTGAGATTGTGGGTTTGGCTATCTAAGTTCCTAGATTTGAAGATGTCTTGGAGAGGTGATGGTCTTTGCTTTTGTTGGCCATGATGAGGGCCTGCGAGCCGACAGCTAGACAAGACGACCTATACAAACAACTTCGACTAGCCTACTCTGATCAAACTCAAGATAGCCTGCCAAGCCCAAGGGCATGACCTGGTGGTTTGATTGAGGTGTGGCATACAGAATGCTTGCCTGCCTATGCCCTCATACATCAATAATAATACCCCCGACTCCTGAGCAACCATATAACCGCGACCGCAAGATATGAAGTCCAACTTCAGGGGAGTACTTACAAGATATACATGCCCGAAAAACCGTCCACCATTGACTCCTCGCATCCACAACCCGTCAAGCGGAGCTGCGTGTCACAAATACGCCTCAACGCCTTCTCAAAAACCCCACATCCCATTCCCACACCCCACAATCCCCACCCCACACTCCCAAATGCCATATATCTAGTGCCCAAACCCTTCCACCCCATGGCTGTCTCACCGCCAACCCGCCCGCCCCCTCCCCTTCTGATAACCTCCCGCATACCCCCCTCCCTCCTCTGATCCCACCCCCTCCCCGGCGGCCCCTCCCTCCCCGCCTCCTTAAACCGCTCATACTCCCCCATCCAGACCCTTCCCAGGCTCTCCAAGTCTTCCACCGTGCCCTCAACGCCCCTCGTCCAAACCCACAGCCCCCCAACCGCCAGCGCGCCCCAAAACGCCAGCCGTACCGCCAGGCGCACCCAGAAAAGCAGTGCCCGCGCCGCCGCATCCAGGATCTTGATGCTCAAGAAGAGCAGCGCGAGGAGCAGGAGGATAGAGGTTAGGTCTGGGTTCGTGGTTACACGGGTTAGGAGCGGGGAGAGGGTTGAGGAGAGGGTGTCGCGGAGGGTGTAGAGCGGTTTGAGGTAAGCGGGTGTGTAGTAGCCTAGGAGGTGGTATGTCCAGGCTGCGGTGGGTTGTTAGCTTTGGTGCATATTGAGAGGGTGCGACGGGGTTTCATAGGTAGAGGGGAGGTGGTTTTGGTGGGGTTGCGTACTTTGTAGCAGGTCCATGGTGGGTGTTGAGGATGTGTGTGGGTTATGTGTGCACCGGTAGCTCTGCGCGCGCTGAGGTGCTGCTTGGTAGATTGAGAGATGTACGCTAGAGGGTTTTGCTGATTGAGATGAGATTTGAAGGGCTTTATTTAATGCCACGTTGGCTGGTTGTGCAGGCTGCGCGAAGCTTTTGGTAAGCACTTTAGCTGTGAAACATTTTCGCATGTTGCGACATGTGAGACCATGTCTGACGCGCTGGCGCAAAGCGGTCTTGGCTGCCGGCACTGCGCACTGTTCAGGCAACAACACACCTCTCAGGCATCAACACGAGCGCTTGGGTTGCATCTGGACTGCTCGTCATATAGAGCTTAAGCACATTGACAGTATGCGGAATGAAGAGAGAAAGCGGTATCATTATCGATTAACTATGTGTTTCCCAATTTCCCCTTCCCCTTCCGTATGCCGCACGTCCATTGCTATGACAGCTCAACCCAGCCCAGCCCAGCCCATGCGTTGTAGTGGGTACTGTCCATCCAGATGGCAGTCCCCACTGCGTCCCTAGCCCATCCCCCATCGTCCTAAAGTGTAAGAAGAAGCTAAACGCCTAGAGTGGAGAAGGATGCGACAAATTCCTTGCGCGCGTGAACAAAAGACAAACACAGTACCGTGGGTATATACTGATGCTGGGCGTTCAACAAACGGAATAGAAACGAACACCGTGGATCAGTCGATAAAAGGAAACTATGCCATGCTAGATCGCCGCCGTGTCAACTTTCATGCCGCGGAAGGGCTAGAACGAAAGAGCAAGATCAGCGCACGGAATCAAGTGCCAGACTGGTGGTGGGAAAAAGACGATAAGCGTGTTCGAAAAGGGAAACGTGCCAATTTGACCCGCTAAGATGTTGCTTGCCGACCGCGAGGAAGGTGGCAAAGAAGGCACTGGTGCTAAGGTAGATCAAAAAGCCGACATGTTTCGAACCAGACTAAGCCAAAGGCTACGCACAACTTCCTCCATGCAGATGATTGGAAGGAAAAAATGCGGGAATCCAAAATGATAGGGAAACAATAGAAGCGCGAGGGAAAACCCAGCCCTATAGCCAGTCCAGCCAGCAATGCTTCGACTAAGCTCGACTCAAATGATTTCCTCAGCGCCCTTCATGTAAAACAAACGTCAACTTTCGAAGCCAGCGCGACTGTTGCCCTGCTATTCACTTGAAGAAAGACGCACGCGGAAATAGCCAGAATATCATCATTTGGGGAGAAGCAAAACCAAGGAGTTGTCCCTAAGCCCGCGAACCCGTCGCCCCTCAAAACCCCTGCCAGCCCTGCTGCTGCTGCTGCTGCTGTTGCTGCTGCTGCCCCTGCCCCTGCGGCGGTGACTGCGCCCATCCCTGCATGCCTGCCTGCTGACCTGCAGCGCTCTGATGCATAACGTTGTACTGCTGCGTCGGACTCGGCTGATACAGCGTCCTGCCCATACCCGGATACGCTGGAGCCGGATTGACTTGACCCATCGTCTGATACTGAATCGGTGGACCATGCATCGAACCGCTGCTGTGCGAGTGGTGGAGCTGCGGCGGTGGAGCGTGCATCGGAGATTGCTGTGGATGAGCATGGGGAGACGGCTGCTGGGCGTATTGTTGCTGAAGCCCGTGGTGCGGTTGTGGAAGAGGGGAGGGCTGGGGCTGGGGCGGTGGCCACATCTGGTTTGGCGGATAGCCGTACGATGCTGGTTGAGGTCCGCCTGGGCCTACCCCGAGGCTTGGTGATCGGTGGTGGAGCTGGTCGGGTCGCATCGGTTGTTGCATGGAGCGGATCGGTGATTGGGGGATTGGGTTTGGCGCGTGCGGCTGTTGCGGATATGCTTGAGGCGTCATCATCTGCGATGGGGTTTGCTGATGCGGGAGGGCGCTTTGCTGCGATGCACCCATTGACACGCTTGGAGCAAGCTGCGGCGACTGGAGATGCTGCTGCGGGGGTTGATTCTCACCCTCCACGGTTCCCGGCCGCGGTGGAAGAGTTGCAGGCGCTTCGTGCGGTCGCTTCCACAAATTATCGAGGTAGGCGCCACGATTAGTCCTCTGCTGTCCAAGTAGCTTGTTGAAATCCGCCGTTTGTGCAGCTTGTGTAAGGATCTCCTGGGCTGTGCTCGACTGCGTCCGATCCTGATACGGGACCCCTGCAATCTCATGTCTTGGTCGCTGGACGCCGCTGTAGTCTCTCTGCCGTAAATCGTCTGTCGGAGCGAGGTTGATCATCGGGAGAGGGGCCAAAGTTATGGGATTGAACCCACCGACGCCATGGTGAGCGTCCAAGTGCGCGGGTCCGTTACTGTAGATGATTTCGCCATGCGGTAAGGAAGTTAGACCATGGATGCTGCTCGCCTCCGCCGCCGCCGCCTCCCTCTGTTTTGCTGCCCCTGGTCGTTTCTCTCCTGCTGCGTCTTCCTCAGTAAAGCCCTGTTTCCGCGCCTTGCTTTCCCAGTAGTCGTCTCGCACCCGCCTGCCGTTTACGATTAACCTGCTTCCAAACTGCCGAAACATCGAGCGCGCTGTTACGATAGCGATCTGTCGAGACCGATAAGAATATGGTAGTATCTCTTGATGAATCAAATCGTCCTTCTCTGCCTGCGTTGCAATGATCTTGTACAGAGATCGATTCTTGTTGAAGAGTAGGTACGAGTCGCGATATCCAAGAACGCGCGCGCACTCTGTGGCAAGCATAAAAGCTTGTCTCCTCGGTTCGGGACCAGAAAGGTGCGACACCGGTACTCCCTCCCGTCCAATGGGCGACCGTTAGCGGCAACCTTCTTTTCTCCCGCCTCGTCATACTCCCGTGGTATGTATTCGTCTCCTTCTGGATTTAGTTGATCTGTTGTGTGGTCCCTGACGGTTGGGAGCGCTTTAATAACGGCGCTCTTTGTCGGCGTTGACTTTGATGGCGAAGCCTGGGAAGGTGATGATTGCGGTAAAGCTTGTGTTCTCAGCTGCGGAGTTTGGACTGGCGCTGATGCCGGAGCCGGTGCTGTTGCTGGTAAAGCCTGCGCCGATGATAGTGGGCTCTCCGAGACCCTCGACTTGGGCGGCCGACCTCGCTTCCGCGGCTTAGACTCGTCTGTAGAAGATGATTAGCTATCCATGGCCAGCACCGCACCCATAAAACACGATGCGCTCAGGCAACTACCGCTTAAACTAGCCGACTAACCTTCGTCACCGCGCTCGCTGGATGCGACGTCTCCATAGGCCTCAGGTGAACGGCTCCGCTTGATACCGCGCGGAGTCTGTTGCGGCGCAATCGTGTTTGTTGGATTCGGGTGAACTACAAGTTGAGTCGTTCGTCAGCGCATGTCCGCGAGTCGGAAAGGTGCGGCGGGTGTAACGTATGTAGCGACGCGTGTAACGTATGTAGCGACGCGCAGATGGTGGAGAGATTCAGCCCAGAAGGCCGCACTAGACGGAAAAGATTTATTGAATGCCATACTGGAAGGATTTAATGCCGCTGGGTTTATCGTGCCTGAACCGTCCATAATGCCGCCCCTAAGCCCACCGCCGTACAACGAGCTCGAGAATGAAGGTGTTAAGATTGTATACATTCAAGGCGAAGACGAGGCTGTAGTCTTGAAGCAGTCGCGCGCGAAGAGCCGTCGTGCGCGGACTCGTCACGGACTGGCCGTAGACGGTCTTTGACTCTTTACGAGGCGATAGAATGGAGAGCGATATCCTCGTACGATAGCATACGACTTGGCGGTGTCGTAGGGTTCGTGACGCCGTAGATGAGCGCGGCGCAAGGCGGGCTGGTTGGCGATGGCTGCACGATCCCGGGTAGTCTGACAGGGTAGACAGGCGGAGAGTATGGTCGAGATCTCAAGCACGGATCCTGTGTTCCCGTTCTTGGTGGAAAGCAATGCGATGCGCTGCGATGCACGGTGGCGGGATGCACGTCGTGCCCTCGCGGCCGGGCGCGTTGGTGAGGACGGTTTGCTGGGTCGCAGGCGATGCAGGCTGGGCCAGCGGAGGCCAATGCAAGAGGCAGATATCAAATGTAAATCTGGCGAATGATTCTAGTGCTGCTTCATGTTAGGAGCATTCTCCGACAGGCGTTTCGACGACGCGCAAATCAAGAAATTGGAAATCGGCCTCTTACAGGGATGACTAAGCTAGCTCGAGTACCGCTGGGTTGATAAGAGACGTCAAGACGTGAGCCACAGGGTCAAGGTGAGAGCCCACACGGTCGAGCGCCGTGGTTAGCCTGGCGGCCGAGTGAGATCGAAGATCGGCCCCCGTGATTAAGGTTGCCGCGGGTCGATCTCCGAGGAGCAGGTGGGATGCCTTCCAGGCGGGATGCCGTCCAGGTTGAGCCCAGGGAGGGGAAGGTCGTCGACTCGGTCGCGCACTGGCACGGCGCGCGTCGTCGCAGAGGTCGCTCAGTGAGTGGGTGGAAGGCCAGATGAGCACCACCAGGCCTGCGGCTGGCTTCTGCAGCCAAGCTGCGCGTTCACCGAAAAACCCGGGGGTGTTTGGCCACCCCAGAGCTTGAGCTGCGGCTACTTCGGACGGCTGCTTGCGGCGGGCCCCGTGGGGAGAGCTCGAACGAACGGGAGGGTGGTCTGGGAGCGATGGAGCCGACGGGTGCGACGGGCTGTAGCGAGCAAATGGCACAGTCTAGAGCTCAAAACAAGCCAGCCACAGCAGCGCTGGGGTCGAAGGAGTGTTCCAAACAGAGCGCGCGATGTGGTCAAGGAGAGGGAGCTCTTAAGGCCTCGAATGCCACAATTCAGCTGCGGTCGCCTGGCAATGACATGCATGCCGCCGCCACCGCCGTATCGGACGTCGTCCAGTCGCTCGCCTCTTCGTCTCGTCTGGCGGACGAAACAGCTGGTTGACGCGTCTTGACGTTTGCCTATCTTGCAAGTCTACCAACCATGGACGCAGGCAAAAGCATGGGGTTTTCAGCCGTCGCGGCCTCTGATTGATCGAAAGGGGGTGCAAAGTGAGGGGTCAAGGAAGTCAAGGATCATGACTGCCTCTTCGGCGTCTGCAGCCGAGGGGCGCATGAGCGCGGCAGAGGCGTATGACCATACCGGATCGAAGCACGACCGACAGGCATGCCGTTAGTTCATTTATGGATAAGCCAGCCTGATTTGCAGAAGGAGTCGTTGCTGGAAATAGACTAATGTGTGGGCGATGGCTTTGCGGGGCATGGGGATGCCGCTTGACCTTTTAATTAAAGAAGCAGGTACTGAGCCACGCGTTCGATCGTGGACGAGGATGCCCTTCATCATTAGATAGCGTAGGATTGCGGAGATGGGTAGATATTCTCCTCTTTCAGCGAATCAATGTGATCTTTCGACCTTGGAGCTAATCAAGTCCATACCTATCACCTGGGAATTGGGCACAAAGCAAGCTGAAGAAGATGAACAGTCATTCGAACGTGTGCAGTAGCGAAGCGCTGTCAAGCTTCCTTGGCAATATCGGTCTGTCCGCCAAAGCTTCTGGCTGAAGGGATCGGTAGAGTCACCCGCGGCTTAACTTGCCTCTCATCAAGAGAATTAGGATGATCTATTCCTTCCTCGCCTCCGCGCCTCGGTGAACGCCGGAGGCTTCCGGCGGAGAGAGCGATCAGTACTTAATCTGACGATGTTCTTCCCAGCGCGCCTTTGAAAGGGAACTGGGGCAGTTCTCCAACGCTGCAAAGAGCGCCAATCTGCCAGATCTCTGAATCTGCCAGTATCGTACGGTTAGTTCCCGGCGCCAGCGCCGGCGCCGCTGCGGCTGCAAGCTTGACCTACAAGCAATGGAACAAAAGAGGAAATTCGCTCTGCTGACGGATACGAGAAGACATGTAGAAAGGTGGCATGTACCTTGAGCCATACAGAGCATCACAACCTCTAGGGCTAGTGAACACCGTACTCCTTGGGATTTAGCGTTTCTGAGTTTTTTACAATTGGATATGTTTGCTGCGTTGTGGGGTCAGCGCAAGCAACGCCCTCCGCAGCGCAGACGTTCCGATATTGCGGATAAATCCGCCTTGCATATCCTGCGACAGCTTGCATCGACGCCTCATATCTTACGCTAAGCGCAGGAAATCCTGTTTGTGCCACCATGAATGATGTCTCAGAGGAAAACATTGTCAGATGGCCTCTCTAGGGTCCCGCTACCAACCAATCAGCGATTCTAGCCCAACACCACCTACCTGTGCTTGAGGATGTTGCGGCTCTGCACTGGTGGACAAGCCTCTCCTGATACCACTAGAGAGAAGAGCCCCTAAAACGCCCTGTGGGTCCCACGAGCTCGTGCGACCTTGATGGGATGCGGCGCAGGCTACGACAATACGAAGCTCAGAAGACGCTGCCCGTACTAGACCTTAAGCGGTGTCTTCACGAAGTAATCGTACGTTCGTTCAACGTCGCCTTTAGCTGAAGACTAGCCACAGCCGCGTGAAGCTACCGGAAAGTATGGATATTTCGACGCGGAGATATGCCTTGCCTCTCGTATGAATCCATCAAGCCACGAACAATGGCTCCGACGAACTGGACTGCTATTTCTTTGACGGCCATCTATCGTACGGACCAGCTTATCGCCTCAGATATGCGGGTGCGTACGATAGATGGCTACGAAAGAGACAGTTGATCATGATGGCCGTAGGCCCTCCGCGTCCGCATGTCCATTGTTGTCGGCGGTGAACGGTCGCGCCACGATGTTGACCTTACCCGCTTGGGGGCCGGTTTCCTTAGCTTGAGATGAACCCGCCCGTGATCCATTCCTGATTACCAGAGTTGGATAGGGACAAGTCTGCATTTCAGAGCTTTGAGCCCGAAACCCTGTAATCAGCCAGTGATGCAAATCCGTCACCGGTGCACCATGGAGCCTATCAAGGGAGAATAACCAGAGAATTGCGCCTGCACGAAGGACACCTTAACTTCCCTTGGCCAGACGGTGCAGCACGGCTCATGCAATGGCTGCTACTTAGTACCGGCCGAGAAGTTTGTGGGCGGTAGCCTAATAACCGACTAAAAATATAGCGACGTTGGAGTGAAAGTTTCCGGATCCTTGGTCCTGGTTTCGTGACCGCGTCTCGGGCTGTAGCTCCACGCAGCAAGTATGTCGCACAACTTCGGCGGTGTGTTGGAGGCTAGTGGCTGCGAGTAAGACTGTGTGACTGTTTCAGCGTCCGATTACTGAACAACAGCAATGAGCAAAAGCTCAGTTTCTCGGCAATAGATCAGTTCACTGCACTGTAACTCCATGGAAACCTTCTGCCGGTGGCCGAGAAAGGATACAGGTTCGACTAACCTGTGGGAACAAAGTGTTTGGCCCAACGATGAATGATGCTCAGCCAACATGCAAGCAAGTCCTCACCGCTGATGCCTCTTCACATGAAGCGTATGCAGTATCTGCAGAGCTGCAGTTACGGTTACCGCATACGCTTCAAGCGGAGGGGCGTCAATGGCGAGGGCCTGTTTGTTTGATGGCTAAGCATCGACTGTCGATGCGAGATATAACACAGTGAAGTCGTTTGGCGTCATGTTGACAGCTCGTAATGGTACAGAATCCCCACGGTGCCGTCGCACCACCTCCTTGTTCGCCAAGAGCCAGTGAAGCATGCGCGCATGTGTGAACTGCAGTCCCTTGATTATCGTTGATCAATGCCGCGGACCGTGCAGCTTCTGGATTGCATCTTGTACATCTTATGACGTGGATACCACGAACCCCTTCTTTGGATCTTCATACACAACAGACTGTGTCTCTGGATCAAACTGTATCTGCGCCTCAAGCGCAGCCACCAGCTTCTTGAAGCTAAGCTGGCTGACGTTGAGGTCTCCGTCTGCGCCGATCCTAGGCTGTTTATCTTTGACTAGATCTATTAATACGATGGCTGCATAGGTCGCTGAGTCCTTCGACAATGTGATTCGAAGCAAACATCCGGACAGCTGGGGTTTAGGAATAGCTTTGCCGCGCTTCGGAGCGTTCGGAGACGACTCGGGGTTGACAGACACCGTAAACCGGTGGCGCTTCCTTGAGCTTGGGCTATCCACGCCTCTCACCCCTGCCATCTTATTACGTACCCATCGATTGAAGGTGAGAACACACCAAGTAAGCCGTATCTTGCGTGATGTGATCCACTCGAACTCCTCCTCCATCTTATCCACTGTCGGGCGCAGCTTCTCTTGTGTGATTTTCGGATCCCAGTCTAGTTTGTATAGCCCCTTCTCCCTAAGAAGCTCCTCAAGCCGCATATCCGCCTTGTAGAATTGTGCTCAAGTGATGTTGAATCCCACCACAGTATCCTTCTTCGGCCAGTCGTTGGTCGCGAGCGACTTCTTGTACCACTCTGCATCTGGGGCCGGCTCGCCACCTCTGAGGACTGCTTTTCGGTTCCCAGCTACATCGGCTGTGGTGGGCTGTAGAGAAGGTGCTAGAGTGTCTATGGCGCTGTCTTCTTCGACGACTTCTATGATGTCTGGCTGGCGGCTGACTGATCTGAACGCTGTAGGCGACTATAGGACTGAATCGCTGTCGCTGGGAGGTGGTGGTACTATATTGGCGGCGCTGGGAGAAGCAAACATTATAGCTCAAGATGACGACGAGATGAAGGCGTGATAGCGCGAGTAGGCTGAAGCTCGAATGCTCGACGGCGTGAGAGGTGCGCGAGTGAAGCCCAGAAGCTGAGCGTGCTGCTGGCGTGTTGGGATTAGCTACAAGAATTGAAGCAGATCTGAATGCGCTCACGTGTGAGGGTTCGTCTTAGGGAGAGACGATGTTGCAAGAAGACTGACGTGAAAGGCGCGCTGCTAGTGCGGTGGCTTTTACGAGCTAGCTGAGTTGACGCGGGCCTGAACGCGCTTACATAGAAAAGCAAGTGACGCGAGGGAAGCTGAACAGAGGTTGTCGTGTCTAGAGGCCCGTCACGGAATGAATTTTCCGTGAAGTGGCTATGAAGATGATCCGAGTGACTAGCTAAGACGACAGCTAAGACTTAAACGTTGTCATGTAAATAGCAAAACTCGCAGAAGTTGAAATCATAACAAGAATATGAGAGCGAGAGCAACGTGAACCCGCTATATTCCTTCTCTGACCACGGGCTCATGCATGCGCTTGAACGTGACCCCGAAGAGCCGCGCCCCAATTGAAGGTGGATCCACAGCCGGCATGGGTGCAGCGGTAGACTTTCTTACTTGGGACCTGATACAGCTCCTTTCCCGCCTCCGCCCTTCTATTGCAGTCAACCTTGTGTTTTTGAACTACATGAGATAGCTAGTGAGTGTACTGGCATCCAAGATCGGCATTCCCGCATGCTATGAATGCATCTCCTGTGCCCGTCTCCTCGTGGTCAGTAACAGCCGACGGATAAAGACTGGTGAATGTGCACCAATGGATAGCGTTCTTGTAAGGTAAGGTAGGAATCTCCGGCACGATCTCTGGCACGATCGCTGGTGCTTATCTATATGGGCGCGAACGTGGGTTGAATTTGCACCTCCACTCGTGCTGGCGACGATTTTCTCTGATAGAACTGGTGTAGGTGCACCCATGGACAGCGTTCTTATAAGACAAAGTAGGCGTCTCCAGTGCCTCTGGGTCGAATTTGCATCTCGCCTCGTGAGTGTTGATACAGTGTCGTCGGAGACTGGTGTAGGTGCACCCATGGATACCGTTCTTGCAATGTCAGGAATCCTCCTGCGATGGCTGGTAGCCGTTCGGCATAAGGTACGAGCTCGTTTGGGGTCCTCTCAATCCCGTTGGGATTGACGCCGGCGAAATCGTCATCAGCGGCCTCTGGTGGTAACTGCTCCTCGATGTTATCGAAGGTATGAGTTACCCTGAATGGTGATCGAGGGTGGCGATTCGATCGGTCAGTGACGGCGACCGCGAGGAGGTGATTCGGCATCGTTGAACTCATCTTAGCTTCGCCTGGAGGCTACTAGACTTCAGCACCACGGTGAGGTGTGAACATTAATGACTGCGTCTCTACTTGGCTCTCTTGAATAACAAGAGGTTCCCAGGCATCACCACGTGGAGGCGTAGAGTCCGTCTTTGGTGCCCAAAAAAGAATTAATAGGTCGTCCTCGCCAGAATAATCGGAATCGAATGATACCTTTCTTCACGCCTGCCAATGCAGGGTGACAATCGCATGAAGTCCAGTACGCTGCGTATTGCACTAAAGTATCACCATGCTTTCGCACAGCATATAATCTTCGCACAGGCTCCCATAGAATTCAGACCGCCGCTTCCCGGTAGGGTAGACAGTGGTCCGAGTCCTGAGGTTTCTGATGCCGAGTGCAGACGTGCAATCACGCCAGGCCCTCACAGGCAGCTGCCATAGGCTCACACCGGGCTATGGAACACAGCGAGGTGCGAGCAAGGCGAGAGGTTAAAGATTGCTCCGGGTTTCCCACTTGCAAGCGTAGACGAGCTGAGACGGTGTTCGGTGTCTGTTGTGAGCAAAGAAACGCAGCGTTGGCGAGGACGACTAACTTGTGTTCAAAGATGTCGTAGAACCTCAGCCACATTCTGGACGGGAGAATTTCGGGGAGAATTTCGGGGAGAATTTCGGAGACAGTCACGTGACGTTTCTGACAGTCTGGGCCCCCCGAGAATCAATCCGCATCTGCAAGTGTTTGTTTTCTCACACGCATTCTCAAACCAAATTTGAAGTTTGGGCTTGGTCTACACGTGTACATGGTCCGCAACGGGGTCGCTTCCAGTGCGGGGGTGGCGCCAAGTTGTTGGCATGCCCAGGCACGGCACGGTAGCTGGAGAACTTGGAGAGCGATATGACCGCACCTCGACTCGTTAAGTGTGTCTTGTGTATCGTACGCACGGTTGATTTTCCGCCGTTATATACGGCATGGGAAGCTCATCATGTCCAAATTCGGCTTCTAATCGCCCAAGCGCTTTCAAGCCAGAGAATACATGGCCTCCAAGGAGAAGTCCGATATGGCGAAACCGCATCCCTCTGAAGCACTCGAATTCGTGACTATTAGCCCTCAGTCAACTCACCAGATCGAACCGGTCTCAGAAGCATTCGAGGATGACGGTGGTAGTCGACCGACCGGTTCCTCCGAGGCCACAATACGTCCCACTCAATCTATCAGTCAATCGATGCACGACCTGTTGTCCTTTTCAGGCCTCAGGCACATGAATACCGGAGCAAGAGATGCGACGCGCTCCGAACATCGGATGACGTTCATGGAGGGTCTCAAGTTGTACCCCAAAGCCATAGGATGGTCGTTCGTGTTATCTCTGACCATCGTCATGGAAGCCTACGATCTGGTGCTGGTCAACAGCTTCTATGCCTTTCCAGCATTTCGAAGGGCATATGGAGTTCCGACTAGAAACGGGTATGAAATCACCACCGCCTGGCAATCCGCTTTGACCAACGGTGCCTTTGTTGGTGAGATCCTGGGCCTGCTCTTCAGCGGCCTCCTGACAGAAAGATTTGGCTACCGGTACACGATTGTTGGCTCGCTGATAGCGCTGGCGCTCTTCATCTTCCCGGCCTTCTTCGCTTTCGATATTGGAACCCTGATGGCATCGCAAGTACTCTGCGGATTACCCTGGGGCGTATTCCAGGTATGTACAAGAGTTGCTGTTGGCGGTGTCTTCGAAAATAAAGGCCGCTGACAACTCGTGTGCGCAAGACTCTCTCGACTACCTACGCTGCTGACGTTGTCCCGATGCACTTGAGGGCGTATCTTACGTCTAGTGTTAACTTGTGCTGGCTAATCGGCCAACTTATCGGGCTGGGAGTGTTACGAGGAACGGTACACGTCACTTCTGAATGGTCCTACCGCATTCCATTTGGACTCCAATGGGCGTGGGCCGTACCGCTTGCCATTGCGATCATGTTCGCTCCAGAGTCCCCTTGGTGGCTGGTTCGCCATGAGCGCTACGAGCAGGCAAAACGTTCGCTCATCCGCCTCACAAAGCGGGACAGAGACTTCAACGTCGAGGGGACGGTAGAGATGATGAAACATACGAACATGGTGAGCTATGCCTGAGTAGGGTGAAGCCAGAGGAAACTCTGGTGGAGGCTCGCAGCGGTTCTGACGTGCAATAGTTGGAAAAGGACTTTGGCTCCGGTGTATCGTACCGAGACTGCTTCAAAGGGACAGGTAGGTAGCCCTTATTTTACTGTCTTTCCAATCCAACTTACATTCTTTGAGACCTCCGCAGGACAGAGATTACCTGTATGGTTTGGACAACGCAAACGCTATGCGGCTTGCCAATGACCTCATACGCGACCTACTTCTACCTGCAGGCGGGCATCTCTACGGAGGCAGCTTTTGATCTCTCCGTTGGTATGTATGCCTTGGCCATACTCGGTAACCTCCTGTCGTGGTCTGTGATGCGAGTGGTTGGACGCAGAACTTTGTACCTCTGGGGCTGTGCTGCGTGCACCGTCATAATGTTCGCGGCCGGCTGTGTTGGACTTGCACCGGACTCTCCGGCTATTGCATGGTCCCTCGGTTCCCTCATCATTTTCTTTACGTTTATATACGATATTACTATTGGCCCAATTTGTTACTCGCTGGTAGCCGAGATACCATCCACACGCCTACGAGTAAAGACTGTGGTTTTAGCTCGTGTGGCATACAACGTTGCATTTATGGTTGCAGGGGTTCTGATGCCGTACATGTTGAATCCGACGGCTTGGAATTGGAGAGGCAAGACCTGCTTCTTCTGGGTGAGTAAGCGGTTTCGCTACGGAGAAGTGCTTGTCCGTTGATCCTTTTACAGGCCGGAACGAGCTTTTTATGCTTCGTATGGTGTTTCTTTCGACTTCCAGAACCGAAGGGTCTTACATACATGGAGCTGGATCTCCTGTTCGAGAAGAGAGCAAACGCGAGGAAGTTCCGAAGCTTCCAACAGAAACTTGCTTCTACTGGATATTTCAGCTTGCGTACTGAGGATGGGGCTGACAGATGGGTTGATCGATGAACTGAAGGTACGTCTCAGTGCGGGTTTATCTTAATCTTTGACTTCAACCAACAAATGGTTACTGTAGTAATCGGCTCGAAGGTCGTGACATGGCTCATACGCTTTCTCGAACGCGCTCCTGGTCCGAGACCACACTGTGGACGGGAACCTCGTCGAACGTTATGCCAACGTGAAGCTCGGCGGAAGACATTCGGTCGATGTCGTGGTGGGTACAGTTTCAAGATCCAACGTTGGGTTGTAGCACGTGACCGGATCAGGCTGTAAGGCCTCACAGCGCCTGTGCCGACGCTCCCATCCTCTTCGAGTCTTAAAACCATGCCAAGAGCTCCGGACCAGTTGCCTAACAGTTCGGCTCGGGTCGTCGATTGCTCGCTATGTAAGATAAGTCAGCCCTCGCTGGTTCAATTTCGATAAGACACATATACCTCCGGTGCGCAGGCCTTGGACCCTCACTTCAAAGAGTGTTATCCATCTTCGGCTGCGAAAGCTGTGGGAGGGTTTGTTGAAGCAAGAGATCGTTGCAAGACATACAGGGAAGTCAAGGTACGCCATTCACCCTAAGACGTTGTACGGATGGGTGGCCCGAAGTGATTTGCCCCACTGCTGTGTAGAGTACGTATACGTCCATAGGGTAATGAAACCATGTTCAACGTCAACGCGAATATCCGATTGTACAACGACTGTCTTTCATGTAAAGCTCTTAAACGAGTTTGCTATATATTGCGGAGGCATTAGATGTGCTCTTCGTTCCCGCATTGAGAGTGAATAAGGAGAGGCGGTTGTATCCGCCGTAAAACAAAAGCGTACAGGGCGCATCACTGCTACCGACCTCCAAGAAATCACCCAGAAGCTTTCCGGCTGTCAAAGTCAGAAAGCTCCGAACCAACGCCGTTTTGGAGAAACCCAGCGGATATCATATGAACATGTGGGTAGAGACCGTCTCGCCATGAATGCATGTATGCGACGCCTATCAAAGGGATCGCCATGGTGCGGAGCACAATTTGTGGCCTTCAAAAGGAACCACGGAAGTCTTTGAAGCCAAAGTCAAAATCCGACGCCGAGGACATCGAAGAATAATGGACGTGATTTGGTGGGCTCTTCGGCGAGGAGCCGAAGGAGTCGGGTGGCAGCGTAGGGGAGTAGGGGGTGGGTGGTCTGTCCTGGACCGAGACGCTGGACTTGTTCCGTGAATGATCGGTATCTTTTTCCGATCTCGAGCGGCCCGAGGAGGGTGATGATTGTGGTAATCTTGAGATTTCGGGACCGTATGTGCCGACATCTTTCTCGACTACAAGCGGAGCTGGTGGTTTCGCCTTGGGTGAATGAGATGGTGGAGGGTGTTGTATGCTGCCATATATTTCCAGCTGGGAGTTCGCCACGCTCGGTCTTCTCCACGACTCGAACTCTGCGTCGTCGAGCGGGGTGACGGCGCGCCGAAACAGTTTCCTCCTGTATCGCTTCTGTGACCGTCTAACGCGGACCCATATCCATGTACATACGGCTATGACGAGCAAACCGCCGACTACAGCGCCAATGATAATTCCAAGCATCCGATTGCGGTCTGCTGGAGACGGGGGATTTGTGACGAAGCGTCTGGCATTGCTAGAGGTGCGCCATGGGACATCGAACTGAGAGTAGTTGAAGCGGATCCGGGGAGCTAGTGATGAAGCGGAGGCGGGTGTAGATATGATCGGGGACGAAGTATGAAGCGACGACGCTGAGAGAGTAGTTGTAGGATCGACCGGACGTATCGAGGATGGCTTGGAGGCGCTGCTGGCAGACGACCTCTCCCCGGTCTCTTGGCCCCGCACATAGCTCATACTAGAAAGAGCCAGCAAGCACAGGAAGAGTCTGCCAGACACTTGCTCCGGAGACATAGTGCCGACACGGTCACAGCAGCGCTCTTATCCAGATCCAGGTGGCTATCCTAGCAGTTTTCGGCGTCGTTCCTTTGAGCACCCTGTCAAGCCTCTTGGAAGCAGTTGCGGAACCCTTCTGATAGGCGCTGTAGATGCATCGAGATTCCTCAAAGAGTCTCATGCGCCTCTTGAAAGGTGCTTGAGGCCTTCAAACGCTGGCGGTCGTATCGTAGACTCTCAATGGAAAGCGGAGGATAACGCAACGATACGCGGATGGTGCAAAGCGGATGAACGCTTTAAAGACTGACTGCAGACTAACAGGAGCATGAATCGCAAAACGAAACGACAGATGCGCGGCTGTTCTCTATGTTACAGAAGGCGCACAGCTGGAGCAGCCAGCGAAGATCGCAAACGAAATCACCAGAATTCAAAAGCAGAAGTGGATCTGGGGTGGATATATCAAGCAAGCCCAATCAAAGACGCCACTACCATGCACCGAAACTCACCTTAGTCCTGTCTCAATCGCAGCGGAACCATGGCTGGCAATCTTACCTGCCCTGAACGACTGCAGCTTGGTCCAGGGGTGCATATCAGGTGCATTGACAGGCCTGATATGCCCCCTGCAAGAGCATGGGCAGCCTGCCTTTCTGGGCAAGGCTCGTCGGTTTGGCGTGCAGCTCTCGCCTCCGCTTCAACATGGAGAACAGGGGCAAGCGTGTGCTTGGACTGCAAATCTGATGCGACATCGCCGTGGCGCTCAGCTAGAGGATACTTCCGCCGGACCCTCTTGAGGGAGGTCGTAGTGTGTCTCGTAGGGCTTCGACAATGACGAGTACAAAGCACCTCGCGCGGCCTATGGTGTTGACCGCCTGGGTCGCTGGATGTGACTGAGTTCTTTCGGAGTGGTTGATATTCAAGGGGCCAGCACGGACACAGTTTGCCAGCTGTGTTCCTATCGAGAACTGCAACCACAAAGAGGAATCTGGTGTGGTCAGATGGGCAAGAGCAAGGACCGCGTATCGCTATTGGTCTGGAGGTATTAGCTCATTAGCCCCCGGTCGTTAGTTCCACCGTTGCAGAGAGCACGATCCCACTCCGTGCCGTTTTAGCGACTGAGTGGACTTCACCTCCGGCGAATCGCAGGCGTGCCTTGAGATGCACTCAAGGAGAATGCCATGGATATCTTAGAGCGCCTCGTCGCGACAGATGAGCGATTCCATGTTGCTTCAGATGACTCTGCCGCGCATCTACACCAACATCCATATCAATTCGCCAAAAAACACTGGCAGCGCCTGCCCATCCACGGCTCACCGAGCATTGGCACCCCTGGATCCTCACTCTCGGACACCATGGGCTCGGCCCATTCAGCGGCCGAGCCATGGCGGCGTGGCTGAATGCGCAATCGCTAAACTGGGGTTACCGCCTGCCTATTGTAGTTCATGCTCACCGTCTTATGCAGGAACGGAAACCGTCAGGTTTTGTAGCGCAAACTCGTCGACGGTGCCTGGCGATTTGAGAGGTAAGGATGTCGATTGAGATTCGGCGGTCTTGAGATTGATTTGCCTTGCATCGCAGGTGATTTGCAACCACCCGCCCGCCTCACCATGTGCAATCCCGTGATCCCTGCACAGCTCTTTCTCCACCTGAGATTTGAAGGTTCCCAGACCACGGCGAGTCGTCGTGCATAGACAGTTCCGTCTCGTGCCGCATGCTCAGATTTCGGACAGCCCCACAAGCCGCGCAATGGTATCAAGCGAGCGCGAACCATTGAACAACCCTTCCAGAGCGCTGGGAAACAGCCTCTCGATGCACTGAATGCGCCAACAGACTTGCTTGGGGATTTGTCAAGCGGCACTGTCCCTGCCAAGAGCGGCAGGCTAAATCCTACGGCGGCACGAGCGGCAGAGCACGAGTGACGGGAAGGTTTGGGCGAGCGCGTGCTTCAACCATGGAAAGCATAGATAGATAGGCGTGGAGTCTTATCCGCTCGATATCAGTGCGCTACGATGTCTGAACTGCTGCCGCACATCCCACTCCACAGAGAACGTGAATCCAGACTGCTGAGGCATGCGGATGCTGGCGCTTGTGTGCTTCTATGCCGTGGGCCCGTAGACTTCCCTGAGAAATTCGATCTCCATACGGGCGCTCTCGTGCCTACGTGCGTAAGATATTCTCCGGATACTCGGGTCCTTTGCCCACGGCCGTCAAAGCGGACTCAAGAGAGCGCCAGCTTCCCGAGGGTTACCTCGGGCTGTCATCGACTGCCGTCACCAAGGCGTGCTGATCCAACTACGGGTCAGTCCGAGTCAGTCAATCTTGACAGGACGGGAACCCCGAATCTTGTGGGCTGATAGATGCAGGACACCGCTCCCTTTGCGACTGATCTGCCAGCCTCAAGCGATCCCGTTAGCGAAAGAGCGCGCGACCCAGTATCTGACCCGCTGGCGAGAGCCACCAATAAAGCAGATACCCCTAAGATCGATTTTCATGCACAGCATCTAGTTTACCATCAATATCCTGACCACCCGTTCCCCGGCCCACACTTGACCATCTACAACAGCTCCATCCTAATCTTCCTCTTCCCCGTACTCTCCTCCGCCACATCGCTAATCCTAACCCTGACCTTCTCAAACAACTCCACATTCACCTCCCTAGACCCCCTAACCCTGAGCACGTAATTTTCGGCATCAAACTCTCCCTCCGGCTCCGGGGTCGCCAGATCCCTCAGCCGAATGAGTCCCTCGATGCCAAACCTCGGCACAAACACCACAAACCCATTGCTAAACACCCTCATCACGAAGCCCTCCTCCTCGACCACACGGCCCTTAAGCGCCTGGCCAACGTAGTACTCGACACTCGCCCTCCCCGCCATCTGCGCATTGCGATGTCGGACGTTGATGTTCTTGCAGACAGCCTCGAGCTTGCTCCTGCTACGGAGGCTCGGGTCCAGCGGCTCGTAGTCAATGGCGGCCGCGAGCTGGCGGTGTGCTTCGAGGTCCGCGTAGCGTCGTATGGGCGAGGTGAAGTGTGTGTAGATTTCTGACGCGAGGCCGTAGTGCCTGAACTCCGGGTAGGCCTGCGTGCCGGAGCAGAAGTACTCGGCGGACATCATGCAGCGGGTGGCCATGATGCGGATTAGCGTGTTGAAGAAGGGCTCCTGGGGGTCGACGCACGTGTCGAGGGACTCGGCGAGCGCTTTGGAGGAGTCGGTGCGTAGTTCCATGCCGCGCTTGACTTTGAGCTGGTTCTGTAGTTCCTCGAAGTTCGTTCGTGGTGGCGCGGCGTGGCGGCGCAGAAGCGCGGTTTGTGGGAAGGCGGAGTAGATCTTCCCGGCCACGGAGATGTTGGCGAGCAGCATGAATTCTTCGACGAGCGAGTTTGTGTCAAGGAGGCGCTTGGTTTGCACGTCCACGGGGTCGGACGTCTCGGACTCGGTCTGGATGCGGACCTCTGGGGAGGCAAGATTGAGAGCGCCGGCGTCCATGCGCTTCTGGCGGAGCTTCTTGGAGAGCATCAGGAGGGTGCGCATGCCCTTGGTGAGGTCATCTTTTTGGGAAGCGTCGTCGATGCGGATTTGAGCTTGCTCGTAGCTGAAGGCCTCGCGGGAGCGGATGACGGACTTAGTAAAGTTTGAGTTTACGACCTCGGCGTCGGGCGTGATCTCCCATAATATAGAGAAGGCGTAACGCTCGACGTAAGGCTTCAGAGAGCAGAGGTCTGTACCCAGGAGCATGGGCAGCATGTCGATGCGTTTGTCCACGAGGTATACAGTCGTGCCCCGCATGCTGGCCTCCTTATCCATCGCGTTGTTCGGTTTGACGAAGTGCGATACATCTGCGATGTGTACCCCGACCTCGAAGTTCCCGTTCGGAAGCTGGCGGGCATGTAGCGCATCGTCGATGTCGACGCATCCAGGAGGATCAATACTGCAGACCAGAAGATCCCGCAAGTCTCTTCTACCTCTCCATCCAGGGTCCTCATGGCTGGCTGGGACTTTCCAGTCATGTCCCTCTGCTGGCAAGCAATCGAGGACCGTTTTAGGGAAGGGCCGATACTGCACGTCATACTCAAGCAGCAGTGCTTCGGTCTCCGCACCTTTCGACTCCAGCTCGCCGAGTGATCGAACGAAGTGGCCTACAGGATACCGCGACTCCCGATCCCAAGAATCAATCGTGACAAGCACTCGTTTGCCAAGAAGCTCGCCTGCCTGTCGCGTCCGTACTCTGATCTTCGGTATCCGCTTGTCCATCGGGATGAGGAAGACAGTCTGTTGCGCGCGGCTCTCCCTATTGGAAGTCCTTACGGAGTCTTTGTCGATATGCCCAACGTATTGCCGCCAGTTACGCTTTACGACGCCCACAACTCGAGCTGTGGGCTGTGGCCGACCTTCAACGCTCTTGCCCTGAACTCTCTTAACCTCCTCCTGAAGTGCGCGTCGTTCCCGGTCCGTGACGACGGCCTCGCCCTCCTCGACGTCCGGGTTGTCGTCCCTGTTAAGTTCTTCCTCTTCAATGACCTTGGAGGACGGTGCTTTCCATTGATCTTTGGGCAACACCTCGACAACGACAACATCTCCTGACACGGCGCGGTTGCTGTTCTCTCTCCCTAAGATCAAGAGTGAGCGCTCAAAAGCTGGCACATGCACAGAGCCTTCCAAATAGTTGTATTGGGAGACGTTGAAGATTCCTTGATGCATGATACCTGCTTTGACTCCTGTCATCATCTTCGAGATCGAGTAGTACTGTGATGTATTAGTTTCTGCCTTCTTAGGGCATCGACAAACCCACCTCAGGATATAGAAGCTCAACTTTGCCTCCACGGTTGTCGCGCTGCTCCCGCCCTTCGCTAATCATGTCCAGCAGCTGATTCGCGTTCTCAAGTCCAGAGACATAATTTGACACTGTGAATTTCCTTTAGATGCTAAAATGTGACTCTGATGCAGAGCTAGATACTTACGTGACAGTGCAGAAATGCCCTCCGCTTCTGCTTTACGTAGATTTTCCCGGTCATCGCTAATCATGACTAGTGCCGGGATCCGCCCTGACTTGCGCGCCCGGACTGCTGTCTGCAGATGTTGGCTGTACCACTGAACGGCTTTTCGAACAGCCCTATCATTACGGTCGTTGATGGTCTCGCCAGAGTTGCGGACCACGTAGGTTTCTTGTCTAAAGTCGTTGAAGAAGACGTAGAAACGCTTGTCTTCGTTCTTGGTCAAGCTGATGAGGCGGTGATACAGTGGCAGCGAGCGATTCTTGACTTCTTCAAGAACGGTCTGCAGCACAATAACATCGCGGAACGCTGTCTCGACCTCGAACAGGTCCATGGCGGTGAGGAAAGCATTGGTATCGGGAATGAGGTAGTGGCCTTGCGGGAAGCTCTTGGTACCTGCGGGCGTCTCTGAGAGTACAAAAGGAGAAACTGATGTCTCCGTCAGTCCCGTGATATATTCTGGTTGAGAGAGGTTACCCTTATTGTGATAGTCCGTGGGAGCACTCTCCACGCATCTGGAGCATAACCTTGATGAGCAAGGGATGTCCTGTCTCAAGTAGAGCTCTCTGACAATTTTCTGGACCTTGCCACTCTTAGTAGATCTCACGTAGACTTTGCTGGAGAGGTTCTGCGCGCTAGGATCAGCGGCATATGAACGCTTCAAGCTGGTCATGTTGATTGTGACCTGATGCTTCTGCTAAGACTCAAAGGTTTAGGACGTCCTGACGTATTTTGATAGAGCCAGCACGCCTGCTTGCCCATCAAGATATTCTTCATGCAGCCGGAGATACTTCGGTGCCATGAGGTTGATGCCAAGGCCAGCATTTGGGCAGCTTCGATAAGGCAGGGCTGCGGTCATGGGGGAAGCAAGCTGCCGTCACCGAGCAAGACGAGCACTAAGAGAGCTCCAACACTGCACCTACGCTCTTTGCAGCACCCCTTCGCCGCCGCCATGTCCCTCGATCCGCCCGCCTACATCCTCTCCCTGCAGAACAACATCCGCGCACGCCCTATCTCCTGGGATGGAGCTGTCCGCGCGAAGACCATCACAGATGCAGACCTCAAGAAGATCAAGTCAATCGACAAGGTCCGAAGGGAGCAGAGGCGGCAGACCATAGAGTCGGACCCTGAGAGCTTCGTCATGCTATTATTGGGAGGGGATGAGAGCAAGAGCATATTCGAGGCTGCAGCAAAGCGCCCAGACATTATACAGTATATGCTGGTCCTGTCGGGCGACCTCATCGATGGTACACCGCCATACAGCACCGTGGAAGATGCAGTTCAGCTGGAGCTTACAGTAGCTAGACATCCAGCCGCTTACCTCGGCCTTGATCAAGCACGAGAACCCTTACAAGCCCTTCCTCCCACTACTGAAGCAGTCCAACAACCTTGAAGACCCGATCCCTCTTCTCACGTCCTCCGTCCTGTCAAGTCTGATATCTCACGCTCTAGTTGGACAGACCAAGTCGACTGCGCCGCTAGTAGAGGCTCTGCCTAAGCTATACAGCTACCTCTCTTTACTGGCTAAGAGCTCAGATGCCGGACTTCAGGATATTGCGGTACAGGAATACTCTGCAGTCCTGCGGACGTCCAAAGCAAGACAGCTGTTCTGGAAACAACGGAGAGAGACGCTCGATCCGCTTATGGACATCCTCCGCGCGGCAGCCGGTTCCAACAACAGGGACAGCGACTCCACCCTGTATAGCGGCGGTGCCAGTATCCGCAGCGCAACCGAGGTCGGCATAGGCGGTGGTGTGGGACTACAACTACTCTATCACGTCCTTCTTGTCATCTGGCAACTCAGCTTTGAAGGCAAACTCGTGGGCGACGGACTCAACGAGTAAGCCAACCTTAGGAGCGATGGAGCTATCCAGTGCTGATATACATGCCACAGTGAACACGACATACTATCCCTTTACACCTCCCTCCTACGCCTCTCCCCAAAAGAGAAAACAACCCGCCTCCTCCTCTCCACCCTCTACAACCTCCTCTCCAGCAACCGACAAACCCTCCTCCCCGCCGCCGTACTTGCCCGCCTCCCCTCCCTCCTCTCCAACGTCCAATCGCGCCACCTCACCGACCCCGACCTCCTCGAAGACCTCCGCGCCCTCAACGAGATGCTAGACGAGTACACCAAGACGCAGACCACCTTCGACGAGTACGCCGCCGAGCTGCAGACCGGGCATCTCCGGTGGAGCCCCCGCACCGCAACCCGGGGTTCTGGCGGGACAACGCGCGGCGGATCCTCGAGGAGAATAAAGGGGAGCTGCCGAGGAAGCTGGCGGAGATTTTGGGCAAGAGCTGGGAGAACGATAAGCAGGTGCTGGCGATTGGGTGCAATGATGTTGCGTGCTTGGTCAAGGAGGTCCCGGAGAAGAGGCAGATGTTGGAGAAGATGGGGCTGAAGACGAGGGTTATGGAGCTTATGCAGGAGGCGGATGAGAGTGTGAGGTGGGAGGCGCTGAGGGCGTTGGGGGAGTGGTTGAGGTACAGTTTTGATGCGAAATGAGGATATCTGGTGCGATCATGAGCGTTGCACAAGAGATTCGAGTGGTAAGAAGAGAGGCGCGCTGAGAGCATGAGGATGTGGAGCGAGTCCTGGGCTGATGACTGAATGGTCTTGTCGTATATAGAGCGGTATGTGAGATATCTTATAATCTCAGTGAGTGCACAGACTACAGGCAGCTGCTCGAAGTATACTCTCTCCCCGGAACGCTCGATTCGTTCTTTACATTGTTTGATTCATTCGTCTCACAATCCCATGTTTTTCCGACAAGCATTTATGCATATATGACAATCGCACCATCTTAGTTCACTTGTTGATATATGCAAAGAAGAGGTGCCTACTCCTGTAGACTCTAAGAACCTCTAGATGATCGGAATCATGTTGGATGACTGTAGTCACCTTACGCCGGGCTCATAACCCGGAGGACAGTGGATTGAAACCACGCTGAGCTTTGAAAAGCTTGGTAGAAGCTGATAAGGTACATCTGGATTATACAGGTTGCGAAATCCGCGATCTGTGGAGGTTTACCGGTTCTTCAACCACCTGACATTTACAACGAGCATTTGTTCCTCTGGAAGCGCTTCGTGGATCCATGTCGGGCTTACGCTGTATCTATAGATGATAGCAGTGAATATTACCACATATTTGTCTCTCTGAAACGTGATTCTGTCAGTGATGCTCTTGATGCAGTTCAGGCTGCAGGGCACATACTGTAAAATCACCAAGATCTGCACGCCATGAAGAGCCGTTCAACCTTTACCACCGTCATCATATGGAGAATTCCACCGTATGCTTGATCAAATCCATAATGTCTTAAGAGACGCAAAAGGGTCTCCAGGATATCGTCGGATACTTTGGAAACGAGCTGCATCATCCGTCTCCAGGGCTTAGAGTTCATGTTCATGGCCGGATGTGGGCAGTTCAGCTTGGACAAATCAAGGCTCCGTGAGACTTCAAAGCTCAAGAAAACAGCAAGCGCGTGACCATGGATTAACTCGCGAAGTTCTTTGAAAAGAGTAAAATGGAAAAAGTAAGAACATGTAGCTGAAAGTGGTTTCGATCCACTGTCCTCCGGGTTATGAGCCCGGCGCGCTTCCGCTGCGCCATTCAGCTTTTCTGACGTTCTTGGCGGATTTTGCTCAGCTTTTTGAATTATAATTACGACCATCTAGCACTCAAATGATGACTTCCCCCGACTTCAACCCTCTCTTATCCAGTCTTCAAGCATATTTTTTGACCAAAATAGGGGCATAGATTTAACTCCTATTGGAGTGTATTTACACACTTAATCTTTACCTAGATGCTGTTTTGAGGAATTCTACTACTAGATACTCAAAGGGACGCCCCCGATCAGATGTCCGTATGAGGTCATCGTCCCGCTGTGGTTCTCAGCTATCCCACCGACGGAGGGATGACTTCCGCTAAACTGCGAGAAAGAGCCTGGGGGAGTCGATCACACGGTACAATCGGATCACTCAGAGCTTACTGCTGATTATGTTGTCGGCTTGATCGTAAGCCATCGCTGTTAACCTCAGAAGTTAAGTGAGAAAGCATCGGATTTAGGAGTTCTTTTAAGACCGAGCTGCTGCATACAAATTTATATAGGGATCCAAGACCAGAAGAATCTCTCATCAGTGCAGAGTCATCAGGCCTAAGAGCTTCACAACCAAACGACATATCCACTCACGTCCATACCCTACAAATCATGCCTCAAATCACGGGTAAAGACGTTGGCCCTATTGGCTACGGCCTGATGGGTACGTACTATCCTATTTGCATATATGCCCCAGACAAGGCCCATCCAAAAACTTCCAAGACCAGACAGCTAAGCATACATACAGGCCTCACATGGCGCGCCAATCCGCCCTCCCAGGCCCAGTCCTTCGCCGCCATGCGCACCGCTCTCTCGCTCGGCGCGAACTTCTGGAACGGCGGCGAGCTCTATGGCACTCCTGAACGCAACAGCCTCCACCTGCTCAACGAATACTTCACCGAGCATCCCGACGATGCCGACAAGGTCGTCCTGTCCATCAAGGGTGGCCTCAAGCCCGGCGAAATGGCGCCCGACGGCAGCAAGAAGAACGTTCGCCGCAGCATCGACGAGTGCCTACGCGTGCTTGACGGGAAGAAATTCCTTGACATCTTCGAGTGCGCACGCGTGGATCCTGCCACGCCTATCGAGACTACTGTGACGGCTATTGCCGAGTACGTCAAGGCCGGTAAGGTGGGCGGCGTCGGGTTGAGCGAGGTTAGCGCCGAGACCATTAGGAAAGCGGCGAAAGTGACTAAGATCGCTGCGGTGGAGGTCGAGTTCTCGCTGTGGGCGACGGATATCCTGGAGAATGGGATTGCGGAGGCTTGTGCTGAGCTGGATATTCCGATTGTTGCGTACTCACCGCTTGGAAGGGGTTTCTTGGTAAGCCTCGAGTGTCACTTAACCAGCGCACTGCTTGCTACGTGTATCTGACATTGCTGTGCTAGACCGGCCAAATCAAGTCACCGGACGACATTCCGGATGACGACTTCCGCAAGCACTTGCCGCGGTTCCAGCCAGATGTGTTCGACCAGAACATGGAGCTGGTTAGACAAGTCGAGCAGCTAGCTTCGAAGAAGCAGTGCACGAGCGGTCAAGTAGCTCTGGCCTGGATCAAGGCCCAAAGCGGCAAGGACGGGAGCCCCGTTCTCATACCTATTCCAGGAGCAACAACAGAGGAGCGCATCAAAGAGAATATGAAGAACGTCGAGCTTAGTGAGGAGGATTTGGCGGAGATTAAGGGCATACTGAGCAAGGTGACAATTACGGGTGATAGGTATGGAGGGCCGGCGGCTCAGTTGATCAACGGTTAAGGCACATGTCGGCGTTGACAGATGGATACACAATCTTATAGTGTTTGTAGCTACCTGCTCGAAAAGTCAGTTGGAACACTTGATCAAGAGCTAGTAGCTTTCGTAATAAAGTGTGATGGCGTCAGATCAAGTGTAGATTAGAATGTCGGCATTCGGCTTCTGAAGAACAGGAACCGTCCGCATTGCAGAACTCTTTTGTTGTTCATCATGTGTAGGGAATGTAAGGTGTACAAGAGTTGCTTACAGTCTATTCTAATCTCAGCAAAATGTGTGCTCACAAGGAAAGAAATGCAACACAGCCGTGTTGTATCCGGCTTCCCAAATTCGGACGAAAGTATACTTTAAAACAACGACTCCCAGACTCAAATATTTCCCGTAACAGCGTTCAGGTGACTCGCGACTTCCTGGCATCTGATGAGCGGCAAAGCACCTGGCGTTGGAGAAGAGTGAAGATGTGGAGGTCTCGGAATTTTGTGGCCGACGACCCAAAACGTCAACACCAAAGAAGGCTTGGCGGAATTCGTCCTGTCCGCCCTGCCGTTTCACTTCACTTCACTTCCCTTCAACATTACATCACTCTTAATCTCTAATAATCCTAAGGCTCCCTCCACGATGGATTCGCCGGGCTCCCCGCTCTCCGAGCTGTCTTCGGACGACTTCGCCGAAGAAGTCAAGCCAGAATACAACCGCTCGCTCAGCGTCGACACATTCCACTCTCACCACATGGACACAGCAAGACCCGCGAAGCGACAAAAGACCGGCGAACACAGCCTGCGGCGCGTGTCCCCCGCACCAAACTACGACACAGACATCAGCGAAGACACCGAAGGTAGCGTGCCGGCGTCACCGAACCATCCCGCCGACGAGGGCGACCACCCAGGCGGCCAGATAACTGCGTGTCAGTGGGATGGATGCGACGCAGGGGATCTGGGAAACATGGATATTTTGGTCGAGCATCTACATGATGAGCACATCCAAAGCCGGCAGAAGAAGTATAGCTGCGAGTGGATAGCCTGTAATAGGAAGGGCATCCCGCATGCCAGTGGATATGCTCTGAGGGCGCATATGAGGAGTCATACGAGGGAGAAGCCGTTCTACTGTACACTACCAGGTAGGTCGAGCTCTGGATACCCCCTTCTGGCTCGCCCTTCTTGGCTTTTGCATTGCCAAGGACACTCGTTCTTCCTTCCTCCAAGCAGCTCAAAGCCGGCCAGATAAGCTATCCAATCAAGGGGTATGCTGACCACATTGACCATCCACAGAATGCGACCGTTCCTTCACGCGCTCCGACGCCCTCGCCAAACACATGCGCACCGTCCACGAGACCGAAGCCCTGCGCCCTTCGGACCCCGTCCCAAAACACCACTCCTCGAACCCCACGAACAAGACGCAGCGCCTCAAGCTGATCCTCAACAAGGCCGGCGGCACTGCTTCCCCCTCCCTCGGCCCCACCAAAGACTCCCTACCCGCCTCACCCTCCTCACACGCCCAGCACTTCCCCAGCACCACCGTCGCCCTCCCGAACTCCGCCGAAACCGACCACGCCTCAGCCGACACAACCGTGACCTACCACCCCAGCCCCGCCGGCGACGGTAGCTGGATCCCGCGGTTCCCTCCCGACGTCTCTCTCACACCGACCGAAGCCGCCCTCCCCGCACCCCAGCTCTTCAGCCTCCTACGACGCCAACTCCACTGGGCGACCCTAGAATCCGAGGAGCTGAAAGCCGAGCTCGAGGCGCTAGAACGGCGACGGCGGCAAGAATGGGCCGCGAAGGAGCTACTAGTCGAGAACATGCTGGAAGCGGAGCGGGCCTTCATGGCGCGGCGGCACTACGACCACGTCGAGGGCGCGGACGCGGAGGGCTGGAGCATGGAGGCGATGCTGGATGAGGATGTGAGGCCTGCGCGGGCGCTGGAGCTGGTCACGGGGACGAAGAGGCCGTGGTGGCGGGATGGGCAGATGGAGAGTCCGGAGACGAGATTGAGGCACCGGAGGGAGAAGTTCGTGAGGGGTGGTGAGCTGGAGGATGCGGAGCTGATGAGGACGGCGCTGCCGAGTGCGCCCGCTGCGATGGATAGGGCGGACAGGGCGGAGAGGGCGGAGGAGGAGGACACGGCGAGAATTCTGGCCAGCCTGGGGGCGGGCGGGAGGACGATGCTGGGGTCGGTGTGACGATATGTTGTGCTCATCAAGATGGCGTCCGCGAAGCCAACTTAGAGCGCACGGAAGAGAACCGACTCATTGCATCATCTGAACAACATATCTACTAGGTCAGCCTTGCGAATAGCTCTCGTATTCTATAAGCATTGCTACTGGACCATCTACCCCAGGTACTGATCACTCTCCAAAAACCTCTTCACATTCGGCCTCTCCTCCATCGCATCCACCAGCTTCACCAACCTTGGATAGTCCTTCATTCCCTCCCTTCCATTCTTGGTCAACTCCTCGTCGTGGCAGATTTGGTAGATCACAAAATCCGCATAGCTGACCTTGTCCCCCAACACATACGGCCCCCTAACACTAGCCTCATGACTACTCAGATGCCGTTCCAGCGCCCCGAGATACCGCTTCCGATCCGTCTCCTTGTGCTTCGGATACGCCGTCTCCTTATCCGGGCCCAGGAACGCAATCACGAAGAGAGTCCGCCAGTCGATCGCGACGTCGCACATGGCGTCGGCCCAGTACTTCTCCTCCTCGGTCTCGCCGTCGTAGGCGCCGAGCTGCCGCGCCATGTGCCGGAGTATGGCGTAGGATTGGGTTAGGATCCGCCCGTTGAGCTCGATCACGGGGACGCTGGCGGTGGGGTTCATTTCGGAGATTTTTTGCTTGTATTGGGGGAATTCGTCGAAGGTGTAGCGGATGTCTTCGTAGGCTATCTCGGCGTCCTGGGGAGGGGGTTGTGTTAGTGGGGGTGGTCGGAGGTGGGTGTTGGGAGATATATAAGGAGAGGAGGGAAGGATACATACCTCCCAGAATAGCCGCACGACTTGGCCGCGACCTTTGGAGAAGAAGTCGAAGTAATGGAGCGTGGGGACGCCGCCGATTTTGTCGTTGGCGGGGCCGGGGGTGCCGACTTTCTTTGTAGAAGGCATGGCTGTAGGGTTGTTTGGGGGTTGATGTTTACGGGAAGACGTTTACATAGAGGGAGAATAGACGGTAGATTGAGTGAGATTGTGACACTAAATGATACTTCGTTGCGGGGTTATATACAACACGGTCAGAGAAAAGCTTAGCAATGACGTTGTTGGCGGGGTGATCTAGATCAATGAAAAATGCAAATCGCAGGAACCCCACGGCCCAAATCCATGGAGCGGGTAAGACGAAATCTGGGAACGCGCTGTGGACCCTTTGGGCCGACCTTGGGAGCGGGTCCTCATCCGCTGCACTTGAGCCGCTCGTTTGATGTCCAGAACAGATGATTTGTGGTGTTGCGCTTCGAAGTGCAGGAGCCGCAAGCGCTAAGCAGGGTCTAGCTTTGCATTATTACGTGAGCGGATGCAGGGGAAACAGAGTTACCTTCTGGGATCACCACCATGATGTGTTGTCTGACGCGAGAGTCACTAAGTGTGTTCCCGATGGTGTGGTAAACGACATTCGCATGGCTGTGAAGTACTTAGGTAGTCCTCATAGTTCAGTAACGTGCATGTCTTTTGAAAGCTCTCAAGCCCCATCCCCATCTTCATCGTCACTCCCGAAAATGGCCCGGAAGACTGCATCGCCAGCTCTCTCCGCTTCCAGAGCTTCGTTTGTCTCGACGTCTACAGGTGCCTCAACTGGTAAGGCAGCTGGCACGGAGACATCGCCTGGCTCAGGTTTGGCGCCGGTGGCAGCGCCGGTGTTGGAGAAGTTAGCATTGAGCAGCAGCTCATTGAGTGTCGAACGGGACACAAGCTCCGAAACCTGACCGGAAGAGCCTGCAGCTGCTGCACCACTTGAGGGCGTGTCTCCAGGATCCATTTGAACATGCGCTGGAGGCTTCACGTTGAAGCGCTTGCAGACGAGCCGGGTAGGGAAGAACTGTAGTACACTTCGCGTCATCGGGCCGTACATGCCTATCTTTGCGGCTTCCTCAGCAGGGTCGGTAGGCTTCGCAGGCGGTTTGCTAAGAAGGGGAGTGTCTTTGCTCTCGCTGCTAGAAATGCCAGGCTGCGCCGTCGAGGAAGTAAAGCGTGAAGCCATCATGCCTGTGACCGGCCTAAAGACTCGCGCTGCGTGCGCAAACTCCTGCAGCTCCTTAACCCATTCGTCGGTTGTCATACCGGGAGCGCGCTCCGGCAATATGTCCCTCCAACCTGCTTTGAGCTCTATAAAGGCTCGGTACCGGGCGCGCTTCCGCTCGTCTTCGGCGTATGGCATCCAGCCTCCAGTACCGCGCTGCAGGGCCGCGTCTGCTATTTCCTTATCCAGAGCAGGTATCAAGCTCCAGAGGTCCTTCTGTTTCTCCGCATCGGACTTCCGGTAGCCTTCTGGAGGTGCCTCACCGAGCGCTGCGGGGAGATCATTCTTACCGGTAGCTGAGGCGATGCGACTTCGTGCTGATGGCGAAAGATAGTCAAAAACAGACTTGCCTGGTAGAGCAGCCTCTCCAAGGAGTGCGGCACGCGACTTTGGATCAAGGGTTGAAGCTTTCGCTGCATCTGCTGTCGACTGATACGTAGAACTACCTGGGTCTGCTGCTGCAGCACTTTTGGTACTCTTCCAGCCTTCAGGTATCTTAGGTGGGGCATATTTGTTTGCTTCTAGAGTCAGGGCTTGAGTAGCTAGGACAAAGCCCTCCAAGGGAAGGCGTCCGTCGTGACACTTTCGGAGGGTCGCTGCAGCTGTGCGGTTGGGGGTCTTCTTCGATACAAACACAGGCTTGGCGCGTACAAGAGGATTTGCAGCTTTGACTAATGGCAAGCTATTGCTTGCTTTCTTGGCCTTCTTCTCCGGTCCAATGGTTTTGTTATATGATAATCGTGGCCCCATCTCGTACGCATCTTCTTCATCGGATCCAGTATCGTTCAGTATACCCACCCCGAAGCCCCCGTCGCGTTGTTTTCTTGGCATTCCCTTTGCGAGACTTGATTACAGCAGAGAAGCTTGAGTCGTCCTCCTCGTCATCCTCCTGAGGTCCGGGCTTAGCAGAAGCAGATGCACTGGAGAGACGTGCTTCCCCACTATACCCTAGTCCTTTGCGATCGTTCTTCTTTGTGAAGCCAATCATGGGAGAGTCCTCAGGTGCGAAGAGGTGAGCCTTCTCGTTCGCGTCTCCTAGCTCATCTCCTTCATCCAGGCGAGCTCTGCGTCGTATTCGCGGTCCTACGCCTTGGCCCTGGCGCCAGCCCATCTTCTGTAGTAACTTGACGCCTATTGTGTCCCCGCCAGCCTTCATTAAGCCCATGAAGGGATCTCTGCGTGATGCATCTTCTTCGGTAGACCCCAGGCCAGCAAAAGCGCTGGCGGTCTGTAGCTTCTGCGCTTCCGCTGCCTCGGCCAGATCTTCTTCATCCATGAAGTCTTCTGGCCGTTGCTGGGTGCCATTCTTCTGGTCCTTCTGTCGGTTGGCCCTTGAAGACACAAACGTAGACGGCGTCCATCCCTCTTTTGAGCCAACAGTGTTGAAGTATCCGGCGCTGAAGCCGCCTGTGAAAGCACCGTGTAATCTCTTCCTGCCACGCTCGTCTGTGACCTCTTGCTTCCATACTGGCACAAATGATCCGTCATCGCGAACATTGTCGTCTAGCGGAGGCAGCGGAGTGCCGTAAAAGACGTATGGTGACTCCTGCTTCTGCAGATCGGCTTCGAAAGCCGCTCTGCTTCTCTTGTGGGACATGGTGGACCCCACGGAGAGCCCCTAGGTTGCGGTGTTCAAGGCGTTAGGCGTAGTTGATGCATGGGGGCTTTAATAGATTTGATCTGATAATGGTTGGAAGTGACGAAAACGAGGCCGGAGCTGTTGCCAAGCAGCGGCCGGTTCGCTTGATCGTGGGGCTTGGCCGGAGGAAGCTGGGGAAGGGAAGGCTGGCCGGCGGTTGACAGTTGACAACAGCACAACACCACCGCCGCCCTTGGAACGACCCGTGCCTGCATTTTCGGACCAACACAGCCCTGTAGCTTCAAGGGCCTATCCAACATACCACGACCATTACAAAGCCTCCCGTCGTATGCCAGCCGACCGCGTCCTCCAGCTGCTCCTCGGCCTGCTGTCGCCAAGGGGCCTAAATTAAGGGTGCCAGACTCCCAGACCGATGCCAGCGCGACCGAGCGTCTGAATTCCACAGCACCGCAGCACCGCAGCACCGCAGCACCGCAGCAACACAGCAACACAGCAACGTGAGGGCTGCGTGCTCAATCTCGCACAAACACGCACCCGACCGAGAGCTGAATCTCCAAGGCGCTCCTTCTGCGCCGTCGTGAGCTGTCCACGCTGAACTTCTCCCCTTCCTCCTGTTCGGGCACCCGCAGCGACCATGTCAACAACAGCACCCACCTCGCCGGCCGTCGTCCGCACGCCGTCCTCGCGGCAACAGCAGACCTTCAGCAGTCCTGTCGACCGCCCGCATCGCACTCAATCGACGGCCAGCAGATCTACCGCGCAGCCACCAGCTTCCCCTCACCGGTCCCTCTCGCAGTCCCAGCAGGCGCACGGGTCCTCGACCTCACAGCAACGAGGCGACCTGATCAACGTCGCCCGAAGGGATTTCGAGCAGAGCAATGTAGCCCAGCCGTCCGCCTCACGTCGTAGCTCATCGCGGGACCCACCCGTCGCACCGACTCCCACTCGCGCTGACTCGATGCGGAGTCACCACCGGAACACATCGAGGTCGGGGCCTCCTCGCTATGCGGAAGCAGTGGCTGCCGCTCCAGCCAACATAAATGGGGTCGCAGCGGAGAGCGGGAAGAGACCTGCTACTGGAACCAATGGAAGCCAGCAGGGGCGACGGAGGACCACTATTGATGCGACTACCGGTCAATGGCATCTCGGCAAGACTATTGGCGCCGGAAGCATGGGTAAAGTAAAGCTGGCGAGGAATCTGGAGACCGGAGAGCAGGTAAGAAAATCACGCTGGGCGAAGTGCCTGCGCGTCTGGTTAACCGCCATGCAGGTCGCAGTCAAGATCGTTCCTCGACAGTCAACCGACGAACACCGTAGCGAACAAGACCGGCAAAGAGCCGACCACTCGAAAGAAGTCCGAACTGCCAGAGAGGCGGCCATCGTCAGTCTGGTCAACCACCCGTACATCTGCGGGATGCGTGACTTTGTCCGGACAAACTACCACTGGTACATGCTTTTCGAGTATGTGAATGGAGGCCAGATGCTTGATTACATTATCTCCCATGGACGACTGAAGGAGAAGCAAGCACGGAAATTCGGACGCCAAATTGCAAGTGCACTAGATTACTGTCACCGCAACAGCATAGTCCACAGGGACCTCAAAATCGAGAACATCCTCATCAGCAAGACCGGAGACATCAAGATCATTGATTTCGGCTTGAGCAATCTGTTCGCCCCGAAGAGTTATCTCAAGACATTCTGCGGCAGTCTGTATTTCGCGGCGCCAGAGCTGTTACAGGCGAAGCAATACACGGGACCAGAAGTGGATGTGTGGAGCTTTGGGATCGTCCTATACGTACTTGTCTGTGGCAAAGTCCCATTTGACGACCAAAGCATGCCGCAGCTGCATGCTAAAATCAAGAAAGGGGTTGTTGATTACCCGCCGTGGCTTTCTGCTGGTAGGTTGTCTGCTCATAGGCTTCAGTGCTGGGCTAACAAAGACTCAAAGAATGCAAGCATCTCATATCGAGGATGCTTGTCACAGACCCACGGCAGAGAGCGACCCTAAGTGAGATCATGAGTCATCCGTGGATTACCAAGGGCTTTAACGTACCACCCGAGAACTACCTACCTGCTCGCGAGCCGTTGCGGCTGCCTCTGGATCCCAAAGTCATTGAAGGAATGCATGGGTTTGATTTTGGCACGCCTGACTACATTGCCGCCAAACTGACAGAAATACTTACGTCGGAGGAGTATCAGCAAGCAGTACGTGCGCTTGCGCGAAAGCACCAGTCACAGACTCCCGAAACGGACCGCAAAAGAGGCGTCTTCGACTTTTACAAGCGGCGGAACTCGACGACGAGCAGAGACACTCTGACGGGCCCCTCGGCGGAAGCTATCCAGCTAGGAACCGACCCAGTCAACGCGTACCACCCCTTGATCTCGGTCTACTACCTCGTCCGAGAAAAGCAGGAGCGCGAAAGGATAGAACCGAATCCTGGAGCTTTAGCCTTGCCGAAGACAGCACCGAACGAAAAGCCGTTCAAGTTGCCCGAGCTTCAGGCGCCTGCAGCGGCATACACCAACGCATCTGCTTACGAAATGCCAGGCGAGAGGCCCACAGGTGGCCGGTCCAGGCCGAGAGCCAGAACACATGGCGAAGATGAGATAGTCGAGGGTGTGCAGAGATTGAAGGTCGATGCAGCAGGCGGTCCCGTTTCGCCAGCGCTTGTTACGCCGCCAAGCGAGCAGACGCCTGCGAAGAAGGAAAGCGCTGCCGCGGGCTTGCTACGCCGCTTCAGCACTCGTAGACACAAAGATTCTGAACGTGAGAGGACCAGCAGTCTTGCACCTCCTGCCCTCGCCGTTTCTGGGCCGGGCGACGGTGCTGGAACGGCCACTGCGCCGCCTCGGAAAAGCTTTAGCGTTCGCAGAACCCGGGAGAGGTCAGTGCCGTCAACGACGGCCCTGCAGCCAGAGGAAGTGCCGCAGAACGAATCAGGGCTCCTGTCTCCGCCAGGCGCAGGAGCGAGCGCAGCCCGGAAGCTCAAAGGTCTTGGCAGATCAGCAAGCGTCAACTCAGCGGAACTGCGGAGGCGAATATCACGACGAGGCACATCCGAAGGTTCACCTCGTCCCCCACCACCCACGAGCGGATCCGACAAATCAGACACTCGGGACGAGCTAGCAAGACCGGATGAAGCAGTATCCGATGACCAACAAGCCAGTACCAGAAGCCGTGCTCCGACTTCGCGAGCCAAATCGCTCGGTCACGCGCGCCGTGAGAGCATACAGGCTCGACGCGCACGTCGGGAGCAGGCCAGGGAGTTAGGTGTCCCAGAGGAGACGGACCAGGAGCTGGCTACGGAAGCCGAGGCAGGAGAGACGACGAGTCCGGAGAACATGAAACCGGTCTTCCTCAAGGGTCTCTTCAGCGTGTCGACAACAAGCAACAAGCCTCTAACCTTTATCCGACAAGACATCATCAGAGTCTTGCGGCAGTTGGGTGTGGAGTACTCCGAGATCAAGGGCGGATTCAACTGCCGCCACAGTCCGAGCATAGACCTGAACAAAGTCACGGAAATCCCTCCGTCAAGTCCTGGCCAGCCACCCAGCAGCGGTAACCACAGGCGAAAAATCAGCTTCGGTGGATTTATGGGTGGGGACAGGGAACGAGAAGAGCTTAGGGAGCAAAGCCGCAATCCGTCAACGCCACGGACTCAGCGCCATCGCCAGGCTCCGGAGCGCAGCTACACGAACTCCGAGGAGTCGGACGAGAGCGTTGGTCAAGAGAATATCCGTCGAAACGATGGCAGGTCAAGGGCGCCTGGTGAAACGACAACGCACGTTCAGAGCGATCTCGGTGGAAACATGGTCCTCAAATTTGAGATCTTCATCGTCAAAGTGCCGTTGCTCTCGTTGCACGGCATTCAATTTAAGAAGGTCGACGGAGGGACGTGGCAGTATAAGAACATGGCGCAGAAGATTCTGGACGAGCTGCGGTTGTAGGCCAGCTGTGAGTTTTAGGAGGCGGCCGCCGAAACGCGTCCAACTCGCACGAGTCCAAGAAAGGGGCAGTGACGGCGCAGGGGGAGTGGAAGTTGGACGATCATTACGACTTTTTTAGGGCTTGTGTTTAGGGTCTCTCTCTATTCATCCATTGCAGTGCGCTTAGGGTACTCCATTCTCGACAGTCGCTTCAGTTCTTACAGCTTGTATTTCTGTGTAAGAGGGAGAGGGAGTCGGCGTTGTTGGCTAATGGCAGGGAGAACGGACCAGCGTCTGATTCTTTGCTCTGTCAATAGTTTAGCATGTGGATGGTGTTTAATCGAGGGTCAGACGGTGACTGACTTTTGGCGAAGTATCTTTGCTGTGACGGTTAGACAGGCTGCTGTACGTGACTTATGTCCGCTTGAATCCTTAAGTGGTACCTGCAGCTGCTCGACCACCTGCAGTCTTCACTGCCAGCCCTGCGGATTGAGCCCCACGCTTTCAGCCTCACTGTTTGAGCCTCACTTTGCCGAGGGCAGCAGCGGTTCGCAGCTCAGACCAAGCTGCGTGAAACAGCACCGCATCCAACCTCCCGCACCTGCAGACAACCCGCTTTCACCCACTTGCTGCACTCGCACAATTGATAAGGACTGGGCCAGCGCCTTCGCCGCAATCATGATGCCCCAGGGGCACGTCTTCTCTCACCAGCACCAGTACCCTCCCGCTGACTGGGCCAACCACCATCAACAACACAACCACCACGCCGCACAGCAGCACGCCCAAGCTCAAGCCGCAGCCGCCGCAGCAGCAGCAGCCCAACAGCAGCATTACAACCGCATAGCAGCCAACAACAACAGCTCCATACCCGGCGTCAACGCTGGGATGAGCATGGGAGATCACGCTCCAAGCATGGCTGCTCCAGACCAGGGCGTCAGTGAAGACAACCGGCGGGTTCTGGAATGGATCGCGCAGCTCCTGAGGCCGGAAACACGAGAGACGGCGCTCCTGGAGCTGAGCAAGAAGAGGGAGCAGGTGCCGGAGCTGGCGCTGATATTGTGGCATTCGTTTGGTAGGGCAACCATGACAGCAGCGCTTCGCATGGTAGCAGATTCACTGACAGAAGCGCAGGCGTCATGACGTCGCTCCTCCAAGAGATCATCTCCGTCTATCCCCTCCTCGCGCCCGCGCAGCTGACGGCAGCGGCGTCGAACCGGGTCTGCAACGCGCTTGCCCTCCTGCAGTGCGTGGCCTCGCACACCGAGACCCGCAGCCTGTTTCTCAGCGGTACGTCAACCAAACTTCAAACCGCCTGTCAACCAGGACTACTACTGACAGAGCGAGCAGCACACATCCCCCTCTTCCTCTACCCCTTCCTCAACACGACCTCCAAGTCCCGCCCCTTCGAGTACCTCCGCCTAACCTCCCTCGGCGTGATCGGCGCGCTCGTCAAAAACGATTCCAGCGACGTGATCAACTTCCTCCTCACGACCGAGATCATCCCGCTATGCCTGCGGATCATGGAGACCGGGTCCGAGCTCAGCAAGACAGTCGCCATTTTCATCGTGCAGAAGATCCTGCTCGACGACCTCGGGCTGGCGTACATCTGTCAGACATACGAGCGCTTCTATGCCGTCGGCACCGTGCTGAGCAATATGGTGAACCAGCTAGTCGAGCAGCAGACGGTGCGGCTGTTGAAGCATGTCGTGCGGTGCTTTCTGCGGTAAGTACCCGACACACAGTCAACCCGGACTTTCCTCTTGCCCTACAACACAGCTACCCAACGCAGACAGCAATACGGTTCTCGGCTAACGCACAATCCATACAGGCTCAGCGACAACGCCCGCGCCCGTGAAGCCCTCCGCCAGTGCCTCCCCGAGCCCCTGCGCGACGCGACCTTCTCATCAGTCCTCCGCGACGACGCGGCAACCAAGCGCTGTCTGGCGCAGCTCCTCATCAACCTGTCGGACAATGTCGTGGACACGAACAGCCAAGCCATGATCCACCACGGGCCCTAGAAGGACACGAAGGGGCCTACGAAGGAGCCATATAAGCGGGTTGTATCATACGCATGACGAGGGACGGATACTATTCTGTATTTTTTCGGACACTGGGCATGGATTTGCGTGGGGGAATCGAATTGCATTACACGAAGAGCCAAGACAGCGAGGGTCAAAAGCATCAGCGGAAGCGGCGGGATTGGAAGAATGGCGTTCGGGGGCGATAGCAGGGGTGTACCATCTCGGCGTGCCTCTATTCTTTGGGTTTCCCTCGCAACAATACCCCCATTGCGAGTTGTAAATCAGGTTCAATCATTTTGGTTTCTGCTTCTGCCGTTCTTAGTCATGCATCCTCTGTGACTTCTACGCTGCGTCTTTGACGGCGGCTGGACAGCTTGCGTAGCATGGGACCTTCCTACGATCAGCGCGTCGAGAACACCTTCAGTGGAGCAGGGGTCCACGGGTGGAAACCAAGCAAGAATCGCCGCCTCGAGACCTACAAATGCGGCCTCACCATCAAGACTGACCGCAAGCTTACCGCAGTAGCGGCTTCGGGTTTACGCAGGGTGAGTTCGGGCATATGAAGCAAACACGGTTCCAGTAGAACATCCCCGGATTTCTGGACCTAAGACATGGAGTGTTTGTGCGTGTGTTACGTAAGGATTCTTTAGGCCAGGCGAATAGGTGCCCCCTTTGCTGTTAGCTAGATACCTCATCCTCTGGTCCGGAATGCTATATCAAGCGTCACCCCAAAGAGAATCGGAGAAGCTAGGGCAGGCCATGTCATTACTGCCCATCACGTTGGTTCTAGCTCTCCAAAGAATATTCCACGCTCACGAGTAGATTCTATGATACCCGCACAAGGATGTTGGCGCAGACGAGTGGTTATCTTCACCATTACAGGTTCTATGTGCACGGGCTACATTTAAGCGTAGACAAATATATGCATCGAACTCGTAGGAGCCTAATAAGAAGCGCAGAGTGACAGCCCCCGCCCCCATGCCAAAAGCGAAGTTGAAAAGGCACAACAACAGTGGTGAAAGCAAATACAGAATGCCGCTATACCATGATGAACAGCTTTTCGGTGAGCAAGAAGGTGACTAGAGTGGACCCGTCGTCTATCGCCAGAATCGGTCGCAGGTCCGGACTCTCACGCCGAGATTGAGAAATTGACTAGGGCCGACGCTGTATGCCACCTCTTTTCGAAGCCACTGCTCAAGCTCCGCACCCTGACAGGCCAGGCGGGAGAGCGGTAGAGGATGCAGGTCAAGCTATAACGGGCGGGTTCGTACAAATACTTCTATTTTCTGGAAATGAACAACAAAATCCTCCGCTGCAAGTCCCGCAACCTCCGCATAAACAACGCCAATCGGGACTTTTGGAAGGAAAACGCAATCGAAATCAGGAGCGGCAGCGGAGCGGTATGCGAGATCGCAGCGTTCGGACGTGTTATGCGCGGTAGAGAACCGGTCGGGAGGGTAAGACTGGGTCGTTGGTAGGATAGGTATCGAACGGAGGGCGGGCGCCGCGGGAGAGGTCGTCGGACCGCGTGTACTTTTCATGCTCGAGGTACGGGCGTTCACTGCTCGAGTGCAGCTCTGAGATCGGCGTCGACGTAGCCGCTAATCCTCTTGCGGTTCTTCATGTTCAAAGCACCATTCCTCCAGGCAGACCGGAGTTGCTTGAAGGCTGGCTTTTCCTGATCAGGGTTCTCCCACTTAACGAGGTCAACGTAGTGTCTGGCGATACGCTCACGGATGACGATTTCGCTTGTAAGTGCGTGGCCGTAGTATCGGACCAGATTGTTCATTCCGACAACAGAGCCGTTCTGGAAGTCTTCGAAAGCCAGACTCCGGAATTCGTCGTACATGGACGTGTTGAAGTTCCGGATCAGGAAATGTGCCCAGAATTGATAGAGGACATCCATGTCGTAAGGGCATTTGCCTATAGCTGCGCTGCGTTGGACAAGCGCTTTCTCGCGGATTTCGGAATACAGCTCATTGTCGGTATTTTCGGGGCGGGCATTGACCGGTCGATCGCTGTCTTTCACCCAAAACATCTGCAACCCGGTGGATGGTGAGCTTGTGTTGGATCGGATGGCGTTGGACAAGTAACCCGGGCTCGGTGATCTGTTGGGTTCCGACGCATTTGCGGCCTCATCACTGCTGCAGAATTAGCTGAGACTCCGCTGAACTACTGCAAAAGTAGTCCTTACCCTAGAGAAGTGGGGCTCCCATTGATCTGTGAGCTATTGCGGCGCGTGTCAAATTTGGAGAGTTCATCTGCGATGGATCTGCCGTCAAGAGAGCCGTTTGAGAATGTACGAGAAGAGGCAGAGTGGAAAGGAGGCGCTTTCTCCGTGGCAGGCCGGACGATCACCGTTAGTCCTTCGATCTGTTCGTTGGGGAACGAGTCGGTTTCGGTTTGAAGATCGCTAGGAGAGCAAGGGTGGAAGGCAGGACCGCTGGTGGTGGAGCTACGACGACCCGCAACTGCTGGTTCCGCAGGCGGTACACCGTTGGACAGCTGGCCAGTTCCACCATTGCTTTGCGACACCGGAGAGGTCACACCGTTCAGTGACTGATACAGAGTGCCGTTGGGCACAAAGTTTGGGCTTGAAGGTGATGCGGGGTGACTTGTCTGGTGTTGGACCATATATTGCGAATCAAAACCCGCCGGATGGGGGACTGGTGGGTAATGTAGGTCCTCCGGTCCATTGTTCCTTGCTGACGGATCACGGTCTTCCATATTCAGCACCCATTGCTCCCAGCCTTCTCGCCGTCGTATTCTCTCTTTGCCATCCGGGCCTACTCTGAATTCGATGTCGCGGGACTGGTAACAGGCGTATTTTATCAACTCGAGATCTGTGGTGAGGTGTTTCATGCGGTTGAAGTCTGCGATTACGGTAAGGAATACGAAGCCTTGTGAATCCATGTGTTTCCGGAGGTACATGTCTTTGCACAGGTTGTTCAACGAGAAGTAGTATTCGCTGAACGCTGTTAGCGCTTAGAATAATACTGTCCGCCTTTCGTACTTACAGTTGCACTGAGACCATGCCGAGGACAGAGTATTGATCAACGTATGGACTGTAAGGCACTGCACTCAGAGGTTGCATGACCGAGTAGTCATACATGCCAGGCATATATGTCTGCAGTGGAGCCATGGCTTGAGGCCCTGTGGGATAACCAGCGGATGCTCGTCCGTAGTACGCCTCGGTCGGTATGGACTGCGACCTTGGCCCAGCATTGCGATAGCCACGTGATGAGTGTGACGACTGGCTGAAAAACGTGTTTTGTTGCTCGGGGTGGAACGATGTTGGGGAATGAGGGAACGTGGCGGAGGAGTTCATGGAGGAAGCGCGGGCATTGGAAAAGTGGTTACCGCTGGCAGAGGCATGTTGATATGCATTGCCACCTCTTCCATTGCGCATCCCGCCTCGCGGGCGATGCTCGCCCCGCTCGCGGCTCGACAAAGAGCCGAACGGACCCGATCTCCGCTCGAAAGTGCTTGTCTTCGGCTGTTGAGGCTGGCCGTCCTTTATTGCGCTGCCTTTCGCCTCTGAAGATTCTGCCATGGCGCATGCGTTAGTATACTCCTGAAGAAAACGGGTGCATCTCCAGCACACGTGTAGGGGCACGATCGTCTACAAAGGTGATGGAGGTCGCAGATCAGAAGCAGATCAGACTTGGACATACCTTCAGCGCCTGGCGGCACAGACTCGCCGTCTTGTCTCCGCTCGTTCCTTGCTTGCCTCGGTCTACTTGTAGATGACTGCAATGGTAGAGAATTCGTTCTCGAAACCAGCTGGTTAGGGCTTGGTTCGTTGTATGCCGCTCGCCGCTGCGCTGGCGCTGGCGCTTCTGGACCATCAGTATTCACGGGTTTGGTACCATTCTCGCCTTCTGCCGTGGGACTTCCTCGATCCTTTGCCAATGTAGATTCAGGGCTTGCCGTTCGCTTTGCATTTGGAACATCTGTTGAAATGATCTCCGACCTTGTGCGTCTCTGTTGATCTCCGGAAGAATGACTGACAGCTGAATTTTCCTTCTCGGGTGAACTAGCCCCATTGACGGCACTGGACGCTCCACGACCGCCTGCATCTCTTCCACCGCGACTGCCGCCACGCCCTCCTCTTCTTGAACTAGTGTTCGGGATTGGTGTGTTGAAGATCACGTTGGGCGTATAAGCCAGCTGGACCCACTCGTTCTTTCCGTGTGGCTTAGAGCTAGTACTGGAATCTCGCTCTCTCCCTTTCTTGTCGCCCTTCTCCATAGACTTTTTCTTGTCCTCATCTTGCGCATTGTCGGGCGTTGGCCATGACGCTTTGTTTTGGACCGGTGGTGGAAGTGATGAAACATTGTCTTTAGGCCCTCTCTCAAACGGTCGCGATGCCTGATCATTGCCTGGCCTTCGCGTACTGATGTTATCAGATCTTGTCTCACGCCGGCTTGGACTTTCTTTCTCATCGTTACAATCCCTAATATTGAATCCATTCGACGATAAGTCCGTCCGTTCGTAGCTTGCAGGACCAGATCTGCTCTTCCTCCTTGGTACAGAGCGCCCCGCCTCGGCAGGTTTCTCATCCGCCGGTTTCAGAGGCAGAGCCGTTGCTGCTGGACCAGATGGCGCGCTTGACTTAGCTCGGCTTGGTTGTTGAGCGGCTCGCGCTTCTGCCCTCTGCTTCCAGATGTTCACGGCAGGAGGAGGCGCCTCCTGAAGCATTGTGAAAAGATTCCTCTCCTGTTTCGCTTTTTTGCTTTCGACCTTCTCCAGTTTCTCGTCCCCATTTTCTGCAGACTGCTCTACGACGTTGGACGTTTGGGACTTATTCTCCCATGTTGATTCGGAAGAGGCATTGGGTACGGAGGAGACGTCGTCTTCCTTTCCTAGCGTGGAAGAGGATGCCGTGCCAAATTCCGGGGATGAGAGTCCAGAGAACGATTTGCGTCGCTCTGCCGTAGAAACCTGTTTTTCTGGTGAAATCACACTTTCGCCGCCCTGTACAGCTGGAGCTGTCGAGACCTCCTCTGGCTCCTTCACAGGTGCAGAAGTAGACGCATCATCCAAGTCCGCCCAGTTTGCGCCGGACGGTTCGGTGGGTATATCAGTGGACGCGGATGTGGTATCCTTCGACGGTGTTGCTGTCCCGGATGGGGCATTGCTTGACTGTACAGATGAAGACATGCCTTTGGCAGCCTGCGCATATGAAAAGGTAGCGGCCATGGTTATGTCCCGAGCTTGTTGTATTGCGCAACTAAGGCTGGCTTGGTAGGAATTCTAGGCAGAGGCTCAGGGAGCGCGCAGCGTTCCCTAGCGGGATCCCGTTCAAGATCGGCCCACTGCCCGGCCGGTACTCTCTGTATGTCCGGAGAGGTGCGAATCCCGCCCTCTCCGCACCGTTCCGAAGAATATGGCTATCCTCGTGCTGCCCTATTACGCTTGGTGAGGTGCACTTGAGTGTCTCCAAGGTATGCGATTTGAGGGCTATGATGCAGTAGCGAGAGCGATATGGATGGAGTCGCGCAGAGATTCGTGTCGGCTTTAGCTGAGTATGGTGGATACGAGAGTTGTTTCGAGTGAAAAGGCGCAAGGAGCAGGTGAGGAGAAAACGTAGGCGAAAGCGAAGTTGTGGCGGAAACGATGCCGAAGCTTGCTCACGAGCCTTCCTGTTTGGAACTGTCAGTCCACGTTCTGTGCCTGAATTGAGTATTCATGTGAGGGTGTGCCTAAGCAAGCAGTCTCTTTCACCAGACGATGCAGAATGACGTCCACAAACGCGAAGCCGCTGAACATAAAGTCCAGGACTGATGCTGGAGGTACGAATGACTGGCAAATTTGTCTAGTGGCAGGCAATTCGACTAAGCGATGAGCAACTGCAGCGCTGGAGGGAAGCTGTCATATGCTGGCCAGGATGATTTGCTTATGCGGACGTCGAGCGGATGTTCCGCGTGCCGATCGTGTGAATGCGCTGTAGAGATTCGTATTGCGAGTCTGACATACCTGGTAGCTGTGAGAGTCAGGAATACTCGGGAGAGCTGGATCGAGCCGAAAAAGGCCTTGAGTTGAGCAGTGCGTAGAAGTGGCAGGCACTCGAGAAGCGGAGGTACAGTTGACTCCAGGCAGAGGACGGCTCAAACCGAGAGGCGGGCTCAGTTAGCTTGAACACGGGAGATCACAGGCCTCTGCGACGTCCAGCAGAAGTCTCGAAACCGGTAGAAGCTTTTCCGGGCTTGACGACAGCGGGCAAGAAGGAAAAGTGAATTTTGGCGACCAAATGGTGAGTGTCAGGCACTGCAATAATTTTTTGCGGTTCGGATGTGCTAGAGCTCGCAAGCAGCGGTCCCTCCCGAGTTGTCATCAGAGCTCCACTCCACCACCTCTCACACTGCGGGCACTCCAGACAACTGCCAAAACCCAAACAGGCTTCTTCTCAGAATTGATGGTTCAAGGATGCTCTGGAGACCTTTCGCGCTGAGTAAGCTATAAAAATCGTCTCTATATTTAGGGGCATCCGGGGCCCCGTACATCCGGATGGACTCTCCACCCGTGCTTTGTGCACCAGAATAACCCCAGCTATAGAGGGCGCCTCTAAGTGCTTGGGATGCCAGCATACCACATCTGTCGTTCCACGGGGAGTGAGTGTTTCCAACCGAGCACACGCGTAGTCGATGTGTATTCACGGAGCAGCCAGTCCACTCATCAACCGCGCCAAGCAAGCCGTGGAAGTATGCGTGCTGTGTCTTTACGTATCAACCTCGTATGTTCAACGGGAGTTTGGCTCCGCATTCGTCTCAAACTATCTCTCCTAACCCGTCGAACGGTTCGGAAAGCAAAGTGTGATTGAGTGATTATCGATTCTTCCTATTAAAATACAGATGCACGCCCTACTCCGCAGCCCTCGTTGGAAGAAGAAGCAAGTCGCCGATCCTCCAAATCCATGTGTAAAGCCAGAACTCTGGTAGCTGTCTCGAACACCAAGCAGTCCTCATGCCAGCCAAATGCCCAACCGCATCCATTCCTCTGATCAAAGATGTGAATGCATTATGCAAGTCGAAAATACGCGACCGAAACGAAAACACCCGTTACCTATCAGAAATGAGCTGCAACAGCAAGCGATGGTATGGTGCAACGGATGGGGTCATCATGACCTCAGTTCACATCCAGAGCCACTTCCTGCATTTTTGGATCCACATCGACACTCCACTGGTTTTGTCTCTCCCTGAGCATCAACAGGCTTCTCCTGAGAAGGCGGCGGAGCACCCTCCTCTTCCTCCTCTTCATCCTTGTCCAGATAGTCAAAGGTGAGTTCCTCACTCGGCTCGATGTTGCGATATGCGAAGAAAGCGATTTCGTACACACGGACGTCATGCTTGTTGTAGGATACGGTGTACTGACGGCAGTTGGGCTCACACGAGTGGTTCATGAAGCGAGTAGGTCCTCCAAAATACTCGCCATCGACGACGTAGAGCTCCTCGGGTTTCAGTTCATTTTCCTCCGCAAACTTGTCCAGCGAATAGAGGTAGCTGTTCAGGCTACTCGAGGTTGCTTTCTCGCGGCGGGTTGCCTCCGCATCCGTTATGATTTCACCTCGGTAGGTGTCGATGAACTGGCCTTGACGGAGCCCTTGTGTGGATTTCAATCCTTTCATATAGTCAGTGCTTGCATAGGAGGATAAGGCAGGGTATGTGCAAGGGACTTACCCCAACCACGGTCTTTCGTCTTGAAGATTACGAGATCGACCTGCCTTCCATGTTGCACAATCCGGTTCTTGCAGCCAGGGCCGCACATGCAGTACTTGTTGCACTCGTAGATCGGGTGTCGTTCGTTGAGGTAGAATGGAACGAGACAGCCGGTATTATCACCATTGCTGAAATAGGGGAATCGCTTCGGTAGTTGGGACAAGTCGACGTCTTTGCCTGCTATGTACCTGTCGTAGATGGGCTTTGTGATATCGTTGAGGCGCTTCACGTCGATTGCCGCATACTCGAGACAGTCACATTTCTTGGTGTATTCGCAGCCGATGTTCTGTCCCATATGAGGGCGGCATTTCTGGCACCCAGTCATTGTAGCTGGATCTGCCTTCTCAACGCCTTCGCGAAGGATTGACTGGGTGATGAACTGGAACTTCAAGGGCGGAGAAGACCGATCGATCTTGTTAAGCAATATGATCGGCGGCCCGGGTAGCCCTCTAAGACGGCGAACGACTTCCATGCGAATCCGGTCTTCGGCGGTGCTGGTGGCCGAAGAACGTGCTCTGGAGAGCATTGCTGGCGTTGGAACATCGTCTGAGTTGATCGTGTCGACGCCGGCATCGGTACACTGAATAGATTAAGCCGCAGCAATGTACGTGATAGAGCATTGAACTTACAGCCTTGATCTTGATGAAGCCATCTTTCACCTCAAGAACGCCGTTATAGACATCGATGTCACGTGACGTAGGCTCAGTGACAGTCAAGGAACGGGACGAATCAGAAGCGGAACTAGTGACGGAAGAAGAGCGGCTCTCTTGTCTAATCCTACGCTCAGCAGGTTTTAAAAGATGTCCATCGACGCTGGGCTCGCTATCGGGCGATTTTCGTTTGCGTGAAGGTGGTTCGAAGCTGGATGTCACGTGAGCGGATCCTCTGGGGATAGGGGTGGACGCTTCGTCTCTAACCGTGTCTTGTTGTCGAGGTACTCCTGAACCAGCTCAAGGCAGCTGGAAAGCTCATTGATAGAGTGCCAGGAAAGTGGCACGCTGTGGCGTTTGTACTTGCCCGCCCATACCACTAGAAACTGCTCAAGCTAGAGTACAAACATGCAGTATTAGCGTCTATAAGAACCAGGATCATAGAAGCATACGTACTCCGTCGCTGTTGATACGGTTGCAGACTATCTTAGTGACCTGAGGATCTTGTAAGTATTGTGATAATGGAAGGAACTGATCCAATAAGATTGATAGGCTAGAAACATACATCTTGAGGCTGAATGCACGGGATCTGCAGTATTGAGCCAGCGCGGAGTGGGATAACAACCTGGAGCATCTACAGTCAAGCAACACATAGTTAGCAATACCTCGAAGGTAGTTAGACTCATCGGATTTTTTAATTCGAGTATCTGCAGCAAGCATAGTATAATGCATTGATTTCTCAAAGTTGCATGCAAAACTTACTATAGAAGGCAGACAGACTGTGATAGTAGCGTTTGTATTTATTTTCTTATTATTTCTATAGTAGCAAGTAGAGTAATTAAGCTGGAAGCCTAGAACTTAGATTTAAAGTTGAAAGTAGTCTGAGACGGTGGTTTTCTTTTAGAATAGAATAGTTAGTAGTAAATATAAAGCTTCATAGTAGATTTCGTTTAACCTGTTGCTTAGTAATAGAATCACGTGATATATGCACTAAGAGTTGATAGTCTTATAGTATATACCAAAGTATTTGGCTTTACTTTCGAAGCAAAACAAGTAGCTTCAAATTACTAATTGAATGTAGCTAGTAATTGCAAATCTTTCAGCAATTATAATATTTGCAGAAATGTAGTTTTGCAGCTGTATTTAAAGCTTGACGTTTCGACTCTCCAAAAATCTACTAGCCGACTGTATCAGTAAACAGGCTATCCAGTCGTTAGTATTATTTATCAGCTGCAGTACACTTTACCAGTATTGGTTATCAGCAAGCTGGTTTTTTGAAATAACGGAATGCAAAGCAAATTCTAGGCTCAGAAGCCTCCAGCTATATAGTAGACACTATTCTAATATGGGAGCATTCAGTAAACCGATTCCCTTAGCCCCCAAAAACAAGCAGAAGATATGTTGCCGGACTCGAGATAACCAATACAGCAGCGGCGTGAACCCGTGAACCCCCCTTGCCCATCCCCTCCCAAGCCGACCTCGGGAGGATCGACATGTCAACCGTCTTCGGCCCTGCAAGGCTTATCGATAATCTTAATCGCATCGCGTAGCTTTCGCAAAAAGTTTCAGACGAATGAGCAGCCAACCCAGCAATGGCATCCCCAACGCAGAACAGCCCTTTCTTGAAGCAACTGACCTCCAGCGGTATGTCCAACGCCTCTCATTGCACCACTCTTATCCGCCAGCAACTGACCACCCACCCCAGACCGCCGCAAGCGCGACCAGGCAGTCGACAGCCTCCGAACCTACTTAAGCGGGCGTACAACATTTGAGGAGATTGAGCTACTGAAACTATGGAAGGGGCTTTTCTACTGTACGAGCACCCCTACCCCGCGCGCTTTCTGGAGATGTGGTGGGAAGCAGGCTGATCAGAGGGTGTGAGCTAGGCATGTGGATGCAAGACAAGCCGCGAAACCAGCAACGGCTTGCGATCGACCTCGCCGGCCTGGTTGATATCGTAACGGAAGACATGTTCGTTCCTTTCCTCGATGCGTTTTGGAAAACAATGGCGAGGGAGTGGAAGGGGATTGACGCGCTGCGGTATGAATGGCAACGACAGTCAGGACTCGAGGGTAGCGGCTGACGCTTTCGACGGCAACAGAATGGACAAGTTCCTCTTCCTCATCCGGCAGTACCTAGCAGCTTCCTTCCGACAACTAGCGAAGCAACAGTGGAGAGACACGGATAGGATCGAGCAGTATATGGATGTTCTCCGAGCGACGCCGTTGAATGCGAGGGATCATAAAATACCAAACGGGTTGAGATACCATGTCATTGATATCTATGTCGATGAGCTGGATAAGGTGGATGCGGATCGGGATGGTCACATGCCGCTGGAGCAGCTGCTAAGGCCGCTGATGGCTTTGAGAAAGGAGAGTCCGACGAAGGCGGTACGGACGAGGGTGAAGGAGGCTCTGGAGGGTGATGAGCGGTTGAGAGATTGGAATGGGAAAGGGGATGATAAGGGAGTGGAGAGTGAGCGGTCAAACGGGCCTGAAGCAGCCAGGGATGGCGCGCACGAGGATGGGGATGAAGAATGGGGTGGTATAGACGAGTAGTCACTTTTGTGGTGTGTCGCTGGATCTGAGATGCTATTTAGCGTGGCGTTTGAAGGGGTTGTTACGGAGGTACCACTGCTTCTATATCGGCGCTTATTCCCAATCCATTAGCTCTGCAAGGTTCTCGCGTCTAGAGTTGCTGCTACTATTAATCAGGCCCGCATTTTCCAAGCTGATGCGCTACCTGCAAACATGATGAAGAAACTAGCACTGTATCTGCTCACGGCCAAGGCGGATCCTCAAGCCTCTTGAACAGCGCCACGAACTTCACCCCCTTATTTCTCTCCACCTTCTTCCCCTCTTCGGTCTCCGTCCTCATGATATCCACGCACTGATCCGCCTCCTGCTCCGCCTCACCAACTCTCTCAAAACTCGGATGCGCTTCAAAATGCTCCACCATCCACTTATGCAGGTCTTCCACATCAGTGATTGTATACACGATCCCGCCGGGCCTCAGCACGTAGGCATACTCAGAGTTGAGTGTGATAGACACGATCCTGGCCTTGTGCTTCCGGGCTTTGAAGTGCGGGTCTGGGAAGCAGAGGAAGATCTTGGAGAGCTGGCCTTTGGTGAAGAAGTTGGGGAGGAACTTCATCGTGTTCGCACGGATGCAGGCGACGTTTTGGTAGAGGCCCTCTGAGGCGTTTTGGTGCCGTAGGGCGCGGATCTTCTCTTGAACGAACTCTGTGACAGAGGTACGGATTTCGAGACCTGGGGGACGGATTCAGGACTAGGTAGAAAGGACGGCGCGGAAAGAGGGGTTGATATTCAAGTGGAAGTGACATAGGAAATCATGTGAGAGAGATGTAAACGCACCTAGCACAAGAGTGTCTGGGAATCGTGGTGCCAGTGCAAAGAGAAGACCACCAAACCCGCAGCCGATATCAGCGATTTCGACATTCTTCGACATCCGCCTGACAGTGGTCAGACCTTTCGCATGAGGCTGTGTCTCCGGTTCTAGGCGTTCAAAAGTGAAAGCAGGATAGAGCAACGTCCAATCCATATCCGCGGGAGAAGTTGGACTGGATAACACAGTTAGCGGAACGGTTACAGTATCTGCGTGCATTCCAAACAAGCTGCTCACTACTCAAGGACATGATCGGAGAATGGGTTGGCATGAGCTCTTTGCCTATACAGCTTCTTCCTGGGCAGCTGGGGGCTCCCCGTCTCCTTGTTCACAGCATTGCGGTGATCTTCACGTTTTTGGCGCTTGTTAGCTTCGCCAGCCATTATGGGCAGGTGTTAGGTTGTGGTATCGCTCTTCGAAAGTAATCATTAAAGTTTAGCGTTGATCGAGTATTCGTGGCTGAGCGATGCTTCAGAGAGTTGTGGTGGTGGTTTGAGATGAGGCGAGAAGTCAGAGAGCGAGTTTTCTCGAGTCAGCTCGGCGTCCCGATTGAAGGTAGATGAGATACGGTAAAGCATGTGCCGGCTTTCACAGCCTGAAAATGAACTATATCTACATGCCACGGCAGCCTCAAGCTCTGAAGTACAAATAGTAAAAGCCCAGCAAAGGTGCAAGCCAACACCCTGCCTCGACGGCCCGCGCGGCGTAGGCAACCAAATAGTCCAATGCATGTCTCCATTGCCCGCAAGAGTTCCCACACAAGTGTGAGCTGTTCATATCCTCGTAAATCATCGAAATTCAATAGCGCCCATACACCCACGATCGTCAACATGACTAAGCTCGAGTTGCTGGAACCTGTGCGGCGCCGTCAGCATGAAGTCTAGTGGTCACGTGAGGTCCACTCACTTTTCGCTTTTTGCATGGAAGTAAATGCCGCTAACGCTGCCCGAAACCTGATTGAAGCAGATATAGTAAAAGCCCTCAAAACTGGCGCCGGAGATGGTCCGTACCCGGTGGTCGGGGACTAAAAAGTATTCCTTCCATCTCATGAAGATATTCTCCCGCTGAGCAAAGTTCTTGTAGCTGAAATCAGGTCGCTTGGCTTGCTTTGCGAGGGGCCGCCACGCGGGAAAGCGGCCCCAGTGTTGCATGTCCACCTTCTCGTTGGAACCCCATTCCGGATGCTTGGTCTGGAAAGTGTACTTCGTTCCGATTATCTCGCCTTCGAAGTATGTTGTGAGGGTAGGGTGGTCATCGGTAAGTCCTAAGCGGAGCTGTCAGAACCTGCCCATATTCCCCAATCGGACCGGTACAGCTCTCACCTTGAATGCGAAGATATCCACAAAGGAATGACTCGGCCATGTCTACGTATTTTATTTCGACCTGTACATCATAGACCTGTCGGTCGGACTGCTGTGTGCCGTGAAATTTGCTGCCGGGTCGCAGGAAGGAGGAAGTGGAATTGGGCTGAAACTGCATAGTAATGAGTTGATGCTGGCTTCAACAATCTCTATACATCGCGACTTACCCTATGCCGTCGAGGAATGGGCGACTCTAGAAGGCCGGGATGATAGACGGAAGTAGAACTGGAGGCGGTTTGAGCCTGCCATCCTCGTATATAAGAATCCGACGACTCTTCCGATGCGCTTGGACTTGGAGTATCTCTCATTGGCCTATCTCCATCGGTCTCCAGCCGCTTGATATGCGCGACCCGCGGACTTCGATCATCCTCAGCGGGTGGTGTTGGCTGTTGCAGTGGTGGAGGATATGCGTCATCAACAGGCGCTTCAAGAGGGGCAGGACTGTCGGCACTGTCGCTCTCTCGATCCTGCTGGTGAGGTCCTTCAGATGGACACGACGGGCAGTCGGCGGTCGAGGGCTCTGCGGCAGGCGATAGCATGAGGATATCGTCACGAGGATTCGGCATGGTCGAGGTGAGCAGAGATAAACGGCGCAAACATGAAAGTAAGCAAATTACTAAGGCAGAAACGGATTGCGGAGGTTGAGGTTGGGTGAGTTGCAGACACTTTAGCAGTGCGCAATGCGATGGACAGTGTTCATGATGCGGATGGTGCGGTTTAACGGATCCAGAACATGGCGGCGTGGAAGGGTTCGAGTTGAGGCTTGCTTGCTTCCCCGCGTGAGCGGCATGGCCTGTGGCCTGGGCTGACAGCGTCACGGGAAGATTGGCGCCGTGGGCTTGGTAGCTTCTTCGCCATCACGTGCCATGTCATTCATGTCAGTTGCGCCGGAGCCATGGTTCGCAGCGGCATCACTGACGGTTTGCTTCCACTCAATTCCCCATGAAGTTGTAACTCCGAATGGCTCGTACGAGCGTCCTGGTACTCCGTCGAAACGGCCAGAAAGAACCGCCATCACATGATACAAGTGATGCCTCAAACCTCTCAATAGCACCTCCGTTCCATTGAGGCGTGAGACGCGTAAGACGCGTGGAGTTCGTCCAGAGCAGAATTGCAACACCACTCCCTGAGCTGCTGGTAGATGTTGGCAACGTTTCCATTATGGAAAGTCCGGACATACCATGGCCGACTAAACCAATCCCCTCTCACTCCGTAACCTCCTTCAACGCCGTCCGTCCTCACAAAGACTTGCCAACAAACAGTCGCACGCTCAACCGAGGGAGTGTCCTATTGAATTCGTGCGACATATGCGATCGTGTGTTTAGATCGGCTTGATCTATTGAAGGACCCTGTTAGCAGGAGTCCCCGCATGGCTGATTGATAAGGCAAGCAAGTCTTACCTTGAAGTGGAGAGATATTAGGGTGAACACCAGCGCCTTCAGATCCTGTACCAGGTAATAGAAGACTCTGAGCCCATCTGGATCTTGTGACTCGGTAACGTCGACGAGGGATCCGATCTTAGCGGTCTATGACAGAGGTTAGCGTTTTAGTTATGAGAGAAGCTGGTTCGAGGAAGCCGTACTTCGAAGGAGATATGTTCATTGCCCATGCGGATTTCAAGTTCCTGACGGCCGTCCTTGTTCTTCTGAGGCCACTTCGTGTCGTCTTCTCTATGCAGAGTTAGGATAAGAAGGCTCTCAAGCGCAATATGCAAAGGCCCCGTACTTCATGATTTCGCTATCTTTGATGATGCGCTTGATCTCCGCGATCATGAGTGAGCTGACGCACACTGGACGGAAAGTACGTCAGCAAAGCGCAGGCCGTAAGGAAGGCGAGCTCCTACTCTCTTTCCGGATTAACGAGTCGTTGCGGTAGTTGGAGTTGTTCGCATAACGCGCTGAAGCACTGCGTCCGTCGCCGAGAACCCGGAAATCAAATTCTGTGAGAGGCTTAGAAGGATGTCATGGGGAAGGCGGCCGATCAAAACGGACCTAGAAACTCATGGCCGAAGCGTCCAGAGTGGCCGGAGCTGTACTGATATTAGCATTGAAAAATCATAAGTGTGCGGTGATTTACTGACTAATATCTGAGATAGAAGGGTTCACTCGAAGCCGCCATCCTCGAGGTGATTTGGTTTGATCTCGAAGGGATACTGGAAGTTTTGCCTGCAATAGTGTCTAAGTTGTAAGTTCATGTTGAGAAACTCGTGATGCTGCAGCTGCACAGGCTGATGTTTGAAGGCGGTGTGTAGCCGAGCCCATTTTCTGTGTGAACACCTTGCCAAGGGGGCTACAACATCAGGCCAAGTCACCAAACCCCACGGCCCCGATCAATACATTGCGATCGAGCATTAAGACAACCACCTCCGATTCCAACCTCCCGGAATTCGACTCCAATAATCCTATCTCGCCCTCCCCGTGTAGAGCCACCTCCGCCTTGGACCCTTTGGCAGAAACCAGCAGCTGACGGCCAGGGCGGTAGGCCGCATCAGCTACACCCTACGATATCTCCCTGACGCGTCTCCTCGAGCGCCCACCAATCGCCCAGCATGGCGACCTTCCTCGAGAATGTATACAGTTTGGTCCACCAAGATAATGCGGCGGATCAGCCCACACAGCAAGAGCTCAAGACACAGCTGGAGAAAGGGACAGACGACACGAAGATAGAAACGATGAAGCGCATCTTGACCATAATGCTGAATGGAGATCCCATGCCGGGCCTTCTCATGCACATCATCCGATTCGTCATGCCCTCGAAGAGCAAGCCATTGAAGAAGCTACTCTACATCTACTACGAGATATGCCCCAAACATGATGCAAGCGGGAAGCTCAGGCAGGAATGGATCCTTGTATGGTATGTATCTGGCTTCCAAGAACTCGCCGCTTGCTCTCGCTGATTATGGGCCAGTAACGGCATGCGATTCGACCTCCAGCACCCCAATGAGTACGTCCGAGGAAACACACTACGCTTTGTGTGCAAACTAAGGGATGCGGAGTTGGTGGAGCCCTTGCTGCAGCCAGCGCGACAATGCCTTGAACACCGGCATGCTTATGTTCGCAAGAATGCTGTGTTCGCGATTGCGTCCATATACCAGCATATGGAGGCGCTGATCCCTGATGCGCCGGAGCTCATACAAAACTTCTTGGAAGAGGAAAACGACCACACCTGCAAGCGCAACGCATTCGCGGCGTTGGCATCCATCAGTCATGAGAAGGCCATGGAATATCTCAGTGGAGTGTTCGACGGAATACCCAACGCGGACGAGTTGCTACAACTAGTCGAACTGGAGTTTATCCGCAAGGACGCGGTCACCAATCCGCAAAACAAGGTAGGTTTTACGCTCCGGCCAACTATGTCATTTCAACACACTCATTCCAAGCAAGGCCCGATATCTACGTCTGATTTTCGATCTTCTCGAAGCCAACACCGCTACCGTCGTGTACGAGGCCGCGTCCCCTTACAGCTCTGACCACGAACCCGGTCGCGGTCAAGGCAGCCGCCTCAAAGTTCATTGAACTAGCGATCAAGGAACCGGACAACAATGTCAAGCTCATCGTTCTCGAGAAGGTGGATCAGCTCAGGCAGAAGAACGAAGGCGTCCTAGACGACTTGACCATGGAGATCCTTCGTGTCTTGTCAAGCCCAGACATCGATGTTCGGAAGAAGGCGCTTGGGCTTGCAATGGAGATGGTCTCAAGCAAGAACGTGGAAGAGGTTGTCATGCTACTGAAGAAAGAGCTCTCTAAGACAGTTGATGAGCAATACGAAAAGGTGACCGCGACTTCATTATCCCGCAATACTGATACTGACGACCAGCGCAGAATACTGAGTACAGATCATTGCTCATTCATTCCATACATCAATGCGCCATCAAGTTCTCCGAAGTTGCCGCCAGCGCTGTGGAATCTCTCATGGATTTCATTGCGGACTTTAACAATGCTTCTGCGGTGGATGTCATCTCTTTCGTTAAAGAAGTGGTTGAAAAGTTCCCCAAGCTCCGGAGTTCCCTCGTAGAGCGCCTAGTGTCGACACTTAGTGAGGTCAGGGCCGGAAAGGTGTATCGTGGAGCGCTGTGGATAGTCGGCGAATACTCTTTGGAAGCCAATGACATCCGAGAAGCATGGAAGCGGATTCGGGCCAGCCTTGGAGAGATACCCATACTAGCATCCGAGCAACGGCTCTTGGACGAGGTGCCCGAGGACAAGCCAGATCCGAGGGACCAGGTCAACGGACATGCTAAAGGCTCCGAGCCCACTGGTTCCCGCAAGGTGCTTGCCGATGGCACATACGCTACGGAAAGTGCTCTCACAAGCCAAGCCGCCGTCAAAGCCAAGCTAGAAGCGATCAAAGCCGCTCAGAAGCCTCCATTGCGACAGCTCATTCTGGACGGCGACTATTACCTGGCTACAGTTCTATCCTCAACCCTTACCAAGCTCGTCATGCGACACTCCGAGATATCGAATGAGACAGCGAGGACCAATGCGCTGAAGGCGGAAGCAATGCTCATAATGATCTCCATAATCCGCGTCGGCCAATCACAGTTTGTCAAGAACCCCATAGACGAGGACTCAATAGACCGGATCATGTCTTGCGTCCGCTCGCTCGCCGAGTTCGAGCAGAAGAACGTTCTCGAGACCATATTTCTAGATGACACCCGGAAAGCCTTCCGCGCCATGGTGCAAGTCGAGGAGAGAAAGCGGTCGGAGAAGGAAGCCATGGAGAAGGCCAAGACGGCCATTCAGATCGACGACGTGGTTCAAATACGGCAGCTGGCCAAGAAGAACACTGTGGACGGAGCCGAGGAGTTCGAGCTCGACCTGGAAGGAGCGACTGGCGGCGACGTCGGTGCAGAAGACCTCTCATCGAAGTTGAGCAGAGTCGTCCAGTTGACCGGGTTCTCGGATCCTGTGTACGCCGAAGCGTATGTCAAGGTACATCAATTCGACATCGTACTGGACGTGTTGTTAGTCAACCAGACAACAGACACTCTCCAGAATCTGTCGATAGAGTTTGCAACCCTCGGCGATCTGAAGGTGGTCGAGCGGCCCACCACGCAGAACCTTGGACCGCACGACTTCCTGAATGTACAGGCCACAATCAAGGTATCCTCAACTGACACCGGAGTCATCTTTGGGAATGTGGTCTACGATGGGGCTAGCTCAACTGACAGCAACGTGGTCATTCTCAACGACATTCACGTCGACATCATGGACTACATACACCCCGCATACTGCACGGAGACACAGTTCAGGACCATGTGGACCGAATTCGAGTGGGAAAACAAGGTGAACATCAAGTCGAAAGCGAAGACGCTTAGGGACTTCCTAAAGCAACTAATGGCAGTCACGAACATGAGCTGTCTGACCCCGAGGCGTCTATGAAGGGGGATTGCCAGTTCCTGAGTGCAAACTTATACGCTCGTAGCGTCTTCGGTAAGTCGATCAGACGACGTGGTAATTTGAGTTTGCTGACTGTGTGCTAGGTGAGGACGCGCTGGCCAACTTGAGCATCGAGAAAGAAGGGGAAGATGGCCCTGTCACTGGCTTTGTGCGCATTCGCAGTCGGTCACAGGGTTTGGCACTCAGCTTGGGATCGCTCAAGGGACTCAACAAGGCATGAGCTGCATCACTGGTTGCAGATCAGCTACAGCGGGACGGCCCTCGGGCATAGGGGGAAGTCTGAAGTGATGGACATGTGGTGCTTTCGAAGCTGCATGCATAGGGCGGCCTGCCAGGCTGGCTCGCGAAGCAAATGCAAGATATCAGTAAGGCCACGAGGATGAATGAGTATGGTGCAAGATGTTGAATGGGATTCCGCGTGGTTGTGGGGGTTTACGCGCAGCCATAGGAGCATCTGCCAGCGTTAGGAGCATTCGAATGTATCGGTCGACGTTGAGTCGCAAAAGCCGCTGCCCTCCAATAGAAGGGGTTTCCAATGCAGCTTATTATCAAGCTCATGCTACAGGGCAGTCCATCAGACCATCTAGATCTCCGGCTTCCCAGATTATGGGAACCGTATGATATTCTATTTGCTGTGGGTGGAAAGGCGCTGGCACTACGGATGACAGACTATTCGGGTGGCTGCAGCTCCCGTCAGATCCGCCAACCGGCAAGGCTGAAGTGGCCGTGCCTGCCATGGGGTTTGTGACGCGATTGAGCGAAAGTGCATCCCGCTGCACAGCATAGTACGCCCCGCCTTAAAGGCGACCCTTCTCTCGTTCACCGCCATGTTATCGCCATGACAGCAGAATCTATCAGTGACGGCAATCCGTTCGACGACCCGTTATCGACAGAGCCGCAGCCTGAAGTCGCCCCGGAAGCGACTCTGGCAGTCGGCCGGAATGCTTCACTTACTCTCGCTACCGATTCGCTCATAATATTAGGTACGTCTGGCGGGCTTTCCAAGTTGTTTGCTATGTGCAGAGGCTGATAACCACCCCTAGACGAGGGCTTTGTAGGAAGGGACACGTCAAACTGCTGCGGTCTCCTACCGAGTAGTAAATGCCACCCGTCACACATCCCATGCGCGCCTCGCTGACAAGCCCCACTCAGGAAGCAAAACCACCCTCGCCGTTCCATTCTTCAACATTCTTTGGGCGGAGCTGAGCGACTGGGAAATCGCAATTCGCTACGCCCGCCAAGTATCCAAAGACGTCGTCCGGCCGGCCTACATCAACTACACTATCGACAAGAACGATCGCGTACACGCGCAAGCATGGATCGAGCAGCTTCTAAACCGGGCTTACGGCGCGTCTCAGCGGCAGAAGCGTATCAAGGTGCTCATCAACCCGTTCGGTGGAAAGGGCAGCGCAGCGAAGTGGTACACCCAGGACATCGAGCCCATCTTCGCGGCGGCCAGATGTGAGGTCGACGTCGAAAGGACACAGTACATGGGCCATGCCCGAGATCTAGTTGCCGAGAGCCTTGACACAGACGTTTGGGATGTCATTGCGTGCTGCTCCGGCGATGGAGTGCCGCACGAGGTGTTCAACGGTCTGGCGCGAAAGAAGGACGCCGCGCGCGCGCTTGCCCAGGTCGCAGTGGTGCAACTACCGTGTGGCACAGGGAACGCGATGAGCTTGAATCTGTGCGGAAGTAACAGCCCTAGCATAGCCGCTCTCGGCGTGGTCAAAGGCATCCGAACGCCGCTAGACCTCATATCCATCACGCAAGGCGACACGCGTAGCCTCTCTTTCCTCTCACAGAGCGTCGGCATCATTGCCGAAAGCGACTTGGGCACCGAGAACCTGCGGTGGATGGGCAGCGCGCGCTTCACATACGGCTTCCTCATCCGTCTACTGGGCAAGACCGTCTATCCGTGCGAGATCGCCGTGCAGCTCGAAGACGACCAGAAGAGCTCCATCCGGGAGGCCTTCCGGGCCGAGGCCTCCAAGCCACTTCCATCAACCCTGCAGCGCGATCTCCCGCCGCCTGACGCCGGCCTGCCAGCTCTCCGCTTCGGGACTGTTAACGACCCCCTGCCCTCGCACTGGCAGCTGGTCCCCCACGACAAGATCGGCAACTTCTACACGGGCAACATGGCGTACATGTCGCCCGACAACCCCGTCTTCCCAGGCGCCCTACCCAACGACGGATGTCTGGACATGGTCTGCATTGATGGCGACATCCCCCGCTCCACGGCTCTCAAGATGCTCCTGTCGGTTGAGAAGGGCGCGTTCTTCGACATGCCGGAGGTGACGTACCGCAAGGTGAGCGCGTATCGGATAATACCGAAACAGCGCGTCAAGAGGAAGGAGGATGGCTATATTAGCATTGATGGCGAGAGGGTGCCGTTTGCGCCGTTCCAGGCGGAGGTGCATAGGGGGTTGGGAACGGTACTTAGTAGGACGGGGCATATGTATGAGGCGCATGGGTTGAGGTAGTGTGACGGCTGTCCGTTGTGGAGAGGTCTAGGCGAGCGTATGTCTAGCAGCCATTATACACTGCTCACCAAGCGTGCGAGGGGATGTGATGGCGCCCTTCTGAGTGGCTGTGGCCACTATTATCCAAGTAATTTTGAGAACCTCAAGCGCCCGACCATGCCCTTATTTGATACGTCAACTAGCCGACAGAACCTAATTGACACCTGCTTAATGAAGAAAGGTCGCCCAAGCCAGTCTGATGTGAACACCATCACCCAACCGTTGCACCTCACCAATCAAGGACTGACTCCAGATCAATCGGATTAGATTAGATTCATGTCAACTCGTACCGCAACTGCTGCTATTGCTTCGACTTATCTTGTGAATGCTCTATCGATGCATTCCTCAAACTACGTCGGACAACGTCTGTCATACGACGGAAACCTCTGTGTTGTCCGCTATGTAGGCGAAGTTCGCGGTACCAAGGGCGAGTGGCTAGGTGTAGAGTGGGATGATCCAACGAGAGGTAAACATGCCGGAGAGCATGGTGGAGTGAGATATTTTGAGTGTATGCCCGTCTAAGAACTGTCCCTCTATCTGTGTAAATGCATTGTTGGCTAATGCAGGCACTCATGGATAGGCCTCCGAAAAGAAGGCACCCCAGGCTCGTTCATCCGTCCGAATCGCCCTGCAGATCCACCAAGAGGTTTCGTAGAGGCTCTACGGCAGAAATACGCGTCCGAGCTTGACGACGATGCGGATGTTCCGACCTCTGGTTCTGCTGCGCTACAGCAGCAAGAAGAGCACTCTATCAGGATCAGTGGTAAAGAGGTGGAAGAGGTTGGCTTCGACAAGATCCGAAAGCAACTCGCCAATCTCCATGAGCTTCAAATCGTGATATTAGATGGGCTTTGCATTGCACGTCCGTCATCACGAAAATTCACCGCCGTTAGTGAGGACTCCGAAGCTCCCCTGGATTCAGCGGATGATGTCCGTAGAACTTGTCCTAGAATCGCCGAGCTTGACGTGAGTCGAAATCTCTTTGAAGAATGGCGCGAGATCCTGTCAATATGCCGACAGTTAGACCGGCTCGGCAGTCTGAAAGTCGAGTGAGTTGCAGCCTCCCACCCCTGGCCTGACCAACGGGTCGTTGTATTTTCTGTACTGACAGACTCCACTGTAGCGGCAACCGGTTCAGAGATCTGACCATTTCTCCTGAAGAGAAAACAGACTATGAACCTCTGGCCCGTAGAATCCAAGCGCTTAGCTTAGATGACACCCTCATGACCTGGCAAGACGTGAGTTTGCCACGGACGACCCAAGTCATGCGGCTAACAAGTTTCAGATATGCCATGTCACTTCCGCTTTCTCGAACCTCACTTCTCTCACCGCGTCAAGGAACGATCTCGGCTGCCTCCACGGTGGTTCGCTGCCGGCAACTCTATCATCTCTCACGTTTGAAGACAACGACTTCAAGGCCCTCGGGAACCTAAGACCCCTAACAACGTTGACCGGACTCCAAAGACTACTGCTGAAGAACAATGCAATCTCAAAGATTATTGAGGTATCCACAGACTCAGATGCAAGCCTTCCAGTGTTTCCCAAAACGCTCGCGTATGTCGATCTCTCTCACAATGCCATCGATGCATGGTCATTCATCGACCAACTCCATGACGTCTTCCCCGGCATGACCTCTCTAAGAGTCTCCCACAACCCACTGTACCAGAGCCTGCGCTCCGCAGATGGCAAGCCACTCAGTGTAGACGACGGCTACATGCTCACTCTCGCGCGGCTAAGCCGACTCAAGGCCCTCAACTACAGTCCGGTAACTTCTTCCTCATGCCATGAACTATGCACCTAGCTCACGCATGACTAGATCGCGCCCAAAGAGCGGTTGAACGCGGAAACCTACTACCTCTCACAGATCGCGAAAGAGCTATCCCTAAGCCCCGAGGACAGGGCGCCCGAGATCCTTGCAAAACACAGGCGCTACGCAGAGCTTTGCGCCGAGTACGGCGAGCCCACCATCCAGCGGACGACAGCGCAGTCGATCGACCCGAATTCTCTTGGGGCGCGCTTGATGAGATTGAACTTCCTCCTCGAGGGCGCTGCAGCAACTAAAGCGGCCAAAGGGGCGTCGTCCAACTTCTCGATCGAGGTGCCAAAGAGGTTTACTGCCTACGCTGTGCTGGGTCTTGTCGGGAAGCATCTTGGGCTGCCGCCGATAAAGCTGAGGTTGGTGTGGGAGACTGGAGAGTGGGATCCACCGGCTAAGGATCAGCTTGCGGTGGATGAGCTGTGGGATTCGGATGAGGTTGAGGATGAGATCGTGCGGGGGAGAAAGCTCACAAGGGTGTACCCAGGGAGGTGGAGATAGTTGCTGGCACGAGGAGCATAAGCACTTGGGTCGATGGGAGTGAGGGCAACATCAGGGTCGAGATGAAGTAGACTCATATAACACGGGATGCAGTGATCAGATTCTATTGCGTGGTAGATATTGTGACTATCTAGCATCTCTCTCCGCCCATCATCCCTTAACACCATAGATCCTGGACGCGTCTCTATGTTGTAGGGTTGGCTAGACTGAGCGCTCGTCTTTGACCAGGCCAACACAGCACAGAAAGGACAAAGCTTCACCCCGACAACTTCGAAGTGGTCCTGCTTCTCCCTCACTCTGCGTGACCCAGTCGAAGAGCCAGTCCGCTAACATTTACCATTCGACGGCCTTTCAGCCTCACGGGCTCTAGACACAAGCGCAATCAGATCGCAGCAACCGGCGCAACAGAAATCACGGCAGACTCTCCATAACCCAACTTCCATCATTCACCATACGAAGGGAGAAAATGTCGCATCCATCCAACAGCTCCGCCCCACGGTGCGGGCGCGCAGCTGTATTGGAAAGACGAATGCTAACGATCCACGAGGCCGGGAACGGAAGGAAACCCATGACGACGTCTCACGAAGAGACAAGCCAGAGCAATAACCCTCAGCAAGCCGCCGTAGCGGAGCCTCGATACAAAGGTATAAATTTACCTGACTGATGATGGGGAGGAGAAGAGGAGGACGAGGGGGACGCGGTTGATGTAGGAATTTTTTTGGCGCTAGCGGTAAGCGAGAGAGTGCGGCTCAATTGGTGCAGGTCACGTTTTTGGGGTCGAAAAGAACATCAATGGACAGGTCAGCGTTTGGCATATATTATCAAGATCAGTGGTCATAGAAAAGCGCAAGGGACAAACCAGGGAAATCATTCCAGATATCATGATTCATATCTATGCTACGCTATACATTTCCAAGCAAGGAGAGCTCGAGCAGGCAAAGAACAGAACCGCAATCCACCCACACACACCAACCCGAGCCTAGTAAAGGCGCTTTGGCGGGGACATCGACGCCTTGATCGTCAACGAGCCAACATTCTGCCATCCCTTCTTCAGCAGCGAAACCAAGTAGTTGATGGACAACATGATGTTGCCAATCAGCTCATCCTCCGTCATATCGACGTGACCAACAGCGGTACCCATGCACAAGACCTTCTTAAGCTGGAACTTGATCGTGGACTTGACTTCGGTGATCTTGTTGGCGAGGTCCTCGGCGTGCGACACGGGTGTCGGGAACTTGCCGGCCTTGGAGAGACCAGGGCCTAAGAGACGGGGGATCTGCTTGATGAGGGTGTCCGAGGCGATGAAGGCGTCGTACTTCCGGGCGAGCTTCTTGATGAGCTTCTTGTTCTTGTTGAGCTTCTTCAAGTCGTCGGAGGACATGGCATCGACGCCGTGATGCTTGGCGCGGTCGATGTCGTGCTGGTCACCGAGAACGCAGACGGTCATGTTGGGACGCGGCACGCGCGGGAGCTTGACAGTGCCGCTGAAACGCTTGTCACGCTGTGGAGGTTGGTGTTAGCTCAGCAATTCAACCGTAAACGGCGGGCAAGTAATCTGCCAGAATGCCGTACCTGAGGATCATAGTTCTTGAGCCCGATCTGGAGTTCTACGGTCTCAAGGAAGTTCCTCTTCTTTGTATTTTGGCTAAATGCAAGGTCAGTAAGTGGTGCCTCTCACAAGAGCGCCAACCGAATAAGATGGTCGGATTGTGGCTGATTCTTCGGCTGTGGCTATATGGGATTCGAGCGGCCGTAACTGGTTATGTGGACGTAACGTTGGAGTTTCGACATCAAAGCTCTTCAGACCATCGGGGGTTCTTTCAGCGGCTGAGATCTTCGTGCAAGGACTCCCTGATGCACATCCAATTCCCGTTCTCGAAGACTGCTCTGCCGGCTGCATCTTCCCTTACGGCGTTCGGCCAAGGTTCGACGCAGGTTCCAATGACAACCATGGTGCTGAGTACACTGAAGGTTCCTGGATGTTCAATCCACTTGATAATCGTGGACGAGTTGGAGCCGCACTTAGATTCCCACCACATCTTCTTCGGTTGGCGCATGGTAGTAAGGAAAGGCGAATGTACCTGTAATCAAGGAGCTCCTGGACATTAGTCCGCACCTGTTGCAGAGGTTAGCATTGTGTTTGAGCGAAGTGAGCTACTCATATCCTCTTCCGCCCAGGTCCTTGTCCAGTTTGAGCAGCCTGCGTGATGACTTTCGCTCGCAAGTTGGAGGTAGGCGGATAGAGGATACAAGCGCTTCAACAGCGGTATCTACAAAGAAACAAGGGAACGCACTCCGGCGACAGTGATCTTCGACATGATGACCGTCTTCCTAAAAACTTTCGAGATTGAAAGTTCGTTCGGTGAGGATTGGCGTCCGTCGTTGTTGGTGTCGAGTTTCTCGCCCCGCACAGATTCAGAGAAGGAAAAAGTGGGCTTACATAATATTCTGGATTTTACCGATGTCCCGTGACTTTGGGGATAGGGCCGCGCCAACACGCCAAATCGACTGGTTCTACCACGGTTCAACCCTCCGTGTCACGCTTATGAATGGTGCGTTAGAAACAGATGAGGAGCATTTGTCCACAATTTTTACCCAAGGAATTCGTTCATTGCCGCGTCAGCCACGGTGTTTTACCCTAAGAATGACCGAGCCTTAGACCACTTACCACCTACAAGAGCAGTCGCGGAGGAGAAGCAGGGCCAAGGCCGGCTTGAATTGAGTGACCTTAGTTGCAGGGAATTTGTTGCGCGCATATCCAATACTCAGTCATGCGGCACGTCCCATTGCAGGCTATAGTTAATGTCACTGAGCGTTGGTCATCCCATTCTCCTTCCCCCACTTATACACTTTGCCCTCCATATCAGGGCCTATGAACAGCCAGGCAATACTAGTCGCCCAGCTAAAAACAGTATCCACGAACCAGCTGTTCCTTGGGCTGCCCTGCAGCGCGCTCGCCCTCATCGCGCTGCCCAGGAACTGCGTTGAGATCAGATATCCGCCCTTCTCCAGCTCCCGGACGGCTACCGCTGCGACTTGATCTTCCGTCTGCGCAGGATCCCCTTCCTCAAGGACCTTCGTTACTGGATGCTTCGACTGTTCCTCCGCTGCATGGCCCGGCGAGAGTATGGTGCCCGGATAAACGGAGTGGATCTTGATGTCTGCGGGTGGCGCAGTCGCAGCAGAGCCATATTTGGCGCGTCGAGCACCGGCATAGAGATTGAGTTCTGAACGCAAGGAGTCGGACAGCGAGCGCAACGCCGCTTTCGCTGGGCTGTAAGCACTGTAGCCTGCGATGCCGCAAAAGGCGAGCGATGAAGACGTGATGACGAAGTGCCGTGGTAACGTTGGTGCTGGTCCCTCAGTCGCTGGAAATGCAGACGCCGGCTTTAACCAGCAACTCAAGGTCGCGTGCGTAAGGTAGGTTGCAGTCCAGTAGTTGGCGTCCATCTGGGCGCGGAGTGTCTCGATAGGTATCTCTACAAAGAGTCCGGGACGAGCAGTTCCGGCGTTTGCCCATACGATATCAGGGGGCTGGCCATTATTCCAGGCCGTTACCTCCTCGATTACGCGCACGCTTTCAGAGGGATTGGTGAGGTCGGCGCTGATGTAGTGGAAGCGCTGGGTCTGTGGATTCGCGGCAGCGGCCTTTGTTGCAAGCGGAGATAATAAGTAGCCTATACGGGAGTGATGCTTCGAGGAGCCATACAGATATGTATTCAATTGCTGCTTGGAGCTTCTTGACATCGCGTGCCACAATCACTACATTCGAGCCCTTCTTTGCCAACAGCTTCGCCAACCCTCTGCCCATTCCTTGCGACCCGCCTGTAATCACTACAGTCTGACATCTAGTCAGCGTGATCTAAGGCCTGTACATAAGCTATTGTGTACGTACCCTGCCGTCGACGGGAAAGTGGTTCTTCCTCTTTCTGATGAAGAAGCCCATTGCGGCGGCTCCGATTGCCATCAAGGCCAAGTCCCGAGCGACTGCCCAGGTGAACATAGAAAGGGCCATTTTAGCCGCATGTTACGGTGTATCAGAAAAGCATAGGAACTCTGAGCCTAAGATGAGAACGCGCTAGCACGTGACATCATCCCGTCGACCACCCGCTTGAGTAATCACGGCAGTGCTACATGTGCGATGAACTTGGATAAGGGTCTTTTAGACGATAGATGAAATAACTGCTGAGGGTAATATATCTAACGGACACGAGTAATGGAACAAGGGCAAGCCAGCGATGAGCAACTTCTAGAGGAAGAATTCAAGCCATTCTACAGTTTCCTGTTCTCAAAGCCCGTTCTCGTCCATCAGTATATCATCCAGTCTCTATGCCTCTGATTCTCGGAAAACTAAAACCAACCTACAGAAACAATAGCTACGATCGATTGGTATTCCTCGAACGACCTTTATTGGGTCCGCTCCTCTTCGAAAACGAGTCTTCCGATGCACGAGATCACTGCGCGAACGAGAGAAGTAAGGCCGCATTTGACTTAAACTTTTCATACTGAATCCAGGTTAGAAGTACTGAAACACCAACAGCATTCCTATCATGGCTCCGTCTCTCAATCTACATGGCCGTCGTCGCCGTCGCCATTATGATCTCCTTCCATCTCAAGCACGAGCCGTCACCCATCGAGCTGAAGCTCGCGCTTCCCTTCGGCATCATCTTTTGGTTTCTTGCTCTCGCTTGCTTGATCAACGGGTTCGCGAATTATCTTAAGACTGTCACGCATTACAGCCGGAGAGCTGCATTGGTGCAGTCGGGGTGGAAGACGCAAGTTGTATGCAGTCATTTCCGCTTCACACGGCTTGAGCTACTTGTGCTAAGATGCTATAACAGATCTTCACCGTCGTTGCTACGGCAATCGTGGCGGCTTGCGTCCTCCTCTTGTCGACAAATGCTTCAAGCCGGTAGGGCGGATATCTCAACCCTTGTACAAGCACCCTCGTTCATGAACTTCCCTAGTACCGATTGACGCTGGTCTCGGAGCAATGATCTCCATCGCCTCTCCGCTCCTTACGTGCCAGATCTCCAATCCCCCCTCACGTGACTTCTCTCCTACTTCATGTATCCAAAATCGCCCACGTCGAATCATCAACAGTTGTGTATATCTTCCCCAGCGCCAGCAACTCATCGCCCCCTTCCCCACCTCCGCCATATCCATGCGCCCTCTGCCCGCAATATCCTGCATATGCAGCCCCTCATTACTCTGCGGCGAGTTCTTCAGCACCTCATACACCTTCCTCGCAGCGGCCGACGTGCCATTTGGCAGCGGCTCAAATGCCCCCATTCCCTGCCCTCCATACTCGATCTGCTGCTGACCGCCATACGCCACAGCCCCTGGCCACCCTTGCCTGCAGCCGCATCCGGCGGGCCCCGCGTAAAGTAGAGATGCACGACCGTGGCCTCGAGCAGGTGGTACGAGATCTCGTTATAGTCGGCAATGGGCCGTATGACGTGTGCGCCGACGTGGCGGCGGTTGTTGAAGTCCTTGATCTTGCCCCACACGCGCACGTAGGCGTTGTCGACGATCTTGGGCTTTGAGGAGTCGGCACCATCGAGGCCGGTGGGCGCGTCTGAGTCGATCCACTGCTTCACTTCGAGCGTGCCCGTGCCATCGTCGAGCTTGTAGGTCACGTTTGTGGTTTGGGTGGAGATGTTGCGGACTTGACCAATGAGGGTGATCTGTGGGGGCGCGTGTGTGAGGATATGCTGGGAAGTGGTGATGTCTGCCGTGTGGAGGGCTTACCTGCGTTATTCGCGAGCCATCTAGGCTGAACTCGGAATCTGGCTTCTGCTCCGCATCAAGCACTTGCTTGATCGTGACCGGTCTTAGAGTCTCGTTGCCGTATTCCTGAACATGACAGCCTGTCAGTCTCTGCTGTTGTGCCCCATCGATACCATTTGTGCCCGTACCCTAGTTGCACCGCTGGGACTGTTCTGGCTGCCGCCGGGTATGAAGCCACCTCCTCCTGCGCCGCCCTGCGCGCCATAGGATGTCATCGTGTATTGATTGCTGTAGTCTAGCATAGTGCGTCAATACCGACACCAGAACTGGGGTTTGTATGCCGCATACCCATTGTGATGGAGGCGATTGCACGCCTGTGCGGACGTCGGAAATACTGGAAGGGCTGATCCGAGGCAAGTGTGGACAGCCCTGAGTAAGTAGTTGATTCCTACGAGACTGGTTCCTGCCCCTTCGAGTGCTTTGCGTATACAAGTAAGTGAGATAACGCGACAGTCAACTTTTCTCCCAGGCGGACGCGACAGTCGTGTTTGCCCCGCGTTCCTCGCCGAAGCACGTGCCGACCTTTGATGGACCCTAATGCCAAGATTTCGTGGATCCTAAGGAAATTTCGAACCTGCTACCACAAAAGCGTGCACTCTCCGCCGCACGCCTGACGGAACAGACGATTTACAATGCCGCATAGAGCGCCGTCACCGGCCGCTTCCGAGAACGAGTTTGACATCTCAAAGGCCCTGCTTAACGACGGGGAGAACCCAGCGACGACTATGCTGGCCTGTTCAGCGGCAAAAGAAGAGCTGGTGACCGTCAGAACGCGGGATTTGCGCAAGATTTGGACGACGAGGACCAAGATGGAGGGGACACCTATGCGATCAGCGCCGCGCAGCAGGCCGCGAACCGCAAAGCGTCGAATCTCAAGGGCAAGACCGTAAAGAAGGGCGGCGGCTTCCAGGTCATGGGTCTCAATGGAACGCTGCTGAAGGCTATCACAAGAAAGGGCTTTTCCGTGCCTACGCCTATCCAGCGAAAGACGATCCCCTTGCTGCTTGACGGTCAGGATGTTGTGGGCATGGCGCGGACAGGGTCCGGCAAGACTGCGGCTTTCGTGATTCCGATGATAGAGAAGCTCAAGAGTCACAGCGCGAAGGTGGGAGCGAGAGCCCTGATATTGTCACCGTCGAGAGAGCTTGCGCTTCAGACGCTGAAGGTGGTTAAAGAGCTTGGGCGCGGTACGGATCTGAAGACTGTGTTGATGGTGGGCGGTGACCCGCTCGAGGAGCAATTCAGGGAGATGACAATGGGCAATCCTGATGTGGTTATCGCAACGCCTGGGAGGTTCGTTCACGTCAAGACCGAGATGAGGCTGGATCTGTCCTCAATCCAGTACATCGTTTTCGACGAAGCCGATCGGCTGTTCGAGATGGGTTTTGCGGCCCAGCTCACAGAGATTCTTCATGCGTTGCCGACTTCACGACAGACATTACTTTTCTCTGCGACACTGCCTAAATCACTTGTTGAATTTGCCAGGGCTGGCCTGCAAGAACCCAAGCTTGTCAGACTCGATGCCGAGAGCAAGATATCGCCGGATCTCGAGAGTGCATTTTTCACGGTCAAGAGTGCAGAGAAGGAAGGCGCTCTGCTTCACATACTCCGGGATATCATCAAAATGCCTCTTGGTGAGACTGAAGCCGCACGGAAGGCGAAGGAACAGTTGAAGAGCAATAGTAAGAAGAGGAAGCGGGATGAACAAGGGCCAGGCCTCAAAGAGGCACCGACTCCCGTCTCGACAAGTAATCATCACGTGCACAGCCAAAAAAAGAAGTGACAGAACGCTAATGGTTCTCTAGTCGTATTCGCTGCCACGAAACATCACGTCGAATACCTGGCGAGCCTTCTTCGCTTGTCCGGGTACGCAGTCTCCTACGTCTATGGATCACTGGATCAGACAGCCCGGAAGATGCAAGTGCAGGACTTCCGGACCGGTATGACGAATATCCTCGTTGTCACGGACGTTGCAGCGCGCGGCATAGATATACCGGTGCTTGCTAACGTTATCAATTACGACTTCCCTTCACAGCCAAAGATTTTCGTTCATCGCGTTGGTAGGACCGCGCGAGCAGGTATGAAAGGCTGGAGTTACTCTTTAGTGAGAGACGCGGACATCCCCTATCTGCTCGACTTGCAGCTGTTCTTGAGCAAAAGATTCGTACTTGGCAGAACAGTGACGGACTCTGTAAGTTTTGCCGAGGATGTGGTGACTGGCAGTCTAGTCCGCGACAAGATGGAACGAAGCTGCGAGTGGGTCACGAAGCTGCTTGCCGAGGACGACGACCTTGAAGCCCTTCGCACAGTCGCCGCCAAGGGCGAGAAGTTGTACATGAGAACCCGCAATGCTGCATCAAGCGAAAGTGTCAAACGAGCGAAAGAGGTTATGGCAAGTGCGAGCATCGCAGAGTTGAATCTGCTGTTCAACGACGACGTGGATGTTGTGCAGCTGGAGAGAGAAAGGATGCTGGCACAAGTGAGCGGGTTCCGGCCTGCCGAGACAGTATTTGAAATTGGGAAGCGTGGAAGCAACAAGTCTGAGGCGGCGGAAATTATGAGGAAGAGAAGGAGAAGGTTGACCCACAAAGACGCCAGGATGCAAAGGATCGCGCCGCCGTGGATGTTCCAGCCGATAGCGTCCCTGTTGCTAATGGGGAGGCGGACCAGGACGCCGACGGAGACGCCGACGGTGCTGCGCAACTCGATCTCGATCCGGTCTCGGAAGACGAGCTTGAGATAACCTTTTCTCAGCCTTCGTCACGCCATGGCAAAGCGTCCAACTCATGGGAGGATTCGGAAAATTTTATGTCGTACGCGCCAAGGTCGTTGAACATGGCTGAGGACCGGGGATACGGCGTGCATTCCGGAGGAGAAAAGGCCAGCCACAGTTCGAACTTTGTGGAAGCGGCGCGTGGTGCAACAATGGACCTCAACAATGACGACTCGAAGGGCTTCGGCGAGCCAAGCAAGGCGCGGGGCATGAGATGGGACAAGAAAAGCAAGAAGTACGTTGCAAGGGCGAACGACGAGGATGGATCGAAGGGGGCCAAGATGGTGCGAGGAGAAAGTGGCCAAAAGATCGCTGCAAGCTTCCGTAGCGGGCGCTTCGACGCGTGGAAGAAGTCGAACAAGATTGACCGATTGCCACGCACAGGAGAGATGGAGGCGCCATCCAACAGCTTCGACCGCGGCAGGCGCTACAAGCACAAGGCTGAGAAGGCACCCAAGGAGGCAGATAAATTCCGTGACGACTACTACAAGAGGAAGAAAAAGGTAGAAAGTGCAAGAGAGAAGCGCATTGGCAAGTTCAAGGATGGCGGAGCCAAGAACGAGCTGAGAGGTGTGGATGACGTCCGCAAGCAGAGACAGCTGAAGGAGAAGCGGAAGGAGAAGAATGCCAGGCCAACCAAGAAGAGGAAGTTTTGAGGAGGCTGTCCATCCATGTGTGCCTAGCCCGTTCACGGGAATGAGACGCGTGGGGGGCATAGGGGCCTCTCGACATGTGAGGGACGGGGATGTCAGAAGGTTCTGTTTGGGTAAACAGTCAAGTAAGACGCTTCCACGTAGGTATCAATGTTACCACACATACCTTGGTATCAAGCGGAGTTGCGCTGCATCGTCATGAATACCCTCTCTACCTAGCATTGTTCGTATCGTCCATTCTTAGCCCATAGATCCAAGCAGACATTGTGCTGCAGCCAGAATGATCCTGAAGGTGAGGTTTGTTAAAGTGGCTGTGGCGCGTCTGTAGTGCGTTCCTTGCTCCCACAAGTCACGTGCTTCTCAACACAGGTGCGACGGCTCAAAGGCCGCCGCCGCAAAGCTTCCATGACCGCTTGAGTTCTCCCGCCTGTGGACTTCCTTGTTTATTCCCAAAAGCGGCTCTGAGACCCTTCGTCGTTGCCACAAGAAAGCTCATCGCTTGCTGCTACTTGTAACGCTGCGCCCACCCGTACATAGCCGTTTAGCCTCTCTTGGGGATTCCCTGTCGGCCGTCCGCTTGGTGCCCGTCATCAGCACAAACATCCCCTCACTTGCCCAATTAGGAGCACCAGTACTAGTACATGTGATCTGGCATAGTCCGGCTCCGGTTCTGCAACTGGATCTCTGGACGCATATCGAATCGCTGGGCGGCCAAGGCTGCTGCAAAGCAGAACAGCCTCAGGCAACGATCATTTTGGAGTAGCTTGCTCCTGTTGCTAATCATGGAGTCGTGAATAATGTCACATCGCTAAGGAACACCAACCGCACCAACAACACAACACACTATCCGAGTTTGAAGCTGAAAAAAGCCTGTACGATTCCTCCAGACGGTGCTGGCCTTATGATAACTGCATATAATTTCAAGTCAACCATTCGCGGGCGCAACGTTGTTTACCGTGATTTGCCACCGGCCCGGACATGCCACCACCTCGGACACCATCACCACCAGGGATCGGTGTTTCGACCACCCCGATCAACCACAACGCCTTGGTGTTTTGGCTTTATTATATAGGGGCTAGCAGAATGATGCATGCGCTTAAAATGCCGCATATAATAATGCAGAAATGTGAGGCGGTTATGATCCTACACCATGCGGAGGCCCCAGTTCTCTCCGCGCGGTAGTATATAAGTCTGAATACTTGGTTTCGCAGCTATATAATCGCATCTGAATACGTATGATGAAGCAGCCCAGTCTTGACCTTGCTCTACTGGATTTAGGATAGCAGAATGGTAGCTAGCAGCATCGACCTCCGGCTGCCAGCTACCATCAAGATATGCCCGCTGTCTAGCCTTGCGGTCGGCCTCTTGCTGCTTCTTATCCGCTTCTGCCCTTAACTGCTGGATATCCTGCTCCGTGAGGACTCTGCCCTTACTAAGAAGGCGCCTAGAGCTTGTCTTTGGCTGGCGCCATGCTTAGTACTCGGCGTTTAGCCTCCGCTGGATAGTGGCATCTGTGTGCGCTTGCACGGCAGCCTTAAATAAGCGGTCTACCTTGCTCCTGGTCGGTGAATCGAGTAAGGGATCGCCAGAGCGTATTGAGGACCACAGGCGCTCGATACCCTAGTAGGTGGTAGGTGTCGTTTTTAGTGTCCTTAGCTGTGGAGAAGGGGTCCGCGGTAGAGGTGGTAGATGCTTAAGGACAGCGCGTGGGTATATCGGGCAGAGGCTAGTCGATCGAAACGTAGTCTTGATGTTATAACTAGTAAACGCTTGCTCACGCGTGTGAGGATATATAGAGAGGAAGCGCTCCTTATCTATACCCGTGACGCCGGCGCGCGAAAGGTTATCCACCCCTTTCCCGTAGTAATAATTAAGCGGGCCGAAAAGACCAACATCTAGTGGCTGGAGGAGATGCGTTAAGTGCGGCGGAAAGCTAAGGATACAGATATAATGATCGATGGCGTACTTAATGAACTGCCAGGTAAGATGGGAGTCGTGGTTATCGAGGACAAGCATCCTCTAAGCCCCCCTTGCACCTTAGATCGAGTATCTTTATTAAATGCCTTAATCCAGGCAATCCTAAGCTCTTGATCGGTATAGCCGTTCGGTGAAAACGCATAGCGCCATCCAGTCCTATCGTGATTGGGATCGTACCAGCTATTCTGGTGCTGGGCAGCCTTCCAAATAAGAAACGGCGGCAGCACCGTCCCGTCCGCGCATACACACTTAATAATAGAGACGGACTCTCTATTGCTAGGCTGCCAGACGCTCTTAAAGACGCTTCCACTACTAACGAGGATTCGCGCGGTAGCTAAAAAGCTAAGGATAGTACCCTTCTCGTCCATATTATAGAAATTGGCCCGCTCGATATTATACTCATTATATTTCGTCCTAAAGAAGTCGAACCAAGTAGATACTATCTCAGGATCGTTGTTCCAAGCGCGATTGTGATCGGTTCGGCGTGAAAAGGTCGATTTGATATTATGTCTTTTAGTAAAACGCTCCAGCCAGTGAGGACCTGGCCGCCGACCCCCTAGCTCTTCTACCATCATGTTCGCATGCGCTGGCTTGATAGCCATACCCTAGTGCTCCATCTCTTTAATCCATTAAACTATCTGCTTCTCTTGTGGCACAGTTAAGAACTGCTGCGCTCGATGGGATTAAACAATCGATAGTCGACCATTATCGCGGTCGCAAAGAGTTAACTTTGAAATACCGTGTGATCGGGCTGCGGAGCGTAAGGATGAGCTATGTCCATGATAGCAGCTTGCAAGGGCTTTCTGAAGCCTTGTTTCAGGCGATACTGGACGCTGTGGAGCCATGGTAGGGTGGTGGTTGATTGGGAGGGGTGCGCGGTGATGGTGTCCGAGGTGGTGGCATGTCCGGGCCGGTGGCAAATCACGGTAGATCTAGGATACAGCGCTCTGCGATCGTATGACTAAGCGTCGGAGAAGTCCGCGGCCGACCCCCGATGTGACATTATTCACGAGTCATGATTAGCCTGTGGGGCTCGAAACAGAAGCGTGCGCCTCATAGCAAGAAACTAGGCGAATCTAGCCACTAGAGGAACAATGTCCGGAGCAGCAATCTATGGCGTATGGCGATCAACCGAGAACATCTCGAAGAAATACCGCCCATAGCCGAGAAAAGCGAAGCTCACACCTGCTCCGGGCCGCAGGCTCGGAGCTCGGTCGCCCATCCAATTCTAGCTTTCGGCATTCTTTCGCCGCCAGGCGACTGTCGCGAAGCGACCACGACCATTTCGCCGTCAGGCGTTGGGAGCGCAGCGACCTTGTGCTTTCGGGGGGAACCCCCCACCCCTGGCTCGCTTCGCTCGAGAAGACCCCAACTATCTCTCGCCGCAGGCGAGGAGCGCAGCGACCTGCGCAGCGAGGGCGTCATCTCGCCCTCAGGTGTACGTACCCGAGGTAGGGCACGCGTAGCGTGAAATGGGATGCATGTAAAAAGCCCCATCGTCACGGAATTTTCGAGCGGGCCGGTGGACGAAGCGGGTGCCCGGGGTAGGGACAAGATCTAAGTGCAGGGACCATATGTACAGATACGGATAAAATGGTGAGAAAACTCACTGGCACGGCCGCGGAAACTCCTCGCAGAACTTGACATGCGCATGAGCCTTCATCGAAAAAGGACGCAAATTCCTAGCGGAATAATCTGCGAACATCCAGGCGATGGCTGTATATGGTGGCCGACTGCGACGAGGTGGTTGTTGACGTCCGAAGAGGGGTCTCCCGGCTTCCGCAGACCTGCGCTGCACGTCTCCGCATGCACGATGCAGGAGCAAGGCGCCATTCCACCGGGACGGGAGCTCAGGGCAGAGCACGGCCGCTCGCGTAGGCGTCGCGGAAGGCTTAGAGAGCCGCCGGTGTCTGATGGCTGCACGCACAAGCGCCTGAAAAGGCAGCAGACACACCGTCGCGTATTGTCAATACCTACCAACGGCTGGCATTGCTGGTTGTCGCCTGCCGCGATCTAGACGCGCGGTCGAAGAATGCCAATGCCCGCTCCTCGATGTACCAGTACTTGGCCCAACACCTCGACGCTGCCCGGAGTTCAGCCCTAGCCCCAGCAACCCAGCTACTGGATGCCCAGGTGGCAACACTTCGATTGCAGTCGCTCCTTGGCCTTGCACTTGGTTCGGTTCCATCCATGGGGTTGACGGCCCGCCTGTCACCTCATGCCTCCAAGCTTCCAGCCAGCGGCCTCCTGGCCATCCACGATGCTGAGAACCCCATCTGTCATAAAAGTTGCGCATGTTGGACGCCTCTCACTGCGCGCTCGCCTGCCACAGGGTGTGGATCTGACCACGGGCAGCAGCTTGTCTTTCTCTAACAAAATTATCGTACCTGAACGACGCTGCGTCACATGCGTGGTGCTCAGTAATTTTTCCTAATCGTGCCACAAGAGCGCGGCTTCCTTGCGCTGGCTCCGTTGCATGGCTCTTACTCACGTCCGGCCTACCTGATGTTAAGTTATTTCGGTATCACTCATCGGACGTTTTTGCTAGTCCCAGGGTGGTTGCGTGATCCATCTACCAAACATTGCCAGGATCAAAGCCCTGGCGTGACGGCATATGCCGTGTCGTGAATTTGTTCCTCGGACAGGATGTAACTTAGGTGCCCTTTTCTGACGTCGCTGTGAGGTAGAAGGACGATTCTCTTGCTGCAGCCGTTGTGCGTGGGAACGCGCAATTGGCACATGGAATCGCAGCACTGTGTCGCGACTCGTAGGTGGCCTGTTGCGTGCGGCTTTCTTCTGGCCTGGGGAACTGGCTGATGACTTCACTTGATCTGATCAAGCAAGTGGCTCCGGCAGTTTGCAATACTCTCCGGCCCCAGCGTGCATCTGCACCGTCAGCGGCCTTGGCGTCGGCGGTCTACGATAGCATGCTGTGCCGCGTGCAATACCATGTGGCTTTGTCGAACAAAGCAGAGCACCGCAGGCGCACAGTTTTTGGGGTCGGCGAGCCTGCTGGCAACGAACGTACAACATGGCGCGCGGCTGTTGCCGCTGTTGGCTAGGTATCAAGGCATCTATGCCTCATGACAGATCGACCTCTCACACCTTCGAGAGTGCAATGCCCACGGCGGCGATCAAACTGGGAGCTCTGCTCCAGCCAAGGGAATTGCTCGATGCTAGAGGTGGTGGGGCTCTGGAGAGAGGCAAAAGGCAGCTGTTCTCTTAACACCATCCATCTATAGTAAGGGGTGGCGGCTGAGTGGTGCGGCGGGCGTGGAGAGACCCTTTTCTTAGAACGAACAACAGGGCCAGTCCAATGAGCAGCCCAAACCCGGTCTGTCGGGCCTTGTTAGCTGGCAACCACATTCGCAGTTCATTGCCATTACCTAACGTTAGCACCTCGCAACTGATCATGCTTATTCGTTCCCATGAGGCGGCGAACCGGAGGCCAAAAGAAACAACAGAGTAACGAACACCCGGAAATAAAGTAATATCGAACGCTGATTGGCACTTGCTGACATCCCTGGTCGGCTAGGGCTATCGAGTTGCCAGCGCCCATGGAAAAGCGCTTGTTCGGCCGCTAGCCACTATTTGCTGCCTCTCACCCAAGCATCTGCCCTACTGTACTTGGTACCACGCCTGAAAAGACTAACGCCCACTGCGCTCTAGCAGCGAACAATCAGCCGAACGGCGCTCTCCATTAGCATCGCTCACGCCTCTGTAGCATTGATACCGTGAACCGGCGCGGCGAATGATCCCATGTTAATGCTAACCTCTGTATGCAGGTGGTGACAGGGATTCGTGGATGAGGGGGTCTATGTACAAAGTGTACCCAGCTGCTCTCTCCCCGAAGCTTGGTATTACTAGATAGTCCCCATCCACCATGGGTTTGCTTGCGGCCCTTTGATCGCCTCTCTAGGTTGCACACCCCACAGCAGAATTTACGAGCATCCGGTTAAACATCTTTACAACCCCTTGGTCGTAAGGTGGATGGTCCTGCATCGCAGCCTACTAGCCACATTGTCTGTCTCTACCGACGCGCCCCAAACAGCATGGTTCTCTGAGTGCGACCTTTTGAGAGCGCCCGGACCCGTCCAACAATCTTATTCCCCGTCCAGGCCCTGCGAGTACCGCTCTCGAGGCATTCCTGCTCTTGAGTTGTGACGTGCGAAGTACGATCGTTGTCATTCATTGCCCTTGGCACAAAAGACGTCGAACTCATGGCTCTCAGGTCCACCAACAGCGTTTCTTCTTTCTAACCTATTGTTATGCGCGGGAAGCTAGTCCACACGACATAACAGGCACTGGGAACTCATAACTGTTTGAGGACTACCACGAGCTACCGACGGCTGCGGGCACCTCTCTTCGCTACAGTAATAAATTGCCGGAGAATTATGCATCTTCTGAGTTGGCCATCTTGCTCCACCTGTTCTCACAAGCCATTTGGGCGACGCGAGGGTATCAAGCCGGACCTAGCCAGGATTTCGCAGTGGGGTAGCTCAGAGAAGCTTGTGCCGCAGGATTATCCATCACCTCCCATGTCAGACTCGCACTCACCCCCTCGACGGTCACCCGGAGACCGATTAGAAGACGACCAGACAGCTGTCGGAAACAAAGGACGAAATCTAGAACCACTTGCGCGCAGAGACATTGGTGGTGAGGCCGGAGGTCCACTCCAGGTTTCTAGTGCGCCGACGCACCTTCCGCAGCGCGCGATCGCAGAGGCTCAGGTTAGGGCGCCGTACGGATTTCAGCCACAGCAGCAGCAACCTTCTGCCTCTGCCGAAGCGTCTTACCAAGGCTTTGCCCTCCCACAACCATATTCCTACCCACCGTACCCTGGTGGGCAAGCCAACTTTGTCGGCGGGGGGCAGCTCCCTGGTGCTCAATCTCAGCCGGCGACATTCGCGAGTGCAGCACCGTTTCAACCAAACAGGCCTGCGCGTAGGACCAAGGCTCACGTACCTTCTGCGTGCCTGAATTGTAAACGTGCGCATCTGAGCTGCGACGTGCAAAGACCGTGCCCTCGGTGCGTCGCGTCTGGAAAGCAGGTATGATGGCTCGCAAGCAGGTTTTTGACATATGGCGCAAGGTGTGCTGACTGTACTTGACTGCCAGGACTCCTGCTATGATGTTCAGCACAAGAAACGGGGGCGCCCAAGGCTGCGGGATGATCGGGGTGCCAGTGCGCAGGACGCAGAAGCCGCTGAGCAGCAGTCTGGAACACCATATTCGCCAGCTTCGACAGCAGAATCCTCCGCTACCACTCGTCATCAGAGGACCGACTCACTACGTACTTTACGATCAAGTGAAAGCATCATACCAGGGGAAGCGACGCGTGCTCAGCAAGAGAACAATCCCCCGATCGCGGCAGGACCACCGGGTATCGACAGCTTTACTGCTCCGTTTCATCCTCAATCGGAAGGCGCTGCTGCCGCCGTGCGCCCGGTCGCGTTCCTTAACTTGGATCTAATCATACTGAAATCCAATCGGGCCTTTCGAGAAGGGCTTGCCAATGGGAGGGAAGTCGTTGGACAGGACCTTATGACGATGGTAGATTTTGGCTATGCGAACGACATACAGCGGCTGAGGCAAAGTCTTCGAGAAGAGAAAGAGTACAAGGATCCCACTTACATGCCTCCTATCAACTCTGGTGGTCAGAATGAGCTGGAAGCTCAGCAACAAGCGGTTCAGCATGTCACAGACCTCGATTTTGAATCATATTGCCAGGATTACCATACCCGATATCAAAGCTTGGGGTTTAGACTTGCGAGTGGGCAGTTGGCAGCCCTCGTCGTTTTATTCCGTCTCGCTAGGACATCTCTCTTCTTCATCACACTCGCCCTCCCACCCATTGAGCGCCGGAACGCGCCGGCACCTGGGCCGCCTCTTCCGTCACGCTCCAGGCCCTTACCATCAGCTCCCATAGCGTCCGGCTCAGGGTCAGCTGGAGAACCGACTCGCTTCTTTTCTTCCCGACCGGGATGGGCAGGGTCTGCACCATCACCACCTCTCTTCTCTCGCGATGCACCCGCAACTCCTGTGTTGCCGACAGCCCCTCCGGCGACGCCATTCATGCCACCGAGCAATCGGGGAACCGAACAAGGCTATCCCCGTTCATACCAATCCTCACCAGTTAGTTTTACGCCTCAATGCGTGTATGGTGGCTCGTCCAGGCCGTCGTCGGTGACTTCAGGAGGCCGAAGTCGCGCTCCATCGTTACGAGACCCATCTCAACCAGAGTCCCGTGGTCTTTATCAGTTTCCGCCATCGGTGGGTCCCTCAGCAGGTCCATTCCAGCCATCGAGTGTTGATGCAGGCGATCAAGAACGTGAACGTGTGCAGAGACGCGGGCCGTCATTGGGGGATGAGGAAGAACGAGAGGGTGAGCCGTCGGAAGGCAAGAAGAGGCGTCGGTTCGGCATCGACGAGATGCTCGACTAGCATGAAGGGCCGGTAATGTTTGAATGCCGCAAGTAATCTACGCCGAATCTCACCAGGTCACCAAGCACGAAGTTATACAGTCGCGTGCGAAGCCGGACTTGCACGCCCACTTATTGTCGTTTCAAAGCATGTTTTACGAAGGTTCGGAGGCAACGACAGTTCGGTTCTCGGCACATGGTTTTTGGACTACCGCCCAAGCCCATGATACCCTGTAATCTGGCAACACATCTATCGTTTTTCTGGAGGAATCACAGCATAGCATATGGGTATGGCATAGTTTGGCATCACGCAGCCCCGCGCACGTGGCACCTTGCATTCTGGCATCCCTCTTCAGTCCTCTCAATGGTTCAAATGACAGCCGCTAGGCGTGGAGCGGCAACTAATGCGTACAGGACATGGGGAACCATTGGATGCTCTCGGAGAATCTCCAAACGCCCTGGCCCGTGTCTGCCACCTGCAGGGGTAGGAGTGATATTTGCGTGCTCTTCTAGGCCACTTTTGGCATGTGTTTTCTTTACGGCGCGCTGATCTTGACGCACAGTCACGGGGATACCGGGCTAGTCAGCGCTAGCGGGAGATTTTCCTATTCATCCATCCGCGTCACATAGTAAGGTCTCGAAAAGGACGAACGGCAGAACAAAACAGGAAGCCTCGAGCCTCTTTCCGCATCTCATGCGCTTCTCTAGTTCGCCAGCACTGTAGCTGATCGGTAAAGCAAAGTACTCCAGACGCCGCCGTCCGTTCCATGCGTCCAGACCGCAGAGTAACTCCCGAGTACCCGTCGTGGCTTGACCATTGAACCCATACCCCTTAAAACACAACGCCAGTTGAGCTATGCAGCAGCACATCAGATACCGCCTCGCGCCTACTCCCGTCACCCAAGCACCTTCATCTTCTTTTTCTTCTTCTCCCCGCCCCCAGCACCCCCAACCCCACCCGTCTTCCCCTTCTGAAAGTCCCTCCAACTCCCAATCCGCTGCTCCCTCGTCTCCTCCCACTTCTCCTGATGATCCCTCTTCCGCTTCCTCTCCTCAATCTCCGCCTCCTCCTTCTTCTGCGCCCGGCCCTCCTCCTGCATCTGCGCCTTGACCTGCTTCCTGCGCCTGACCTCGTTGTCCACCAGCACCTCCCGCGTCTTGTCGCGCCACTGCTTCCTGAACGCCGCCGTCTTCAGCTCCGGGGAATCGACGGTCCACTTGTTCGCGCGTATCAGCAGCATGCGCGCGTCCGCGATCGCCTCGTCCAGCCGCTCCCGCGCCTTCTCGTCCATCAGTTCCGTCTGCGCCTTTTTGAGCCGGTCGAAGGCATCCGGCGCGGCGGGGTTGGAGGTCTTGTCCGGATGGATCAGGAGCGACTTCTTGCGGTACACGGCTTTGATGTCGGACTCGGGCACCCCGGGTTGCAGGTCTAGCACGGCGTAGGCGTCAAGCCGGAACGCTTTGAGGATGCGGTCGATCTCGGCGTCTTTGTCGAACTCTTTGGCTTCTTTTTCTAGAGCGTCCAGCGTCGAGGTGTCGTCTGCGGCGGCTGCTGAGGCCTCCTCGTGCGCGAGCGCATCGTATGAATCTTGCTTATCCGCCATAGTGGGGCGACGGTGAACGAGTGTGTTTTAAACGGCCAAAGCGGACTGAGTGGGCGATCGCAATGTCGTGCTTCAGACCTGTCACAAAGTGGAACGGCGCCGTGCTCGTAGGCGAGAGAGCTCACAAATGTGACGGCGATCCTAGGCGCGTGCAGTGGCAGTGGTTGCGCCACGCCGGGGGTCCTCGGATCGTGAGGTTGTTCTGTCGCGGGCGGCGCAGGGAATATTCCGCTGCCTCGAGAAATTTTGGCGGAGCGCATTTTGCCGGCAGAGCCACAAACCTCCAACTCACTGCAGAGACGACAAGGCTTGCACATCCAGCAGCACACAAAATATAACATGGCTCCAGCAGGCATTACTGGCCGCACGAGGCCTACAAAGCCGAAGAAGCAGGCCAGGGCCCAGAAGCGCAAGCGGGACGATGTCGACGTCGAGAAGCTGGAGCAGGCCGTTGCGGAGCTGGTAAGCCCACATTACACAGCAAATACAACATACTAACGTGTGCGCAGGATCCGAAAGGCACATACAAGAGCTTCGCAGACCTGCCTCTCTCCGAGTTCACCAAGGCCGGCCTGAAAGCATGCCACTTCGCTGCCCTGACCGACATCCAGGCCAAAGCTATACCGCTGGCGCTGAAGGGGATGGACATTCTAGGCGCAGCAAAGACAGGCAGTGGAAAGACATTAGCGTTCCTTGTGCCGGTGCTGGAGAACCTGTACCGCGCGCAGTGTGTCGGCGCGGACGCTGGACTGAGCGCCATGATCATCTCGCCCACCCGAGAGCTTGCGATCCAGATATTCGAGGTCCTGCGCAACGTTGGCAAGAGAGGACATCTGTTCGCCGCTGGCTTGATCATCGGCGGGAAGAGCTTGCAGGAGGAGCGGGATGCGTTGGCTAGGATGAACATTGTGGTCTGCACGCCTGGCAGAATTCTGCAGCACCTGTCGCAAACCGCAGCATTTAATGTGGACAACCTTAGGATGTTGGTCTTGGATGAGGCGGACCGCATCTTGGATATGGGCTTTCAGCGCGACGTCGACGCTATAGTCGAGTATCTCCCCAAGGACCGACAAACTCTCCTCTTCAGCGCCACCCAAACGAAAAAGGTCTCCGACCTTGCGCGTCTGAGTCTCAAAGACCCGGAATACGTCTCCGTCCACGAATCCGCCTCGACCGCCACACCGCAGACCCTCCAGCAGAACTACATCCTGACGCCTCTCCCGCAAAAACTCGACACCCTCTGGTCCTTCCTCCAATCCAGCAAAAAGTCCAAAATCATCGTCTTCCTCTCCTCCGGAAAACAAGTCCGCTTCATCTACGAAGCATTCCGGCACATGCAGCCCGGCATTCCCCTGCTGCACCTCCACGGCCGCCAGCGCCAGACCGCCCGGCTAGACATAACCTCCAAGTTCGCCGCCGCCAAGCACTCGTGCCTCTTCGCGACCGACGTTGCAGCCCGCGGCCTCGACTTCCCCGCCGTAGACTGGGTCGTGCAAGTCGATTGCCCCGAGAACGCGGACACCTACATCCACCGCGTAGGCCGCACCGCGCGGTACGAGCGCGACGGACGCGCGGTGCTGTTCCTGGACCCGAGCGAGGAGGCGGGCATGCTGGCGCGGCTGGCGGCAAGGAAAGTGCCGATTGAGCGGATTGGAGTTAGGGAGAAGAAACAGAGCAGTATTAGGGATCAGCTCCAGCATATGTGCTTTAAGGACCCGCAGCTCAAGTATCTGGGCCAGAAGGCGTTTGTGAGCTATGTGAGGAGCGTGCATGTTATGCGGGATAAGGATGTGTTTAGGTTGGGGGAGTTGGCGCTTGAGGAGTTTGCGGCGAGTTTGGGATTGCCGGGGGCGCCGAGGATTAAGTTCTTGAAGGGGGATAATGCGAAGGAATTGAAGAATGCGCCGAGGAGAGGCATGTCTCCGTCCTCGGAGGAGGATGATGAGGATGAGGAAGGCGAGGAGGATGCGGCGCCGCAGAAGGCGAAGGCAAAAAAACAGGACGCAGTCCGCACGAAATACGACCGCATGTTCGAGCGCCGCAACCAGGACGTCCTGGCCGAGCACTACACCAAACTGGTCAGGGACGACGAGGACGGCTTCAATGGCGACGACCAGGCCCCTGACGACGACTTCCTGAGCGTCAAGCGCCGCATAGCCGTCGACACCGACACGGACGCCGACCCCGAAGCCGGCGCTCCCACCGCCCCACCCAGTGGCATAGCCGCGGAAGCAAAGAAAACAGTCCAAATTCCCGGCGCCGCACAGCCCCTCGTCTTCGACTCCAAGCGCCGCGAAAAGCTCCTCAAATCGAAGAAGAAACTGTCGAAGCTAAAAGGCGGGAACAAGAAACTCATCTTCGATGACGAGGGCGTCGCGCACGAGATCTACGAGCTCGAGGACGAGGAGGCGTTCAGGCAGCGCGGCGCGCCGGAGGAGCAGCGGAAGAGATTTGTGGAAGAAGAGAGGGAGAGGGTTGGCAGGGCGGATGTGGGGGATAAGGCGCTGGCGAAGGAGAAGAGGCGGGAGAAGAGGGAGAAGAGGAGGAGGAGGGAGAGGGAGGAGGAGGGTGTTGGTGTGGGTGTTGAGGTGGAGCGGGATGGCGAGGGTGCGGATGCTTTTGCGGACTTTGTGAGGGATACGGCTGGATTGGTGGAGGAAGACGGCGATGAGGAGGAATGGCCACAAAAGAAGAGGCCGAAGAAGTGGTTTGAGGATGATGATAGCGATGATGAGGGAAGGCGGAATGGAAAGAGCAAGCGGCGCAAAGCGGCTGAGCGTGAGGAACCCGAGACGCTGGAGGATCTGGAGGCACTCGCTTCGGGACTGTTGGGTGCTCGATAGAGCAGTCGATGTAGCAGACGTCCTTGTCCGAACCAGCACGGATCGATGCGTCTGGGAAAGAGCTTGATTGGAGTAAAAATAGATCTATGAAGATGGCTATCGATCCGAAAAAGACCATCACATTGCCTTCCTCTACTGAGCCATAACTCTCCTTTTGACCTGGTTTTCCTCCTGCTTCTTTCCTTCAGCAGAATCGCACTCCAGCAACCCGGTCTGTCACTATCATGACTCTAGCATCAACTTCAGCACTGTCTATCATCACTGGCCCGTGTATCCTGCAGCAGAACTTATACAACCATCCTTCTGGCCCGCGCGAGCGGAGTATTCTAAGCTGTTCTCAAACATTTGGATGAAAGCTTAGAATGCTGGGGATAAGGTTAGGCTGAGGGTAAGAAAAAGCTCACTCCGGTTCCAGCGTCGCGCAGGGGTTAGATGTTTGACTGTGTAAACCGCATAATCAGAAAGGGGCTTTATGGACACGGGGGCACGGGAATGAGACATGAGACGCAGAATACGGTCCACCAAGCTTAGTTATAGACGTATCTTATGTTCAGTGAAGTTTACCTGATTCGTCTTAGTTGACAGACACCCAGAAACCTCGTAACACCAGAGAATACGCTCTTACGCATGAAAAACCCGCTGCCACAATCTCATTACCCACAGCCATCTTACACTCTATCCCTCTCTTTCGCCCTCCCGTAATACGGCCTCGGCAGATTATCATAATACGGCACAACGATAACATCCGGATCCCCCGTCGTCCCCACCATCGCCCTCGTCACATCGTGAACCGGCTTCTCACTAACCACCAAATTTAGCAACCCGGGTCCCTTCTCCATCGCCATTTTCTCAACCGCGTGCCCCACGAGATCCAGCACAGACTGGCCCCTATCCTCACCCCCCGCATCGATCTCTCTTGCATCCACCCGCGCAGCCGCGCACCCGAACCCCCCGCCACGAGCTCGTACCGCGTCTGCTCGCTCAGCGCGACCGCCGGTCGCGCAGCCGTCTGCCCGCCGAAGATGAGTTCCTGCCCCGCGCGGCTCATACCCCACGAAGCGTTGTTGACCACGACTGTGAGTATATTAAGCCCGAACCTCGCATACGTGTCCAACTCCGCAATATGAAACCCGGCCGATCCATCGCCCTGGATATTCAACACCATGCGGTCCGGGTCCGCGACCGCGGCGCCGAGCGCATAGCCCCACCCGTTCCCGAGGAAGCCCATGTAGCCCGTCGTGGCCATAGAGAGATGCGCGTGCGCGTGCTCGAGGAGCTGCTGGGCCCAGGCGCCGCATTCGCCGCCGTCGACGCACACGATGCTGTCGCGTGGGATGCAGGCGAAGACGCGTTTGAGCGCGTGATAGGGGTGCAGACGGCCGTTCTCTTCGTCAATAACTGGATCTCTGTCATTCCGCGCGTTCAGCGCTTCCAGGCCCAGCGCCGTGCGGATCCACTCCTCGTTCGCGACTGTCTTGGTGGCGGCGGAGTCGCTGGCGAGGCGGGCGCGTATGGCGCTGAGCGCTAGGGAGGCGTCGGACACGATGCCGACATCGATGTGGTGCGAGCGCCCGATTTCGGAGCCGTCGACGTCGATCTGGATCAGTTTGCAGTCGGTATTGGGAATGATTGCGCCGCCGCGGCCGCCGAGAAGGAAGCCGGTGCGCACACCAACCAGTAGGATGAGGTCGGGCTGGGGCTTGTTCTGTTGCTGGAGGAAGGCGAGTTTGGTCGCTAGGCCGGCGCGGAGATGGTGGGTGTAGGGGATCGCGGTGCTGTATTTCGACGTGTGGAAGATGGGCGTGCGGCTTGGTTCGGCGAGTTTCAAGAGTTCGTCCACGGCCTGCTAAAGTATCAGTCAAGAGCAAGGTGGGGTGACGAAAAAGTCCTCACGCCTTGGGCGCCGGTGCCAACGATGATGCAGGGTCGTTCGGACGCTCTGTAGAGCCGTACTGCTTCATCGATGGCGCTCGGATTTGGTCCGGGAAGGCATACAGGTGGTGCCGCGATGGCTCCCCAGGCGATGCTATCGGTCTCTACAGGTGTAAACAGGATATCGATGGGAAAGTCTACAACGACGGGTCCCGGAGCGCCCGCAGTTGCAGTGCGCCATGCTACAGCAACCACACGAGGTATCTCTCCCACGTTGGTTATGCGCTGGGCGAACTTGGTAAGGTTCTTAGCGAGGACGACTTGGTCGTGGAAGTCTTGTAGGGCGTTTGTTCCTGTATCCCGCAGCGGTGCAGAGCTCGTTACGCAGAAGACAGGGCTCCGATCCGCGAGTGCTGTCGCAAGGCCAGGGAGGCTGTTGCAGAAGCTGAACCGAGAAGGCGAACAATCAGCATGAGACATGGTCAGGCCATCAAAGTGGGCCATACCCACTATTCGCCGTGACAAAGCACGTCCCAACCTTTCCGCTGGCTCTTGAGTATCCCTCAGCAGCTTGCACCGCAACGGTCTCATGTCTTGTGTCCACCAGATCTATGCCAATATCCACGCATCCCATCAGGAAAGCATCCAGGTGCCCACCATGGAGCCCGAAAGCCACGCGAACGCCGAGCTGGTACAGACACTGAGCCAATAGATCACCTCCAAGGAGCTCTCGCCCTTTGGGCGCTTTCAGCTGGAAACGTTGCATGTTGGCGCGGTTACTGATTCGTAAGGATAGCTATGACGGTGGGTCTGTTTACAATGCGTGATCGTTATACTGCTCTTAGGGCTTGACTGATCCTTTTTCTGGCCTCGGTATCCAGAACGTAAGGCGTGAATGTGTTTAAGAATGAGGCTCGTAAGACTCGCTTGGGAACCAAATTTCATCAGGGGGTGAGAGATCTGCTACATAGAGCCTCCGATTGAGATACCGCGCACCATGCGCGGCACTTGTGACAGCCGGCCAGCGCTCGGTGTGTGCTCCGAGTAGCTCTTTGAGCGAGTCACAAAGGGGTAAAGTGAATACGCAAAGGTACTCGTATGACTACAGATATTGACAGTGAGAAACGGAAGGGAAGACGGCAGGCCGGTCGCATGAGGGGTATATAGCCGTGAGAGCTCACTATGTCCCTAATCCGCGAGCTGACATAATTGGCAACCCCTCCGCACATCACCGACAGATCAGGGTCTTGGTGTTTTGCGGGGTACGGGTAAGAAATTCCTGAGCCAGATCTTGTGTCCCCGCATTTCAAGCCACCGATTTTCGGATCTGCAGATTGACGACATGACAACGGATGAGACTCCGTGTGTCGGCTCTTCATGTCGCGTGCTCGATGTCTGTGCAATCTTATCTGGCTGGTTTTGGCAATGTGCCCTGTTGAGCAACCCTGTGCTCGTACAGCTTCATCAGATGCAGAAGCACAAGATTGTACTCTTCGCTTACGAAGGATCTGTGTGCAGTCGGCGCATGAAATGGTAGTAATCTTTCCAGGGGCAGCTTTATGGTTCACACGAATGACGCTTGCCAGGTACCTCGACCTCAGGGGAATCGAGTACTCAGAATGTGTAAGTTCGCTCGGAAGGCCCAGCTTGTATTGGTGCATATTGGATCTGAGACAGGGGGATAACGGAGAGCATATGTTGAGCCGTAGGCGGAAGCAAGATTGTATCTGATTTTCTTTTGAACGGGCCTCACATTGTTCAAGAGCTCACTCTAACGTTGTGAAGGCCGTACGCAATCGACTACCACGTCCTGAGCTGGAGGGATTGGGCGTCCGGTACCGCCGTATACCCATCATGTCGATAGGGCGGGACGTCTACTGCGATACGCGGCTGATGATACAAAAGCTCGAGGAGCTCTATCCTCAGGGCACGCTCAGTGAGAGATCGCCTGAAGGAAAAGGCATTCAAGCGCTGCTGGAAACGTGGACCAATGACCAGTTCTTCTGGCACGTGGCGCGACTGTTGCCCCCCACCTATCCGATGATAGACAAGGCCTGGCGGGAGGATCGCGCGGACATGGCGGGAGACAAGCTTAGTGCTGAGGCGCCTGATGAAGCGAGGCGGGAGGCTCTAGGCCATATCGTGGCGGCACTTGACATGTTGGAGCACACGTTCTTCGCAGATGGACGGGACTGGATATTGAAGACCAAGAATCCTACGCTGGCTGACATTAATGGTACGTTGAGAATGCATGGTCCCTTAAACATTCCTTGACGCGTTCCTCAGGTATCTGGACCTGGGACTGGTTGTTTCACGACTCCTGGATGGAGGGCGCTATTCCAGACGAATATGCCTTAGATGTGAGGTTTCCCAAGGTCTTTGCTTGGACAGAGCGTTTCAGACAGCTGCTCCGGGAAACGGAGGCGCCGGTGACCTGGATGGATAGTAACGATGTTGTCGAGGCGATCTTGTCGTCCGAATTCGCGGAGCCGGAGGGAACGGTGGACCCCACTGATCCATTGGGCCTGCAAAAAGGGCAGGAGATAGAGGTGTGGCCCACGGATTCCGGCATGAACCACCATGACCATGGATTCCTCGTGAAGCTGGATATCCGAGAAGTTGCGATCTCCGCAAAGTCCAAGGATGGCAGGGAGCTGAGAATTCATTTCCCGCGAACTAACTTCAGAATCAGTGCGATCTCCGAGCTGGCAAATTGAGCGGAATAAGCGGCGCGACGTAGTCTTGCAGACAGACAAATCCTTGCATGGCTTCACAGTTACTGCTTTAGCGTGCAGCCGGCTGATCAGAGGTTCTGTAGCTGTGTTGGTTCAAGACTGCTTCAACAGCTTGAAACTTTATGCAATCCAGCTTTTTCTTGTGCCCGAGGCCAGCAACACGCCCCTACAGATCAAAGGCCCTCATATTCAGCGTCCCGCCTGAACTCTGCATTTGGACGGAGGTTTCATCTATCCCAGCCACGCTTCTTGCAAATCGATGTATTAGTAGTCCGGATGATCTCCAACTCAACCTCAACCACCAGGCATCAGAGTTTGAAGCCCTCTTCGACCAACTTCCCGCTCTTCCAATCCAGATTCGGCCTTGTTGTTGTGAAGCTCTTCCTCTTGCTGAACTCGTTGAACCACTTCTCAAGACATATTCTACCCTGCCGCCACTCAATCTTCCTGATATCGAAGAAGCCCAAAGTGGCGGCGACAGCTACCTCTGGTATCTCCGCTTTTTGCGAGGGCTTGAGAATGGTCAACGTGCCTCTCTTCGCCTCCGCTTCGAGTCGATCAAAGCCGCGTGCGATCTTTTCTCTCTGGCCATCAACCCACTCCTGGAAGAATATACCCTTCTCTTGTCTGACCTTCTGCTCGTAAACAACTAAGATCTCAGCGTCCAGCATGCCGCCAGCGCAAGCCTCCATTGCTCGCAGCCGCCAGTACGTCATATCTTTGACCACCTCGAGTACGGTTCCCGTCTCGGCCTCTAATCTCTTAGCAGCTATGTTGCCCAAGAACTCGCATATGACGCCGCTGTCGAAGATTCCATCTCCGCTGCCAACAGCCAACACGGGGATCTTGGCCAGTGGGTTGAAGACGGCAACCTCCGGTACGTTATCACTCCAACCTTTGTAGTGGGTTGGTGCCACGACGACTTGTTTTAGGTCTACTAGTTCTTCGAGTCCGAGCTCGATGGCATACATGTAGACCTTGCGAGAGAAAGGGGATAGGGGATGGTAAAACAGCTTGAGGGAGGTGGAGCCGTACGTTGTGGTGTTGGAGAACATCGCTGAAGGTTCTATGTCCGCGTTCAATCTCATGCCTGAGGCCTTCCGGATGGTAAAGAAGCGCCCTTTCTATCTTAAAGGAGTCGAAACGGAAGCTTCTCAACGTAGTCGAAGGAGTCTATACTGAACACATTTGCGGCTTCCTTGCAGAACGAAAAAAACGCGAAGTGGCTTATAACTAGCTCATGGCTAGCGGACAGGCCAAAATGACTGCCTGTATGTACCGCCTTCCAAGCGGATAGTGGATGTGGATTGCAGTTGATGGAGGTTGGAAGGACCCCGCACTTGAAAATGAGCTCTGCGCCAAGCCCCTCTGGCGGCAACTGCATCTCCACGTCCCTTGTTTCTCTTGCGCGTTGCTGTACAGTATGATAAAACAAAGAAGTAGGAGAGATAAAGGCGAGGACGTGGTTCCTCACCTTCAAACGAGCGTCTGCTGATCCTGCATTCCTTCAAACCACCCTCGCTGTATCGGCGCAAGTCGGAATGATATTGCCCCTGGCTCCAAGATGCTTCTTCCAACAGATCCCAGTGGTCAGGACTTGCCGTCCAACGCGACGACTCTTTGATTCAGCGTACCTAGCTAGACTGCATGGTTTCATGAAGGGGTTGAAAACCGCAGTGGTAGCTCTGACGATACCTAGGTAGTATTCAATTAGTACAAACACTCGTGCGAGCTTCTGAAAAGCTTCGCGTCCCGTCATCCATGCTCGGGCGGCGGTGCCGACGCTTGAGGAAGCCACGAAGCTTGAGTTGCCGAACCGCCGAACGGCTCAGCCGTCGTTCCCGAAGCCGTCAAGAACGGCCTAGCGGTTGCCTCTTTCTTCGAACGGTTCTGACGGATCTCAAGCCACCGATGATCAGCCTTATGAGTTGCGCACTGGAAAGCAGCATTGCCGCGGCTCGTCGTAACTCCGCCATTTTCGTACGAACCTGACTCATTTCGAGGGGCGTCTAGTTAAGATGGGAGTCTTACGCAAAGCTTTTTAGGTTTGCATCTTGTCCATAAAATCTTTGAGCGCTGCTCAAACTCTCTTTCCGCTGTCATACATCCTCCCTGTACACCATCCTCGAAACAAATACGAACCGTTCGACCTTGAAGCACCGTATTGCATAAGGGCTGGCGTCAATTGGCAGAAGTAAGAGCTATACCACGATGGAGAAGAGAGACGGGGCGGATGCGGAAGCCGGCCGCACGACACCAATACCGTACTGGAAGATTGTGGCGGACCAGAAAGTAGTCACGCCTGAGATTGTCAACTGGCATTACAAGGGTTCAGGCACAGAAGATGACCCATACCTCGTGGAATGGATAGACAACGACCCTCGTAACCCTATGCTGTTCTCGACAGGCACGAAACTACTCATCGCCCTTACGGTGGCATTTGAAACGCTTTGTGTGTCGTTCGGTTCCTCCACATTCTCTGGCGGTAAGTCAAACTATTGGCGATGGCACCATACAGATGCTGACAACGTACGATGTAGGCATTGGTGGTCTTATACAGGAGTTTGGCGTAAGCCAAGAAGTCGCGATCCTCGGTCTCTCCCTCTTCGTCCTGGGTTTCGCCCTTGGTCCTCTCATCTTCGCGCCCATGAGCGAGCTCTACGGACGGCAAATAACCTACCTGATCACCTTCGGAGCCTTTACTGCGTTCAATGCCGGCACAGCTGGGGCGAACAACATCGAGTCTGTCATCATCCTGCGATTCTTCGCCGGCTCCTTCGGATCGTCCCCGTTGACGAACGGCGGCGGTGTTATTGCGGATATGTATGCGGCAAAGCAGCGTGGTCTCATGATGGCAATCTTCGCAGCTGCTCCGTTCACCGGTCCTGCCCTAGGGCCCATCGTTGGTGGGTTCCTTGGCCAGTACAGGGGCTGGAGGTGGATCAACGGCATGGTTGCAATATTCGCCGGTTTCATGTGGATCTTCGCCGTGCTGTTCGTTCCAGAGACATATGCGCCGGTACTGCTCAGGAAGCGTGCCTTGAAGCTAACACAAATGACCGGAAAGGTGTACCTCAGCAAGAGCGATGCGGATCGTGGGAAGGTTACTCCTGGCGAAGCGCTCAAGACCTCTCTTATGCGACCCTGGATCCTCCTATTCCAGGAACCGATCGTCCTCATCCTCAGCATCTACATGGCCATCATCTACGGTACACTGTACATGCTCTTTGGCGCTTTCCCAATCGTATACCAGCAGGAACGTGGATGGAGCGCCGGCATTGGCGGTCTCGCCTTCCTGGGCGTTCTCCTCGGAATGATCATCGCGCTACTCTACGTCATTTTCGTGGACAACAAATACTATCAGCGTGCCGTCGAGCAGGCAGGCGGATATGCACCGCCCGAAGCTCGTCTGCCCCCTACCATCATCGGCGGCATCGCGCTCCCCGTTGGGCTCTTCTGGTTCGCCTGGACAAACTACGCCTCTATCCACTGGATGGTCAGCATCGCAGCAGGCGTACCGTTCGGCTTCGGCATGGTGCTCGTTTTCCTAGGCACTACGAACTACCTCATTGACTCTTACACCATCTTTGCCGCCTCCGTCCTCGCTGCAAGTTCCGTCATCCGTTCCACTTTCGGCGCCGCCTTTCCGCTGTTCACGAGCCAGATGTACGAGAGCCTTGGCATCCACTGGGCGTCGACTATCCCGGCGTTCCTCGCGTTGGTTTGCGCGCCTTTCCCGTTCCTGTTCTATAAATACGGCGCGCCTATCCGCATGAAGTGCAAGTACGCCGCGCAGGCAGACGCTTTTATGAAATCGCTCCGCCCACAGGCTGGTATCGAGGAAGAGGAAGTTACCTCCGATCAAGAGGGGAGGCGGAGAAAGAAGCAGAGAAGGAGGGTGCAGATCTTGACTCTGAGGAAGAGCGGCCGCGCTTCGAGAGGATCAAGACGGGCAGGAGCGTGAGGAGTGTAAGGAGTGAGAGGGGCAGGGATGAAGGGTGGAACGACAACCCCTATGATATTGATCGAGTCCATACAAGAGAGTCCTTCAGGAGTGAGAGCCGGCCGAGATCCGCAAGTCGGGCGAGGAGTTTACGAAGAACTGTGAGCAGAACTTGATAATGGGACATTGTCCTCTCTCAAGTTCGTTGTCATGACAGCTGTTTAACGGAGCATTTAGCGACTGGAGTTTAAATGAGATAGCATTATCTGGCGCCATTGGGGGACGCCTAGACTATATAATACATAGGTGTGCTTTCTTAATATATAATTACCTACCGCGCGCTGCTCTATCAGCTACTTGACGTTCTGATGAGCTTCTAGTCAACCAGTCATGAGTAGTGTAGCCAGCTGGATGGGTAGAAACACCAGTCATTGTCAGAGCGCTCCTACCTATTCTCAAGACCATGAAGCTCTCCAGCGTCAACATCCGTGCCTCATAAACGTTTGCTCAAGCTGAACACAGCCCCCTACGTCCGAATTCGAGTGCCCTTCGAGCGAGTATCGATCTCTGCCGGATTCTGATCGAGGGATGTAATCTTCTTGCAAATGCTTGATTACTTACCATGGTGTCTCTTGATCATATAATGTTTGTTACCACTCTGTCTTCACCAGCACACGTGAATCTCTTGATCGTTGTCTACGTGAGGCCTCTCAATCACGCTTTAACCGCGCAGGCCTTGTCGTCGCGTTTGACTAAGCAACTTGAACGCGGCCGATCCATGGTGACGTTACCCGAGTGACCACCGCGAATTCGAATTCCTGCGCACAAGTCTCTCCAGAAACTCTTTCTCAATTTGTAAGGACTCTCTTTCGATTGAAACCCCGTACCGATCGCAGCTTCCCACACGCACCTCTTGCAGTTTCCAACGCATCTTGTGCTCGCGCAAAGAGTATTTCGCAGCTGTGCCCCAATTGACGCGGTCGTCGCGCCTCGCTCAGACTCGCTCGCACCTTGCACGTAAAGAGCCACTAACGTACGTGCGGCCCGTGCGTCGCCCAAACAACAAAGTTCAACACGCGAGAGTGCTCTCCAACTACTTCCCACTTCCAACCCTCGAACAGCCTCTCCGGTCCACCCACATCATACGCCCTCCTCTTAAGCTGGACTTGCCCTCCCACACATCCACTCACCGGGAGCTTCGCCTTTTCCACCAGGCTGTTCGGGATCCGCCATTCCATCGCTGAGCAACATCGGTTACCCTCCGAGCGCGTACAGGTACTTGGTGCTCTTCCAGCATCTACTACCTCGCATCTCGAGCCGGCTCTCGTATCTTTGCTGATACATTCGGCCTTCCTGCCGGGCTAGACGTACGTGTGCTCCAGAAAATTTCTGACTCACGAGCGAACGCCAACATTGCGTGGAAACAGAATATCGTCACAGCAGCAGCATCCGCTTAGTGTCGATATACGCTTACCCTTGGGGATTTCTCCAAACTCCGAAGACATCACCAATCGCTTCTCGCTCTCGCAACAATGCCTGCCGTAAGTTCATCCTGCCATCGCGTTAATATCACCGTCGCATATCAACATTCCACACGCGCCTGCACTCCAAAGACTCGCTCACTGACACATAACCACAGGGACGACCTGCCCGACAGCGTCTCGCCGCTGTCACCAACGAGAATGACGAGAACGCCGGCACGACACGTCTGACACGCGCGAAAGCCGCCGCGTTATCGACAACTTCAGACGCTCACGATCTTCCCAAGAAGGCCTTGGCAACCAAGAAGTCGGCAACGAACGTCACTGGCGCCGCGCACCCCAGGAAACGCGCTGCACTCGGTGATGTCAGCAACGTCGCCAAGGGTGCTGAAGTAGTTGATGGCAAAGAGAAGAAGCCGCTTGCAGGCAAAGCGGGTCTCGTGTCGAAAGCAGCACAGCCGACCGGGATACAGAAGCCTTCGCGTACGAATTTGACGCGTACTATCCTCGCTGCAAAGGACAGGAACACTGCTCATGAACTGAAGCGGCCTGCGAGTGGGTCCGGCGTCGTGGGCAACGTGTCGAAGAAGCGAAACGTGTCAGGGTCGAGCACAAAGTCAATCAAGGAAGAGGAGGCGACGGAGAACCTTGCGCCTTCGAGTAGGACGACGAAGACGGTGGTCACTGTCGAGATCGAACCCAACATGCCTGCGAAGAAAGAGTTCACGGTTAAGTCTACCACGCCGACAGCACTGCCGGAAGCTGCCGAGGAGGAGGAGGTGCCGGATCTTGACAAGGAGGATGGCGATGATCCGTTGATGGTCGCTGAATACGTCGTCGAGATCTTCGATTACCTGAGGGAGCTGGAGTTGACCACAATGGCAAACCCCAACTACATGGAAAGCCAAGGCGAACTGGAGTGGAAGATGCGAGGTATACTCGTCGACTGGCTGCTCGAGGTTCATACCCGATTCCGGTTATTGCCCGAGACGCTCTTCCTGGCCGTGAACATCATAGACCGGTTCCTCTCAATGAAGGTCGTGCAGCTCGACCGCCTGCAACTGGTCGGTGTCACAGCCATGTTCATCGCGTCAAAATACGAGGAGGTGCTGTCGCCTCACGTTCAGAACTTCCGCCACGTCGCCGATGATGGCTTCACGGAAGAAGAGATTCTGAGCGCTGAGCGCTTCGTCCTCGGCGCCCTCAACTACGATCTCAGTTATCCCAATCCGATGAACTTTCTGAGAAGAATATCGAAGGCCGATAGCTACGACATCCAGACGCGTACCCTCGGCAAGTACCTACTTGAGATCAGCTGTCTCGACCACCGCTTCATCGCGCACGAGCCGAGCAGAATCGCCGCTGCATCAATGTACTTGGCGCGTCTGGTGCTCGAGCGAGGTGACTGGGTAAGCCCAATGTATCTTTCTACAAACGTGACTAGAGCTAACCCATCCAGGACGCCACCCTCGCTCATTACGCCGGCTACACCGAGGAGGAGATCCAGCCTGTGCTGCTGCTCATGATCGACTATCTTAGAAGCCCGGTTGTTCACGAGGCCTTCTTCAAGAAGTACGCGAGCAAGAAGTTCCTGAAGGGTAAGCTATATACACTCACACACAACTATCTGCTTGTGGAGAAACATCGCTCAGACTCTTATTCAGCTTCCATCGTCCTTCGCGCATGGGCCAAGAAGTGGGCCCCATACTACTTGGGCGAAGACGCCACCACCAAGAGCGCCAAACAGACCTAAGCCTCCGCCTTCCTCGTTCCCGTGTTAACGAGCAACGACCAACCATCTGCACACCGTGTTGAAGATTCTTTTGCGACAACCGCCCGCCTACTCGATTCCGCGCTGCGACTTTTCCGTACCCACCCGCCTCGCATTCGCCCAGCCCCTTCCCACCGTTCCGTTGGGGCGGTAGTGTCTCATATCATCGGCGTTGGGGCTTTTTTCATGGTCTTGGATGCTGCTTTTTTCTTTCTGCTTTCTCTCCATCACTTGCTGGGCTTGGGCTGGGGTGGGCTTTTCTTGTTTTGTTCACGGCATTATGGGTTTGAATCGTTGCTCTGGATACATCAGTCGAGGAGGGAAGGAGATACATTCGCGGTAAGTTCGACTTGCGCTGGACCCTGATGGGGTGTGGAAGACGGGGAGAGGACGGGTGAGGAGAGGAAGAGTGTACGCTGGTAGACGGGCTGGAGGAAGCGGACCATTCTGTGCTGTAGCAAATCATGCGCAGTCTCCACCGTGTGTGTACGACTTCTCCTACTATGTGTGAAAACATGACTCGTCACGTGCGCGAATCCGCATTCTTCTGCTCCGGCAACTGAAGCATTTGCGATGGGATTTATACAATGTGAGTCAATCACGTGACATCGCGAAGGCTTGGTGTCTTCGACCTCAGTGTTCTTTGTTCACCAATCGAATTGATGTTTATTCGTTCAGCAACTGCCATGCTTAGTAATGACTGATGACCTGGAGTGAAGATGAGAAACGGCGAAGAAGCCGTTGTTCAGCGTATTACTTGATCTCCTGTTCTGAGGTTGCTGCCTCTCGTGTCACTCATTCACACCACCTCGCGTCAAACCAACAAAGCGCCTTGCTTAGGTCGAGCTCCAATACAATTTTTTGCTTCATGGATTCTGCATCTTATCAACAATGGCTTCGCGGCATCATCAAGAGAAGGACAGCTTCTTCAACCATCTCTTCGCTCTCGACCAAAGCGATGACGAGCACGATGAAGGCTTGGAAGAATCAATCGCGACGCTGAAAAACTCCAAATCGAAGACGAAGACTGCTACCGCGAGTGAACAGAAAGGGCCGCCCGTCAAGCCGGCTAGGTCACTGCATGTTCAGGCAACAACTACACCCAACGCAAAGAATGAACGTACGACTGAGCGCCCTCAAGTCTCGGTTACGCCCGCCATAGTGCGATCAGTCTCAGCCCCCGATGCTCCCATTGCTGTCATCTCCGAGGCGATTGCTAGAGTGAAGGAGACCCCTCTCCGCTCCTTCGATGTCGCGAAGCCCGCAGCGCTTATCCACAGCGTTACTGATCCTCAATCCCTTCGAACATCCATGATGGCGGCCTCAGCGATGCCCAGGGCAGCCGGCAAGCGCAAGCGTGTGGGAACTATCCAGATGGTCCCGGAAGACCAGCAGATGTTCAAGGATCTGGCTTTCTGTAGGAGCAACGCCTAGCTCTCCTTCGCAGTCCGACTAACAAGCTGACAGATTTCTTCCCGAACAACGACACTCATCCCGCGAGGCGCATGCGCATCACCAAGGCGCTGCAGTACGGGGCGCTGTGGATCAAGGATTGGGCTGAAGGCATCACACACGTGATTGCAGACAACAGCATGAACTTCCCCCAGCTGCTAAAATATCTGAAGATAGACACCTTACCGGTAAGTCCAAGCAGATCTGTTCATCACGGTCGCTGACAGGAGTAGTCTGGTGTCATAGCCGTAAATGAAATCTACCCTGCAGACTGCATCGCTTTCCGCACTCGGCTTGATCCTCACCAAGCTCGCTATCATGTCAATGGCTTCAAACCTCCGACGACTGCCCCGGAGGTAGTTCCACCGAGTGTTCCGTCTACCCAGAGTTCCCTGCCGCTGAAGCCCGCCAAACGAGATGTCGTGGCTCGAGAGCCGCAGACGCCATCGAAGACGAGTGAAAGCAGTAACCCGCCTTCACAAGATGCTATAGTGGCAAGGCGTCGTCTTGTCGAACGGAATACGACCGCCGTGGTTCCTGCTACCAATCGGTACCACGACGAGTTGGCCGACGCTATTAACGAGGCCAAAGCACTCGAAGACCTTGTAAGACCACTTTGGCAGAATTCATAGCCAACCAATTGACGAGCCCCTCTAGCCACTCGACTCTGATGACGAGTCAGCCGACAGCCGCTCAGGCAGCTCCTCCGCCAACGACTCCGGAGACGAGAAACCAGTGAAGCTCCTCAAACAGTCCTCCAAAGCCATCTTCCAGTCCTGGCAATCCAACTTCCAATGCATGCACGAAAACACCGGCAAAGCCCCTACCAACAACCCGAATGCCCGCACCATCGAAGTCCTCGAGCAGATGTGCAAATACTACGACCAGATGCAGGACCACTGGCGCACAATCGCCTACCGCAAAGCAATCTCCAGCCTCCGCACGCACCCCACCCGCATCACCACCGCGGACGAAGCATCCCGCCTCCCCTTCATCGGCGCCCGCCTCGCCGCCAAAATCGAGGAAATCATCATAACCGACCGCCTCCGCCGGCTGGACGCCGCGCTCGCCGCGGACCCCGCAGACGCAGCACTGCAGCTCTTCCTACGCATCTATGGCGTCGGTTTCACGCAGGCCTCGCGCTGGGTAGGCCAGGGCTTCCGCACTTTGTCCGACCTCCTTGCCAACAATGCGAAACTCTCAGCTAGTCAGAGGATAGGGGTTGAGCACTACGACGACTTCAACGCGCGCATCCCGCGTGCGGAGGTCGCGCAGCACGGCCGGGTCGTGCGCGCCGCGCTGCAGCGCCTCGATCCAGCCGTCGAGGTCATCGTGGGGGATCGTACCGACGGGGCGCCGCAGACTCAGGAGACATCGACCTCGTGATCACGCACGCGACCGCAGGGCTCCCATACCTCCGGACCGTGGTCTTCGAGACGCTCGTCCCGCAGCTAACAGCCCGCGGCTTCCTGAAAGCCGCACTAGCAACCTCGCACAGGAACGACGGCGGCGGGACTAAATGGCATGGAGCCAGCTGTCTCCCGCCCCCGAGCCCTCAGGTCTGGCGCCGCATCGACTTCCTCCTCGTCCCGCCGGACGAGCTAGGCGCGGCGCTGATATATTTCACGGGGAATGACATCTTTAATCGGAGTATCCGGCTGCTGGCGAGTAGGAAGGGCATGCGGCTTAATCAGCGCGGGTTGTGGAGGGATGTGGGGCGCGGGCCTGGGAGGTCGAAGACGGCGGGGGGGACGTTGGTGGAGGGGAGGAGCGAGAGGAGGATCTTTGAGGTGTTGGGCGTGCCGTGGAGGATGCCGGAGCAGCGGATTTGCTGAGGGGGCGGGTGGGTTGGTGAGGGGTTGGGTTTGGGTGTTGTGGGATTTGGGTGGGGGTTGGAGTTTGGAGGTCCTGGTTTGGATAACGGGGCATATGAATGCATAGCGAGGGGTCTTAAGGCTAAGTCAAGCATGTGGATTGGGCGCATGGCTGTTCCGGGTGCAGTGGGAGTTTTGAGTTGAGATGATCCCAGGATAGCGAAACGTCATGCTCGGGACATCACTTGTGGAAATCAGACTCTGAGATAGTTGTATCTAGCACATACGACAACGACCTCATCTCCTCATTAAGCTACCCAGCCAAACAACGCTCTCAACGTCCACCACACCAGTACAGCGCGCAATACTCCCCGCGGGTCGACGCACATATAAATCGCCGCCAACGAAGCAGTCAACAGAAAGCAAGCAGGGTGCAGCAGAATGAGAACAGTAAAAAACAAGACTGTGTAGCGAATGCTCCGCAATGATACCTGTATCTAGAGATGCAAACGCCAGCGTATAGTGGAAAACCGGGTATCTGAAACGAGTGACCGAGGATAGGAGCGCGCGTGAATCGAAGTGCGAAGCCGAGAAGAACAGAAAGTATAAGAAGGCGAGCTATGATTATCCGGACAGCAGAAAGGAAATGCGGAAAAGGCGAAAAAAAGTTTGTGGCGCTAGCAGCTAGATGAGGGAAGCAGAAGCTCAAGACATTGCACGTACCGCGCTATCAGAATGCAACAAGATCACAGGAGAGTGTGTGATAAGAGCAACAAGGAAAACAAATCAGCGCGAAATTGCCTTCCCTTCCCTTCGAAGCATATTCTCTGCCCAAAGACATGCGTGGCGAGAAATGGGAACGACAAAATCAACGTCTGTCCCCTCAATTGAGGTAATGTCGAAAGAAATCGATATTCCGGCACCCTCCTCTTCTTGGTTTTGTTCCCCTTTAGAACTTCAACCAACTCATATCCTGATGCCCCAAATCCGTCCTCTCAGGTCTAGGCGGCGGCACGTTCCCCTTCCCCTCCTGTCGAGCCGGCATCCCAGGCTCTGGCATCCCACCTGGAAAAACCGTCATCGTACTGCCCCGATCCGGTTGCTGCACCCCACCCGCGATCAACCGACTCGCCGTTGCGCTCTTCGGCCCGAACTGCGCGCTATAGAAGCTGCTCGCAGTATCCTTGCCCAGATGCGGGCTCCCATGCAAACTCTCGGTATAGACACTACTGACCGGCCGTACATTCCACGCGGGATCCGAGACGGGATCCCAGGTCGTTGCACCAGTGTGCGAGCCCGTGGCGCCAGACGCGCTGCTGTGGTTATGGTCCCCGAAGCTAGAGACGGAGCTCACGTCGCTGTGAGGCCGTGCTGGGTGGGCAGAGAGACTGGTGCCGAACGCGGCGACGGAGCCCGGGACGTGTTCTTGGGAGTGGGCGGGCGTTAGGCTGCCGGTGGATACTTGGCCGAGACGCTGGCCGTCGTATTTGGCGGGGTGGAGGTCCAGGGGGCCACGATCTGGGAGGGCTGGCTTAGGTATGCCGAGTTCGTCGTGTATTCGGAGTGGCTTCCGGCGGATGAGCGCGAGAGGTCCGAGGCGTAGGTGGAGCGGCCTGATGGCATGCGCGCGAGGTTGGTGGCTTGGTTGTTGGTGAAGTAGCGGCTCCAGCCTGAGCTGCGAGTGCGGCGTGGTGGAGATTCGGCCGTTAAGGGAGTCGGGTCATGCACAGCGGCCGGAGGACGTGGTTCAATACGTGCGGCTGGCTTTTCTGTGATCTGAATCTCCTTTTCCTCGCCAATTCTCGTCAGTTCCACCGGGTCGTTGTACGCAAGCGGGCTCTTCTTGTGCATGAGACCCGCTGTGCTAGCATCGCTGCCACGATGGCCGAGTCCCCGTTTGTGGCCAGAGGGAAGCTTGCCGCTCATGATGGCGATGGAGCTCTGGGAGATGTTCTTCGATGTCGAGTAGCTGTGTCCGATTGAGCCTCCTGCCTCACTCATGAACTCTGCGCCTTGGTCTTGGAAACTCAGACGGTTGTGTTCCTTCTCTACATAGCTACCGCCGCCTGCCCGCTTCCGCCGCTGCCGTTTCCACCGTAAGAGGAGAAGCAGGATGATTGAGATAGCTGCGATACCGAAGATGGCGCCAAGCGTGGCACCGAGCACCGTAAGCATTCGTGATCTGTTGGGACCAGGAGCGGTTGGTGCAGCGGCGGCTGTGGTGCTTGGTGATGTCGGAATCGATGTGCTTGATGGTATCGGCCGCGATGCTGGCACAGAAGTAAAACTCGATACCACAACCACCTGGTCGTTCTCAAAGAAACTTGTCGCGTCCAACCATGTATTCTCCCGCTGATCGAAGATGGATAGCGGATCCTGGGCATTGCCTCCGGTGATGAAAGCCATACCCTCCTCATCTTGCGCTATTGAAAAGCCTGATCTCACAGTCGTTGGCGCGGACGTGCTATTGTAGGCCGGCCAGTCACTGATATTGACATCTCGTCTTCGTCGTTTCGCTGGCCGCTCTCCCACGGTCTGGCTGGACGACGCAGCTGAGCCGTCTCCATTGGCAAGAACGACACCCGTCACTTGGTTGGGAGAGACGCCCATGTTGAAAATCTCTAGTATCTTGCTTCCGTCGTCGCCTGTTATGACACTGGCCTGAGTGGAGGCCTGATTCTGAAACCCTTCTGCAAGCTGCGGACCAAGGTCGGACCAGCCGCGCTCCGGACCGAAGAGGAAGACCTGTTTGTTCTGCGCTCCGCCACCAAGCATGACAGCGTGACTTTCGTTCCATGGCATGAGCATTGGAGCTACGACGGGCGGGGCAGTCGCGCTCAACGCTCGGACGGCGTGAGGTGGGTGGATCGAGATTACAAATGTTTCCGATGATGGCGCGAAACTACTACCTGTTTCCTGGGAACCGGAGTAGACGAGGATTTCCTGAGAAGCTGGAAGATACGTGGCGCCGTGGTTCCGTCTGTTCGTGGTGACAGATGTTACTGGCCAGATCCATTCCCATCTCTTCTCTGTAAACGACCATCTCTCGAGACCTGGGTAATTTATGGTCGAGAGGTCAACGCTCCCTCCTACCAGGTAAAGGGCGGCTTTACTGGGGTCACCATTAGGAACAGCTTTGACGCAAGTTGCTCCCGTCACTTGAACACCTCTATCCAGCTGCGACCACTCTCCACCTGGTCTCAGCTCAAGAGCCTGGAACGCATCGGGCGAGTATGTGTATAGGGTGCCATCGTGTACAACCGAGCAGTGGCCTTTCAGTTCGGTGTCCGGACGGGGAGCCGGCATTTTGTGAGGGGGGAACGGATTCGTATTCGAACGGTTACGAGGGATGGCGCGAACGATGAATGTAGACAAACGGCGAATGCGTTTCGGGTAATAGGAGGAAACTAGGTTCAGTGTCCTCTTTACGCCTTCATAACGACCGTGTGTCTACCGCGACTCATTGATTAGGATGCTTCGATGAGGAGACAGTAGACCCTTGTGAAGCCGTGGTAGAATTCTTCGCTTTGGCCAGTTCCTTCCTTTCGTAGTACCGAGCCCAGTTGCGCGATACGTTGGTGATGCTCAACTGCTTGGTATAGGGTGACCTGCGGATGTCCCTCGACTCACGCAGAACGGGTTGATGCCAGCACGTTGATGTTTTTCCGCAGAGATCAAGTCCGAGTGGAGAAGTCCGACTTCGTGCCTCGTGATGCAGCTGCCGTAAAGGGAATGGTGTAGGGTGGCTCGTTCAGACGTTGCTGAGACGTGAAGCCCGTCAAGGGCGGTAGTCGGTCAGTGAGGGTGCTGTAACTGTAAGGAAAGGCAGCAGCGAGACGAAGCCGACCTCGCGCGAGAGCAGAGACACTCAGCCGACAAAGCTGAAGATGCGTGCAACGAGGGTGTCGGTGGTGGCACAGCGTAACGGTGGGAAGTCGAAAGATCGGAGGGCGCTTCGCACGGATTATCGTGGGCCGGGGAGGGTGGATGGAATGGGAAGGGGAAAACAGCCAAGGGGTTCGGCCAGCGGGAGGCCGGGTTGCTTGCCTTTCTCGACTCAATCGCGCGAGTCAATTGGACCACATGTACGGATAACTAGTCGACTCAAGCCATGAGCTGAAGATACAAGATATCTTCGGGTCTCTTCCTCGGAGGCCTGAGATGGCATTCCTCGCGGTCAGCAACGCTCGAAGCCTAAGGGTCCGCAACGATCTGCAGTGCCCAGGTGGTTCTCCACACGCACTTTCGTGCATTCTGAAACCTAGCACGACCGACACAGCTATCGCCCGCTACAAGGCCGCAGTTACTACCAAGTCCGGCATTCCTGGTCTTGTGCACTTAGTTGCCTGTTTGAAGCCTTACCAAGGCTCTGCAGCTTCAGCGCCAAATGGGCGAGAGAAGCATTCTGCGGTGTGTACTCCGTAGAAAGAACGCTGAGGTGATGCCCTCCCGGGTCTAGTCAGGCACCGTTACAGAATGTCGCAGGCTACGACGTTTCGGGGAAAGCCAGCTGCAGGAACGAAACATGCCCTGACGCCGGCTCGGGGAAGGGTTTTCCGTGTCCGCAGCGATCATCACCTCAGGGCTCTGCGGCGGAGAAGTGCCGGCTCTGTATGTCGGAAAGTCCATGGCTGGCAGTATCACCATGAGCACAGCACGTTGATCAGGACCATGTCTAAGACGAGTCCAAGCTGCTAGACTCCGTCAAGTCCCACCTTGCACTGGATCTGCCCCTGTCACGAAACGACTCAACCACTCACACGCGTCGGCCGCCTAGCGCGTGATCACAACCATCCCATCGAAGCGCGCGCTCGCAGAGTCGTGCGCAGAGTCGCCGTCATTTCATAGTAGTCAGTACACCCATTCAGTCGCCGGTCCCTCCGTTTTCAAACCTGAACATTCAACATGCATCGTGCCCTTTCCGATAGCAGTAAGGAGTATACCGCAAAACGAGCAATACTGCTTACATCGCGGCCTATAATCTTGCTTTAAGGGCATAGGATCCTTGTGGTATCACGGTGTACTGGATGCGATCCAGGCTGGTCTCATAGTATAGTGTACTATAAGCTACTCGAAAGCATGTGATGAATGGGTGTTCACACGCAGTGAATGCTATGTGCGGTTTCGCGTCCATTCGCGGTAGATGTCCCAGCTCGACAGTAACACTACACAAATAAATCCACATCTCTAATGTATCTACCAGACTCTACCGCTTCTCCTCCCATAGCCCACAGCTGTCCTCACGGTTCCGAAACTCGCCACCCCAGCCCACGGTGCCCTCTTTCGCCTGCCCACCATCAACTGCCCTCCATCCTCTGACCCCTCCCGCTGCCCTATTCCCCATCCAATTCTTTGACTTCTTCATTACATACTCACAACTTCCCCCTCCCCTCCCCTCAACCCTCCCCACCTCCTCCCTCAGCACCCCCTCATCTCCCTCGCGAGCTTCACGCCGTCCTCGTCATCCAGCTCATCGCGCTGCCCGCGGCCAAACATGGTCCAGCTCTTGTGCGCGACCTGCGGCAGCGACGCTGGCCGTGGGATGATGTGGAAGTGGACGTGGGGGATCACTTGCGCGGCGCGCGGGCCGTTGTTCTGCACGATGTTGTAGTCCGTCACCCCGGTTACTTTTGCTACTGTGCGCGCTAGGAGGGGGAGCCAGAAGCCTGTAGGGGAGGTTAGGAGGGTGGTTTGGGTTGTGAGATATGGGATATGTGACAAGAGAGGCTCGAGATGTCTGTTGCTGCCAGCTCTCTTACTGCTCGGACGGTGCTCAGACCGGCTGCTGTATTACCGAGCTCGAATACATTGAACCGAAGCTTAAATCATTGACCCCAAGAACCCTCCAAAAGCACAGTTTTAAAAGAAACTGAACAACAAAATGAAACGAAATCAACGCACCCACCTCACTAGCCTCACTCCCTTCCAAATCCGCAACCTTCTTACGATGCGTCCGCGAAGCAACAAGCACGTGCCCCCTCGTCATAGGCAAGATATCCAAGAACGCCAGCACCTCTGGCGCAGACAGCAGGACGAATGCATTAGGGTCGACTCTCGTCGGATCCGCCGCCTCTTCTGTAGGTACTGCTGATGACAGGGACGTTGATCCTGATGTCGATGACGCGCATGGGAAGGCTGAGGCGATTGTGCAGAAGGGGCACGTGGAGGGATAGTAAGAGTCTAGGTCGGCAGAGTCTGACATGCTTGACACACAGTGACTGTCTTGCCTTGAGGAGTTATCCGGGCGCACCGCCCTGTTGATGGAGCAAAGGGGAGAGGAGATTAACTTGATGGCCGTAGATGTGACTAAGCAGATCGTGAAGTGCCCGAGCAGGTGCTGAGGGCGACTTGAAAAGGCCGTTGCGGCATAGTTGCTGCTAGCGTTCTTGAGGCCAGTCACGACTGAGGTGGACTTGTAATCGTTTTGAGGGTAGAAAAACTATACAGTTCTGTATGATAGAAAGTATGAGTTGTTCAGCAGTGAAATGCTTCAGTGCATCGACCGCCTGAAATGTCTTCAATCTATGAACTGTGTTTGGATCATTTACCCCAAAGTCCACGAGGAGCTCTCAATGCCGCAACGGCTTTTGTGGATGACCCTTGCAATGGCTCGGTACAATTAGCTGCTCTCTCCGCGCCCCCAAACTTCCTCACCGCCAATTTCTGCACTTCATCACCGCCTGTCTCCGCAAGCCGAAGTCACAGATGGGTCGCAAGCCGAATCCACTCATCCTCGAGTACTTCGAACGCGGCGCAAAACTCGAGGACTCCAGCAACCGCTATCAGCACACCTGCAAGTCATGCGGCGAAAAGGTATAGTCTTATATTCACATCCCAGACCTCAAATTACCACGCCAAAAGCGCGCTCTAACGTGTATCCAGTTCCCCAAAGGCAGGATAGACAGCCTCACCGCGCACCTCGTCAAGAAATGTCCCGCGCTCTCACTGCAGGACCGCCAGCGCGCGATCCTGCAGTTCCATGAGCTGCCCAACTTGGCCCCTCTTTCGGCTGATGTCGCGAACGCCATGAGCGCTATGCAGAGAGCTCTACAGAATGAACAGACGACGGTGGATTTGCCCTTGCACCGAGGCAGGGCATGTCTGCCTTGGAGACGTTGGCAGAGGTCTCAAGACAGCGGCTGGACCTAAACGGGCAGAACGCGAATCTCCATGCAGGTGGTGGTGGGAGGCGGCTCTCTGTAGCGAGCGTCGGCCAGCCGACTGGCTTTACGGCGGATGACTTTTTGGTCGAAGACGACAAGCGCCATGTGTTCGCGGACAGCAGTGGCTTTGACCCTTCCAGTGAGTCCTCCGCGACGAAGCTAATGTTGCTAGTCTAATCCCACAGCAGTTCAGACCCATTACGACACGTCCGGCGCACCACCGTTACCCTCAATCCATCTATATGGAGGTGCACAGCCTTCACTTGGGGGCTCACCTCACCTTCCGGGCCTCTCTCTCCCACCGAGTAGCGCGCCGACGGCGCAGATGGTGCCTTCTCCGTTGCAAATGGCAGCCTCGGCCGCAAGCGAGCTTCAGCAGGCTATGATGCCGAACAACGGTCTGACAATGGAGCCGGAGCTGGAAGTGCCCAATGCTGGAATATCGGACAAATTCTTCCATCCGCAGCGCAGTTCGCCTTCGGCATGGCCGAACATGTCAAACATTGACCCTTTGTTGCAAGGGAACGGAGTGGAAGCTCCAGCACCGCAGCCTCAGGAACAGGTCACGGATCCGATGCCGCAGCGACCCCGGGCCTTAGCGGCAAACCCGCTCGGGTTACGAGCGCAACTCGGGCTACCGGCTCATTTTACCACGGATTTCAGCATAAACCAGAAGCCGGCTAAGCCAAAAGTCCGAGGAAGGTTCTCAGACTCGAGACGGAAAGAGGTCCAGGAAGTTAGGAAGCGAGGCGCGTGTCTCAGATGTCGTATGCTGAAGAAGCCGTGCTCGGGCGACAGTCCTTGCAACACGTGCCAGAATGTGGAAAGCGCAAGGCTGTGGAAAGCCCCATGCATCAGAACGCGCGTGGCGGAGGAGTTCACTCTCTATTCTGCGGGATTGCACGCGGTTCAAGCATTTCATGCTGTTGGTCAGGTCAAGGCACAGATCCCTTTTGCCTCGGTGCCGGGACGTATAGAGGCCACACATTTCCCTGAGACCTCGACGTACATTACTTTCACCGTTCTGAAGGGCCGCAGGGCTGAAGGTTCAGCACTAGATCCAGCCCTCTTCGATGGAAACTCGAGGCCAAACGAGTTTGCTGAGCTGGAGATTGTCGATACAGACAGCGATGACGTGTCCGGGAAGATTGAGCAGTACATAAAGCGGATGACACCTACCTTCTGTGAGACAGAGTCATCTTCGTTCATGAGCCCCACCTTAACTCAAGCTTACAGCATGAGCCAGAACAGCAAGGTACGATCATCGAGCGTACTTAATGACCTCAACTTACGTAGCAAGCAGGACCGTCTTCTAATCTCCGTGCTCGAACTGTGGATAGCGACTCGCATCCTTGTGGATCCAGACCTCCGCTGGCAGTTCTTCTCCAACCCCGCCTTACCACCCTCGATGGCTCCGGCAACTATGATCCAAGAGGACATCAACGCCTCCTCCAGCACGAGCCACCCTCGCCGTCCCATCGATCCAGCAACCCAGCGAGACTCCTACGACCTCATACACCTCCAGCTCCGCGCCGCGACGGAAAAGCGCGCCGCGAACCTCAGCAAGTTCGTCATGAACGACATCGAACGCCGGCTCCTACAGCGGCAACAAGCAAACCCCTTCGAGACTTTTCTGGTCGCTGTGATCCTCCTCGCGTGTGTGGAGCGCATGTGCTGGTACTTCAAGACATGGGAGGACAGCGCGGCGCCTCCCTCTTCGATGGCCGAGGCGAACGGGTCCAGGCCCCAGCCAGGAACAGACTCTGTCGATGCTAATATTCCGCCCAACTCGCAACCACCGCTCGCGCAACAGCTCCAGCAGCACGCTGAACAGGCCCAACAGCAACACCAACCCTCTTCCTCCGCCGCCCCTCCCCCACCTCCCCCAGCGCATGCCGAACCTCAACCGCGCCCGCCTCAACCCTCCCACCGTCCCCCCTGGCCCCTCGACAAGCCCCCACCCCACTACTCCCAGCAAGTCGAGCGCTTCTCAGACATCCTGCACATGCTCCTACGCATGCGCGGCGTGCCTCCTAAGACGGTCACCGCTCCATCCTCCGAACCGGGCAACGAGGGCATCCTGACCGTCGCAGGCGAGGACGCGGATCCGGCTGCAAGACAGTGGTTCGAGAGTGTGGGGGTTAGCGAGCGGTGGGTGGCTGAGCGGCGGGATGCGCGGTTCGAGGGGGTGGCGCCGGGGGAGTGGGAGGGGAAGTATGTGGGGAAGATTCTGTTGGGGGCGGGTGGGTAGGGAGGGGGATAGCGTGGTGATGAGTGGGATGGGTGGAGGGGGTTGGTGGGGCTGGTGGACCTGAGGGCATGGCGTCGGTGTGTATTGTTAGGGTTTTTGACGGGTGGAGCGTGCTGGCATCTTTATGGTGGCTTGGGACGGCGTTCAAAAGTCGGGTTGTGTGCTTGATGTGGGATCTGGAGTGGTTGGGCCAAGGTACGGACATGACTGTAGAGTGTTTGCAAAGGCGTTTTTGATCATCATGCGCGTGGGAACAATATCATGCCCTGCAGATGGCGATATGTCTACACTTCACTCCATCTAGACATGGGAGGTTCCATTCTACGTAAGCAGACTTGCATAGCCATGAATTGCGGAAGTAGAAAGCTTGGAGCTTCCACCAATTGAGAGCGCCATTATGGTTACTAGTATTTGCTCCCCTGAATCTGGCGACGTTACGTAGCTCGCATCTTCAAGAGTGGCCCGCCGGAATTTTCAGACAGCGGCGACTAATAAAATAAGAATGAATTGATAATGTACGATTTCGGTTCAACCCAAAGACTCTCCTCAATGGAACAACTCCTTACAAGACCCTTTTTGACCCTTGATACCCAGAGCGTAAGAATAACCACCCCTCCCCAAAAAAAGTCTACAGCCACAGCTCTCGCTCAAGGATACAGACAATATAGGAACCTCACGCCTCGTTACTCGGATACCCCACCTTATCATCACCAACAAACTGCTCCTTGACCGCCCTCATACTCACAAACCTCGCCAATAAATTTGCGCTGCCCGCCTTATCATTCGTGCCGCTCGCCCTCGCGCCGCCAAATGGCTGCTGGCCCACCACGGCACCCGTACACTTACAATTCACATAAAAGTTGCCCGCGGCGTTGCGCAACGCCTCCTCCGCCGCTCTGATGACCTCGCGGTCCTTGGCGAAGACCGCGCCTGTGAGGGCGTAGTCGGAGCTCTCGTCGATAGTCTTGCACATGTCGAGGAAAGCATCCACGGGCGCGGTGGAGTCGTCGTAGACGTACACGACAAGGATAGGCCCGAAGAGCTCGCGGGACAGGAGCGGGTGGTGCGGGTTCTTAGTCACATAGATGGTCGGGTGGATGAAGTAGCCCTTGCTATCATCATACTTCCCGCCAACGAGGAGCTCAAGGTCCTTGTCCTCCTTCGCCTCATCGATGACGGATTTCAGCTTGTTGAACGAGGCCTCGTGGATCACGGGCCCGATGAAGTTGGCGAAGTCGGTCGGGTCGCCGATCTTAAGGCTCTCGGTCTCGGAGACGAGCTGCGGCTTGAAGGCGTCCCAGAGGGAGGAGGGGATGTAGGCGCGCGAGCAGGCCGAGCACTTCTGGCCTTGGTATTCGAAGGCGCCGCGGACGGTGTTGATGACGGCGTTCGAGACGTCGGCGCTGCGGTGCACGATGTGGAAGTTCTTGCCGCCTGTCTCGCCCACGATGCGCGGGTAGCCTTGGTACTTTCCTCTGCGACGCCATTGGCGATCTTGCCGTATAGGCTCCGGAAGACGGCCGTCGAGCCCGTGTAATGCAGAGCGGCGAACTGGCGGTGAGATAGCACGGCCGCGGTCACTTCCTCAGCGTCGCCGGGAACGAACTGTATCACGTTTGGCGGAAGGCCTGCTTCCATGAGGATGCTGTAGACGAGCCAGTTCGAGGCGATGGCGAAGGGCGAGGGCTTCCAGAGAACGACGTTGCCCATGAGCGCGGGCGCGCAGCAGAGGTTGCCGCCGATGGCGGTGAAGTTGAAGGGCGAGATGGCGTAGACGAAACCTTCTAGGGGACGATACTCGACGCGGTTCCAGACGCCGGGGCTGTTGTGGACGGGTTGGTGGGCGTATGTGTCCTGGGCGTACTGAACGTTGAACCTGGCTCGAGGTCAGTATACCTCGCCATCTCCAGCCAGACGTATGACGGGACCTACCGAAGAAAGTCGGCAAGTTCGGCTGCGGCGTCGATCTCAGCCTGCCACGCGTTCTTGCCCTGTCCGACCATCGTTGCCGCCATGATGTCGTATCTGTACTTGCCGGCTACGAGGTCTGCGGCCTTTAGGAAGATGGCGCACCGGTCCGCGAAGAGCATCGATTCCCATGATGGCTTCGCCGCTAATGCTGCATCTATGGCGGCCTTTACCTCGCCGGTGCTGGCATTCGAGTATCGAGCTACGACATCGGCGTGGGAGGCGGGGTTGTGCTGGGTGAGAACGGAGGAGCCTTTGATCTGCGCACACGTTAGGAGATGCGTGCATTTGAAGAGCATCCGCGCTCACCTCTTTGCCGGCCACCACTACAGGTACTTCAAGGGGAGTCTGCTTCTTCAATGCTTCTATGGCGTCTGCAAGCTGCTGCCGCTCTGGTGAACCTTTGGCATAGTGTTTCTGCGAATCAACTGATGAGCTCCGGTTCGACGCTTCAACAAAAGGGGCTGTAGACGCACATTCGGCTCATTGTTAATCTGAGGCACCTTGAAAGTAGCAATGTTCGCCATGCTGCGGGTTGTTCTTCTATCCAGCAATCGCGGGGCAAGGTAAGGAGGGGGCAGTTGAGCGTGTGAGAGCGTTCGAGGAAGCTGGAAAACGGACTGTAAGCCTTTCAGCGAGCCCATGAAGCAATGTGAAGCTGTGAGACTGACGGTATATAGGGAGTACTGCAAGCAAATCTCCTCGAGTATATATGTGGCAGCTGTTGTGTTATCAGAAGCTGTGCTCGGCTTGCAGCGGCTTAACGAACCCTTCGAAGCTCTCCAAAAAAGTCACAGTGGGGCTTTGGTCTCCGATTTTCGGACCTGCGCCCGCCATCAGCGGTGGCTTCTCCGTGAGTATTCTTTCCATGGCAAGAACAAGAGCACAGGAACTTGCTGGCTTCTTGGTGGGTCTTGTCTATGGCAAAGCCTAGGGCATAGTACCCTACTGACTTCTCAATCGGTGCTCCTCAATGGTAAGGTCACAAAGCATAATACCTTGCTGGTTATTCGCTGGATGGTTTGATAGTAAACCTGTGGACATGGTACCTTACCAACATCTCGATGAATTGATAGGTCAAGATTTTGATATCTCTCGGCTTCCCCGCCTGACATGCATAACATTCGGTATCCGACATAGAAGCCACAGCTAGTGGTGGACCCGAAGAAGCTCCTGAACGCCGCCAATGCTCGAGAACGCATACCTTTTTCCACATCATGACTCCATAGCTTCCACTTGAGCATTGTCGTCTCCCCACAGTCCTTCTAGCTTGAACTCTGCAGCCCATTCCTTGACAATCTCCTTGCGGTCGCCAACAGGAGCCGCAGCATCGCCAGCTTCGTCGGCAGCGACAGGGGCGGTGATTACCGGAAGCACAGGAGCGTCCATCCAGCCTTGAATTCTGCCATCCCTCCAGTCCGTAATGACTGTCATCGCAGCTGCGTTGACATTCGGTATGCCGCCCTTGCCCAGCCGGCCTCGCTTTCTGGCGACTTGCACCAGGAAGTCAGTCGTGATGTCGCCGTTCGTTGACATGAGCGGCGGCAGGTTGTAGACCTCGAGCAACTTAGCCAGCATATCCTGTGACGCCGACAGCCTTCTCAGGAGCAATGAAACCGCCGGTAAAGGATCGTCGATCTCCTTGGGAGGTATGGCGTTGAGGAGGATAAGCCGTGCTTGCTCTTCCACCTTGTGAGCCTTCGACGTCTCCGCTGATGACGGGAACACGATACCAGGCGAGTCTAGGAGCTTCAACTTGTTGTCAAGTTTTACTTCCCGCAGACTAGTGGTCACACCTGCTTCGGCGCCAACTGGACACGCATCACTTCGGCTTCCTAGCCTTGACGTGAGGGCGTTGATGACGGACGACTTTCCAACATTGGGATAGCCGATGACGCCGACTGATATCGAGCGTTTCAATGACTTTGACTGCGCATATGACTTGAGCGCCCTGAACAAGGTTTCGGACGTTCCCTTTACGGTGAGCTGCTTGTGATCAAACGTGCGCGCATTCGGGGCTGGATTTGATGCTCGGAGCGGAATGGTCGGGAAGTATCTTCGCAGATGAACCAGCCATGCCTTTAGCACAGGCGGCGGAACCAGATCGATCTTGTTCAGGATCAGGATCAGTCGCTTGTCGCCGCCCTGCGCTGCCATGACCATGCGTTCCACCTCTTTGACCTCGTGCCCTCAGGATCTCTCGCGTCTAGAACATAGAGGACGACGTCTGCCGACTCCACTACTTGCTTGAAGACTTTGTCGAATGCCTTGCGTGACGAATCCTTCCGGGCTGGTGTGGCAGATGTTGATCCTTCCACATCATTATCGTCACCAAGCCCATTCCATTCCTCGTTGTCGTCTTCGTCCATCTCATCCCCGCTGTGAGCACCGTTGTCTCGATCGTACTCCACTGCTCGCGCTCGTGCTGATGCTAGGAGTGCTGCCATGGGATTCGTGTCATTCTGAACACGTATCAGCACACAATTGCGCAGCAGCCACGGTGGCCATCAGCTCACCACTTGCATAGCCTCATCCTCGTCCTCGGAACCGTAATCCAGAAGCGCATCATCGTCCTCTTCCATCGCACCACCTGCAGCTTCCTCGGATTCCTGTGCTGGAACAGCAGAGCCGCCTTTCAGCGCCTTCGCCTCCGCCTTCTTCCGGGCAACCTCCTCTTCCTTCAAGCGCCTCTTTTCTTCAATCTCGTGGAGTATCTTGTCCTTGTACGGGAAAAGGTTCGGTATGCCCGGATCCTTCTTTAGCCGCGAGCGCCATTCTGGATTCTACATGTTGTTAGACTTGTGATAAATTTGTAAGGTCCGCCACGCAATCCTACATCCTTCGCTGCCTTCCGTTGCTTCTTCTGTTTCGCCGCCGACGCCTTCTCGATCTTGTGACGCAGACGCACGGGAACGCGCTTGGACTTTGGTTCTGTTAAAACGTCAGAAATGCCACAGATTACGACTTCAAAGCTGTAACTCACTTCCTACTTTCATTTTCGCGGTGTTGTGTCTCGAATACAAGTACGTCTCTTGCTAGCAAAGTCGCGATGCTGCCCCGGATCATCGAGAACTTTTCGGTGGGCCACCGCCAAAACTTCGGGCGGATACGTTTCCGCTTTCGGCAATCCCGATAGAAGGCCGCAAGGCCGAGTTCAAAATGATATCGTGTTGACGAAGCGTTCATCCGCCACACGTCAGACGTAGTTAGATATAAATTATAGAGTCCTTCGCTTTTTCGCATCCAGTATCTTCCTCCGCAAAGTCATTCCAACCCTTATCTTATTACAACCACACCAATTGCTCAGCTACTTTGCCCAATTCTTAAATCGGCCTCCTTCACTCAATCACCCAGTTTCGCCATCATGCCTCACATGCAAGAAGAGCCCTCTTTCTCTGCGCCAGCAGAGGAGCATTCCTTCGCCGGCCTGGTAAGTCTCAACTATCGGTCCATCCACACCTGCACTTTACTAACCCATTGCCCAGCTCTTCGATATGGACGGGACGATCATTGACTCTACGGACGCCATCGTAAAGCACTGGCACAAGTACGTCCTTCTCCACCTTCTGACCTCACTCTCATGCCTCGTTCTTCCTCCCTAACTAACCTTCCCCAGGATCGGCAACCAACTCGGCGTCGACCCCGCCATCATCCTCGCCACCTCCCATGGCCGCCGCTCCATCGACGTCCTTGCGCTCTACGACCCTCCCTCGCCAACTGGGACTTCGTCAGCCAGGCCGAAGGCCTAATCCCGAAACAATTCGGCGCCGACGCCACCGAGATTCCCGGCTCGCGCGCTCTGCTCAATGCCCTCGAGGCCGCCGGCGCGCCCTGGGCCATCGTGACGTCTGGCACCCGGCCCCTTGTCACGGGCTGGCTCGATGTCATGAAGCTCGCGCATCCGGCGTATATCGTTACGGCTGAGGATGTCGAGGGGGAAGCCGGATCCGGCGTGCTATGCGCTGGGGGCGGAGAAGCTAAGGCAGAGTGGGCGGTTGGGAGGCGGTGGGTTTCTGGTGCTGGAGGACGCGCCGGCGGGGGTACGGGCGGGAAAGGCGGCGGGGTTTAAGGTCTGCGCGCTCGCGACGACGCATACGATTCCGCAGCTCGTGGAGGCGGGCGCGGATTGGGTGGTTAGGGATATGAGGAGCGTGAGGTTGGCGGGGTGGGAGAGGAAGAGTGGGGTTGTGAGGGTGGAGATTGTGGATGCGTTGGTTGCTTGAGGGGCTGCGATTGCAAGGCTGAGGAGGATGGATTGGGGATACGAGAGTGGAGTTTGGGGTTGTTTGCACCATTTAGCGGGTAGGTCGCATTGCATGGAACATTTTTAGACATAGAGGGAGTTCTGGAAGGGTTACAGCGCATAGAGCGGGTTTTGGAGTTTTGGGGTTCGGTCTTGGCGGTAGATATATGTTGCCTTGTTGCAACTCCCTTACTTCGTAGAGTGATGTAACTGTCAATTTAGTGGCGAGTATCGCCGTGGTTGAGTGTTTGATGTGATAGCCGTTCCACTTGACAAAATCCGAACCGAGTATGTGGCGATAGACGGACTTCAAACTCACAAAATAATCCACTTAAGCGTGCTAATAGAGCTGGACTAATAAAAACATACATTCTGATTAGAAGTTCACCCTGGCAACCTTGACTATGAAAGGACAGGCTCACAGGAGTAGTGTAGGTATTCGAGTACTAGAAAGCCAGATATCACTGGACATTCAATTGCCCGATCGGAGGTTGGAAAGAGTACCTAATACACATCTTTGGTCCGGACAAACCAGGCAGTATGTGGTCTCGCAATGTTACCTTGCGATCCTATAAGTTGCATCATCATCCTCTGGTACCGTCCCAATGACAGGACATCGCCTTGAAAGATGGCGCAACAAGAGATAATCATGCGTTTGTGAGCAATGTCACACCCGACAGACGACGATTTACCTGCATCCGAACGCGGGAGGCTTGAGGCCGCCTAGGCATAAGCTGAGCAGCCGTGGATTCTAGACGGTAGACAGCTTAGAACTTTTGATGATTAAGAGCGCCGTTATGATCGTTCGCATTTCCTCCCCTACAACTGACGATATGGGATAGATCGCAACTCCGTACATAGTCTAAAGGTGGCGTCAACCTAGGTATGTTAGGCTACTGGATCAAGAGCTGAGTGGTCAAGAGCGTGTCGTTCTGACCAACAATTGATAAGACAGCCACTATGCAGCCTTCCCATCGGACGCGGTCAGGTAGTACCTTGAAAATGACCACTTCCTCTCACGAAGGACGGGGTTGTAAATACCTAGGCAAGCAATGGCGTGGTCGTCTCTTGTTAGGAGAGGACTCGAGGACGATGATGCAACTCACAGGATCGTAAGGTAACGTTGCGAGGGTAACAGACTACCTACCAGGTAAGTAAACCCCCCACACGGACGACTGTTCTAATGGCTTGTGATGCCCGCTTGTCCGCCCCTGTGTGCAGACCGTTGATAGCACAAAGGACGCCACGGAGGATCATATGCAAGGTACGAGTGCCTCGACCCCAGAAATGCGTTGGCTTCCCCGAGAGCCAGCCGGGAGGGTGCTTCTACTCCTGGACTGTGCAGCGATAAGACACAAAGCGGACAGATGATGGTGGTACGAACTCTTCATGTCGATGTGATGTTGCATCTGTGCACAGAAGAATGGGATTAAGAACTGCGACACCGCGAATGGCGCGTGAGCCTTCCGTCATCAGCGTGGCCTCTGGCGGACAACGACTTCGCGCCGGTTGCGACGGTCCTCAGACTACTCGGCCTACCGGCGCCTACCTAGGTTCCTCTCCGCAGGACCAAGGTCACAATCACTTGCCCGTACGATAACAGGCACCGACACCAGCTTCTCTAGCTGGCGTTCGTGCACCCCTGACGAGAATGGCATCGTGAGAAGCAACCCAACCGACGTACCCGCTTTCCCTTCCAGGTCCACCATGGACCACATCTCGCCAAGGCGGATGCTGAGGAAGATCTCGAAAATCCCCCTTCGGAGGATTTGCCCTCTCCCGTGCTTCCGTTACCCGCCGGCGTTGGCGCGGTGCTGCTTCGGTGCGGATGGCCTGGAGATGGTGAGGCCCGCCGTCAGCGTTCGAGCGCGGGGCAGAGGATTGGAGTGACAGTTGACAGAGCTGACAATGGTCCTGCGTGTGAACGCCAGCTTGTCTCGTGATACTCGAGAGATGGATAACAAGCGGCGCATTGGACCGAGGGCGAGCAGGGAGAAGCGGCAGCGTGCGCGGACGACGGTTATTTTTGGCTTACCCGAAAGCCATCGAATCAGAGATGGATGATGTGCGGCGCTAATGCTAGCTCGCAGTCAACGCGAATGATGCACTCAAATTATCACCCCAGTCTGCTCGCCGTTAGGGAGGCTCCCTGTTCCTCTCCGCTTAGTCCTGCAGTGTGCAGCCTTCTGGACAAGCCCTCTCAGCTCGCCCACGTCGGACGGCCTGCATGCGCATGCTGCTTCTCCTGACCTGATTCCTCCCTCTTTCTCCCTCTCGCTCCCCACCACGCTCGACCTCCAACTTCATCCTCGCTCGCTCCAGATTCTGGCAGCACACCTTCGCTTTTAGCTGATCCGATAATGTTGTAATACCAGTCGCTCGTTCTTTTCAGTCGCTATCGCCCTGCATCTCACTTGGCTCTCCCCAGTCAGCCTCAACAGTCGCTTCCCTTTACCTCGCGCGAGCTATCGACGATACAGAGGGACTTACCACCAAGAGAAGTTCCACTTCACCTTTGGCTCCAGCGGAGTAGAGCCTGGTCGGTCATCATCGTTGACGACTCGGAAAAAATATACCTATCTAGCGGTTTGGTCGGCATGGACCATTTCGGGTCCTCAGTGCACGCGTACGGCGGGAGCGGGGATGGAGGCAGCGACGGTAATCGCCGGTCGAACTTCAATAACTCCCCGGACACGAACCTCAAGGCTCAGGCACCGCCTGTCATCCAAATATGCGCGGATGTGAAGCCTCGGTTGACAAAGGAGCAACACGACGTTCTTGAGCGGCACTTCCAGGAGCATCACAAACCGAGCACTACCACTAAGAAGGGGTTTGCTGAGACACTGGGAGTGCCGCTGGATAAAATTAACGTAAGGTGCTGCACAATGGCGTTAGAATAAGACTAACATTCGGCAGAACTGGTTTCAAAATCGCAGGGCCAAGGTCAAGCAGGATGCGAAAAAGCAGCAGATGGCCCAGAGCACGTATAATGCAATGATGATGCCCATGCATTCTCATTACTCAGTCAGCACGCATAACCAACAGGGCTACTACGTGGCCAATCAAGACATCACACAACCAAGCTTTTCCGCGGCGGCCCACATGCCAGAGCTGGATTCGGACGCATCAGCTGCCCAAACACATCACTATTCCGAGTTCACCAACGGTTTGCATTCGATCCAGGAATCGTCTCAGCCTGTTTCTCGTGATGGCATTGTCCACAATCTTGCGGCAGCTGGCTACCCCGTGGAATCATTTTCATTGTCGGATGGCTATACTGACGGCGGACAATATCTCGGCTTGGAGTCATCTATGTTCTCGTCGGGCCCCATGAACAGATCAGGTTTCCTCTCTGAACCCGACCTCAGTGCGCCTGCGCCGTTTGGAGACATGTCTGAGTTTAATCGTGCGATGAATGGCCACCAAGCTACGAGAACGCCAGGATCCGTACTAGGTCAGCCTTTCCATAGTTTTGAATCAGTGTCTCCAGAGACTTCGCCAGATTCAATAAATCATTCTATGCCAAGGTCTCAATCACCGAGCGCGACGAATGTCAACTCAGTGGCCTCTGTCTACTCTGGCTGGACCGACGACAAGCAATCGCCTTTGAGTGCGACGCCAATCAACTCGTGCGAAGACTCTTGGGGAAGTCCCATCGGCGTTGTCCAGGAGGATCCGCGCAACAATGGAGAGCCCAGCAGTTTCTGGTCTGCTAATTATGGCACGAACTTCCACAACCACCCGTCCCAGAGTTTCTATGCACAATACAATCACTCCAGTCAACCGCTGTCGTCTTCTCCGCCAATGGCAAGAGAGAGCGTAGCACCCCACATAAGCGAACCCGATGCTGACTACCCTCCCGCGCTGTCTGCTGCGGATTTTGGGCGCAAGGACTCCTCCACGTCCGCGTTAACCGAGTCAATGGGTGCTGTCGGCATCAAAAGTACCTCGCCGATGGGCAGTAGCTTCAAGCATCCAAGTCAGCCGTCGAGCATCGCCGCTCGAAGGCAGCGGCCCCGACCGGCGACCTTGGGACCTGCAGCGCTGAACAATAGAAGCGCGTCGTACAGTGCTGGTATGCCCGCATCAGGTGGTGCCACGCAGTCACTGAACCCGCCAGATCATACGCTTCGGCGAATCAGGTCGACAGGTGTTGGTCGCATCCAGAAACCAACACCTGGCTCGGCCCAGCGATCGCCGCTGAACTTTACTTTTGCAGAAGCTGGCCTTACCGCTGCATCGCCTAAATTTAGTGGGCAACCATCTGGTCATGGCACTCCCACTTCGATATCCCAGGGCTTCTCGTCAATCAACAGCAGTCTGGCTCCACCAACGCCGCTGACGCCGCGTGAGATGTCGCACTTCCCATCTTGGCAGCGTAGCGGCATCAAGAACTCAACCGATCTACCAGAGCGTAGCGATTCCGACGCACTAGCCGTGTCGTGGTCTGTCTCGGGACCATCACCTGGCATGTACACCGGCTCTCTCTCAAACGCTAGTTCACCGCCGATTACACCTCTAGATGCGGCTCAGTTCGGACATCGCCCGCGTCTGAGCAACGCTTCGATCTACCGCGACACACCACCGCAATCGGCACCGGCGACACAGCAGTGCTTTCCCGCTCGGTCTTTGTGGCGCAGTCTCACGCCGTTGCCGTATCGCAGCCGTTCGACCAGCGCCCCGAAGTGACCGGCCCCGTGTCTCATACGAGGAGGCCATCGCTGCCAGAGGCTGCACCGGCCTTCCAAGCCGGACTGCACTACCCATACCCGGTGCCGATGATCAATAACGACACGGGTTGCCTCGGGTTGGATTACCCAATGCAGTCCACTCAGGCCGCGCCGAGTGGGCATCAGCAGTTCCACACGTATGCCCTACCGCAACATAGCGGCCGGCCGGTGACTTCTGGCACTGCTCAGCCTGGCATCACGGCTTCTGAGTTTTTCGTTCACGAGTACTCGCCTCCACAAGCCGCTGGGCAAGCATTCTCTCCCCCACGGCAGCAGGACTCGCAAAGAAAGCACTATATTTTTGCGAACGCTGGCCCCAGAGACTTTCGAGTTGGTGCTAGCTGACTTGCGGTGTAGCCGTTCAGAGCAGCTCTTTTTAATCGGACCTAGCCATGGCGGGTTACCCTTTGCTACCGTCGTGAGGCTCTTTGGAACTTTCCTGGGCTCTTCTGAGACTCTAAGTCCTTAGCTTCACACGTGGGGAATCTCTTTCATATATACCCGGCCCTCTTTTTAGAGTAAGGGCCATTCTTGGTCTGGATTGGCTTTACGATTCCTCTCTTTTTGCGTATAAGGGAGAGATCGGGCAAAGTATTGCGCTTCTGCTGTTGATCTTTATGCATCGTTCTGGGTAGCGTAGGCGTTCTCTCCATTAAATGACTCCAGCGTAATGTCCGTTTGTGTTTTACTTCTATTAGTATCGCGTTTGGCTGCGTAAGACGCTCGGTTGATTGTTTCGCGGCCCTCTGCGGAAGTCATCATTCTTTTATTATCCATTGCCACGGCTCGCTGAATGAGCGGGCGGGTATAAGTCCGGCTGGACGTAATTCTAATCACTCTCCTTAATATTTGTAGCTGTTGTTAACGACGGACGGCGGAAAAGAGGCGGGTTGGTACGGGTACGACTTTGGATCTCGGCATGAGCGCGGCGTGGGTTGGGACTTTAAAAACGAGCGGGCAGCGGGTTGGGCATGGGGAGCTACTGCATGCGCAGCTATTGGTTACCGGATGCCCTCTGGGATGTTTTGTTATTTCTCGGCCTCGTTTTGTCTTTGTTGCAGGACATTAGAGCGGGGGCCCTTCGAATCCTCGAGTAGCGCGGGTTGAGACAGTGTAGAGCTATGGATTTCGGGATTTCATAATCATGAGACGTTCTTGCGAAGCGCATCAATCCATCCTTCTACAAACGTTTTCTGTGTTGCTACTCTTTTTCCGCTGCCACGCCTAGAAATCGGTACAGCCGCTTACTTCGCCTCGAAGCCGTCACCCCTTCCTTACGTCCCAGCCAGTCCCATCAGCAAGCGGGTTTCATTGCTTTCCTGGCATCAGTAAGCCTAGGGGATTTGAGCCTACTCATGATTTATCGCTTCGACTGTGACCAGCCGTGGAAAGCCTGCTCGCAAAACGGATGCTGCGCGGACGGGTACCTGCTGTGTGAGACAGGAGTCTGGCGGCCATGACGGGTGCCTTCCGCTAGAGAGCAAACATCGCAACTGCCGCGCCGAACACCTTCCAGTCCACCTTCCAGTCCACCTTGACTATGTCTTCATCTCTCGAAACTCTCCGTCACTCTCTCAAACCGTTCTATCTAACACACTTTCATCATCCTACAAATCATTCCATTCCAGATTGTACACTTAAGGAACCTGCATATTCAACCTAAGCAACCTCCTACTCTTCATCTACGAAGCCGCTATCCTTAGTTCGTAGAGTCGGATCCTTCAAGCGTACGATGCATCTTTCCCTTCCTCTACAAGCAGCTCACGCAGCCCTCGCGCTCTCTTCCCTCCTCGCAGTTCTCACTCTGCCAATTCTCTCGCTCCTTGCACCCGCGGCAGCAAGAGGCACGCTCGGCTTCGCACTTGGCACCAAGAATGCCGATGGAAGTTGCAAGACGACCGCCGACTACCAAGCCGACTTCGACGCAATCTACGCCGCATCAGGAAGCACGCTCGTGCGCGGGTACTCGGCCTCAGACTGCGACGCCGCAGCGAGGATCCTGCCAGCGGCTGCAAGCAAGGGCTTCAAGGCCGTGTTAGGGGTGTGGTGCGTATGAATCCGACCCGCTGCCATTCCACCAAGGCTCTTCAAACACCCCATCTGCATTCGCCCCGCCCTGCCCCCTCAAAAGTGCCTCCTGCTGACCTTAGCCGTTCCTTCTTGCGCAAACAGGCCCGACGTACCCTCCTCCCTCGCCGCAGACACTGCAGCCCTCCAAGCCCACGCATGGCGCTACCCGGACCAACTCTATGCCGTCACTGTCGGCTCGGAGGCCCTCTATCGCGGCAACTTCACAGGCGAGGAACTCCTCGAGAAGATCAACGGCGTCAAGGCCGTGCTTCCTCCCGGTGTCAGGGTCGGGACGGCAGACTCCTGGAACAAGTGGGCCGATGGAACGGGCGATGCGGTTGTGAGGGGCGGTGTTGACATTATGTAAGTGCACCGTCATCTCCATGGCTTGGCCCGGGAGGCTTCATGAGCTTTTCAAGTGGGGTAGAGATACGGAGACGTGGGAAACAGACTGGCTAACAGAAGCGACGGGGCAGCATGGTCAACGCGTTCGCATACTGGCAGGCCCAGGAGATTGGCAACGCGACCAAAACCTACTTCCACGACATCGCGCGCGCATTCGAGCGCATACAGGACATCTCGGGCAGCTTCGATCGCCCAGAGCTGTGGAATGGCGAGACAGGGTGGCCGAAAGACGGTGAGTCTTCATTTCCAACACGCTCCCACTTCCCACTGTTGCCCCTTACTGGCCCCTGCTCCTCCATACCTTATCTTCATTCCTCCATCCACCATTCCACCCCGCTCCACCACATCTGCCCAACAAACCTCCGCTAACACACCCAACCCCAGGCGGATCCGACTTCGGCGCCGCCCTTGCCAGCACCGTCAACGCACACACCTACTTCCAGACAGCCGTATGCGGCATGCTCGCCTGGAACGTCGACGTGTTCTACTTTGAAGCCTTCGACGAGCCCTGGAAGCCGCGGTCCGAGGGCGACAACGGCGTGTCCGCGGACGAGACGCACTGGGGAGCTATGACCGCTGGGCGGGAGGTCAGCTATGCGGTTCGGTGTGTTGCGCCGTGAATGGATTTGCTGTTGCGGAAGAGAGGGGGGCTGAGGATGGGGGCCGGTGGGTACGAGGGGGAGATGAGCTAGTGGTTGCCCTGATACCCTCCTGATGATAGGAACCTAAGAGATTGTGCACTGATGTCGAGTCCCGCATGCTACGTAGAGTTCCGAGTACTTCTCAACTGCTCTGCGCCGATTCCATCCGGTGAGCAAGCAAGCCAGCAGCGCCCGCACTTGCCTCATAGTTACGACTCGAGCATGATCACAACCTTGACAATTACCCCAACCTGCGCACCTCTCACGGAGCAACAACCCAGGAATTCACCAGAATCCCACCTCCCTCACAATCCTCAAGCACACAGCCCACCAGCCACCCCACCCCTACTCAACCCCAAACTCCTCCCCCACCGCCTGCAACAACCTAACCAACTCCTCCACCACCTTGTCATTCCCATTCCTCACCGCAATCGCCCTCGTAAGCAGCGGAAACAGCCTAACCAAATGTCTCCTCCTAGCACTCCTCACGCCCTCCGCCTCCGGAATCGCTCTCGGCTCGCTTTCCAGTTGCCGCAACCCCCTTAGCACGAACAGCAGTTCCTGCCGCTGCCCGTATGGCTGCGGCATGCGGCCGCGCAGCGGCTGGTCCGCGATGTATGCTTTGATGGGGAGCGCGCAGCGGAGAATCAGGTAGGGCGCTGCGGCCTGGGCGAGGCGGATGCGCTCAGATGAGGCTGCGGCGGCGGAGGGAGTGTCATGGTCGTCGTCGGCTGCGGTGGTAGTGGAAGCGCACAGAGAGAAGAGCTCGGAGAGGCAGAAGTAGGCCATCCTGCTGCGGGGTGTGGGCGGGGATCGTACGTGCGGCCGAAGCGGATGGTGTAGAGGTTTTGCAGGGGCTGGGTGCCGTGGATGGGATTTCGCCGGGCTCGGTCTTGTAGATGAGGGAGTGCTGGAAGAGACTAGAGGTGTAGGCCCGGCGGGCGGCGTCGGGGATGGTGGAGGATCCGAGGTCGGGTGTGATTAGGTCGCGGAGCCTGGTGAGGGCTGAGATGTCGAAGGTCTCGTCGCTGTGGATGGGAGTGCTTAGTGGCGCGGAGACGTGGTCGGCGTTTGCGATGCTATCGGCGATAGACACGATCTGGTCCCAAAGAGGATTCATTATGTCTTTGCCGATCAATTGTCGCTTGGCCTCCGCCAGCATGGGCTCAAGGATAGCTAAGACTACTGTCGTAGCCTTTTGCCACGGCGTTGGTGCCTTTCCTTCGAGGCGCCACCTGTACTTTAGTCGGATGGGCACCGCCAGGCTGTTGAGTGTTTTGAGTAGCGCACCGCTACCAAACAACTCCCGCTCAGACAGATGCTGCTCTACCAAGGACTGCAAGAGATCCATGGCCGACTTCGATATTGCAACGAAGGTTGGCCGCTTAGGTATAGCCTCAGACTCCATTGCCAGCAAATTCTCGAATGGCAAGCTGACAATGTTCGCCAGCATATTGATGATGGTCGAGGTGACGTCTGATGCGTCTGTACGGAGCATGCGAATGCAGCTTGTCACTTCCTCTTGCAGCGGTGTCAACTTATCGACATCGGGCGCGTAGGGTTGGCTGTCCGAACAGCGTATGCAACTTTCCAGGTTGGCGACGATCTGTGTAGTGCTTTGGTCTTTGGCGATATTCTCTGTCAAGCGGTAGATCTCTCTAAAACATTTGACGTAAGCCAGAAAGGCTGCTTGATTGTCTTCTTTGAGGTCTGATGTTGAGCCTTCAGTCGGACAATGCTCCAGCCAGAGCGCCTGGGTAGATTGGATCATAGATGCATCTACTGAGCTTGGCGCGTCAATCCCACGCAAGATGGTCGTGATGGCTGTAAAGACGACCGCTTCCAACTCGTGTGACTGGCATGCAAGATATGCTCGGAAATATTCCAACATACGTTGCCACAGCTGACTGAATTCAGTCGCCTGTAGCGTTGCCCGTGAGGGGAAGAGGCTGGCAGTCCGCTCAATGACTAATTTTGACGTCTCATTCCAGGCTCTTATCGTTCGGAGATCATCTTTGGATTGGGTCCTCAGTTGCCGCTGTCGTCGGATATTGGTATTAATCAAGCCGAACAGAATAATCCGGACGCAAAGCTGCCACGTAGGCAGAGACAGCTCGCTTCCATAGTTCTCAAATATTCTTAATATGGAGTGTATTGCGCCATGGCGGACCTCAGGGCGCTCATCTGTAGCACTGTTCATTAACTGCAACAAAAGATAGAGCCACGATGCAGTTATTGAGCCATCTCCGGCATCGTCCCGAATCTGTCCGGCAGTAGCGTCCAAGCCCTGGAGATCTGCTGCAGTGGCTTCTAATGATGTACCGTCCATACGTCCATAGAGGAAGTCAGAAGTATTCCAGCAGAAAGTGACCGTCTGCTTCAGTCAGAATGGTGTGCACTCGATACCAAAATTCACTTACTGTAAGAGATATATTGAGGTCTTCGGTTTGGGAGCAGAAGCGGGATAGGGTGTCGATCAAAGTTACCATGCAGTGACCTGGAACAAGACTCAAGAAGTCCGTACAGATAAGCTGCAGTGCTCCGAAAGCGGACCGCCCGAGCTCCAGAGAGATGAACTCTGGCGCGTGAATCTTAGTGGACCCCGGGCTGTTGGCTGGGTTGTCTGTCCCCTCGATTATCTCTTCTAACCCTTCGTCGTCCTCGAAGACACTGAGTATGATTGCGAAGATAGAGCTCCAGCCAGCGGTCAAGGTATCACCGCACTGCTCTAGGATAGACTTCAGGGCACTTAGGGCGGTTGCATGGACGTCAGGATCTGCTTCGCCTTGTTCGACATCTGTGTGGCCATCCTCTGCGTATAGAGAGTCAATCTCAGACTGCAGCGCGGCGAGGACTCTACTTTCGACATCTTGACGGAGTTCCGAGACCTCAGTCGCCGCAGTTTTGAGGACATCCTGAGCCACTTGGCTGAGGATGCTGGCAGCCATAACTCTTATTGGAGCGGTAAGGCTTCTGTTTGTTGAAGTCATGATGAGCTCTTGCGTCAAATATGCCCAACCACTCTCGGTTGCATCACAGCTAGCAAAACGCTCTACGTTGAGCGCTATTAAGTCAGCAAGCCTGGCCAACGCAAAACGATAGTCTCGTGCTTGTGGTCCAGCAGCGATAGGAACGCCTGAGAAGTTGCTGAACCTTCGCTCTAGCGTCGGGGTTTGAGACGGAGGTGCGCCCTTCAGCCCACCCTGTGATGTCGGTCTATCATGCAACAAGTCGCTCAGGGCCATCAATACCTCCACAAACGCTTCGCTTGGGAAGTCGACGGTGCTTTCGAAGAGTCTCGATACCGCAGCGTGAACAGCAGCCACCTCGGTGTGCAGATTCTGTTCGGGCGCTAGTTCATTGCCGCTCTTACTGTCAGCTTGTCCGCCTGCCCGATTGACTAGTTGGGCGCCCCTCGCTGTTGAGCTGGCCATGATGATGTCTGCCTGCTGTAGCGCCTCGAACACAATCGACCAAGCTGTACCAAGCGTCGGTCCCAGAGCTATCGCAAGGTTCAGTAAGGCGCGAAGGCAGAGCAGGTTCCTTGTGTTGAGAGACGGTGGTCCCGTGTCCAAGGATGTCTTGTGGTTTCTATCAGACGAAAGCGTTGAGGCTTGGCTTACAAGGCTATCTACGCTTAGAAGGCCTCTGGCGTTTCCAAAACTCCAGAGCTCTCCGGTACTGGTGTGCTCGGAGATATCGCGTGCGCGCTGAAGATGTGTGGAGGGACTGCCGCCTTTTTCAGCAGAGTAAGAAAGGCATCTCGCGGTGTAAGAAGGCGAAGGAGCCCAGCTACCTGAGTGAACTTCTGAATTGAGCGAACAAGAGCGCGGTAGTAATCTGCGTCCAAGGCGGCATTGAGGAACGTTGAGCAGGTCGCTAGAATAGCTGGCCAGCACCCGCTGACCATGGCTGCTGCGCTCCTGATACGTGGATAAGACGTGTGGCTGTCCAAGGCCAATGGATTGATGGGCACGGTACGTTTCTTATAAGACTGTGATCGGGTCAAGCGCCCTTTCGGCTGTTCCTGGCCTGACGTCTCGTGCCTCGAAGGGTCCATTGATTCTTGCCTAGACGGTTCCTGAGCTCTTGCCTTCTTCTTACTTCTGCTTTCATTGTGGACCGTCAAGGGAAGTACAAACTTGGCTAAACTTTCCGTTAAACCGTTGACGCTCGTCAACACTAGACTGTGGATGTAAGTTTCTGGGATCGAAGGAGCTTCGGACTTGTCAAACTGATCCAGGCAAGGAGTCCTGAGAGAGCTCCACTGGCTACTGATGCCCGGCACATTGCTCTCGCTGACGTCCATAGTCCCGATGACGCCTGCTACGCCACCGGCTTCGACCGCTGCTTGCTCTGCAGGAGCGTCTCGTGCAGTTGGCCTGCCCGCTGGAGCTGTTGATTGGTTACCAAGACCGATAAGTGCAGGCTTCTCTGATGCTAAGCGCACAAAAGCGCTCAGGTTGTCACGCAGGATCGACATTTCGCCTTGTTGTTCATCGAATCGCGCATGTATTTCGAGAACTAAAGCGGGATCCGAATATATTGCCTGGAACATCTCCATGGACAGCGCTCGCCTCCACGTTGCTGCGGCGTCGGGGTCTAGCATATGGTTCACCAAGCCCAAAGCGATCCCACATTCTGACTGTGTTATTGACAGATGCTGCCGAACGATGAGGGCCAAAATTCGGATGACACGCAAAGTGACCGGAAAGTTGGGATTCTCGGAAAGTTGCCGGATCACCAGGGGCATGAGTCTCTCACGGAGCACATGGCCCTGTTCTGGGTGAGACATGAGAATATCTCCATGATTGGCAAGAATGGACTCGATGGTTTCCAGCCCGGAGAGTTGCGATATCGGTGAACAGCGCACATACTGCGGCTTGTTGCCATCTGTCAGAAGGCAAAGGTCGTGAAAGATCTGTGTGAGGTGAGCAGATGACACGTACTATCATGAGGATGTCGAACCTTGTATGCATCGTGCGCGGCAGAGCGGACCTGGATCGCTCCTTTATCGCTAGGAACTTCAGCAACTGTTGGGAGCTCCAGCGACCTGCCTGACGAAACTGATCAGCTCTTATGACTGGTTCAAATAGCCCATGAAGCTCACCATCTTCGTCGACTACTCGGTCGAATACAGATATGACGAGTTGCTGGAGCGCTGCGACCGCAGTTCCACTGACGGCAGGGTTTTTGACATTCTGTAAGCTCGTACAAAGGTTCACGGCGACTGAAAGAAGATCTCCCCTCAGCTCGCCGGCGTAATTTTGCAGCAATGGCGACAGAGTTTGTAGAATCTTGAGCTGTACGTCTAGGCCTGAGAACTCTTAGACCAGCCGACTTCTTCCACGACGTAGATTGATCATACCAAGGTTGATGCAGTCTTTCAAGGCATCCAAGGCCTCCTTTAGCCTCTCTTTTGGTAAGGCACAGATAACAGCCAGTCTCTGCAGACATATAACGGCAGAGCCTGCAAATCTGGCATTTTGGGTTGCACAGGCTATCAAGAATGGCGAGATGAAGTGTGCTCTTCGAACGAGATCTCTTTCGGAATTAGTCAGATATTGGGTTAAATTGGTGAGTTTGGACGCCCCAACCTGCTGCTAGTTGTGTTTCCGAGGTTGCCGGTAAGGACTTGAGGTCCTGGAGCGATTTCTCGGCCGCCTTCCTTGACATCAGCTGAGTTTGTTCAAGAAATGGTTGGTCAGATATACATTTCTCAGCTCGTTGTTCCTCCTCTTGATTCTTGAATAAGGTTCGTGAGCTCAGAATTGAGTATCTGCGCCGTCATGCTCGCCCTGAGTTCAAGGCATGAAACTTGGGCAGTCTTTCGACCCTAACAGACAATCTTCCTTCAGCGGCAGAATTGTTTCGTGTCCTCACTCCAGTAGGTACCAAAGCTAGCCCTGGCTAAACAAGGGGTGCTTGATGCCAAGAAGCCGCAACATTGTTCAGCCTTGCCGAGCATGGCGGGGTCCAGGCGCCGATGTTTGGCGGGACCTTGGACATTTCGCAGGGCAGAGCATACGAGCAGTGACAAACAACCCAGCCAGCCTCACTTTTCATTCTGTTCTTTCGATAGAGTCCTGTTTCTACAGCTCAAACAAGCCTTGGTTGTCCCCGAGAGATCCAAGAACCCTCCTATCCACCGAAATTCGGACCGTCTCGGAGCTGCCATGGGAGCCAAAGTACCACGAAACTTCCGGCTGCTAGAGGAGCTTGAGAAGGAGAGAAGGGATTAGGAGCAGGCAAGCTTCCCAGAACTACCTGTGCGCTAGCACCGGCTGACAACGAAGTAGAGGCTTGCTCCTACGGCCTGGAAGATCAAGATGACCTCCTCATGTCCAACTGGAACGGCACCATCCTGGGACCTCCTCACGTAGGCCCAGCCCATAGTCTACGAGAACGGCACACATCTGACTGTTGTGACAGAGCGTGCACGAGAACCGCATCTACAGTCTGAAGATCCACTGCGGCGACCGCTATCCCGACATCCCACCAGAAGTCACCTTCGTCTCGAAGATCAACCTACCGTGCGTGGATCAGAGGACCGGCAAGGTACACACGCGACGACTGGTTGCTACAGAGAACACCACACTAAGGAAACCTCCAGGTTGACCCATCGAAGCTGCCCTGCCTTATCCAGTGGAGGCGCGACTTCACCATGGAGACTATACTCATTGAGTTGAGGCGGTTTGTGCACTCCAGACCATCAAGTCGCAGACGGTGCTGATACATCTCACAGGTACATGGCCCTACCGCAGCACAAGAAGTTGCCTCAGCCTCCTGAAGGTACCACGTACAGCTAGGCAGACAATCACGATAGGTGGAGGAATCACGCTTGCAGAAGAGATTTGTTCTCAGCGATATGATACAGGAGCTTAAGGGTCAGACGAGATGGTTCTATGAGATGGGGAGACGACATGATGCAGCGTGTGCTTCCTGGTTTGCTTTTTGCTTCTTTGCAGGAATTGCATTTACATGGCGCCTCGGTGATGGAAGTCTTCGGATGACATGAAGACATGAGGGTTTATGTCCAAACATGGCCCTTTGTATGATCAAGAGGAACAAATTTGACTGTTCTCGTCCCACAGACCACCCAGTACTCTAGTCTCTGGAAAGCTAATCAAATGAGTAGTGGGCGGTAAAGTGGCGTTAGAGCAGCTTCACCAAACATCATAACATTACGCTCTCGAACATTGTGGCAAGAGTCGATATCCTATATCCTTCGAAGCATTTTATCTAAGATTAGATTACCGTTACGTGGTTGACGGTCACAGCTGCTTCACTTACGATCTCCTCCACTCTATGATTATCTCATAATACAGTTCCGATAACACTTTCTACTTTTACTTGACGTCCGCGAGCTGCGCATCGACATCCCAAAGCTCGCACGAGCAAAGACACCGTGCTCAACTATTACCAGAGCTGCAAGAAAGCCACGGTCGTGTTCGATGAATTCTCAGAATACAACACTGGTAGAACTGCACTTTCCTTATGGCTTATTCGAAGACTGCAAGGCTCCTTTAGCCATCTTCAGCCACGTCTAAGAGGCTGCTCCTCATGACATACCGAGCATCCCAGTGGAGTGTCACCATGCAGATATGCAACAATGGAAAAGCATTACGAGAAGACCAGAGCTGACTGTGTTCGACTGGATCGTCTTACGAAGCTGAGATGAGGCTGACCGGGGACAGTTCGCGAGTCAGAACGGATACCGCGCTTTCTCAAAGCTGGGTCCTGACGAAGAAGACAGCTTTGAGGTTCCTCGTTGCCAGTCGAGAATTTTAGAAGACCCGGTGACATGGGACTACATCACAGGACATGGAAGGAGAGTAGTCGATAGTTTCCGAATACGGTTCCATTCTTTCCGCGGCTGGAGTCGCTCGCCTTGGCCTTGTTTAGTGAACTCATCGAATAGAACACCTCATGACATCAAGACAGCGTCACACTTTTGAGATGGTAAGTTTCCTTCGAGCGGAGTGCAAAGCGCTATGACTACAAGTCGTAAAGTACCAAACTTCGTCCACCGCGGCGGTGCGCGACTAATCCCCTGAACGCCTCCAAAAGGAAGAAGAGGTACATAGCGAATAACATCGCATCTCCAGACCGCATCACACGCACTAACGTGCAACCCACCAAACATGCCCTGGATCCAGCCAAACGATCCCTTCATACGCCATACCTGCCGAAGATTCCGAAAGTCGTTGAAACGCGTCCAAACCGGCAGCAAAGCACGACTCACCCGGTACGTTTCCCCATATACCCGTCTCCAGTCTGCGCAAGCAGCCCATTCCAGGAGCCCCCAATATCGCCGAGCACCTGATCCCAGCTCCCATCCGGCAGCGGCGAGAACCCCGTCCCGCTGCCGCTGATATCCCACGAGAAAGCCTCAGGCGGGTCCGGAAATCCCGCCGCCATTGCCGCAAAGTCGTCAGTCACTGGCACATTGGAAAAGAACGGCTGGCTGGCCCCTCCCGTGCTGCCGAAGCCGGGACGGTTGATGTTTTGAGGCGGCGACGACGCGTGGCGAGCACTGTGTTCTTGCGGCGACGTGTACGAGTTTGTTGCCGAGGATCCGTGGCGGGAATCAGACGGCGTGGCTTGGTCCCCGCTGTGGTCGGGCGAGGCATCCATGTCGGTGTCGCCTCCAGCGTTGGTGTTCAGCAGCTGATCCGCCAGGGTGTGCACTCGGGCGTCGACGCCGACCTGCGGTATCACAGTCCCGGTTTGCGGTAAGTAATCGAAGTTTGGTGCAGACTTGCGAGAGTTCTGCCGCGGGTCGAAGCCGAACGGCGGTGCGGGCGGGACGTCCAAACTGACCGGTCGCGCGACATGGAAGGGCGGCCCGGGTGATTCGCTCTCCGGGCTTCTGTTGGGATTTGTATGGGCGCTGAGGCCGTGGTCACCGAAGGTTGGGTGTCGAGTCCGTTGCTGTGGCGGTAGCTGCGACTCGCGAATCTCGTAGAGCGCGATGCACCCCACGGAGTCGGTGTTGCGTGGGATCTCAGTCTGTGGACAGCGTGAGTCAGATTGTGACCTCTTGGAAATAATTTACCTTGCCATGTGACTAGGAAAGCACGGATGTATTCAAGCTTACCGCTGGCCCTGCTTGATAGCACTCGTTTCGAGGCTGAGAGGGTGGTAGACCAGCACTTTGGAGATCGAGATCAAGCTGAGCGAGAAATGACTCTGTAAGGGGATTTTTGCGTTTGAGGGCTTGCATGGCTTGAACGAGGAACTGCAAGGACGAGCTAATACTCTCGTCCTTTGGTTTGGTCCGGAGATACTGCACGAAAACGCGTGCTGCGACATAGACGCTGAAGGAAATGAAGGGATTCATCTGGCGCAACCGTCAGTGTCAGAGCCAGCTTGGTCACGGAACGGGACGACCTACTGCGGAGAGGTCCAAATGGCAGATCATGCGCATGATGCTTGCAATCTCGGCGGCAGCCGTTACACATCTGATCTTGCTTTCTGTAGCTACATTCGGTGGTAGGTTGAACTTGTCGGCTTTGAAGATAGCAGCTTGGTGCAGACATATTGCGGACGTATGTATGCACATGTTGAGGAAGACCACATTCGCGTTAGAGAGGTTTGCAGGTAATCGTAATTGGTCAGGCAGAGCCATAGCGATGTTGAGTAGATAGTTCTCCATGGCCCGGTGCCGTCTCCAGTATTCGCCGTTCAGATCTGCGTCATTGTCGTTTGGCGAAGGCCTATGTAGATGCGTAAGGTTCCGTCCGAAAAGACATGCCATGACCGCAACTCCGGCGAGTGGGCTTAGCGATGCCGCGCCTGAAGGACTCAAGGCTTCCTCGAGTGTTATACTCGTCATTGGTCTGCTCCGGTCGAAAGAGTCGTCTGTAGCTGGAAGATTACTCAGGATCTGACTATACTTTAGTAAAGCATGGTAGAAGATGGTAGAGACTTCAACTGACATCTCTCTCATCGATCGTCATAGGCCATCCCGTGCCGATGCTTGCATAGCGATCTATGCAGAAGCACATCCAAAATGTTCTTCTCCTCTCTTCACGTTCTGTCCAGTCTCTGGGAGGCTGCAGACATTGCTTGACGTCCAGTCCTACACCATCCATCCGGTGCAGCTGCATCATCTGCGATAACCTCACCGCTCGGCCAACGCTCAACCACGCTCTCGGGAAGTACATGAGTTTGAATTCGTAACTCGCAATCAGAACCCATGCCTGAGTGTGCGCAAGCGTGAGTGTGGCCTCGCCGTGGCCTTTCATCTCGTCCATTTGCGCGTATTTGCGTGCTCGCATGTAGAAGTGCTCCTGGAGCGCATCGTACTTTTCCGTCACGGATGCCGCCATACACCACATTATGTAGCGCAGGCAGACCGGAGGCCGCATGTGAGGGGCAAGATTCATTGCAGCCAAGTATCGCGGCTTGTGTATCATGGATACAGATGGGTGTATTTTATCGAAGAATATCTGATGTCTGCAGAAGCCCATGTTAGCGGATGTGAACTTGCTAGCTGACGTAACATCAAGGCCCTCAGTGGGCAACCCGTATACAAGAAGTTGCTTTTGCTCCATAGTATAGATACGACATTTACCACCACTAGAACGGGATGAAACATATATCCAGCTTACAGTTCATTGATTACATCCTGATTTGGCAATGGCTCGTCCAATCCCAACCCTATCATCTCCCACGAGAACTGTTCCTCGTTTGAAGTCGCTGCGTCCCCCAAGCTATTGTTCTGCATCATCGGGAACGAGTCCGGAGGTGTTAGGTTGCTCGCATCGAACATTTGAGCAACATCGTCGTCATTCATGATGTTCGTATTCGATGCCTCCGCGCCAGACCCTCGTATGTGCTGTGGAAGCGGGCCCATCGGGAAGGTCTGATTGACGGCGTCACGTCCATTGTTGGCTGGCTCAGCAGTCGAGTCTTGGGTTTTGAGGAGCGTTTCGACCTGATCTGGGTTTGAATCAGCCGATAGTTCTGAACCCATAGCCGCCGGAATCTTCCAACGCCAGTATACACACGCAGTCGAGCTTCCAGTGCCTTTACATATCCCCTTTTAGGCCCACTCTTCCTCCGCACCTCATCGTAAGCGCAATCGTGTGATAGCCTCTTGCATGTCCCGCATGTGGGCCTGCTGCCGTCGCATTTAAGCTTGCGTTTCCGACATAGAACGCATGCTATGCGCTTGATCTTTGAGGCTCCGTCCCCTTCTCTGACATTTTCCGTACTCCTAGTCCGACCGTTCGGAGGTCCCGAGTCGGCATTCTGATAGTCGTACGACTGGCTGAGGTCGTTGAAGAACGTGTCGCTAGGGAGTCTGGCTCTGCTACGGTCATGGTTTAGAGCATGGAGAGGATGGTGGAGATAAGCGCATAAGGCGGAGTGCAAGTTGCACCGCTGCTGTCAGTTCTGTTCCGCAGTAAGACGGAGGTATGCCCGATGAAAAGCGTGCCTGGAGGAGTAATAAGAACGGTATTCTGGATTGATCCTACCTACTCGTGCGACTCCAGTAAAGACACGTAGATAATAGCAATTGCATGACACTTTGAACCGTCCTTTAGGCATCTACATTGCGTTGAGTAAGCACGTGGGCGGCTTGATCCTGGCCATGGACGCGCTGCGGCCGTACTGGCAGCTGCAGGGCTGCAGCTGGATCAGGAGCTGAACATTGGTCAAAATGAGAGAAAAGGCGGCCCGTCGGGTGTTGGTAAGCACCGTTGCGCCGCCCGAAGGAAGCCACCCCTTGAAAGACTATGTGACGCCTCTCTCATCCAGACTACTTGGACTGGATAGGATTGGGAGGCTGGATGTCGTCTCAAGTTACGAGGCACTTGAAGGATTCAAAATTTTTTACCTAGGTACCTGTGACTTGATTATGTCTAGCCGCCCCTGCCGGCCATCGAATTTGAGTAACAGCATAGAGCTGCGCCTATAAATAGTTCCGAGATACATGGCAGGGCAGATAACCACCAAGTCCAGGTGACAGAAGCTGTTCCGCGTGTACTCTGATAGAGGTTGCACCGGTACCTTACACATAGGGCACATATTCTTCGATAAAGTTATAGGCAGTATGTTAATCTCACAATTTGCTATTGAAACTCCTGCAGGAAAGAGCTTCAATCACCAGTTTTTCGAACTCAAGAGATAGAACGTGGTGAAGATATGGAGACTATACAGAGATAGCGGACTATATATGCACGTATCACACTCCCCAATGGTGTGGCTCTCTTGATGCCCCGTTTATGCTCGATATATACACAGCCCAAGGCCGACGTAGGTGCCACTCCCTAGCCAAGGACGAGGTAGAGGATATGATACAGCAGGCGAGGCCTTGTTGATGATACACCTAACTTGCACTCCAGCCCTATGTCTTCGTCTTCCTACGTTTGCCCATGTTCCGGACGCGTTCCTGCACGACATAGATGTTGGTGTTGCTCTTCTTGCGTGTCTTGTAGCCTCCTTTAGCTGGCACGCCCCAGGGACTGACGGGATGCACGTTGCCCTTTGATTTACCCCTACCACCACCGTGGGGATGATCGACTAACGAACGCGTCAGTAACTATGAGAGATTCTGGGCCGATGTTCAGGGGAGTGTTGAAATTTGACATACCAGCATTCATTGCGACACCTCTTACAGTCGGCCTGATATTCAACCACCTCGACCGTCCAGCCTTTCCCAGCTGCTGGAAGTGATAGAGCGGATTGCTGGCGACACCGACCGTGGCGCAAGCGTCCTTGCTGACCTTCCTAACCTCTCCACTCTGCAACCTAACGATGACGTCCTTGATCTTCTTCCCGACCTCCTCTCTCGCGATGACTGTCGCGAACGTGCCCGCACTCCGACAAAACACGCCTCCCTTGCCTGCCGTCGAGCCGACATTGTAAACCTGCGTCCCGAGCGGAATCATGTGTATCGGCAAACAATTCCCTCGAAACGCCGTTTTCGCTGCCAGCATGCCAGGATCGATGACCCCACCCATACTATCCAGCAAATCCTTAGGTATGCCCGCCCTATAGCTCTGAATTGCGTCCCCGCGCGCATGCCCTCCGCAGCAATGATGTAGCTCTTCGTCTTCGTCGCCTCATTCGTGACGAGGGCGATATGCGCGCTGCGATTCGGGTCGTACTCGATACGGTCCACGGTGTGCTTCCCCGGCGCCATTCTTACAAAGTCCACCGTCCGTATCCTGCGCCTGTGCCCGCCGCCTCGATGCCTGACGGTGACACGGCCAGTGTGGTTCCTGCCGCCCTTGCCCTGCCCGACTTTGGCGAATGTGAGAGGTTTGTGTGGCCCACCTTTCCAGAGGTGCTCGTTGATTGTCCGCCGCAGATGCCGCACACCAGGCGTTCTCGGCTTGTAGGTTTTCATCTGGAAGGTTGTTTTCTCCCGAGGTGCCATTGAAGGAGGGGCGAAGCCGATGCTTGGATTCGTGGCTACCGGCTGCACGGGGGTCGTTTGCGTATGGGTGGTTGCGGTGGCATAGCTGCGGAGGGAGGACAGTAGGCAATTGCAGGATTGTGCCGCTGGGCGGAGCGCTATTCGGGGTTGGAGCATGGTGAAGATTGCAAGAACTCGGAGTACAAGCTGTACTCACGAATGGGTGTCGGTATCGAGATTCAATGATGCTCGGAGGAAGCTTCTTTGGCCGCTGTTTAAGATATCACAAGAAATCGAGGTCACGTGCATCCGCGTTAGAACCTCGCCTCGATCCCGACGGCAATATTAGCAGTATACAGTATGCATTGTAGGATTTATGTTAGGTAAAGAGTATGAAAACTAAGTCATTATGTTCATATCTGCTCCAATAGTGCTCATGCTGCATCATCCTCGATACCCAGGCAATATATGAGTTATTTCACCTTGCGCTGCATTCCAAAATGGCCAACAGTGCTACGACTTGCTCCAAGAAATGCTCAACTTGACCAAGCTACTAGGCTCTCTTCAGATCATGCACTACAGCGGCTCATATACAAGAACAACCTGATCAAATCGAACGCCGGCTAAACGCCATATGATGCACGGAACGCTCCGAGTGGTACAACGCACAGCTACAATCATAGCTCGCCAGTACCCTCAGCACCGGCCGTTTGCTGTTCTCTTGGAATCGAACGATGTCCGAACTGCTCCTCAACGTCTTGAAGATCCATGGTGTCGACGAAAGCACGCCTCACAAACGTGAACCAGACATGGTCCATCTTATGTTTCTTGTGCTTATCCTTCTTGTCTTTGTCCTTCGCTACCCCCGCGGAAGGTTTCTCATCCGATGGCTGCTGTGTTGAGTCGGTGCGCTCCAAGACTCCATCGTCTTCAACTTTGAAATTCCCTATCCGCCTTGCTAGATTGATATAGTTCTTGACGGTCAGATCTTTGAGGCCGTAGATCTTGTCGCTCATGGTATCGTACTCGATCTGGAACTTGAACTTCCTGGGACGTGGTTGTGGATTTTCGCTGTCGCGAGGCCGCTTGCCCTTGAACTTGCCCTCCTTCCACTTGGCATGTTCAACGTCATCTTCGGATGGCAAGGCGAGGTTAGAGAGGCCCTCGTCTTCGAAGTCGTTGTTTATGTAAGTCAGGTTTGCGTAGTATTGAGTGTACCCCAGTAACGCGAGAGTCTGAGGCGAATAGGCTGGTCCAGGAGGTGAGGACTTCGACGGCGCATCTGGCATTACGAAGTGGTGTTTGTGCTTCAACTTCCTCGCACTTTTATGGCTTTCCATGTTCTCGCTCTCCGATTCCGGATTTTCGGCTTGCTCAGACGTTTCGAGAGTGTCGTCTTGCATCGATTTCTGTGATGCTGATCCCGTTATAGAATCTTCCACAGCTGCCGAATCGAACATGTTTTCGAGGCCCGTCACATTGTATTCGAAGATCCTCAAGGTCGGAAAGTAGTTCGGTACTACACTCGCTCCAACATGCGACATGCTGTAACGCTCCCCCATGGTCCACCAATCTTGTCGTGTGGGGACTTCTTCTTCTTGCCGCCCTTGTGCTTCTTCTGCCTCTTTTTGTGTGCTACTGTCTGCCGTACTCTATCCCAAAATGATGAATACTCTGTTTCACTGACGGCTTCTTCCGAGTCAGCTGTTGCCTCGTCTAAGCTTGACGCGCGCGGTATTTTTGCCCAAATGTCTCTCAGGTCGATCAAATAGTCGCTGGCCGATGCAGCCGATATCTCTCCATCGTCGTCCAACGCTTTACGCACGTCGGACACAGCAACGTCACCCGAAAGCAAGCTAAGGTCAATGTCCTCAAAGTCTTGCAACATGAAGTGGTCAATATTCATGTGTCCAAAGAACGATCCAACAACAACGTCACGATATTGGCGCATCCAAAGCGTGTACTTCTGCCAGCAGGTTTCATCCCAACTCTTCTTGGCATCTGTTCGTGCCGGTGGCACATGCCCGATCATCATTGCTTTCATGCCTCGCTCGCGCATGAACTGCAATTGGATTCGTAGCCATTCGAAGTGTTCGTAGCCCGGCTCGGTTCTTGCAGCGCAGCCATCAACGGCAGAGTTCGAATCAAAGAAATACCTGTTGTACAGCATAAGCGAGTGTCCATAAGGTCGACATGATACGTATCTTACATTGTGTTCAAGCTAAAAACAGCCAACCTATTAGGTATAACCTCCGTGTAGTACCATCCCCCTTTGGAACTGGTGCCGCTGCTCTTCCGGGATGAACTGCCGCCAGACGTCCAGGTACTTCATCGTCCACCGGTTCGGGCCCTCGAGGAAGATGTTGTGCGGCATCATGTCATTGTTCCCAAACGTTGGTACGATAGGCACTATGAAGTCGTTCGTAGGATCTGTGTCGTTGGCATTCTCGTCGTGACCGAACACTTCCACGAACTTGCTCACAAGGAGCTCGTTCTGCTCAATGATCTGGTGTTCGCTACGCGGTAGCTCTTCATCGTTGTCATGTCGTGCGGAGTCTCCAGTCCAAATCACAAAGTCCACCGTGTCCTTAATATTCTCGTCGATCCACTTGAAGGTTGCATTGACGAGGGAGAGCGGGGTATCGCAGTCTGAGGTCTCCGCGCCATACAGTCCGGCGGGGCCATTTCCACGGTGGCACGCGACGTCTTTCTCGGTAGAGGAGTAGGTCTCGTAGTATGGGTCGGGGTGGAAGTCTTTGCGCATACAGGTTGTCAGCGTCCTCTAGCCTTAAAGATGCCCCCAACAGCAGCTCCTATACATACCGGTAACGTGTAGAAACCTCCCATGAAGCTTTCGCCCCGAGCCTGACCGCGTGAGGCCCTCTACTTCGGCCTTTCCTGCGCCCTCTCGCGGAAGGGCGTCGCATGCGCCGAGGAGCAGGAGAAGCCCCAGAGACCACATACCGACTGCCCAATGCGTGGACATTGTGTATGAATCGATGCACGGGCCTGAGCACCTAGCATATACTGAGTAGGAATAACATGAGGCACTTGAACACCTAGAAATCCGATTGTATCATGACCAGAGTCAGATAGAGCACGGGGTGGTTGCGGCGTGCCTGACTGGCTACTGTACGTCAGAAGTTCGGGGTTTGGCGCCAAGAAACATAGACCTTTTGCAGACGAAAGCCTCAAGACCCTGCGACAACCGGGGTTCGCAAGTAAACAACCGAACAACTCAGCGCAACACAATTTCTCTGGATTGTACTAGCCAGCTACCTGGCGGAAGCGTAAGGCTTCTTATTACCTCGAAGGTCCAGCCTAAGAATGCTAAGGCATTGACAGTCAATAGAGTAACCTGTCTATTCTGCAGACATGGGGGACCTTAGGGTTGGATGGCAGGTTTTCTATGCCAGGACAGTGTTCTTGAGCTTCGCATAATGGTACCCGTCTCTATGTCCCTTCGTCGTACGTCAAGCATGCTCCTTTCCCTTGTTTGATACTTCAATTCGCTGTACAAGAAGAGCGGAACGCCGCAGCGTTCAGTATGTCGACGACACCCTCAGTTCTAGAATCCACAAAACGAGGTTCCAGCAACCACAAGGTCAATCCTACTCAGCTTCCAAGCGGCAGTTGAAAAAGTATATTATTCGCGTGGATATCTATACATAATCCTTTCATCAACGCCATATCAACATCAACCAAATACGCGTGCTCCAAGTGCCTATACAAGCAGTTTACAAACAGCCCTTTCCCATGCGCTCAGAAATCACGAAAGTGGTCGTCCATCCCTCTCGATCTTTGGTGCCTGGGCGACGCAGAAGCTCTCCCCGAGCCAGCTCTACCAGACATCATAGACTCGTTATCAGTGCCCTGGCCTTCTCGGCGTAGGTACTGCGCATAAAGCTTATTCCCCGTAAACTTTTTGCTCCCCGCGCCAACCGTGGGTTGGGTGACGCTGAGATTCCGCATGTGGGCGTTGATGGAACCGGTAATGTCTTCTCTCTCGACCATTACCACCATCCATACTCCGACTTTCTCGTCGGAGCCGATCAAGGGTGTGCAGTGTATCCAGCGAGGTCGGCCCTCGACGTTGCTTTGTGTGGGGTCTCCAGGATTTACGTTCGTGAGCCACGATATCTTGGCGGTCACGCTGACGCCGCTGGCGAAGGCCTCGGCAATGCCTTCTCGGAGAGAGGTGGGTCCACCGATGCGGTCGAGGAACCTGGATTGAAGGAGGCCGGGTATGCGTAGGGCGGCGGAGGTGAAGGTGATGCGGAGTGAGGGATAAGGTCGGACGAGGAGGAACTGAGGCACCTTGTTAGTAGCCGACTTTCATTTGGCAGCAGATATGGTTAAAAGACTCACATTTTGGTACACACCAGGTAACCGGCCTGATGGACCGTGATGTGCCGCCGGCCACATCTCCGCGTCTAGCTGGTCCTCCATGCCTAGTATTCGGCGACTTGGGCGTGTCGCTGGATGAACCGGAGTACTCGCGCCTGAGTGCGCGCTGCCAGCCCGGCCTCGGTTCTGTATTACATCCATCTCGTCGTTGGTGAGCATCTCGCCGAGTTCGCTGAGGGCTTTCAGTGAGCTCTTTGGAGTGATGACTGCTCGACTTCTTCCACGATCCTCTGCCAGGAGCCGCTGGAAGGACTCCATGCCTCGACCGCCATCTATAAGATTCGTTACATCTACTTGGCAGCCGAGGAAGTATCGGACGTTGCCCTTGTTGTCATACAGGGGTGCGATCATGCAGAGATTGAGGAACGGCGATCCATCTCTGCGGCTGTGGGTTGTTAGAACAGATGCAACACCGAAGACAATGCGGAACGGATGCGCATACTAGTTGAGAAGCGTCTCGCATATCTCTTCACCTTGTGCCAACGCTTCCGCGATGCGAGAGACCGTTGGCGGGGATGTTTTGGGGCCTTGCAGGAATCTGCAGTTCTTTCCGATCACATACTCCCTGCCGTACTGGGTCGTCCTGTAGAATTCTACACCGGGTCAAGGTCAGCCCTGTTCAGGTGTCTCCAGCAGTTCGGATGGCTTCCGAAGCATTGCGTGCACTTCCCAAGCTGATTGATCGCAGATGTTCCACATTGCTGTGCTTGTTCGCACCAATCAATAGTACGCGCACCGCTGACGTATCCATGGGGCAGCCACTGACCTTCTGACGCGTAAACAAGTGGGTTGTCCGGTAAGGAAGGGTCCGACAAACAATATACCTCCGCAACGCCCTGAACAAGCTCCTTCATCACAGGCGCATTACTCCCCGTTATCTCCTTGACCAGACACTCCGTGACGATTTTGACCAGCTGATGCGTGATGTACGCAGGTAACGCATCGCTCGTGAGTTCATCAACGGCGCGACGTGCTCGGGACTCGAAGCGGCTGTCCACTGTTGCTGCCGCAGTTGCGGGCGAGCTGCCAAACGAGAGCGAGCCGGCAGCTACGGCGTTGGCATATTCAACGGCTGCTGTGGCCTTCTTCGCTTCCAGGTAACGAACGAGTACTGGCGACGATAGTGGGCGGTATCGGTTCAGGAACGAGGTGAAGTTGCGGGAGAGTGTGTGGTCGCGTAGTATTAGGTCGAGGTGATCAACAGAGAACAGTCTTTCCGCAAGCCGTTCGCCATTGGCATGAGATACTGACGGCGGTGGAGGCTTCAGATCGTATGAGCTAGGTTCATCCGGCGACGAGGCTTGTTGCGAGGTTGCCTGGGTAATCTCGGCGGATCGCTTTTCTGCATACTCCTCGGCGATGTCCCCATGGTCGAAGATAGAAGGCGCGCCCGCAGAGCTTACGGACGGTGAGTAAGACATACCTACGCCATTGCCATATGCAGCTTCTCCAGGCTCTGGGTCTAGCCGCGGAAAGTTCTCCGGTACGAGATTCAAATGTGTGAAGGAAGACATTGTAGGGCTACTCTTTCTGGCTCTGAGTTTGAAGGTATCGTTAGGACCCCATGGGGCACCAGGCATTATGCGCAACGGCGCCGTAGGGACCCAAGGATCGCGGTTCGGCGGAAGACGTACAGGTACGGAACCAAAGAATGTAACGGGATACGCGCGGTGCACGGGATGCGCCCCTACAGGACAAAACGAACGGATGCGAAGGGAGGCTGGGAGATCCGAAAGGAGGACGAGATGCCGGCTTCTTGAAGCTCAATTGCCCAGCCCTCCCCATGATAGCCTAAGGGCCGTCGCACCCATCTGCTGCACCCCTCGCACTGCCGCGTAGAATCGGTGATACAGAGGGCTGGCCTGCGCGCACCGACTGCTGCTCGTAGCATGGCGGCTGGAGAGCCGGGCATTTGCTGATGAGCATCGCGCGCTGTGGAGACATGGCCGGACCAGTGACAGCTGTCATGTCAGAACCTAAGAACGAGGGTCAGGGCTTTGGACTTGCGATCACGCCAGGGACGAATCCATCGTTCTGGCGATCGGAGCGTTGCGTTCAGGATGCACGAGCCGACCCCAGATGCAAGTGCGTTGCGCCATGTGCGCCATGTGCGCCTCGTGCTGAAGTGTCAGTCTCACGAAGCGATCCGCAACGTTCGAGGCAAATCCTCAATTGTGTGGGGCAACCGTCAGACCGTGATTCAGGCGCTGATCTTGCATGGAGGCGCAATAAGATGAAGCTCTTGACCGCGATCCTGTTTCGTGTCAAGGACATGGCCTTTGGGGAACGTCTGCAAGCACCGCAGACTCAAGATGAGCCCCGTGTACCTTTTGTACTGGGGTTGTCAAGTGGGAAATTACTGGATATCTGGCGGCTGGTCCAACCAGGCTCTGGGCCTATCAGGCTTCCTTGTCAAGGGAAGCTCGGAGGACAGTCTTTGCTAGTGCTCTCTGAAGCACACGTCATGACTGCTTTCTGCCGCGCTCGAAACGTTGAACGAACTGTGCAGGAGCAATGGCGCACCTTCAATCTGTGGTTTATTCTTGGCCTATTAGCTATCTCGGGTTAGCAAGCGGGAGCGTGCCCTTAGTTTCCATTCCTGCCTTGTTGCAGCGTAATTCGGAACCCTCAGATCCTCAGCATTGAACTAGCTCGACTCCGAAGGCACGGCTAGTTGACCATCAGCTGCTACTTCAGCCCAGGGGGATGTAGCAAAGTCTGGTGCATACATTAAAGAACTCTATTCTGGCGGTCCGGCAGCTGGAGGAGATTGCTCCTCACCCTGATCTTCCTGAAATTGATTGATGATGGAGTGATAATTCAGTCCGAGGCGTCTGTGTAACCTCATCACTAGGTATGGCCTTTGGATCTGGATTAGATTTTGAACTGCTGAAGCTGAAACACCGTGCCACTGTCGCTCTTTGAGGAATGCTGAACCGAGCGGGCGTGTTGAAGTAGGTGAGCTTAAAGCGGACACAAGATTATATATCCAGTGACATGCTAGACATACTCTCAGTCTCCATTGTTGACAACCTAACCATCTGGTAAGCTTGTACAGTCCTTTGAGCCTTGTTTACTGCATTTCTAGTCCTGCACTGTCTTGAACTCAGGTGGTGGGGTGTTCATCACATTGAAGCTGCAAGGCGTCAAGTTTCAGTCAGTTATCGCATGTTGTGTTGCAGCTTCCTACCCTTTGCGAAGTCTCATTGCTTTTCCCGAGTCTTCCTACAAACATCGCGTTGACTGATAACGTCCTCATAGAGTCTCTTCTTTCTACGCACAAGGCGGGGATCTGAAGAGCTTCACTCAGCGTCCAGCTCGCCGTAAGAGCTGCATCATAGACTTGACTGGTTGTATGCACCTCATATACCGTATCACAGTGTCACAACGCTTGAAGATTGTGATGTTTCGAAGGAGAGACCGCACGATGGACATGTCTTACCCTAAGCGACCGAGGCGACGGGCATTGGTAGAAGGTAGGCTAACTGTGTTCCAAGCCTACCTTGGTTGTCATTGCTCTTAAACTATCCACTGTCGCCGGCGCTGGCGGACGTCGGAAGAGCGGAATCCAGAGAACACAGCTAAGTCTCCAAAGTCAAGGCTCAAAAGAAGACCTCTTACCCCAAGAGAAGGTAGAGCAAACCGAGTAGACTAGCCCGGCTCACACTTTTCAGACCATTACCTGGATAGAAGAATCAGGAATACTTCCGATACAGGCTCTACTCATGTGCTTGTTTAGCGTTACATGAGCAACCACCCGTTGCGGCGACGTTGCGGACTTGGATTGCACGCTTTTCTGGAAGTAGACAATAGAAACATAGTTCAGGAGGTAGGCAAAGAAGTCAACGCTCGTCGTAGATAGCGAAGCCGATTCTTTGGCAAGGGTAGGCGGAATGCAGCGGCGTCTTGGAGTAGCGCGACCTTTGTCTCGTACATCACAGAAATGGCACCAATAGAAGTAAAGTTGAAGCTTTGAAACACAACTTGTACCGTCAATCAGGACAAGGCCCGCATGCTCCAGAGCTCCCAAGATTCCGCTGAGTGCAAACACGCACTGACTGTCTACCAACATGAAGTCCAGGTGAGATGGGTGAAGCCACTGAGCCCAGCATGCCAATCGCGAACCCCACGGAGCACTTCGTTGCATTCGTGCGCCGGACCGACTTTAGCGCTGAGCCCAGGGTCAACTTATGGGCTTTCCCCCGCGAATGTGATTTAAACACGATCCGCATAGCGGCCGCCGAAACGCGACGTTCTACGGAAAAGCTGATTACTCCTTCGGGAAGCGCCATCCTTGGCCGACGTCCCGCTAAGGCAGAGCTTCGAACGTCAGCTCGCGGGACCAAAGTTTTCCCAAAACATGAAGACCAGCGTATGAATGCCGCGCTTCCTGGTCCCAAAGCGATCAGGAGAGCATCGAGCAGCATGTATGTAACCCCCTAATACCGAATCGATCAAATTTCTAACGTTGTCAAGGCATCGCGCTCTACCGCGCGCTTCTCACACAATGCGCCGCAGTGCCCATCAGCGATGACAAGCGCAGCGCGCTGAGGAACATTGCTCGAAACAAGTTCAGGGCCAACAGAGAGCTTCACAGTACGCGACTCCTGAAGCTTGGATTTCATGCCGGCTATGAGGTGCGCAACCCGCTCAATGCATATTTCACGATCATAAACTAAGCAAAGCTGTGTCGTTCAGGCGCTTGGCCTCCTCGATGCCTCCGCCTCCGGCGACACGGCCGCAACCACCAAGATAGACACTCTTCTCTCGAAAACGCCAGCCCGCCTAACACGTCCGCCGAAGAAACCCACCGCCAAGTCTCGAAAACCCACACCCGACCACCTCCCCCTGAGGCGAAAACCCTGGACGTCTGTCCTCGTCCGACCGTCTCCGGCATTCGTGGCGTACCCAAGCTGGTCAATGCCGGTGGGGTGCCCATCCTCCGCTTCAAGAAACCGCAACCCTCAGGTCTAAGTCGGCTGATCAAGGACAAGATACAACAGCGACAGGATATGTTCGACCGGATCAACGCTATGCAAGACATCTGGATACCGCTTGCAGAGGCAGAGGATGCTTGGGATGGCATTCTCAAAGAGCGCTTCGGCGTGACAGATACGCAGTCTCAGGGTCTGGATTCGGACGAGCCGGGCTGGAGTGATGTGATGAGGCAGACTGTAGAGCAGTCGTTTGAGTGGTATGACGCTCAAAAGGAGAAAGTCAGGAACACGGCGATTAGGATGCAGGATATCATCGATCAGGAGATTGAGCTGGTAAGGCAAGAGAAAGCTGTCCGGGCTGAGAAAAGGAGGGGGAGAAGCTGGCCAGAAGAGCCGAGAGGCGGCGACTCGCGGTATCTTCCTCTGAGAAAGCTTTGGACCGTGAGACTGTCGAAGCACAAGTGGGCCACTGAAGTGCGTACGTCCTCGACATCGAAACCCAATGCAGTAAGACCACTCAAGAAACACCGTCTGTTTAGACACCCAAAAACAAATTTGTGCTCCGTCACGTGACCTGATGAAATAGGTCAAGTTCTATCTTCAAATGCCGATGCTCTGTTGAGGCAGCGACCAGAAGCTGAGATCCACGGCGGAATCCATACCCACTATGAAAGTTACAACCTCGCGGCCAACCTACGCTTCAATCCTCACCCTCTCCATCCCCTCCAGCCCATCCTCCCCTCATCCTCCTCCTCCATCTTCCCAACCAACCCCTCTCCCAAAGCTCCCTCCCCGTCAACTTCCTCTCCTCCTTCACACCCCGCTTCTTCTTCTCATCCATCTCCCTCTCCTCAACCCTCCTCCTCTCCTCCTCCTCCATCTCCTTCCTAAACCGCGCGCGCCACTCCATGAAGCTCTCCCTCGTGACCGCCGTCCCATGAAACTTTGCATTCTCGGCCTCCTCCGCCTTCGCAGCTTCTACGTCCCGCAACGCCTGCGCCGCTTTCTGCCGCTCGGCGATCAGCAGCTCCGCGCTGTCTTTTAGGGTGCTGACGAGCGTGAACACCATCGCCATCCCCAGGTTCTCTTCGATTGTCGGCTCGAGCGCTTCGAGGAGGCGGGATTTGTCATCTTGGACATTGAGGTGGCGGTGTTTGGGCGCGTTGGGCGGGGCGGAGATGTCGAGGCGGGGGGTTCGTCGGGGTAGGCGTCGGGGTATTGGACTGTGAGGATTAGGGTCGCTGTGGGGTATTGTGAGCGCTGTATGTGTAGTGTGGTTAATGAGGATAAGGGATCGTACGAGGTTCCGAGTCATCGTCCTCTTCGTTCGTGACATCGAGGGCAATTGAGATTCGGTACTCTGTGTCGGATATGTCTGGCTCGGCGTGTCAGAAACCTGCACCAGTCATTCCCGCCTGGAGGAGCACAGGAACACGCCATTGCACTGCATACCTGTTATCTCATCTGGAAAGATCGAGTCGAGAACCTCCCTCTCTTCTCGCTGTTCTTCTCTGCCCATGTTGAGTGATGGTCCAGGAAAATGACGGCAGCGGGGCAGTTTTTGCCGAGCACCTCGAACTTTTTGACGAGACAGCTCTCACCACGACATTGACAACACAACCACCACGCACCGTCTTTTAGCTTTCAGGATTAGGAGGAGCTTGTACCCGAAGCGGTTGCAACAGCAAACGGAGTCCGAATTATCACACCACCCTCAAGATGGCGAAAACAAAACCCCAAAACGGCTCCACCAAATCTCGCAACCGCAAAAGAGGCACCCCAAAGAGCTCCTCCGCGAAGCCCACCCTAACCCCCTCAACCCTCCTCGCGCAAGCCGCCGACCTGATCCAGCAAGGCCAACCCTCAGACGCGCTTACCCTAGCCCAGCGCGCCCTATTCATCCTCCAACCAAACACCACCCCAACACTAGCTGCACTCCCCGCGCTGAACCTCCTCGGCGAGATCAATATCGAGCTGGGCGACGTGCACAACGCGCGCGACTGCTTTACACGCGCCGCAGAGCTGGATCCCGAGGGCGCGGTGCCCGAATCACAGGGCGGAGGGGCAGAGAAGTTTCTGTGGCTCGCGCAGTTGAGTGAGGAGGGTGGGGCGGATAGTGTGGGGTGGTTTGAGAAAGGGGTTGCGGTGCTGAGGAGGAGATTGGGGAGTTGGAGGGGAACAAGGGAGATGCATGCGAGGTGGAGGGGCTGGAGGAGAAGAGGAAGAAGCTCGCGCATGCGCTGTGCGGGGTCGCGGAGATTTATATGACGGATTTGTCGTAAGTGGGGAGTGAGACTCTTGCGGTATTGGGTCGTGGCTGACCGGTGCAGGTGGGAGGAAGACGCTGAGCAGAGATGTGAGGCTCTGGTCACTGAGGCTCTGCTGGTTGCGCCAGAGAGCCCGGAACCGTTGCAGACGTTGGCTTCGGTACGGATTTCACAGGAAAAGCCGGAAGATGCACGAGCAGCTTTGGCAAGAAGCATGGAGCTGTGGAAAGATCTCGACCCTGCAGATCCGAAGGTGCCAGATTTTCCAACCAGGATCAGTCTGGCGAGATTACTAATGGAGGCTGAGATGGAAGAGGATGCCATTGAGGTGCTAGAAAGGCTGATCACAGAAGATGACAGTAGCATCGAGGCATGGTATCTTGGCGGTTGGTGTCTGCATCTCTCAGTGGGCAAGCGCAAGACGGCCAGCGGCATAGCCCAGAACGGACAAGATGCTGCAGCTAATGATGAGGACACCGTAAAGGCGCTGTTGAAAGCGAGCCGCGAGTGGCTGCAGAACAGCCTCAGACTTTACCAGGTGCTTGAGTACGAGGACGAAAGGCTGCGAGATCATGCACTGGAGCTTGTCAACGAGCTCGATGATGTCTTGGGTCCGACCACCGGAGACGATGAAGACGAAGAAGAAGGGGACTGGGAGGACGCAGACGGCGCAGAAGATGGGGAAGAGGATGAGGAGATGAGAGGAGCTTGAAGGGACGCGTAAAGCTCCTACCGGCTGCCCGTGCATTGGCGAGCGGTTTCCACAGGGTTTGTTGCTTGCCAAGGTTGGGCTGCAATATTGTGTATTGCAGCCTCCTTGCGACACTTTCTAAGATTTGGGCAGTCCTGATCTTCCGGACATGTCAACAATCTTTGTAGGTAAGAGGATTCGGCGAAAGATGGGAGGCCATTCCATACTCGTAGTCATCTAGGGCAGGACCTGTTTAGCCTGATTGCAGGATCCTCAGATGCTGCTGTAGGCTTCGATCGGAGGGATGGCTGAGAGGCGGAGGTTATTAGATTGATCGCTGTTCCACGACGCTGCAGCAGGGTTAGAAGAAGCTCGAAGTGGAAGAATTTGAGGACCAAGTCTACTCGGGCCGGGTGCTAGAAGTATTTCTAGACGCATGGCTGGGGGCTTCGCAGTAGTTAGTTGTAAGGGACGAGAGCCGAATCGGGAGCATAGAGGCCCAGATCAATCGGCTGCCTCACTTCTTATGCGTGAGACTGGATTGCGCAAGAGAATCTTTGGCGCGGACTGTGTCTTGCTGGCTGGACCTGTGCCCCCTTCCGGAAGACTGAGGTAACAGGAAGAGGTCGAACAGCTAGGTACGGCGCGCAGCCACGAGCGGATCTGGAACTGCTCGTGCCGGGCGTCAAGGCCCCTATCCAATGAAGACAGTTCGATTCAAGCCACAATATGTTTCGAGAACAACCTAAATCTGGGGCTGCTTCACCTGAAGCCCTAGAACCTTGCTTCAACGCGCACAGAAGGCGCCAAGCCGTGGTTGACGCCAAAAGCCCACGCCAGCCACCATGTGCTGCCCGCATCCGCCCTCGGGAAAACGTCGCGGGCACCCGGGCAGAGCCCAAGAACCGCGCCGCTAGACCCTGACGCCCAAGATCAGACATGCCAGTGTTTGCAAGTATTGGCGCTGGCTGCCTTTCTTCTGCGCCTGTTGTGAATCTTCATGTTCGAATCCCATGTCACCATCTCCCGCTTCCACTCGCCGCATCCTGCAATCCTCTTGATCTCATGCCGCGCACAACACGCCGTCCTAGGAAGAAGAGGGGATGATTTGGTACGTACCTGGTCTTGCTATCTGCGCAACAGAGGAAATGCAATACGCGCTGCTTGTTCAGGTCACTCTGTCTGCGGGGAGGAATCTCGTGTGCTAATTCCTTCGCGACTTTAGGTACCTGCTATATCCTTTCCGAGGGTAAGGAACAATACATTCCCATTGCGATGACCACAGCCTGACTAACCGTACCATAGAACGACTGAACCACCACAGTTAGCTCCCACCCACCCAATCCGAAAGGCTTTCTACCGCTATGGTATAATAACTGCGCGGCATTGGCTACTTTCGATCCTGCTCTCAGTCGCGACAGCAGTTCTGCTCTGCTACCCAGTTCTCTTCCTCTACGACAACCCTACAGCAGGGTCCTACCAGCTACCGCACCATGTCTGGACCTCAGCAAGAGTGTTGGAGGGCAGCGAGGAGACCCGCGCTGATGTGGCCATGCGCCAGGTCTGGGTGCACGGGGACTATATGGACGCCCTGAATCATCGCGTGCTTGAGGATGCCCTTACCATACAGGACTATCTTATCGGAGGCTCTTTTGGACAGCACGATATTGAAGTGCCAGAGTTGACGCCCAATGGGGGAGCCGAGCATATTGTTCCCAATCTTTGTGCGTCTTTTTGGCCGGGGCAGAACGACTCCTGGGGTTTTCATTCACCTCTCATGTATTGGAACTGCTCGTCAGCGGCCATCCAAGCCGATATAGATCTGCTCAAGACTATCAATGAGCAGACTCATCGTCAATCCTTCCTCAACCTCACACTGCGTCCGCCATCTGTATTCGCTGGCAAGTCGTTCGAGAAGAATAAGCTACTGGCAGCAGACGCTCTCGTGATCACGCTTTTTGATAGGTCAGGGCTTGACGTTGGCGATGATTGGGACGCGCGCTCTGCAGCGCTGGCAAGAAATACCTCCGCGCGGTGGTCCTTCTATCCAGAGAGTGGAAAGGCAGCACGGAGTCAGCTCTACGAGTTTCGCTTCCGTCCAGTGAGCTGGATCGACGACTTTATCATGGCTCTGGCGTATGGCATCATGGCTTTCTATGTCGTCGTGAGCTTAAGGAAGCTTCGCGCTGTTAAGAGCTGGGTTGGCCTAGGTCTAACGGTCATCAGTCAAGTGCGCCTCCTTTTTCAATGCAGTTGAATTCCGCTTATGTCATCTTCAGATTGCCATTTCGGTCATTGCCAGTTTCTCTATATGTGGGATGCTCAGAATCAACTTGGCGCGAATACCTCGGGAAGCATATCCCTTCGTGGTCTTTGCGATTGGTCTCGAGAACATGTTAGTCCTACACTTTTGTCCTCACACTTCCTATCTTGTACACCTTATTACTGCGACCTTTCACGTGTCCATCCCGTTGTTGCTTTCCATCTGACGACGCCCTGCAGGTTTCGACTCATCAATGCTGTTCTTGCAAACCCGCCAGAAATGCCCACCATCAGCCGCGTCGGCAATGCTCTGGGTGACGTAGGTCACCTCTCCCTTGCAGCTGTTGCCCAGAACCTCGTGCTTCTGTGGCTTCTGTCTAGGGTTGTCTCGCCTGGTGTCGCAGCATTTTGCGCTTTCGCGGCTGTCGCGCTGGTCTTCGACTTTTTGTTCCATCTGACTTTCTTCGTCCCGGTGCTTAGTGTCGATGTACGAAGAACGGAACTCCAGGACTTCCTGGACAAAGCCGGCCTATCGCAAGCCAGAGCAAAAACCCCAAAGCAAGAGCGGCAGACATGGATCCATGCTTTGTTTCAAGGCAAGCTTCCGGTCAGTACCAGGATTGCGGGCTCCGCTGTCATGATGTGCTTCGTCATCGCGCTCAATTGGCACTTTTTCGACAGTGAGAACAGTGCCTTGTCAGTCCTACAGTTGTTCCGCCTCATGCGGGCGGCGAAGAAGTTACGCGCCCATCGAGACCCTCTTGCGATACCACCACCTATCAATCAAGCGCGGACACTAGCAGCATGGTTGCGTATGCAAGACTACGATACTGCAAAGGAGTTTGTTCATTTCGTGAAGCCGTACGGACACAGCTTCGTCGTCCGCCTGTATGAGCCGCTCACAGTAGTAATGAAAGGCGCTAATCGGAGAGGCGCCATGGATGAGTCGAGCTCCTTCCTAGTCGCCCTGCGCAACATAGCCGAGGAGCACTTCTTCCCTATCGCTCTGGCAGTCGTCTTCGCTATAGCCATCGTTACGCTGTTAATGAACTACCTACTCTGGAACGAGCTGTCAGAAGAGGAACCGGAGGTTGAGGATGATGTTGACCCTGTCATTTCGATTAACACTCTTCCGAAGTCGCATGCGCTCGACATTGTAAAGCTCGCAGCATGCGGAAGGGGCCATGTTGTTTCTGTAAGCTTGGATCGATCGACATCGATCTACCTTTTCGACGCGAGGTCCAAGACATACTCCAAGGTGTCTCTGAAAACAGCAAGCATGTCTCCACCACTATGGCCGATTATTGCTACTGCCATCGATGAGACGGGACAATGGCTTGCCCTCTGTACAGATACTGGCAGGCTTGCTTTCTGGAACTTCGCCGAACGCCGCTTTACGCACTCTGTTGCTATCTGCCTGAGAGGCCACCTACCCTTGATGTTCTCGTTCGCCGCAATACAGTCTGACGATGCTGAAAGACTCGATCTTGTCATCACCACGTCGGACGGTTGGATTACTGACGTAGAGCTTTACTCGAGTCGCGTGGCGCGACACCAGATCCATGACAGCCGTATCCTCTCCTCAAGCCTGTCAGGTTCCATCAAAGACCAGATCAACATCCTGAGCGTTTCGAGAGGCTCCCGGGTTTGGCTGACCACTGGGACCCTCGATGGTGAATGGACATCTGAAATTCTAAGTGGTCTGGCAACACGACCCACAGTCGACACCAACGTCTCAAAGTACAAATCAGCGGTAGGTGTCCCAGGTTTGTGCATGTTCGCGCTTACTGGACTTGGCGTTGTGCACCTGATCTGTTTGCCCTCCCGCACTCTGCTTTACACTCTGAGGACCGGCCACGTGAAAGGCGGCTCTCTTCGAGTTTTGCCCTCACAGCGACGGACATGTCCAGCATGTAGCGCTCCCGCAGTTCACTCTCTCTGCATTGTATATACCGACTCGGAAACCCAGGACTGCGTCATGCACACTTACCAAATTGGCGATGACCTAAGCTCACTGATCTGTCTCCGCCCATCTCTGGACGACGAATCGCGCAGCTGCCAAGGGCTCGAAAGCGCGACTTCATTAGAGCACCGGGTCGAGCGGCCTGGCGTCTGGGGAGCAACTCTCGCCCAGTCCATTATCGGCATCCACCAACGGTTCTCATCACGTGCTTCCTCACCGGCATCCACCTCATCGGACACCAAAATCAACGTTCCATCATCCCCTAACGGCCACGCCAACGGCTCCCTCAAATACCGCTACGCCTCTCCGCCCGCCAGCCCCAAGGCCGGCAGAACCCACCACACAAGCCCATCAACCGCATCATCGGACACTAATCTCTGGGAAGCCTGGACGCTTTCCTCGACCGGCGAATTTCACGCCGTGCCCCTCCTCTCCTCAAAAGCTCGCCGCGATGCCGAACCTGCGCACCCAGGCTCCAACCCCGCGGACACCGACGCAGACGAGCAGCTCTTCGTCGCGAACCCCGGCCCAATCGCGCGACTGGGGAAGCGCAGCATCGCGGTCGGCTTCGGCAACACGGTCAAAATCGTGAGTCTTGGGAACGAGCGGTTCGAGGAAGACGGGGATGCGGGGCAGGGCCGCGCGTTAGCGAGTATCAAGTGGAGGAAGAAGGGCTTCTCCAGGAAGGCGTGGTGAGATGATTTCACTGCGAGAGGGCGGCGTAGGGTGTTGTTAGGGGGCTTTGGGATTGCGCTGCGCTGGAGATTAATGCGGCTGGGGCGGAGTGCGATGGAGGTTTTAATTGGTGAGGACAGGGCCTATGGGATGCTTTGATGGTATTGGGGCGCCTAAAAGAGCGGGTCTTGGTGGGAAATATAGCGCCTCGGGGAAATTGAGGGTGGTCGATAGGCACTGTAGCGGATGTCGCGATGTGGGACGTCGATATTGTAATCAAAATGTATAAACTTATGAAGAGAGCTCAGATCTCATTGTCGGCGAGGTTGGTATGCGTGATTCGTGACATCGACTCATCACGCCTATGGCCGCATGGACGGCCCAAACGCTAGCCGAGAACATATAGGACCGCAAATCGCGTCTTCGCGGATCAGTTGTCCCGACCACAAGGCGCGCTTAGGGATGTAAGAACTGTGCGCATGAGCATCATCATCAATATCTCGTAATCCTGCACAGAGTACCTTCGAACCCGGATATAATAATTGAACACCATCTGGAAGCGCTTACCTCGCAATTCTATACGCGAAGCTATGCGGAGGGATGCCTAAGAGGAAGCGGACTTCCTGACAACGATCCTGTTGTGGTTGAAGCCTGCAATATGCCTTACAGTCGGGCCTTTATCTAATCAAAGCTAGGACGCAATCCCAGTGGTGGTCAAGCTCTTGAAAATGGTGCCCTCATGATAGCTTGAGGAAAACCGCAGTGAAATGGGTAGATGCTCGCAAAAGCTGGGTGACTGGTGCTGCATCTTTGCAGTCTGATGAGGGGTCTGTTTTGAACCACGACACGAAATGAAGCCTTGAACTTGAACGGAATACTTGCTCACACTAGTAAGGATAAGTGCTCCTTTTTTAGTAAGTTCCTCTACACGTTTTTATACAGTAGCTGTACACACCCACAACCACACCAACGTCCCATCTACGCCCCATCTTTCGCCTCCGCCATGTCCTCCTTCGGCTTCCCCTCCCCGCAAGATCCATCCTCCTGCTCTCCATCGTAAAATACAAACTCCTGCCCGCCCCCTCCAACGCATTCGTAATCCCCGCCCCCATCCCCTGCAGCATCGCCACCAGCTGTCCCCTCAGCCCGCCAAGACCCCCCTGGATCCCACCAACCCATCTCGCACCCTCCATATCGAACACCCGACCCTCGACCCGTGCCCCCAGCAGCATGAGTTTCGCTAGCCCGGCCTGCACGGCCGGCTCGTGGTATGAGGGCACGGCTCGTCGCTTAGGCGCAGGGAAGGCGGGGTTCGGCGCGAGCGTCCTGAGCACCGCGGCGAGATGCTGTGGCGTTACGGTCGGGAATGTGACGGCCATCAGAGGCCCGGAGAGGAGTGGCTCGAGACCGTGGCGCAGCTTACGGTTGGCGGCTGCGCGGTGCGCTGCCTCGGAGAGGGAGTGTGTATGCCCCGGGTCGGCTGGGCTGGGATGCGTGTCCGGTATGCGGGCGCTGGTGGGCGTGGCTGGATCCGAGGGATGCGGCGTCCGTGGCTCCTGGTCCCGACCCGGGTGGTAGAACTCCACGACCTTGAGCGCGGAGGCGAAGATGCCTGTTTGGAGGATCTGCGCCTTAATGCTGTCGGCGACGGCGGCGGATTCAGCGCTCCCGGCTGCGGCGAGCTCGGCGTCGACTTTGCGGAGCGCCGTCACGAGCTCGCGCCGTATGGCCATCCACTCTACGGAGCGCAGGTTGTTGTGCTGGAAGAGGAGCATCAGGGGTGTGGAGCGTAGGAGCGAGGCATACTGCCGGTGGAGCTGGGATTTGCGGAATTGGGGCGGCTTGTAGGAGGGCGGTTGGGTGGTGGGGTATCGTAGGACGGGAGGGACGGAGTGGATGGTTTGGTCTATTGGCGGTGCGGGCGTTGTTGCTGTTGCTGTCGAAGCGTAGCAGCATTGCTGTGAGGCATGGTTTGCGGAGGAGATGCGGACCCGGAGGTGTCGTGGCTCGAGGCGTAACCGGGGCGGCATATCGGTGGAGATGTGTAGATGCCTTCGATACCACCCGAGAGGCTCAGGGTGCTGGAAGCTGGCCTCGTACTATGCGCGCCGGCTTGCAATGTCTCGTCGATATCCTGAATTGCTTCCGCATGCGCAAGGGTCGTCGAAAGCTCGCCCCGGTGAAACTCCGGCATCAGTTTCGACTTCTCTCTCTGTCTGTGAGTAAGAGGCAGAGTCACCAATCCTTTCCATCAAGGTGTGGGATCGATCCCTGTATTGTATCCTGGTGGGGTATACGCCATCGATAAATACTTGTCATAGTGCTTTAAGAAGCCCACTAAACTCGAGCTGCACCGGCACGCCTTCCGCGTTATCAGAATGGAAATACCCGCGAAATGCAATTGAGAACCAAAAGACTAGTTACTGTCCCTCAGCTGACTGGCAGAGTGCTCTCTATCCCCTGTTTCAGAGGTGCTTCTCGCTCTTTTCCGCAGCATCCTCTTTGTGGGGTGTGTGAGACGGATGGTTCGACGAGAACCATGGAAATCTTTGATAAGAGCCATGGTAGGTGACGATGACTGGTATGTGGTAAGCACGTAAGTTTCCCGAGTGTCGCTCAGAGCCATTCCGATTATCCCTAGCTCCATATATCGCCGAATTTCGTGCTCCTTCTCGCCTCCGCAACAACTGCTCAAGAGACCGCTCAAGAGCCTCCACGTCTCGAACCTAGAATTCTTTCCCTCCTGAAACAAATCTCCGGGTACATCCACGTCTTCAACTCGGACCCCTTGACATCCATCATTACAACATGGACGCAGCACAGCAGCTCCAATCTACCATTCAACAGGCCGACCAGTCCAATAACAGCGATTGGGACACCGTTTCCGCCATTTCAGAAAGGACGCTCATGCAATCCACTCCAATGGATTCGGGTCTACCTTCACCATCCGAAGATCCAGTCGCGGGCCTACGCAGGGGTGTCGATGCACTAGCCAGGTTCGTGTCTCAGCAAGAATCGTCAGACAGAGTCGCGACCGCCCAGATTGGCAAATTCGAGAACGACATTGCCAGATTACGCCGAGACGTGGTGGCTCTGTCACACTGGACGGTGTAGCATCCGGAGGGCGGCCGTAGCAGCATCCACCATGACGCTATGGAGTCCATTGAGGAACTGAGAGCAGAGTCTTTGAGGCTCGTTTTGATGGCGGGATGGCTCGGGACGCGGTGCGATAATCTCAAGCGCGAGAACAAGGCCAAGGACGAGCGAATAACAGTACTGGTAGAGCGCGTCTGTGTGTTGGAGGCGGAAAAGTCCGCAGACAGACAACGCATCCAATCGGCCCTTGCAGAGGTTTCGGCTCTACAGCAAGCACAGTGCGACGAAGCGATGAGGCGCCTAAAGGAAACAGAAGACCGCTTCAACAAGAGGTGGCCCATGACTCGGAAAGAGGATGATGAGCTGTGAGTGTATAATAGGACCCGGCTTGGGGTATCCCACTAGTCTGATGAGGAGGGCGCGGTCATGCTTCGTGATATCAAGGACTTGTAGAAGCTGTCCATTCTAGAGACTAAAGGCATGAGCAGTGGCCGCTTTTCCATACTGAAAAATCACAAGATGAAGAAGCTTATTATAATTCTGCAGTCGGCTCGAGCTCAAAGATTTAAGTAGTCGCATCAGCAAATTTCCAATCGTGACCATAAAGTTTGAGAGCGTGTGGAAACGCTGATGCCCTTGAGCGGTTAGGTATGCCTTTGGGAGCAATGCCTGCCAAGCCCATTAAACGCCAAAGTGGAGCGCCACCCGCGGCGCGATCGTGACCTACCTCATAAACAAACCACCAAACACTTCAGCCTTACCTGCATTTGCTACTCGATACCCTTCCTGCTCACAGAGCTTATGCAGCGACTTCCCTCTTGAATCTAACTCTGGAGCTTGTCGATTGTCACAACGGCATAACATCCCTCTCCGCCGCTCCACCAAACATCCACTACCACAATGGTACATATCATTCTCCATAAACTAGATATGCGCACAAATTCCTAACCAGCCTCCCAGAACTCCAAATCCCTCCGCCGCCTCGCCGCCGACCACGCAGACCTCCACACCCATTCCCTCCCCCCAACTACCTCTGGCCCTCCTCCTCCTCCTCCCTCAGCACCTGCTGCGACGACCTCACGCACCTAACCCTCCACCTCGCCGGGCCAGTCGGTACGCCCTACAGCGCAGGCCTCTTCACGCTGACCCTCTCCATCCCCCTACCTACCCCGCCGCCCCGCCCACCGCGCGCTTCGTGACGCGCATCTGGCACCCGAACGTCGACGAGGCGACGGGGGCGGTCTGCGTCGATGCGCTGAAGAGCGGGTGGAAGGGCGAGGGGAAGGAGGGGATGAGGTTGAGGGACGTGTTGGTTGTTATTGGGTGTTTGCTTGTTGTGCCAAATCCGGCGAGTGCGCTTAATGAGGCGGCGGGGAAGATGTGCAGTGAGGACTGGGCTGCGTTTGAGAAGAGGGCGAGGCTGATGACGGGGATTCATGCGCCCGTGCCGAGGGAGGTGGTCAAGGCGGTTGAGGAGGCGAGGACGAGGGGGAGGAGAAAGATGTGGTGGGAGTGGAAGAGAAGGGGGAGGTGGGCGCGGAGAGCAGTAAGGTCAATACAGAGAGGAGGAAGGGGAAAGGCAAAGCGGCTGTTGCAGATGGGGGGCAGAAGAGAATATCCAGAGGATGGACATGGTATCGGACGATGAGGATTGGATACCGAGGAACCCGTCACTCGCCGGCGCCTTCGCGACGGGCAGAGATAATGCATTCGGCATCAAGCTGGGCACAATAAGTTCTGCAGCTGCCGAGAGGGACATGAACGAATCCGCAGCCGAAAGCATGCCCTCCCTCTCGAGCGGCAGCTCCTCCACAACATCCATAGACGCAAGCAATCCCACCACGCCGCAGCGCCACTCTTTCGAACCCCTCAGCGCGTCCACCTCCCTCTTCACCGTCTCAACGACCACAAGCGAGCCTCTATTCGCCTCCACAGCCTTGCAATCAACAGCATCCGACCTCCCAGAACCGCACTGGCTCTACCACCACATAGCCACGCACCTCAAATCGTCACGTTCTCCGGAGTCGCTGAAGCGCGAGAAGGCTGAGCGGAGAAGGTTCAAGGCCGCTGGGTACAGCGTCCAGAAACATAACCGCGGCCTCTGGGGTCCGAGGACGGGGTTGAGGAGGCTGTAGGGTGCTTGTTGGGTCGTTGAAATTTGAGTGGAGCTGGCAGCGTTGTTGACTTCATGCATAGCGTGGCGTACTTTATGAGATTGGCCTATGACAGCATTGTATGGCGAAAGGTTGCGGGTTCGAGCATGGTGTCTTGGAAGGACGTTCGCATACTAGAGTGTGGCGGGATGGCGTGTTGGATTACTGCGCGCCGTCAGATGGTCTTGTTGGGCTCTTAGAGTTTCTATACCCTCAATGAATTATTCTGGTATGCTCTCGGGCCGACATATCGCAACCTGAAGCGAGTTTTAATTCTCGATCATCGGGATCAGTCAGAGGCGTCGATGAGCTCGGCAACTGAAGGGGCGCCCCGTGTTGGATGTATCGGTAAGGAACTTGAAGGGTACTGTAAGATTAAGGTCTCTATACATCTATCATGCGGAGGGGCATAAAACGGAACGTACTACGACCTCAGAAAAGGTCTTCCTCTTTTACATCCTCTCCCCTTCTCTTAGCCAGATATATCCGCCCACTCTCGTAAACGCCCAGATACAGCCCGCTACCTATCATCGTCCACACCGCTCTCAGCGCGCCACCTCTCCACAACCCCTTCACGCCCTCCTTTCTCAGAATCTCCCTGCCAATAGTGATGCCGCTCTTCCTCGGATCCTTCTTCTTCGTCATAGTCCGCACAGGGTGCTTTATCGCGTCCGACAAACTGTCTTTCCCAGACTGTGTAGCTTTGCCCATCGCGTCCACCAGGCCGTTGCCAGCAGCCTTCAGGGGCTGCGGACTGCCTCTCTGGCTCTTGCCCTGCTTCTCTGGCTCGCCGTCACCGGCAGCAAGCATGATGCGCGTCTTGACGACATCGATCGGCGTCGTCACAACAGCCGCTATACTCCCCGCCGTGCCGGCGCTGATGGCAGTGATGAGGCCGCTCTCCGCCAGGGTGCCGGTCCGCGTGCCCTTCCTGACGCGATAGTTCTTCAGGCCCTCTTTCAGCCTCTCAAACATCGGAAACTGCAGCGCCGTGAACGGGAGGTTTCGCCCGGCTAGCGCGGTATAGCCTCGCCACAGCGCGAGCGGATTCGAGCGGAAGCGGCGCAGAGTCTGGATCGTGGCGTTCGGTCCGCCTTTCTTACTCGCGTCGACCATCTGCGCATTTTGCTTTATAACTTCGGCGGGTGTGAGGATGGCGCAGGAGACGAGCTCGCCGATTGAGGAGGCTACGGAGTGGATCACGGGTTGTGGGAGGAGTGGGCGTGAGCCTTCGGAGAATGCGGGATTGTGGGAGGATAGGACGGCCTTGACGCCTTCATATGTGGTGAAGAATGCTCCTGCTATGGTCAATTAGACCTGCTCCTGGATAGTACACGTGTTAGGCGTACAAGAGGGTAATGTTGCTATTATAACACTGCCAACGCCTTGATATAGGCCTCGGAACAGGGCCGGCTTGTTGATTGCTGTCTTTGAGGCATTGAGGTAGAGGCGCGAGTAGTCGGGTGACTGGATGCGGGTCTTGAGTGTGTCGAGTGGGTAGACGAGAAGATCGACCGTGAATGCTGCAAATGCTCCAGCCTGGAGTTATCGTCAAACCAGCACGCTCCCGTGAATCGCAATGACAGACTTACAAGCAGGATGTCTGTGTTGGTGTTTCCAGACATATGGTGCGCTTGGATGGTGGTACGAGGTGATCGATTGCTGCTATCTGATTTTTTGATAGAGGTCGGACTTTATCGTGCATGACGCCGAGACGTGCTCATGACCACCAAACATTGCCGAGGGTCAACGGCGGTTTTAACATCCAACTCCACTTAGCTGTATGAGATGTCAAAAGTACGAGAGTCTAAGATCTACTGAGTAGATACTCCCACTTAGCTGCCCTCTGGACTGGGAGATGTGAAATCGCATGTGCGCCGACACGTGACTAGCTCACCTACGTCAGCCACCAGACCAGCAACGTCCAGCAACAACAGCTCGCCCATGGCCGGGGACGCGGTATCCCCAATCTCTTCTTGGACACCGTAACGGTAGTTGCCTTCCACGTTGTGAAGAACCTGAAATAGCACCAAGCTTTCTACGTAAATCGCGCGGTAGAAGTATGGTTGAGGCCAAGCGGAAGTAATCGGATACCTGGACTGTTCGGTGAGCGTGGAACGAGCGTGGAACGACCATAGAATACCCATGGAACAAGCATATGGCAGACTTTGACGTCTCCTTTGGCAGTCGCCTGCCGCAAGATGATGCTTTAGGACCGCAGGGCATTTCTAAGGTGCAATCCGGCGGTAAGGTTACTCGCGGCGCATCAGCGCGTGAGGCTCCGCGAAGGTCGACCGGTGAACAATGCGGTTGCATACCGGTGATCGACCTAAGGCGCGCTGTTGGAGTGATCTGTAAAGGGAACTTCTCACTGCTACGAGCGCAGTATCGAGTAATTCTGTGCCATTTCGAGCGGCTGCTTAACTGTCAATACCGGGGCTCCCCCTCGACCCCCTCCGCCAGCGATATTTGCCAAGAGGTTGAAGTTGCAAGCACGATGACATCACGGCCAGCACAGCGGTCACACACAAGCTTGAAGCCCTGCCTTCGCCCTCCGCCGGAATCTCACAGCCCCTTGACCCCGACTGAACCCTCCCCACCAAAGCACTCGCCCCATCCAAGCCTGCCGCAGCCAAACTCTCACCGGGGCACACCCTCTGACCTTGCAATAAATACCGAGCCCAGCCCTGCGCTTTCCCGTGTCAGACTTGACCTGCCGACTTGCTTACTGGCTCTTCGGCGCCTACTCCGTTTGTTGATCGACCACCTCCCTACCTTCTTCACCAAACGACCAGGAAAAGGTGCGCCAACGTTGAAACTTCCAGTTCTCGAATCCAGGCAAGCTAACAGTTGTTGCTATCAACAGTCCAAGAAAAGAGGACACCAAGGTCGCCAGCCACCTACCTCCAGCGCATCAACCGCAGCACAACTGACGGAACCCAAGCAACCCTCCACCATGTCCGACTACATGTACGACGACCGTCCGCGCCGGTCTCATCGCACGCAGCCGCAGTACGTCGAAGAGACGACCTACAGCCGTCACCAACCAGGCAGAGCACCCCAAGAGTTAGTTCTCCGCCCGCGCGACGACAGCATCGAAGACATCCCCCGCAACTTCCCGCCACCAGGCGCTGAGCAACGCAGACCTAGATACCGTGACGACTACGGACACCCGCCGCCGCGCGCTCGCTCCGTCGGTCGGCGCGAATACGACGACCCGTACTACGACGACTACGGCGCTGGCGGCTACGCGCGAGGCGGTGGCCGCGGTCCTCGCTCTCGCTACGACGACGATGGATACCTCTCCGATCGGCCGCGCAACCGTCGCAAGCCGTCCATCGGCGACGCGCTGAAGGAAGCTGCCGAAGCTGCTGGTCTCGGCGGCGTTGTCGGCGCAGTGACGGGCCAACGTGAGAGAAGCAGGAGCCGACATCGCCACGATGACAGGTACGATGATCGGCGTCACAACGACCGACGGTACGACGATCGGCGCAGTCGCTACAGCTCCTCCTCCCGCAGCCGAAGTCGCCGTCGCGGCGGGAATGCAAACGAAAAATGGCAGCAAGCAGCCAAAGCCGCCGCCGTTGCCGCCGCCGTCGAAGCGTTTCGCAGCCGCAAGGAGCCCGGTTCGTGGACTGGCGCAAAGGGCCAACGCATCGCGACAGCTGCGCTTGGTGCTGCCGGCATCGACAAGCTGGTCGGAGGCGATGGTGATGACCACTCCACGCGCAATGTCATTGGCTCGGCCATCGGCGGTCTCGCCGTCAACCGCGTCGCCAACGGCGCCAGAGACCGTGACGGCTCCGGATCACCCGGCCGCTCACGCTCGCGCTCCCGCTCTCGCAACCCATTCAGCCGCAGCCGCTCCAGAGGCCGCTCCCAATCCCGCGGTCGCGGGGGCGATGCCGGCGGTGTTGCCACCGCAGGAGCCCTCGCAGGCGCCGGCGCCATCGCCGCAGCCGGAAAAGCGCTCTACAACCGCGTGCGCTCCAAGTCGCGACGACGCTCCCGCAGCTCCAGCGCAGACAGCTACGTCCCATCCCGCGGCCGACGGTACAACAATCAGCGCTCCGGGCGCTCAGATGACGGATACGAAGGCGGTAGCGCGCACCCGGGCGTAGGAATGTTAGCCTCCCGCGAGAACCCCGAGATGCGTCAGATGAGGCAGCGAGATAACGCCCGTGGAGGCAGTAGTTCGAGCTCGGAGAGCACGACGGACATGGAGCAGAAACGCAAGCGCATGCGAGGTAAGGAACTCCTTACAGCCGGTGTCGCGACCGTAGCAACAATCCACGCAGCCCACGGCGTGTATTCGAGCATGGTAGCCTCTGAGAATCGGCGCAAGCTCGTGGCCGAGGGCAAGCTCTCCCCGGAAGAGGCCCGCAAGCGCAAGTCCAAAAACGCGCTGCAGGATGCCGCGGCTGTCGGCATCGCCGCGCTGGGGATCAAGAGCGCGTTTAGCGAGTGGAAGGAGATGAACGAGCAGCGGCACGAGGTCCAGCAGCTCGAGGCCAAGAGGCGCAAGAAGAGGAAGCAGCGCGAACGCAGGGAGAGGGAGCAGCGCATGGCGTTCCAGAACCAGAACCAGGCTAATCCTTACGGTGCCCCAGGATATGGCGGCTATGGTGGCCCGGCTTATGCGGATGCCAATCCGTATTCTGCGGGTAATCTGCCGCCGCCGCCCATGGGTGCGCCGCCGGCGAGGTACTGAGTTGGTGGCTGAGGGGCCGATAAGGGTTTTCACGGAGTCATCGAGATGGATCAGATGACTGGGGTGGATTTGGAGGTCGAGAAGCGAATCGGAGATTATCCCTTTTCTTAGAGTCTTTGGCTTGGCGCCGTGGTTCTTTTGGCGCCCACTTCACAATTCACGAATTCTCTTGGTCTACTGTCGTTGGTTCAACCCCTCCTTATCCCCCTTTCACTGCTGTGGGTGGGACTTCACGACATGAGTAATGGTTGTATGAACTGCATGGACGGATGGGAGGCGGTTGGATAGGTCGATGGCGTGGTTTATTCCCCTGCAAAGTATGTATCTGCAACAGGCCTAATCGGCTACGATATCATGAAAGTATGACGATTGTCTCCAAATTGCTCTCCACATTGGCTGATGTTTGTTCGAGGCATGGGGTCAGGTGAATGCGCTGATTGACTAGAGAGGGATTCAAGGCCATGACGATTCATTGCAGGAAAGTGTAAAGCCAGTAGGATTTAGAGGTTGTAAAGCTAGTGAAAGCTTTTATGAGCGACTGCATCTACAGAGCCGTGACGCTGTGGAGCTACTATCGGTACAGACTGGCCAAGGTGTGACAACTACAAAACTCTCAGCTAACCAACCTCATCTCCTTCCAAAAGGGTCAGGCTTCTCCTTCTTCCGCTCTACAAATACATCGTCGTGGGAGCCCTTGCGCTTGTAGGCCGGACGATCTTGCAGACGGGGATCTTGGCTGGTATGTGCGGGACGGAAACCAAAGGGACTTGAGAAGGGCCACACTCCAGCTGCGTTGGCAGAGAACGAACTGCGATGAGTCGTCGGCGAAGTGCTGTGAGCGTCCGTGAGCGACCGCTGTGGCTGTGGCTGTACGCTTTGCGATCGGTGCCAAAATCCCCCGTCCGTAGGCCTTGGGTGCTTCTCTGGTGTTGGCGCTTGGCCGTACGAGTGCGCGGTGGGCTCGAGTGCGGCTGCGGGGAGTTGGAGTGGTTGCTTGGGAGGGGCGCGCGTGTCGGTTGTAGCTCTCTGGGGTGTTGGCACTTGGTTGTACATTTGCGCGGTGCCGGGAGCAGTGTCCTCCGGCTGTTGGCGTGGGGGCTTGGTGGGAGTGGTTGTCGCTGGCGGTGCGGGCTGTGCGGGGGCGTAGATGCCGCAAGAGGATGAATTTCGTCCACATTGCGGCTCTTCTCTGGCGTGGTGGGTTTGGGACTGGGTGCCCGCTTGCTAGGGCTACTCTCCTTGCTGGCTGTAGCCTCCAGCCTCCTGACACGGTCCTTCAGCCATCCGTTGCCGTGCTGAAGCTCCATTATCTGCTTCTTGTGGCGAGCAACCCGCTCTTTACTGTCGTCCTGTTGTTCTAAGATGCTGCTGATCTCCTTCTCTTGGGACTCCTGCTTCTTCTGCGTGTACTGCAGGAGGATGTCTTGGGCGTCGACGCGCTTTGACAAGGCGCTAAGTTTGTCGAAGGCGGCTGCTGCCTTTGGAAGAAGCTCTTGGAACGCGAGCTGCTGCCCGCTGAGATCCTGTCGAAAGTCTTCGCTATTCGCTTGCAGAGTGCTAAGGGCCTACTCAAATCAGCATAAGGAGAGGGATGATGCTTCACGGTGTCGGATTACCTGTTCTAGCTTCCCAATCCGGCTCATTGCGTTTTCGAATTTCTCGTCATAGGTGGAGCCGGCGGTACGAATGGCTGACTTCAAGCCTTCCACCTCCTCTTTCAGACTGTGAGAACGATTGAGCTGATGATTGACCGAGGTGCTCAGGCTGGTAAGATCTGTCCTTGTCTTTTGGAATGCTCCGACGTAGCTTTCAACCTGGGACTGAACAGCCTTGATGGAGTTCTCGGAGGGGAAGCCGCCGTCCAATCGACGCTCAAGTTGAGTGATGGATGTTTGCAGTGCTGCCAGATTGTCATGGTGCTCGCCTAGATGGACCCCCAGGTGGTTGATGGCGGCCTGCAACTCGGTGAACAGAGAGGAAAGATTTGAGATGGTATCGCGAGAGAGCGTGGACAAGCTGACGTTCGACATTGTTAGGCGTCAACTGATAGCCGCGTGGTTGACTGAGCTGCAACGGAGTGTAGAGGAGGAGACTGCGTGGGCTTGGAGGATGTGAGATTTATAGACCACGTGGGCTGGCAGAAGCCTGAGTGATGATGACGTTGGAGCTGCATATGAAGAAATTGCAGAGATGAGAGCCTTTCACCGGATTGGGGAAATTGCGCAATTAGTCACGCATTTGCAGACAGAGTCAGGCCCTACAGACGGCGATTGATCTCAAGCAGCTTTAAACCAGTCGCGGGAGGCTTCGTCGTGTGTGAGGTGTGAGCTCAGCGATCATGTTTCTGGACTACGAAAATTCATAAAAGTTCTGATCATTAGCAGCCCCCTATGATCAATGGCACACCCTCCCCTGTAGCTGGCCATACGATGTGGTTCGCAAGTACGTGATTACAGTGACCTTGCATAAGTGGCATATTCCGCTGAATTCGTAAGCCATTGTGGCCGACAGGAAGTCGACCATTCCATGAAGTTTACGGCAAAGCGCAAGTCCATGACTGTTGTCATCGTGGGCGAGCTGTCCGAGTAAGACCGCTGTAAATAGTAATCAAGACCCTGCTGCTCCACCGCGTCCACCTGAAATGGCACTGATATATTGGTCCCTTGCTGTTCTGACCTTCAACGGCGCCCTTCGCAGCGCCGCAGGTTCATTCTGAAGGAACGGAGGAAACCAACTCTTGAATATGGCGAACCTTGATGTGTTCGCTGTGGTTGCAATCATTGAAGGAGGTGTCAGTTATCTACACTGCGCACGTAGTATGATATCCCGGTGAGAAGCACGCGGATCGTAGTTGCGAGACTCAGACACACGCCATCTTGAGAACAGAAAGCTGAGAGTTGGTTTATGCCGGACATAGTCAACTATTCAGGAGGGATGCGGTCTGACGTCGAGGTCAGTGTCGCAGACCTGCCTGCAGGTGAGATGTTATCATTACGCGAGAGCATACGATCCTAATGCAACAGCTAGGTACTGGCTGTAAGGTGCCTGAGTAGCAATCACAAACCGTAGTTGTTATAACGGATTGGCGTCATCTACGTCGACCTTACTCTTCCAGATTGCTGATATGAAAGCGCTGACGATCTAAGTAATACTCCAGCTGTTTGAAGCTTATTTTACCGTCCAGCTTGGACATCCTGAGTTGATATCGGTGTTGTATTCACCACGTAGTTGCAACATTGTCCCTTCGGATGTTCGATTGAGGTGGATGTTCCCAGGTGTCAAAGAAACATGTTGCTTGTCCGTGCACGGGCTTTGGGCGCACGGTTTGGCAACGGGATTCTTATATCATTGCTTGGCGGGTGCTCCAACGCGTCGACATCACGGACAGTCTCGCGTCCACCGAAGCTGCAATATCTCTATGAATTATTGCTTTGTTATGTACTATGTCCATTCTTCCCCATGCTGCAACCCCCAATCCAAAGAAGCGTAAAAGACAGGAGATCACATACGATGCCCTCCACAAGCCATTCACCATTCGAGTAAGCGCTCATCCTAGCTTTGAAGTACAAGGCCTGACAATTCGTTTCTAGCCCTACCCGTCCTCAACTTACAACAAGCCGCACATCTTCACGCCAATTCAACTATTGCCGCGCTCGAAACTACCGCTGTCATTGCTGGACCCCACTGCCACCTTGTCCGACTTGACATGCAACCGTCTCTTCTCAGCTCACATTGCGGCACTTGAAGGAAAGGAAGACACAGACCCACCAACGGTACTCATAGCGGCAACATCCAGCCCCGACATTTTGTTTGTTGTGGAGCGAGTGCAAGATGGAGTCTATGCGCTCTGTAAGCTTGCGAATTGGGTGACCGTCGAAGTCGTGCAAGACCTAGTGTCTCTGCCGCAGCACGACTCGTACTGCCCTCCCAAAGTTGCGCCTACTCGCGGCACAGGACATGAATACTGGCAGCGAGCTTCCTTAGGGGCCTGCCTCTGTCCAAGCCGATCGGAAGCCATGGTGAGCTCCCACGCATCACAATGGCGCGTCCAGCGGCGGCAGCCGATCCAAAGCTAGCGCCTCAAACCGCCATCGCACAGCCTCCTGCAAGCTCCGCCGTTCAGCAACGTTCACGTACACCAACTGAGCCAGCCGCTGAGCACGACTTGCCTCGGCTGACTGCTGTGGAGCTGTTCGAGAATTTTGTATCTCAGTATCTGGAAACTCTTTACCTGTCCAAAGCCTCCCTCGCGTATTTCGCCAAAGGCCCGATCTCACGAGTCCGCGCGTCGTTCGCTGGTAGCCAAGATGGCTCCTTTCAGCTGTCCAAACTTGCGATCTTCTACAGGGCGATACTGCATAACACAACTTCCATAGACAAGAAGTACAAGGAAAAGCTACCAGAGCTCCTCAAAGCGATGCCGATGGCCTTCTGTTCCGACGAAGAACCTATGACGTCAGCAACTGTTCGAAGGAAGAAGACTAAGGCAAGGAAACTCAAGCCAAGCAAGGACGGCATGTACCCTGATGAAGCAGAGTATGTGAAGAAATGGTGGCTGTCGGACTGGGCAACTCCGAGTCAGGGAGACTTCGAGAGTGCAGAAGACGTGGCGAGAAAGAGGACCGCGAATCTGAAAGTCAGAGAGACTTTGACACAGCTGATCGTTGTCATGGAAGTCATGGCGCTTGAGGCGCTACCAGCGTGCCAGCTACCACAAACGGCTGATGGTCCAGGTGACGTTGAGAGTCAGGCCCAACGGACTGCCGATGTGGGATCACAGAAGAGGCGAAAGTCTAAGAAGCCGCAGGACATGAGCTCCATTATGGATGTCCTAGTTGAAAGGCTATGCATCTGGCAGTCGGTAGAGCAGGAAGAATCTAGCGCAAAGCTACCGAGTCGTAATCAAGCCGGCGGAAACACGCACATCATCGCTGACGGGGCATCGAACAGCGACATACTGAAGGACTTCTGCGTTGAAGTCATCATACCATTGTAAGGAACCCTACTCGCTGTTCCATGCGAGCCGACTAACATGTTTAGCTACATGAACCGGATACCCGAGAAGGCTGCGTCCATCAACCGCAAGCTTGGAGGGCCTGGCGCCCCATCACCAGCCAAGCCCGCAGCAACCCACAATACTTCGACAAGCGCTACCCTCCGCAAGCCCGGAGAACCCGAAGTTCGGCAACCGCCATCCAAGAAGATAGGTCGGCCATTGCAGAAAGTGTCTTCGGAAATCAACCCGATGAGGCGCCGGCCGCCTTCATTAGCGCGTTCAGCCACCGACTCAGGCGTCGTTCCTGGCTTGAAACGCGAGGGCAGCGAGATCCCGCTCATGGCAATTCCACGCCAGGAAAGCCAAGTCCGAAGGGGAGGTTCTTTGGCGGACATCAAGCGCTTCAGACAACGGGAGATCGACCTGACGGCCATGACAGCTGCTAATGAAGCTAAACTGCGGAAGAAAGCAGCTGTGGAGAACGAACTCAAAACCGCCATATCAGCGCTGAAGAAGCCAAACCGTGGATTAGCGGTCAAGGAGCTCGTCGACTCCGCGGATCAGAGGCGGCTGCAGAACGGCGTGCAAGTTACAGCAACGCCAAAGCGGGCCAGCAAAACAAAGATCATCACGCAGTCAAGATCAGCCCTCCGTTCTCCACCGCCAGACACGGCCGATGTGTCCGCGCGTCGATCGAGCGGAGCCTGCATCCCATCATCTGCTGTCCGACCTGCCGCATCGTCCCTTATCCCTGGAAGCGAGCGGCGTACATCAAGAACAGACCTTCGCGCGGCTGTCGCCGAAACGCCATCCCGTGGACCAGCCAAGACAGTGTCATTCTTTACTGACCCGATACCGCAAACACCGTCGAGGAACCGAAATGCGGCGGCCGTCTTCTCTACGCCCGTCAACCCTTTTGCAACTCCGTGTGGCATCGTTGCTGCAACGCCCACCTCGAAAAAGCTTGATGCCGTTAAGGCAGGTGTGGAGAAGAGTATCTACGACGCGTTGGGCTGGGACGATGATGGTGACCTTGGCTAGTGCTGCACTATTAGTAGATAGTAAATAGTGCATGACTTTGCTGCCATCAAATCTTTGTGGGTCATGTCTTGCAATTACCTCAGCACTCCACTGCTTCACAGAAGATTCCCACGATACTTCTTCGACTCATCTCAGGCTGAAATATATACTCGTGCTTCTGCCTAACCGGAGTGAAGCAAGGCAGGTGTCACTACTATGAACCGTGACCAATGTCCTCATCATCACCCTGTAAAGCCGGGTCTTCAACCACTTCACAACATCACAAAAATCCTAATTCTCCACCATAGTATTAAGGCATGTATCTCTGCGGTAATACTTTTTGTATTTATCCTAAATGGACCATTCAATTATCTTGGCTCTCCATAGTAAATTCACGAAAGATCTTCAGGGTTTCCACATCCCTTCGAATTTTCGTGATCACGGCTGAAAAGCTGTTGAGTGATTGTGCAAGTTTGTGGAAGCATATGGACGGCAGATTCTGCAGTCCGTTTCTACGGCCTCGTGATCACTCGCTCCAGCACATCTGCTACTATCCATCTCTTTGGTTTTTAGAGAGTACAGCTTCCAAGTGTCGCAGTATAGCTCCGATATCCTGACTCTTGAACCCCCTGTAAAATGCCGAAGAATAATCTCCTGAGCCTGCATACCTTCGCAGAAGGCTTTCTAAACGCCACTCAACTCCTCGCTATACCCAAAAGACGCCATCTTTCAGGATCTCAGAACACATCCATCTCCTCCCCCGCCCCAAACGCGAACCTCCCCGCCCCAACCATCGCCACCCGATCCAACTCCTCCTGATACTCCTTCCGCACATCCTCAAGACTCACAACCTTCCTCCTCGGCCCAAGCTCCACCTTCTTCTGCGCACCACCAGCTCCCTTGTTCTTCTTCCTCGCCTCCTCAACCCGCGCCTCCCTCTCCTCCTCCGTCTGCTCCGCCAGGATCCACGCGTTGTCTTTCTCCACGCACGCCAACACGTTCATCAACGCAAGTAAATTCTTCTGTAACCGCTCATCTCCAGGGTCGAAGACGCTGGCGCTGCTGGTGGCGCCCCATCTTAGCCGCTCGAGCCGCTCGTGCAGGATGCTGGCGGCGCCGCGGAAGTCGTGGCGTTGGATGCGGAAGGCGGCGAGGAGGTTGTGGTATGGGGGCCCCTTGAGGATGGATTGGGTTTTGTGGGCGAGAGAGGTGAGGATGGCGTCGACGTCTTTGGAGAGGGTGGCGAAGGGGAGGGTGAGGAGGAGGGGGAGTGGGAGGAAGTGGTTAGGGCTGTGATGAGGGTTGTGAGGTTGGCTTTGCGGCTGTGGGGGTTGGGTTAGTTGCTAAGCTTTTATGGGAGTGGTGGATGGGGATTGGCTTACAGTATTGGATTGGTGTGGCGTGTTAGAGTGGCGTAGGCTTCCTCGAAGTGAGATGTTTGGATCAGGGCGTTGAACAGGCGGGACAGGAGTTCGGTTTTTTGATCGGGTGTCTGGGCGTGTTTAGCCATGCTTTGCGACAGAAAGTCATGGAGGCTTACGTCTTCTCGACCGAGACTGAGAGCTTGCAGAGCCATTTCGGCAAATTCGGCCACGTATGAGTGGACCTTAACTTTCTCGAACAAGCTAAGGATGTGTTGGTAGTACTTCGGTATACCTTCCGAGAAGTAATCCTGCTCATCAAGGCTAAGCAAGCCGGAAGAGTCATTCCGCCTCACGTCAAAGTGGCCCAGGGCTGGAAGTATATTAGCAAGGGTCTGGAGTTTCGAACATGATGACGTACCAAGGCCCACAGCAGCTCTCTTGAAATACACGGCGGCCATAGCATACTCTTCCAGGCTGAGGTGCAGTCGGCCTCTTAGATAAGTAGCCCACGGCGTACCCGGTAAGAAGCGAAGGAATTCGGAAGCCAATCCAGTGTTGTCACGCTTCAGTAAATCCCCCATGATGTTAGCGGTAATGAAGTCGTACTGCCGCCCCAGCTGTGACCCGAAAGTCCACGCTCGGACCCAATACGTGAGACGCATGGACTGCGAGCCTTCCGGGAACAGCATGCCAGACCAGTCGCCCACGAAAAGACTCTCCATGAGCGTCATGGTCTGGTCAGCCGGATCGCTTGGTCCTTGGGACTGGCTCAGGCTCCCGATACTGGTCCGACGGCGCCTGCGACCCGATGATTCGTGTCGCGATTTGGTTGTAAGCCAGGTTAAGACAGCATGCTCCTTCAGCTTCGGAATGAGTTCAACATAGATGTCGGCCGCATCGAAGCGCGGCGACATCTCCTCGGGCTTGAACTCGAACGCGCAGAAGACCACAAGAACAAGAAGATCTAGTAAGATTTCAGTCCCAATCGTGACAGTGTCCTGAGCACCTCTTAGAAGCGCCCTGACGCCAAACTTCGTCACCTCGTTCCGCTCGTGATGCCCTCGAGGCTTTTCATCAAGCCGCTCTAGAGCTGCAAGAAAGCCACTCGTCGTAAGCTCTGGAAACCCGCCGAGTTCGTCTATGGCTTCAGAAAGCTTGTCAAAATCTTCATCAGTGACTTGGGAATCGAGATCGCAGCGATCGTGAAACGATTTGATCCGATCAGTGACCGAAGTCGACGGCTCTTGCAGAATCTCCGCTGCAACAGCGAGCTGCAGAGGTCGATGAAAACTCGGCGTGAGGCTTTGGCGAAAGATTCGGGCAGCACTTAGAAGCTTTGCGACATCGATCGATCCGTCGTCTTCTAATGCCCGATACAATGGACCGTTGCCCTCTATATGATCAGGCAGTATCTCTGCATTGGCTCGCATGACCTCGACCTCGGAGAGCTCTCGAATCGGACAGATGTAGTCTGTAAGCAGCAGCCACGGCAAGTCTTCTGCGGAGTCGTATACAAGGCGCAACGACTCGCTTCTTCGCTTGTGCAAGTCCCGCACCAATCCGTAGAAGACTTGCCATTGGGATCCAATATCAATCTCGTAGCGATCGTAGTCAATCTCACCCGCATGCGTCCTTTCAAGTGCAACGTTCGACGCAATGACAGTACAGAGACGTTCTTTAAGAGGCTGTTTGTTCGACGACTTTGCTGTGAGGCTCTTTGCGGGCGAACGCTTCAGCGCAAACCCTCGCCGGTAGACTAGAAGAGCCGTCTCTAGGATCGGCGTGGTAAATCGGCCAGGTACAAACAGGAAGTCCAACCAACGCTCCGTAATCGAAGGGTTGTGCAACGAAGGATCCTGCACGCTGGAGCCCCTGGGTAATCTGGGTTGATCCTCAACGCCTCGATAGTAAGTGGACCGGGGACACGCAGACCCACTCATTCTTCCATACGTGCTCCAAGTTCGACTGCAAACCCAGGAGGTTGAATTTGATGGTGTACACCCTGCTGTTCGGGCCGGACCTTGCTCTTATCCACAGCTGCGTGCTGGCCCATGATGGCTCTGCCTTGACGTGGAATTCTTCCAGGTTCCAGACCGTCGTGTTCATCATCTCATCCACCGGCGGCACGAAGCTCATCTCGGGTTTCACATCCGTGATCCCATGGGAAGGACTGTCCGCATCCGCAACGGCCCAAAACTTGAACTGGTGTTGCTTGGGAGAATATGTGACGACGTGGTATGGGTTCGTTGAATAATCCTCTTTCGCCTGAACAATCTGCATCACCTGAGGCTGTGCTGCGCCGATGAAGTATTGCGAAGCCTTTTGCGGTTCCCGGTTGTTGTCACCGAGGAGGTCCATTTGTACTCCGATCTTGCTTGTCTTTACACTGCGAGCCCTCAGAGTATGGTCGAGTGATACGGTCCAGATGTGCGCTTCGTCTGGGGATAACGCGATCGATACAGCGGCAGTAGGTTCGATGTCAGCGTTGTTCCAGCGGATGGTGTTGTGGCTCTTCCATGATACTATGCCGCGCAGGCTGCTCCAGCCGCCATGACTGAAGTAAATTTCGCTCCACACTGAACCTGCCCCACCGCGTCAGCATTAGGTTGCGACAATGGTCCGATTGCGTTACCGTCATCACCCGGCTGTCTGGTCAGACGCAGCAAGTTCCCATTGCGAGCAGAGATCAGTAGCTCGTGCGCATTGCGAGCTACGAGCCGGTACGGAACAAGTGCGCCGAAGGTAGGGGGATAGCACGTCTTGCACCAGTCGCTCACGTCGACTTCCGAAGCCGCTGGCCTAATGAAGAAGTCGATCTTGAGATTCAGGGTATAAAGCTCGCTCGCTGCCGTTATTACGAACGCCTGCAGCGCATTTCGCTCGTCCGAGTCTGCGAATGCCACACCGAATGGTCTGATCGGATTCGGAAAGCTGAGTGATAAGGTCAAGACGGCTTCGCCCTTTGTATGCCCTTCCTGGCTTAGGTCCACAGATTGAATCTCCAACACCTTCCTGTCGTCGAGTATCCTCCATAGAAAGCACCGCGGGTACTTGTTTGCGCGGCGGAAGAATATGGAAGCTTCGCTGGCGAGGTGCCTTCTTGCGAAGTCGTTCTCGTCTTGGTCAACATACTGATCGGTTACGATGGTTCGTTTGGACTGATGCCGCGATCCGAAGGTAGAGATGCCATGCGCTGGGAGGGATATTGAGATGGTCGATCCGTTGAAGGCGGGCTCGAGATTCAATTGCGTCCCGGTGTAGAGAGCTGGGACAGGTAGGCTTGCCATGACAGCTCCATGTACGTGGCAGGTAGCTTGGAACTTAGGGGGACTTCTCTGGGCTGTTGACTGCGGTGCGCTTGTTGCGGGTCGACGTGAACGCGCGCAAACAAATTCTGGGGAGCTTCGGCCAGCAGCAGCGAGTGACGCGAGGAGACCCACGCACGTGATTTCGCGGAGCTCGAGAGGGCGCTCATTTCAGTTTCTCGCGCTCCGCATGGCTACAACAGCAGCAGCCATAATAGTCAATTGGACGAGAGATATCTTCCTACTCAAACCACAGCTTGGATGGGGCCCTAGGCTTCTTGCTGGCAACGAGTAGAGCTTGGTACTTAACAATTGGCGATTGATTTGGCTTCCACATGACGCTATACATATGAGGATAGAATCAACGGCGTGAAGAATGACTCTGACGGGTCAGGCTAAGTCGCGTGTTCATTACGTTTTCATTCTCTCTGTAGGTATCCACTTATAACTCGTTGGCAAGCAAGAATCCCTCAAAACTCGTGGCCATACTGATATCAAACGCCATATTCATGAACCCAGCCATCGCCATGCAAATGCATCCGACCATGTAGTATCCTATGCAACCGCCCCGACATGCCCACCAAACACCGTAACATGCCCAGAAAAGATGTCGTTATCCACGCATGCTCAATCCTTCTCTAAGTCCTTCGGGTTCGGATCACCGATTCCGTCCTCATTGATCGCGAATAAGCAATCACTCTCCGGCAGGCACGGACTGTCGTAAATCTTGCATATCCTCGTCTCGCCTCTACCCTTCTTTAGACTCAGTCTCGTCGTACTCGCATGCGCGATGATGTTTCCGCCAATAGGCTTCTTCGGGTCCGGATTGAACATTGCCGATGGACCTCCGTCTACTTGCGCTACCACCTGGTTCGTGATGACGACTGCGATTCCGAACTCGTCGGCCAGCCGTTGCAGCGTCCGTAGGAATTTTGCGAGGTGGACTTGTCGTGCAGAAAGCTCGCCCCTACCCATAAAATCTGTGCGGTAGAGCGAGGTAGCGGAGTCGACGATGAGCAGTGAGAACCGCGTCTCCGTCATCATCTGTGCGGCCTGGTTGAGGAGTTGGAGCTGGTGATCGGAGTTGTAGGCGCGGGCGTAGGCGACGTTGTCCAGGACCTCTTCTCCGGACAAACCGTACCGGTTTGCTACTGCCAGCAGACGGACGGGTCTGAATGTGCCTTCGGTGTCGATGTATAGACATTTGCCCTCGCCACCGCCCATGTCGAAGGGTAATTGACATGTCACGGCAAGCGTGTGGCATATCTGACTCTTTCCCGTCCTGAACTCGCCGAATATCTCTGTTATTGATCCTGTCTCAATACCGCCTGCCAATAGCGTATCGAGTTGCTTCGAGCCGGTCGTGATTGAGATCAGTTCGCTGCGCCGTTGGTGCATCTCCGTCGCCGTGGTAAACCCCATCGGCACGAGTTTGGATGCTTCAAGCAGATCAGCAGCGGGCTTTGCGGTTGGAGGAAGACTTTCACTTACCCTCAGCTAGTATCTTCGAAGCCTTCTGTTCTGAAATGCCTTTAATCTGCTCTAGTGCTTTTCTCGGCCTGCCAGGCGTAAGTTTAGAGCAATGTCTGCGGTATCGAGCGGGAAACGAACGTATATGCCACCGACTCCACTGTGTTGTACCCGCCCTCTATGATGAGTTTGATGTCGCGTGCAGTCAAGCCATTGACACCCTATGCCTGTCAGACGGTTGTTCGAGAAGTCTCCGTCTGGCTGCTCACCTCCAACGCTGAGAGTGGCGTCGGGGCACCAGGTCCTCCTGCGCTGCCTTCCTCGTATCCGGACTGCGATTGTTCGTCTTCGGCGCTCATCTTGATCTGGCTTGTGCAGTATTCTGGTGGCGAGAAGTCAAGAAGGGATTGTATGGTTTGCGGGTGGGTGTTTGGAGAGTGAATGATGGAGAAGTTCGCAGTCGAGCCAATTTACGCGACTCGGCGCTAGGCAGCGCGTTCGCCACCGCCGCGATGTCACGTGCCGGATCAGATGTCCGGAACGATTCTTCTTGAAGCCATTCCGCTTGCACTCCGCACAGGATAGCAGCACGTACATTTGGACCCAACTTAGATCCCAACCAGCAGCGGTGATACAAGAATAAAGACTCTAAATGACAAAACAACTCATGATTAGTTATTACCCTAGGAGCTTTTGAGTCGGCTTGGTGAGCCTATGTACAGTGACCTGTGTATGCCTCCATTACGTTTAAGAATAAAGCATAGGGTAAAGGGAAGGCAGAGAGGAAGTGAACACGCTTGCATAACCTCGACACAGCCGCCACCTAGTATGGTATCCCACTAATCCGATCCTATGCCAAACTCCTTTACGCCGCCCATGCAAAAGTCTTCCGAAGGACGCTCAGTGTAGAGCTCTAATATGGATGAAAAGCCAGTCGGATCCGGTCGTGGTGAGGAAGCAGTAGAGGCTCGCACGACGTAGTAAATCGATCTAATCGCAATCGTTAGACGACTGCCTAGATCCTCTCGGCGGAGATCAACGACTTGTGGTCGAAGAAGTTCTTCGCTTCTTTTGTAACCGTTTTGACTGACGTTTTTCCCCAGCCTCGAGATCGATGTCGAGGGCCATATCCGCTGGATTCGGTCCAAGAGTACCGGGCCGGAGGATCTCGAACCCGGAATTCACTTTGCGGAGAACTTGAGACATCCTCTGGTTCTGTGCGGTTTGCACAGAAAGGGAAGAGTCTACCGTGTCCTCCTCGTACGAGAATGGAAGAGGTGCATACGGCGATGTCTGTGTTGGCGTAGATGAGGAAGGTGAGGAAGGCGGTGTTGAGACAGGGTGATCCAGTGTGCTCTTCGCAGAGGTCTCCGAGCTTGAGGAGCCATTTCGTTTGGGCCATGTGTGGTCAGCCGTATCAGGCTTGGTAGCGTTTGCCTCTATAGTGTTTGCAGCGCTGCCAGAGCCACTCTCAGAGCCATGCGCAAGAGTGGGTCCAGAACCAGGTCTCGGGCGCCGGACCCTAGGTGTAAGCTGCCCAGTTTCGGCAACGTGTGATAGACGATGGCTTTGCAGTAGGTCGAGGCTGAGACCCCTGTCGCCAGGACGGATATGTGAACTGTCAGAGGCAGGGTCTGATACATCCCGGGTCGGACTCTCTTTGGTGAACTGAAAAGTTGGGGCATGCTCATAATCGCTGGCACTGCTTGATGTCCGCAAGGACTCCGACCTCCGCTTCGATGTACCGCTCTCGTCGGAAACTGAATGGATGCTGGTCAGTAAATGAGATAGGACGGTGCAAGTGCTATGCACGTCAGTGTGATCCTACCTTTTCTAGGATCGGCTGATGGCTCGGCGACGCCCTCCAGGGCATCTAAAGTGGATGAGTTTCGTAGGGGACCATAATTGCTGTACCTGGCATACGAAGATGGAGGACGCCTATGCTGTCGAGCAGGTGGCGCAACGGACGAAGAGTGTGTGGGTGATGATGCTCTACTGCTTGATGCTGAGCCTTGACCAGCGGCAGCAGGCTCGGGAAAGCTCGGTTCGCTTGAGCGCGAACGGCTTGGCCGTGATAACGACGGGTGTAGGAGCTGCGGTTCCGCTGGTTGGGTGAGTCCAGTGCCGGAGGCTGTTCGGCTGTGGGCGTGACCCTGTCCGACCGTTTCTCTGATATCGAACTCGCAGCGCTACTCGGAGCCGGGGTGTTCGTCCTTGATATCCAGACTCCTTCAACCTCAATTCCGCTTTCGACAGCCCTAATGCCAAAAGGTATCGCCTTCTCCTCGTCTTCATTGGCCCGCCTCTCGACGGTTTTCGGTGCTAAGTGGGCCTGCTCCTGCTTCTGAGCTGCTACAGCGATGTAGTGCTTGTTCTTGTGGTTGATCCACGCCAGTTTCAGGCAGCCGGCAAGGATCGTGGCGACCTAGCAAGTCAGCGAAGGTTGCGCGGTGATATGGATTCGTTGAGGCCTACAATGAGACAAGCAAGGACCTGTATTTGGAGCGGATATCAGCCGTCTGCGCCTTGTGAATGGGCTGCGCTGGGACTTACAAAGGTCATCTTCTGCCACAGCGCCCAGCTGTTGAAGAATTCCGGGCCATCGCCCGTTGAATGAAGTCGGAAAGGGAAAGAAGTTATTAATATTTGAGATTCGCAATCATGAAGGGAGCAAGGACAGTGATTGCGTGGTTCAGCGGCGAAGCGATTGTACTGGTGTTGCGAGGCGACGTTAGAGGATCGAACAGTGGGAGGGCCTCAGGTTGGGCGGTATGGCACAGAGGAGACATACTCAGGTGAAGGTGGAATCCCAGCTGGTGAGCGAGCGAATGCAATAGTTTTACGCCAAGACGACAAGAGATCTACTTTGCCAATGCAGTCATCGGCAGAATTCCGCCGCGGAACAAGGTGTTGTACCTGCTTGCCAGGCACGAGTGGAAGGAACGACGGAGGCAGGAGCCGAGGTTGAGGAGGGTTGTTTCTGTTGTTAGAAGGAGGGTTTCAATGACGCACTGAGCGACGCCGTATTGTGACAATCAATCCCAACCCAGCGGCGCGCTTCACGGGCGGGGACTATTGTTTTCTAAGAAGAAGAGGTTGCACAAAGAGAGGTATTGCCGGCGAGAAGCGTGGCTCGACCGGCTACGTGCAGTGAATGGCTGTCTGTATCCGACGCTGGAAAACGGGTGCGGACAGAAGGGACAGTGGCAATGTTTGGACTCAGAGGATTCACGCTTGGTGTGCAAAGTGTAGGGAAGAGGAGCAAATGCGTTCAAGCGGCGGATATTATGGGGAAAGCCCTGAGAAGGGCGGATTAATGAGAAGCATACGAACGGCTGGGCGACTGACTACCGCAAGCCAGGGCAGGACTGATCTCATAGCGCCATCCCCGTATCCGCAGGGTTACGTCGGCGCACCTAGAAAACCTTCATTCGTGAATTTCCACATGAGCCTGTCCCCGGCTGGCGAGGGCCAGAGCCTATTTCTACTAGAGCACGAAAGGAATTCTACAGCGTCTCTTGCTCAGCTTCATCTGCTTGTCGGTACCAGGACGCTGGAGCTGGCATTGATACAGGCCCACGACCATCGATGGCTACGGCTGCTGCCACGGAGTTGCGCCAGGAACCAGGCACAGAGTTTGCTGGCACCCTGGGCTGTGTGAAACAGTTGATGTGCAGTTGAATGCGGGCGATGCGGCTCCCGGGCTTTCTCTTCGGGAAAACGTTCCCTTTGCGTCAACGCTAAACAAGCCATTCGCGCGCGCACTGGGCGATCTTGACCAACGTTGGCCGGCCCCTGCATCACGACAGGGCGGACTTTGACGACTCCTTGCTCTCCACTCCCGTTCACGACATCCTTTAATATCACACCCCGGACAAAAGGCCGTGCATTGCGCGAACTCTGCACGACATCCTTTTGCAAAGCGGCCGCCGTCTTGAATCGCGGAGAACGTCATGGATCTCCTCGTTCCGCTCTGATAAATAAACACAAAAGACGATCTCCTCCAATAAACCGTTAACGCATGCTCTCGTCGCGCATCTACACACCCCTTTTCCGCTTCATATGACGTTCTTGTGCTTCCCACTTGCTGCTCGTACGGCGTTGTGGCTTCTGCGATATGATAGCGACATTGCAATACGAAGGCAGTATTGGGTATTATTACACTACCGGTCCCCTCAATGTACGTTCTGGAAAGATTTGCTGCGGTGAGCCGTGACTAGCGACTCGGATTATTGGGATCTGGCCAGAAGCCGTTGTCGTGTAACACGGTCATCCAGAATCCTGTGTTAGCCTTGCAAGAGGCTTCCATGCGGTATTTAAAGGTTCTGCGGTTCACGTTCGCTCGTATCCCAAGATGACGCCGAATACTGTTGCGTACCAAAGACCGACTGCAACTTGTTTACCAGCTGTCGAGGTACCTAAAAGGTCTGTCTCGGCGGGAGTATCTTGATTGATATATCGCCACAGAACCGGTTTGATTCTCATTCAACCACAACGATGCCATGATTCGAGCCGGATTGATTGCTGTGCGATTTATCGGAGACGTGTGCAGAAAGCATCCTGACACAGAGGTCGACAATTGGAAGGTAAGACCACAAATGGATTGACACATAGACAGGAACGCACGCCCGCATCCTTGCAGGAAACGGCCTTTGAGTGCCTTACTGCAAAGAATACTGCACCGTGTTTAGGCGCTTGTGGAGACATACCACGATGCCACGACTATGAGACGCTCTTGTGCTTTTTGCAGAAACCAAATTTGAACTGTCCGCGCATAGACTGAGATCAGCTTACGATATCTCGTACTCCAGTAGGTACATAGTATGGGGTGGCCGTTCCGCCGATCTTTCGAAGCTGAGAGAGAAGCTATGCAGAACAGCTCAACTCTCTCCGTTCTGCTGTATCTCATGTCAGAGCATGGTCAGCGACTGTTTTTGATACGGTCGGCTTCACGGTCTGTAGGTTGCTCCGCGGTCGGTCAACCCTGCTCCAACTCTCGGCAAGTTCGGGAACGGCAGGCCCGTTCAACGAAAGCTGGGCAACCTTGAAAGCGTCAGCACTTCTGTGTTGGTGCACTGCCCTCGAAGACTCAATTTCTCCAGCTTACGCTTCAGAAGCATACCTTTACCGCCGAAGTAGCTGTTACTTGAGATCAACTAGCTGCACGCACCATGCCTATCATCCGAAACCCATTCAGAAAGAGCGGCGTCGAGCCGCAAGGCGAGAACCGACCGCCATTGCAGGGTGGGGCAGATCGAGGGTTCCAGCAGACAAAAGTTGTCGGCGCGAAGCCAGTCGATATCAAAGAGCCGACCGAGTACAAACTGAGCGGTATGCTGCCGTCGCTGTCGCGCTTGCATTCCAATTGCAAATCGCGACCCGCCGACAACGTCGAGTTCCTGCGCTGACGCTTTACAGAGATCAACGATAGCGGCGTTTACCTTCCGGTATGAACAATTGCGCAACGCGCATTGACCGCGCAGTCGCGTTGCGCTTGCTCTCGTCAACTGCACCACGAAGCTGACATGTGGGCATACAGCCATCGCCGACAGAGAAGAAGAGCTTCTGGTCAAGCCGGTCCAATACATCGACGAACTCCTCCAACCATCGCAGCGTTTTAAGCGAAAACGAGCCATTCAGCATCTCCCGGGAGTCCTTCGACTCCTACCGCAGGTCCTTTGTACGTCCTGGAGACTTCGGCGCCTCCTGGTGCTCTCCATAGTTGCTGAGCTGACGCTATACCAACAGGATATCTCCGCTCGATCACCTATTCCCGACATGGACAGCTTCCCCGACAAAGCCTCGACTCTCGACGAGCCCGCATGCCCAATGAGCGAATGCCCAGCGATCGTCTACCCCGCTCCTCTCTCAGTATAGACAGAGTAGAACCTACACCAGAGGAAGGGTTCGAGGAGGTCGGCCTCAATGACGAGGTCAAGCCCAAAAGGCGCGGCCTGTTTTCGCGATTCGGCGACTCTTCAGAAGCGAACTCGAGTCCTGACACCAAGCCGGTCTCAGGTCACCACAGCTTCCATTTCACAGGCAGGAAGCGGGCTCAGAGCGGAGCAGGAGCCGAACTGAAGAGCATGCCCAAGCCGGCGGGCAGTCATGCTGTGGAGGTGCCGGTAGAGGCGAAATAGACACTGTATGGCACAACGGGCCAGGGCGTATACTTAATGGATCTCGGGGGCATTGGGCAGGGTTATCGGTAATTGGGTACGGGTTTGGCAGGCGTTGGTCTTTATCCGGCGCAGGGCCTTGATGGAGCGCCTCTCGGGGGCGTCACGCTCGCTCGGCAGCATTGGGTTCGGGCTTTGACTTCTATGCACATATATTTACTTAGAACTTAGGCAAGTTACGATTTCTCCGAGTCTCTGGCCATAAAGCTGCACGTGATATGTGCCTGAACTCGTCGCTGCCCCTCGGGCCCGTGCGACTCCCGATCTCCGCGGTGGCAGAAAGCTCACCGCTCAAGCTGTCGAAAAATTTCCCGTAGAGCTTGCAAGTGCTGTTAGAACACACTCGATCGAAGCTCCAAACGACCGTAACAGCAAAGTCCGCAAACTCTCACGCGATGGCAGGAATCAAGCGGAAACTTCCTTCGGAATCAGCAAAACCCAGTGATGCGACCAAAAGCAAGAAATTGAAATCTGCGCCTGCGCCGCCTGCCGCATCCAAGGCCCCGAAAGCCGTGAAAAAGATTACTAAGAGCAAGCCCGCTCCAGAATCAGGCGACATTGATGAGTCTGATACCACGGAGAGCGAGAATGGTTTCTATGGGTTCTCTGCGAAAGAGGGCGAAGACGAAAATAGCCCAAGCAGTGCTGGCGACGAGAGCGACGTCGAAGACGAGCAGATGGAAGTTGAGCAGGAGAAGGGTCAGGTCAACTCAGACAGGCAAAAGGCCATCAATGGAGGTATGGGAATCCCCGCCTATACCGGGAAGACGAGATTGATGTGTCATAGGAACCTCCTCGAAAGAAGCCCATGCCAAGCAGAAGGCCCTAGCGAAGGAGCGCAAAGCTGCGAAACCAAATGCCGACTCGATCATCCACTCAAAGAAGATATGGGAGCGCCTGCGAAGGAAGTCACACGTGCCGAAGGACGAGCGCAAGCAGCTGGTTACGGAGCTTTACGAGATCGTTACTGGCAGGGTGAAGGAGTTTGTCTTCAAACACGACTCTGTCCGAGTCATTCAGTGTGCGCTCAAGTATGCCAACTTGGAGCAGCGGAAGATGATTGCGAGGGAGCTCAAAGGCGAATATCGGAGTCTGGCTGAGAGCAGATACGCCAAGTTCTTGATTGGCAAACTGCTCGTAGAAGGGCAAGGTTATCTGTCCCGCTTCGCTGTATAGTAGCTAATTACCTGATGGCAGGGATGCTGAAGTTCGAGACCTGATTATCCCCGAATTCCACGGCCATGTTCGGCGTTTGATCAATCATCCAGAAGCATCGTGGATCTTGGACGATATCTACCGAGGTATTGCTACACCGCAGCAGAAGGCCATTCTTCTGCGTGAATGGTACGGTCCTGAGTTTGCCATCTTCAAGACCGCAAACAAAGAGGATGCCACAGCGGATCTATCCACGATACTCGAAGAGACTCCTGAGAAGCGCAAACCTATCATGTCTTACCTATTTGGTCTGATAAATCAGCTCATCCAGAAGAAGCTGACCGGCTTCACGATGCTCCACGATGCGATGCTCCAGTACTTCTTGAATATGAAGCCGGGCAGCGAAGAGGCTACCGAGTTTCTTGAGCTACTCAAAGGCGACGAAGAAGGCGATCTCCTGAAGAACCTCGCGTTCACCAAGTCTGGCAGCCGTGTCGTCTGCCTCGCCCTCGCCTACGGCAGTGCCAAAGACCGCAAAAACATCCTCAAGGTTTATAAGGATACCATCGAGACCCTAGGCTACGACAACAACGGCCACAAGGTTCTTTTAGCGGCGTTCGATGTCATCGATGACACAGTCCTCACATCAAGATCAATCTTTCCCGAGCTTCTAGGCAAGGACGCAGCGGCCCAGTCCGAGAAAATCGTAGCGCTAGCAAACCATCTGGTCGGCCGCATTCCGCTACTCTACCCCATCACCGGGCCTGCGAAATCACTCTTCACCGACGACGCAGAGCTCAAGCTCCTCGACGAGATCCATGAGGTCAGGTCAACGACCTCGAAGAAGGAACCGGAGATCCGGCGCAAAGAGCTGGTGCGTTCACTATCAGGACCTGTGCTCGCCACCATCGCCGCCGAAGCTGCGCAGTTAGCGCAGTCGTCTTTTGGATGCCAGCTCATTACCGAAGCCCTGCTAGGTTGTGAGGGCGACAAGGAGGCCGCTGTGAATGTTACCGCTGATGTAGCAGCCGGCGACCCCAGTGCTGAGGACCACATCGCACGGTCTTCGCATGGTGGCAGGATGCTGAAGACTCTGGTGTTGGGCGGGCACTATGACCCGAAAACGAAGAAAGTCACGCTGGTTGATCCGCCGCTAAACTTCCATGACGCGCTGTATGAGCGTATCAAAGAACACGTACTGGACTGGGCGACAGGCTCGAGCTCCTTCGTTGTCGTGAACTTGCTGGAGGCCGAGGGGTTCACCCACAGGGAAGAGTTGATTAAGACACTTAAGAAGAACCGGAAGAGGTTGGAGACCGCGGCGAAGGAAGAAACCGATGAACAAAAGGCCAGGAGGGAAAGCGAGGCCGGCGGAGACGAGCCCGAGGGTGAGAGGAAGAAGGGAAAGAAGAAGGCTGTAGCGCCCGCCGTGGGCAATGCCGGCGTGAAGCTGTTGCTCCAGAAGCTAGCATAGACTCGGCTCAAATTGTTCCGAATAGAGTCAAGTCGAGTTATGCAATAGGTGGACGTGTTCAATATCCACTTGAAGCCTCATCTACCAAGTCGGGATAGTTTTGGTACCAAAGTCTTTTAGCAAATTCATCGTTGTAAGCTCAACCCCCAGGCAAGGGTTGTACAATCCTGCACTTTGATTGCACTGGGTGATATCGTGGCGGTAACTATCTTCAAGGTCGTTTATATATCCACGGCAATCAGCTCAAATTTCAATCAGGGGTTACACAGTCTTGGGGAATCACCACACTGAATCACAGCGGCGGTCAAAGGCTCGAAAAGTTTCTGTGCCAGTGATGAACGTCTATTCTAGCGCCTGCATGAGGATCACAGAATACTCTGCCAGAGGTAACCGCCCGGCCAGAGCGGCTCATCAATATACTCAACTCCTGGATCCGCCTGGATGTTGATAAAATTCCGCATTCCAGTCGGCTGACGGAGTCTCCGCCAAAGCTCTTTCCGGCTGTCCACCCTTTCCAAGCACCAGGGCGAGAGTTCTTGTCCATGCTTGAACCGCAGAAGGTACACGATATTGAGGCCGCCTGAAGTCATATCGTAGAGAGTTGACGCGAATGCAATCTCGTAGATGTCGTTGAGCACTGTAATTCGGGTATGCAGCGTGGTTTCTAGCGATATCGGGCCTCGTATTGCCCTCTCAGTTACCGTGCGCTTGGCGCAAATATACGCCGGCAGGCGAAACAGCCATCGCACGATGTCTTGGAAGAGATGCGGACAAAGCAGCGCCTCCATGTTCTTGTCCGAAGGTGATACCGGGAAGCGAGAGGCGGCGGCCGTGGAGGCGATACTTATATCTCCCGGTTTGACTTACTTTCTGGTTATCACGAGTGCAACATAGCTACGCTTCATTGTAAAGGGTTTGAAAGAACAAGAAAAGCTGGTTAAACCCTACAGCTAGCATCATCAGCGTTCTGTTGACCCTCGGTCCCTTGGTGATATATAGAAACTTTCAAGACGAAGAATACGAGCATGGCAGCTTGTATTCGAGATGAGTTTACTTTGCATATTCGTTCTTCCTGCATGTTCGGTGGTGCCTTTTGTGAGTAACTGCATGATCGAGATGATCTGATTTGTCTAACGTTGTTTGCTGCCATTCGCGCGATGCATCCCGCGATGAAAGGTTGGAGGCGAATATTACGGACAAAGCACTCAGTGTCGTCCCGCGGCGGTCGATTTTCCGCGCTCCGGGAAGCGCGGAGACAACACAGCCTCCGCTAGGGTGGTATTGAATAGTTAAGTTTTGTAGTAGGCTAACTCAGGTAGTCTTAGATTAGGGGAAGTTCAAGATTGCCTAGCGTTTGCTACAGTAAGCCTCGTTAGGGGCTACAGGGTATCGACGCAGCCGATGGGTAGTCTGCAGTAGTCTAAAAGTGGCTTTTTTGTGGGCTCAATCTATGTTCCAGAAAGCCTCATTGGATCAAACGTTCAAAGCCACATCTCTCGCGCTAATCAAACTGTGATCCAGCGCGTAATACCCCCTGCAAAAGACGGGCGCTACCCACCGGCTGCGTCAATACCCTGTACAGCTTGTTGCTGCACAGCCCGCCGCAAGCGCTTAACTACCCACCTCTTTTTAGAGGATCGGATCGCAGCATTTCAAGAGACGACGATTACAGTATGCTATCGTAGGCACAGATTAGAGAGGACAAGAGCTGAGTCGATGATTTCACCCGGTTCGTGATCTGAAAGGCATTATCGCTACGATGCTACCTAGCTCTCTACTCCTCAAGTACTTCAAGACCGCAGCTGGCAGGCGCCACACACGCCTTGTCACCGCTCACCCAACCAGAATACGGAATGGAAGAAGCAGAAGCAGGGAAAGTCCTTGAAACCCCAAAGGACGGATCCCTATGGAACGGATGTGAGAAACTAAACATAGCCTCGCGGCTGTCGCCTGGACCGAACTTGGTATATAGCTGGCGTAATCCATGCATCACTTAGCGCTCTTTGATTACTATCCTTATCATTGTCTAGGAGCGTCTCCTCCATCAGCTTCTGCTTGTATCCACTCATACTTAGGTCTGGACTGTTCGTCTCTTGTCGGCCATTGGAAGCACTCATGAAGTTGGGAGAATATGCCGTTGTCTACCCCATCAGTTGGCCTTTCCACAGCCTCGCGGGCCCTCGGAATCAACCTTTTCTTAAAGTTACTGGATTCCGGAAACCCTTTTCTAGCCCATGGGCCGCAAGTCGAGCGCAAGAAAGTTGCTCTGTGTCAAAACCGCTGGACTGCCACGGCACGATGCCTGATTCACATTGTGCCTAGCGTTCTTTCTCTAACAATCGTGATCCTGAATCTAAAAGGATACTACATCGGCGACGAACTCGCAGGACCCTCCGGTCACGACTCGCAAAAGCTCGGTGCGCTCCAGTTCGCAGCCAAGCTGCATGAGTTGACGATCAACGCTTCCATTGCGGCCATGGTCCTGTCGTACGTACGATATGAGCTGACTCTGGGGAAAGGCCTGCCTTTCGGAGCGATGCTAGCTGGTAATCAATTTAGGGATCTGAGCTTCCTCTGGTCCATCGAGCTTTGGGGAGCCGTGTCCTCATGGAGAGTGCCACAAACGTGGATCCGAAGGACCGTAATGGCGGCTATCTTGATCCTGGCCACACTAATAGCTGCCGCCGCCGCGCCAGCAAGCGCCATTGCAATCATCCCACGGCCGGGGCTGTGGCCAGCTTGCGGAACGCGCTTCTGGCTCAACTCGTCCAACGATGCTCTCTGGCCGACTGAAGTAGATGCATCTCATTTTGATCTCGCTCAGTGCTCTCGTGCGGATACTGGCCCTGACTTCGGCTGTCCTGCTGGCGGTTATCAATCTATCAGAGCCTTCAGTACCACTCTCCGCGGACGAGGCTACGATTCAGTTCCGGCGCGAAGTCTTACACTCTATGGGCGACATGGTACTCGAAGCATGAACATTACGACGAAGCTAGGCCGTAATTCTGACCGTGTTAGCACCGCTTTTGTGCCACCCCTTGCTCTCGCCGACGCATTCACAGAAGCCAGCTCTTGGTGGCCGACAGCCGCTCGATACGCCTTTCTAAGGGGTGGTCCAAGATTTTGGTTAGCAAGACAACAGTTCATTGAAGCGAACGCTACTGCACCGGTAACACGAGTACAGTGTTCATCCCTTATGTCCACTACGGGTGGTCCGGGACAGAGCATCTACTTCCCGCTGTTCAATCCTTTGGAGGATGTGCTTACCAGCACGAGTTATGCGGACGATCAGATTTGGAATGATGCAGCTATGGAAATTTCAAGTGGCCGTGAGCTGAGCAAGGTGTTCTGGTCGCCCTTACCGGACGCCGACTTCAAAAACTCCACTATGGGAGCGGTTGTCGTTCTCCCCTTTGAGCCGAATGCTTCCGCAATTACTTATACGACTTGCAACATTGACGCTCGGTGGGCGCCAGCCCGGATCTGGACTTTCAATAGCAAGAACACGTTTGGGCTACCTGACGGGCTACCCGAGGTAACAAATGCACTCGGTCGGTACAATATCGACTGGTCGTGGCCGCATATCTCTACAAACGGAGAGTGGGTCAGTCATTTATCCCGCAACCTATCACAGGCCAACGAGACAATAGACGCATTTGCAGCCATCGCAGCCAATGCAGGCATCACCAGCGCGCCGGACTTTACCCATCCTTGGACGATTGAATCTATTCTGGCCATGATGTTTACGGACGCGCTGGCTCGGGTAGGAACTAATGCAACAATCCAAGGAGAGCTCAAAGGGCGCGGGACGCTACGGTCCTTCGGCTGGGAAGACGGTTCCTGGGTTGATGAGTTCATGCGCTTTGGCGATGCATACGATATCAATCCTCCGGCGAATGCCGAATGGTCTAGCTCACATCTCTCCGTCTCTGTGGTTGGATACGCCTACTCGTCAGACGGAGCAACCAGCAAACTCGCCTGCGGAATTCTCTTGTTTCATGTTCTGCTCGCGTTCCTCCACACGATTTACTCTCTGAAGTCTGGGCTCAGCTCCTCGAGCTGGGATTCAGTTGCGGAACTTGTTGCGCTGGCTATGAATTCAACTCCTTCGGATGCTTTGAGGAACACTTGCGCGGGAATAGAGCTGCCATCAACTATGGGACTGCCGGTAAAGATCGTCGAATCAGCGCAGGCAGAAGAGCATCTTGAGATGCTTGTGGAGGTTCCGCGAGACGAGGAAACAGATACCGTTGAGCTACTCGAAACTGGAAAGGCGGTGCATCGCTCTGTAGAAGTAAACAAGGAATACGGTGTTCTCAAGGATTAACATTTACTAGTTCGCTTGAGAAGCCTGCATGATCAGATGCTAAGGATCTGTACACACATTTCAGAGAAATATTGGGGCAGAATATCGTGTATGGTATTTGGACCAAAGCGTATCTATTCTAGACCGAAATCTATTATTATCTACCAATTGGTAATTTTTGAATCTAACGTGTGCTGTTGTAAGCCTTCTTCATCTGCTGGAGCAGATCGTCCATGCGATATGGCTTTGTGGTAACGGCATCCATGCCCGCATCCACCGCAGCGCTGACATGCTCGTCGCGCACATTCGCCGTAACAGCTACGATCGTGACATGGTCCTTGAGCAAACCTCCAGCTTCCAGGCTCCTGATCTGGCGAACGCATGTTAAACCATCCATGTGTGGCATTTCTACGTCCACGAGAATAACATCGAATGTGGGTTCGGTACCGCCATGTTTATACGACGCGGTCTTGTAAAGACTCGCGAGAGCTTCGCCCCGTGATTCGCAACAGAGACTTTGTAGCCGCGGGTGCTCAGCCGTTTGCTCAGGACCTTTTGGTTTACAAGGTTGTCCTCAACGATGAGCACTTTTGATGGCTCGAGGCTTTTCGCGGCAGGTGGCTTTGCTTCGAGTTCTGCTTCATGAATAGGTATTGAAGATGCAAGCTCAGAGTCTACTGCAACAGGAATCGGTTTCGCTGTGGGTGGCAAGAGTACACTCCTTCCGCCGTCAGCCTCGTCTTTCGGTTTCGCGGCGTGCTGGGTCTTGATGAAGAAGAAGAAGGTGCTGCCTTTGCCCTCCTCTGACGCAACGCCGATTTCTCCACCCATCATTTCCGTGATTTGCCGTGAAATGAAGAGGCCGAGACCGCTACCGCCGTACTCGGCATGCGTCTTCGTTGACCCTTGGGCAAAGCGCTGAAAAAGACGGGTTTTCTCCTCGGTGCTGAGCCCTTCGCCGGTGTCCGTAACGGCCAGGGAAAGGTAAATGTCATCTCCTTGGCGTTTGTCGTGTTTTGAGACAGTGCTGTTCCTCCGTCTGGCTTGCGTGACCCGTTCAGGAAAGTACTCAACGCCAGTTGAGGTCTTTGTTAGCCTTTCCGATGAGGCAGAGATCTTCACGCTGATCTGCCTCCTCGCACGATTACGAGTGAATTTGATGGCGTTCGTGGCGAGATTGATCAGAACCTGGACAAGCCTGCTCGGGTCTAACAGACCCAGTCCACGTTCAGGTCGTGCAAAGGCTGATCATCCTCGACCTGTAATTCCATGTCTGCAGCTTTGAGTTCTCCTTCGAAGAGCTTAAGTGCTTCGCGAAGGATTTTGCACGGTTGTACAGCAGTCGGAGAGATGGTCAGCAGTTTGGAGTCAAGCTTAGAAAGAGTTAAAACGTCATCAACAATCCCTTTCTAAGAATTGAATCAGCTACCGTACGATGTTTGCTCGTCCTGGTTGGATTACCTGGTGTTGTACGCAATATCTGCGCTGGAGTCAGTAATTGGCCTACGAATGACCTGAGCCAGGCTTCCGGCTAGGGGCACGCTTACGCTATTGTCTTCGCGTCGTCAGCGGCATTTTTCAAGGTATCGCTGAGTTTTGACTGCTGGAAATTCTGAGTGGACTTCGACGCTGGTATGGCCATAGCGGATATAGCTTCATTGAGTGACGATTCTATCGCCTCTGCGCAATGCAGCACCGCTGATAGAGGGTTTCGAATTTCGTGCGATATCGTCTGATAGGTATCAGCACGGCCACGATACGATTTTCACGTGACGGAATCTTATATCAATGAAATTCTCTTGCTGCCTCTTCCGCTCAAGTGCCTCATTCATCTTGATTTGGAGCACCCTCGCTGCGGCCTTTTGGGCGGAGATATCAGTGATCCAGCAGACCACATTCTTCAACGTGCCGTTTGAGTTGACTTCAGCATAGCCATATACTAGAATCCATGCAGTGCCCTGGTCGAGCTCCGCATTTTGGCCATTGATACTCCACGGCCTCTTCAACCGAGCCTCAACTGTGAGAGGGCCTTTGCAAGCGACTAGGTCGTCGAAGGAAGCTTCGATCTTCTCGAAGTCATCAGGATGAACGGTTTTCAGCCAAGGCCTAGCGTTGTAATCATCGCGTGATTGATCCGTAGTGGCAAACCTTCGAATGATCAACGTCTGTAGAGATGATGTTGCCTTGCAGACTTACCATGCCTCGTTCATATACTCTACAAAGCCACCCATATTGATCAATCCTACTCCAATGGGCGCGTGGTCGGCAAAGCTCTTGTACTTGAGCTCACTTTGCTCCAGTTCGCGCGATCGCAGCCGGACTTGGTCTCATTCCATTTCAGTTCGCTGATGTCCATGATGAGGGCCGTAGTACTAATGAGCTTCCCTTGCTCATTGCACTCAGGATAGGCGGCGCATAACCCAGTCGTATAAGGCGACTTCATGTGACCGTGCCTCTCACTGTAAGCCTTGAGAGGTTTCTTGAATCGCACCTGAAACGTATCCGAGGGCTTTCCAGCCAGTATCCTTGACCATTCTTCCCTGATTATAAACTTATCATCTGGAATGATGGCGTCGAGGTCAAGGATGGACAGAGACTTCGTTTCGTCCGGCTGCAATTGGTTGATTTCATACCATGCGGAGTTGGCGTAAGTGAGACGCGCTTCCGAATCCGTTGTGGCAACCCCAACGTTCGCGAGGTCAGCAAAGCGAGCGAAGCGGTGCTCGCTCTGCTCGTACTCCTTTGTCCGCTGTCGAAGCTGGCTTGACAATTCGGCGCGTTGGAGCGCTGCAGACTTGGCTTTCTCTTTACTTTGCCCGATTTCCACTTGAAGCAGGATGGCAGATACGTGAGGAGTTGTGACCTGCTTCGTGATGAGATTGATAAAGGTCTGGTAATCGGAATCGAACCTCCTCCGTGGGTTGAGTCCCATGATCATGAACCCAACAAGCCTCCCGCCGCTTGTTCTGATTGGGTTGATAATTATTTCTTCGCTTGAAACTCCGAAGCCACGCCATTCGACACCCTCGAATATGCCGCTCGGCAGACTGGCGTCCTCGTTTCCCAGGAGCAGTGGGCCGGTCATGATGAGTGATCTTTTCAACGCTGTTGTGAAACCAGGAGGATCCTCACAAGCAAGGTCGATTCGGGACGGTGCCGATGCATGACCTTCAGGGATGCCCAGACACCCTTCAAGCACACATTCCACAAGCTCAGATCTGGGCGGCGACGTCTCGCCGCTGGTATCCTTCTCTACGGAGTACAGCATAACGAGTGGTAGATCTTTGTCGTTGGACTCCAACCCTTTTAGGAGATGCACCCAGAAACCTTTCAAGTCTTTCGCAGCTTCTAGCTGCAGGCTCATATGTTGCAATGAAGCCATGCGACGATTCCCAATCATCTCTTTGGTGACCTCCACAACAGTAGCATAGGATGCCACCACATAGCCTTCGTCTCCAACCATTGGCACAAACTTTCAGCTATAGTACGTCTCCTCCAGAAATCCATAACGGTCGAGAAGCAGCATTTGCTTCTCTCCAATATGAGTCTCTCCGGTTTCTTGTCCATCCCTTATAATCTTGTCGAATGGAAAACGGTGTTCTTCCCTTTTAGTTGCGTCAAGCCGTTTTCATGTACGAGTCGACCCTGGACATCACTCCGCCGCTGTCCACATCATAGGCGCTCCTTTGAAATTCGCTCTGGGGCCCGATCGATTGTTTTGGGACTTTAGCAGCGAATGCAGCGTACAGATCCCTGGCGGCACGTCCGAGTAAGCACTTTAGGAACACCATGCTTCCCGGGCTGCGTTGTCATTACTTGAGCGGCCACCAACCCGGGTGCGCAGGGTCTCTCTGCAAATATCGTGTGATGAGGCTGCGGAACGGTAGGACTGGCTATAGCCGTTATAGAGGCTTGCGATAGCTAATTAGAGCCTTGATTCAGGCGATACTGGACGTTGTGGAGCCATGGTAGGGTAATTAATTGATTGGGGGGTTGTGGTGATGGTGGCACGGGAGGTGATGCGGCACGGGCGGTGATAAGTTACGTTATACACTAACGTTGCGGCGCGGCGCGGCGCGGCTCGGCGGAAGAGCTTTCTGTGTCACACTCGTCGCTTGGCTCTTCCTCAGACATCAAGAGATCACACGGAGAGCAACGCTCAAGGACATTTGGCTCGCCTAAAGCTCCTCCAGTATCGAAAAATTATATTGAACCATACACGGAAAGAGGTCAATAACGCTGCCGCCATGTGTAAAGACATTATCTCTTGTAAACGAGCGATGTACGGCAAGAACGCCGCTGTGACGACTGTGGCGGTAAACCATTCAAGCTCTCAACCTCAGCTGTCCCCGCTATCTAGCTTCTATGAACTCTCTGTGCGTTTCGAAGTCTCCCAACCTCCGGCAATCTGTCATCGTCGTAGAACCCACCTGTCGCAAGGTCTAAAAACCCGATATGAATCTTCTTCGTTTTCCCTCGCTTCTCACTGAATGTTCTCCTCCCGACGCTCATTCTAGCATACTGGCTCTTGTGGATCTTGTATGCTAGATACCTGTATCCACTTGCAAAGTATCCAGGCCCATTCTGGGCTTCGGTCTCACGATCATGGCTTGTTGCCCAGGTTTTGCGTGGCAAGGCCGAGAAGACACAACGAGAGCTGCATAAGCGATGCGGTGTGCAATCATTGCAAGAGCGTGAATAGGTATACAGAGAGGCGTGGTAACTAGAGCAGGTCCCATTGTTCGCATTGCACCGAACGAGGTTGCGATTGCGGATCCGGAGGCGATCAAGACAATCTACTCCGTCAAGTCTGGGTTCACGAAGGTTGTCTTTGCATCCTGCACTCTGTAACTAAATAGTGCGATCGCCCAACTGAGTTGAGAGGACAGACCGACTTCTACCCTCCTTGGAGACCCACGTTCTGTACGTAAAGACTCAACGCTGCCACACTTGCGGGATTGGCAGGCTTACTCAACCTGTAGCAAAATATCCCGATCACTTTACCTCCCTTGACGAGAAGGTTCACGCCGACCGCCGAAAGATCGTGAACAACCTATATTCTATGTCAAGCGTATTGCGCTCGGAGGAATGCATCTATACCTGCTCAGAGCTGTTCATGACGCGGATGGGGAGTTCGCTGACAATGGACAAATCATCGATTTAGCGAGATGGGTTCAGATGTCTGCAACGACCGCCCTTGAGAGACACGAGCATGATGCGGTGAATTATTGCTGATTCAGACCTCAGGTACGCCTTTGATGTCGTTGGGGAACTCTATTTCAGCCGCATGTTCGGTTTCATGAAAGACAAGCACGATTATCGCGGCTACATTGCCTCGCTCGATATACTACTGCCTATCATGACCGCCGCCTGCGTCATGCCTACGTACTTCCGTCCCGTATTCTTGCTAGGCGGTGCGGTGGTGCCGGGGGTATGGGATGGATTGAAAAAGCTACGTGACATTGAGCAGGCGGCAGAGTCTTGCGTGCATGAGCGACTGCGGTTGCTTGAGGAAGGAAAGGAGTTCAAGCGGAAGGACATCGTGGCGAGTCTGTTCGAGATACAGCAAGAGAAAGGCGACAAAGTGGATTTTGGGATTCTGGATGTCAGCTGGAGATTTACATTGCGCTGTAAGTGGGCGCCCATCATGCTCGGCGCTTGTGCAGGGAAAGGCTGATCTCCCGTAGCTTGGCTGGCAGTGATACCACAGCAGCGGCGATCACTTCTGTGCTGTACCATCTTATGAAGAGCCCCTCCGCTTACAACAGACTGATCGAGGAGATCGATGAAGCAACCAGTTCGGGACAACTCAGCCATCCCAACATCCGCTACAATGAAGCCGTGAAGTTGCGATATCTAGATGCGTGCTGTAAGGAAGGGATGAGGGTCCATCCGAGCGTCGGCCTGACCTTGCCACGCCATGTCCCTCCTGGCGGATGCAGCATCTCCGGACAATGGTTTGATGCGGGAACCAGAGTGGGCGTAAATGCCGCTGTTATCCATTTTGACAAGTCGATCTCTAGCAGCGATGCCGATGAGTTCAATCCGGAGAGGTGGTTCCGAGAGGATGCGGCGAACATGGACAGATACATGTTTCAGGCAATACACCTAGCCCCCTCAATCCTCATTGCGTGCGCTGATAATGATCTGCAGTTCGGCGCCGGTTCTAGAACATGTATCGGCAAGAACGTAAGCGGGCACTCAGTGATCCCTTCGGACAACCCAAGACTAATATGTGAGCTTAGATCTCATTGTGCGAGATGTACAGGGTAATCCCTCAGCTCCTCCGGTCGTATTATTTAGAATTGGCCGAATCTCGAGTGCTACGGGAAACCCACAACTACTGGTTCAACAAGCCGAGTAATGTACAGACAAGACTTCGGCGGAGGTGAGGGGACTGGAAGACGCTGGTCGCGTAAGTAGATGAGATTGCAATTCGCAAAAGAACAAGACTTCCATCGTGCGATGAGGTGCCCACGCTCGGAAACTTCTCATGCAAGTCATTGGTCTATCCATGAAATTGGCCTCGAGGATCCACCGTTGCATCACTGCACTTCTCAGCCTCCCCGTTTGACTCGCACCACACAGTTCAGAATAGCTCTCTTGCACGTTGTCGAGCTCACAATCCGCGTGCGTGGCGAAGAACAAGAAAATCCTCGTCTTAACTCTTCGAGTTCTCTACAGTGCGGCCCTTTCAGCTGTCACAAACTCTTCCCGGATATCAATATCCTCGGTTTTCGTAGTTCCGTTAGCAGGCAGGGCGAGCGGATTTGATTTTGGCCTTTCGAACTCTTCTCGCCTTGACTGGAAGAGCCTTGTGCGGCAAATCATCTCTGGGACGTTGTTGTCTTGTGCCAGAAGTGAGTGCAGACTGTAAATAGAAAATGTTGCGGTTCGGGTTGAAGGTTGGTTCGACGTGACAAAGGCCGACCCTTGGGTCCAAGGTGATCACCTTTGCAAGTGGATCGTGCGAACTGCTCTGGTACCGTATCTTGGATTGCCTTTCCAAGATCCAGGCTTTCGGAGTTCAAAAGCTAAGATTAGACCCGCTACGTCGGCGCAGCGATCTTTGCTGCAAGCCTAAGAGCGGCGCACGGAATGCGATGGCACGTCTAGCTAGAAGCAGGCTTAGACAATCCCGTCAGACAAGATATGCGGTGGTGAGCGGGGTGAGCGATGTGAGGAATTGTCATCAGGAAAGTCCCTCATCTCCGTTGCTACTCGTAGGAAAATCCCTCACATCCTCATTAGGCAGGCCACCACGTAAATGACGCAAGTACCTAACGAACCTGAACGCACAGCAGATTGGATGGCTGACAGGACGCTTGGATGGACCCGAAGGAAAGCGCTTCTCCCAGAGCAGGGTGATGGTTGTTGTATGCTCACAACCTCATATGTTGGTCTTAGTGCCCTGAGTCGGATGCAAGGCCGTGCTTAGTCATGCTGGAGGACGTGGAGGAAAACTTGACTTCCTCGCTCAGCCACAAGCGCCATACGACCCCATCACCACATCTAGATCGCTTCATCAATCAACTAGTATAACCCCTTAATGCTACTGTATGCAGCGATGCTACCCTACACGTGTATCTCACGATAGGGGTGCAACGATCGGCCAGCAAAATACAGCGAGCAACGCCGGGGGCGCTACACCACGACCGGTCGTGATCCTCCGCTCACGGTGTGTTGCTTCACCACCGAATGCGCTCTCGTTGCTACTACTGAGTAGGATCATGTGGTGAGGCATTTGTCGCTTCAGTGATGGCTGCGGGATTTCTGTTCTCCCACTGCGCATCAGGAAAGAGACATGCTATTGGTGCCATGAGTATAAACCCAGCGTTCTCCGCCATAGTGGTGGCATCTTTTCTCCTCTTCTCAATCTCCCAGGTTGTTCTCTTTGCATCTTCTGCTGCGGCTGCGAGCGTTGCGTCTTCCGAGCGACGACTCTTTGCTCTCTTTCTTCTGATATCAAGCTTTGTCGTTCAAATCGCAAGGATTGCAGCAAGCATTTGCGATGGCAACCGGGAATTTTGGCAAACCGCAATCCAACAATACAGGACTAGAGGACATAGAAGCCGCAAAGACGCGCCCTCCACAGCGCATCACCTTTCAGCCAGATGAACATTGCGACCGCCGAGGGCGTACGGCGAGCAGTCGGCGCCGCTCTGCTAGCCGCGACTCAATCTCCAGTGTCCGCAGCCGTACCCAATCTGTTTCCGGCATCCCGATTGAATTCCGCACACTCTCCTACCAAGTATCCGAATCTCAGGGTCTTCATGATATTGACAAGGTTAAGCAAGGTCGAAAAGACGAAGAAAAGAAGGACGACAAGGACTATTTTGAGAAACTCGACTTCCACCTCTCAGATACCAGCACCGCTTGCGAACAACTGGGCGTCAAGCAGGATCGGGGGCTTTGCGCTGGTGAGGCTGCAGCCCGCCTTTCTCGGGATGGCAAAAACTCATTCCCACGCCGGAAAGAGAACTATGTGAAGAAGTTGTTGATTTACGTCTTTGGCGGCTTTTGTTCAGTGCTATGGATCGGTGTTGGCGTGTTCTTCATCTGCTGGCGGCCACTAGGGGATCCCAATCCGGCTCCCTACAATCTCGGTTTGGCAATCCTCATACTCATCGTCATCTTCCTGCAAGCTTCCTTCTCCGCATTTCAGGACTGGTCCACCGCACGCACAATGGATTCTATCCTGAATCTGCTCCCTGCAGAGGCTCTGGCAGTCCGCGATGGCACCGCGTCAAGAGTTCCATCTACCGATCTCGTTGTTGGAGACATTGTGAAGGTCAGCATTGGCAACAAAGTCCCGGCGGACATCCGACTTCTTAGCACCTCTGGAGATGTTCGTTTTGACCGCTCAATGCTCACTGGCGAATCCGATGAGATCGAAGGAGCCACCGACATAACAGATCCCAACTTTCTTGAGACACGCAACATCGCATTGATGGGTACAATGGTAACAAATGGGAGTGCGACCGGCCTCGTCGTTCTCACGGGACAGAATACGGTAATGGGTCGTATTGCCAGAGCTACAACCAGTGTCAAGGACCAACCTACCTTCATTCAGCGCGAGATAACCCGCTTCGTGTACATCATTGTTGTGCTCACGGTCGTTCTCGCCACCACTATTCTTCTCACCTGGGTGGGCTGGCTCCGTGTACAGCACTTTGCTTTCATGAACGTTGTGGCCATGCTCAACGTTATCATGGGCTGTGTGGTTGCCTTCATCCCGGAGGGTATACCTGTCGCAGTTGCGCTTACTCTCATGATGATTGCCCGTCGGATGAAAAGCAACAATATTCTGCCTAAGGGTCTATCAACTGTCGAAACGCTGGGCTGTGTCAATGTCATATGCTCTGACAAGACTGGAACCTTGACCGAGAACAGGATGATCGTCACAACCGTTGGCTTCGTAGACAAACGCATGAATACTGGGGAAGCATTCGCCGCACTGACGGAGAGCAGTCCAACCCCATTGAATGAGCTTCACCGCGCTTCGGTGCTCTGTAACGATGCGAGCTTCGATGTTCTTTCGATGGACAGGCCAGTCATGGATCGTGAAGCCCAAGGAAATGCCACCGATGGCGCGGTCCTGAAGTTTGCAGAAGGTGTCCGGAAGGGACTCCGTCAGAAGATTAACGATGCCCATCCCAGGGCTTTCCAAATACCCTTCAACTCCAAGAACAAGTGGATGCTTACCCTGCATAAAGCCACGGAAGAAACTACTGAATTAGCTGCAGAAAAGTCCCGCTTCCTTATGCTAGTGAAAGGCGCGCCAGACGTGCTCCTGCCACGCTGCACGTCCTACTGGTCGTATGAGAGTGATAGTATCGTGCCTTTAGTCTTTGCCGCGAAAGCCCAATTCTCTGCGCTTCAAGAGAAACTCTCAAGGAACGCGGAGCGCGTAATCTTACTATGCCAGCGCCATGTTACGCCGAACGAGGCTCTCGGGTCAAATGCTTTCGCAGATGAAATCCAGAACACGTGTATCAAAGACTTGACCATCATCGGCGTTCTGGGTATCACCGATCCACCTCGTGGAGAGACTGCCGCTACTGTTGCAGCTTGCCGCCGCGCCGGCATCCGCTTCTTCATGGTCACCGGTGACTTCGGGCTGACTGGCGCCGCTATCGCCCGCGACGTCGGTATCTTCTCCAACGCGGCGGACCCGGATACTTTTGAAACAGTTGTAGCGTCCGGCGACTCCGTACCTCACACGCAGGTGGCGACGAGTCTTAATCACACGCATACCAGTCTCTTGCTTGAAGGACCATCGATTTCGAAGCTCACAGACGATGACTGGGACCTTGTCTGCAGCTACGAGGAAGTCGTTTTCGCACGCACCACCCCGGAGCAGAAGCTCCGTATTGTAAAAGAACTCAAAGCCCGTGGTAACTGTGTGGCGGTGACGGGCGACGGGGTGAACGATGCGCCAGCTCTAAAGGCTGCAGACGTTGGAATCGCAGTTGTGACGGGCAGTGATGTAGCTCTTGAAGCCGCCGACCTCGTACTTCTCGACAAGTTCGATTCCATCGTAGAAGCCATCCGGCTCGGACGTCTGGTCTTTCAGAACCTACAAAAGGTCATCGCCTACCTCCTCCCCGCCGGCTCGTGGTCTGAGATCTGGCCAGTGCTGATGAACGTCTACTTCGGGGTTCCTCTTCCGCTTTCCTCTTTCTTCATGATCATCATCTGCGTCTTCACCGACCTGTTCCTCTCGCTCTCTCTCATCATGGAGAAGGAAGAGTTCGACCTCCTCGAACTCCCTCCACGCAACCACAAGAAAGACCATCTTATCAACCTCGAGGTCTACGGGCAGAGTTACCTCTTCATCGGCGTACTGGAGACGATATCCGCGCATGCCATGTTCTTCTTCTACATGTCCAGATACGCAGGCATCCCGTTTCACGCCCTCATCTTTGCTTTCGAGAAATATGCGGATGGTTTCTACGGGTATACCCAGGCGGAGCTCATCCACTTCAACACGGTGGGGCAGAGCGTCTACTTCGTCACGCTCGTGATACTGCAGTTGGGCAACATCCTCAGCGTGCGCAACAAGCGGCAATCGATTCTCCAAGCTGATTCCATCCGGAAGAAGCGAAGAAACCCTGGCTGCTGGCAGGCGCGGCGATGAGCGTGGCCATCGCGGTGTTCGTGACGGAGGAGTCGGGCATACAGTCGATCTTTGGGACCGCGAGTGTGCCATGGGAGTTCTGGCTTATCCCTGTGCCTTTAGCATTCGGAATACTCCTGATGGATGAGATGCGGAAATTGGTTGTGAGGTTGTGGCCGAAAGGCCCAGTCGCGCGAGTCGCATGGTAGGAAAGTTATGATGGGTTGGTAGACGGAAGCTAGAACAACATTGGGTTTTAGACGAATGGGGCTTGCGATTCTATTGTGGTGAGCATGATAGATTGACTCCGTAGACCGTGACTCTCAACTGTTACCGCTCTTACGCGTAGTTTATCCCTTGGACCCCGCATGTATTGACTTATCTTGACGCCGGATGGCTGTTCTGCATGTACCATAAAACCGTGATCCTGACCTTGATATCCTTCATGCTCTACCGCATAATGGCAACCTCGCTTGTCCACCAGTTGACAGTTGGAAGTCGGTGAACTCATACTGCATACCGGTAGAGGGAGCTGAGCTGACCAAGAACGGAAGTTGGAAACTCTTCATGGGAATGGAAGCTGGACACGCCCCCACACAAGAGCCATCGCGTCCCCCCGCACCCAATTACACGGTCCAATTGCCGCCCCCGACATCATCCTCCCGACACGGTCACTGCCTGGCTTCACGGCTGGCCTCACGCCCGGTATGTTGTTTTCCTCGCTGTTTCGTTCTTCTCCTTCAATTCCAGCGGCAGTCACAATGGCCGCGCCTCTCACTGTCCGCAATCTGTCGACCACTCCAGTTGAACTCAAGCTAATTGAGCGGTTTGGACCCCCAGCCGGCGAGGAGGAGCATGGCTTCGGCCACATCAAGAAGTTCGGAGCCTTGACGAAGAACGTCACGCGCGTCTTCAACGACACCGAGTCATCGCCGCCGAAGCTCGCAGACGATGCTCAGAGCTTCGCCCGTCAAGACGTCAACATACGCATCGAGCCATGGACAACGCAGCATACGGACATCGCCGCTTCAGAGAGAGGGCCGGGAGAGGTATTGCGGCTGACCTTTGAAGCCGACGGACAGCCATACCGCATAGACACGCCGTCGCCGAAGCCTCAGTCTCAGGTCCTTGTGCCTCTCGTGCCGGACCCTCGACACCAGTATACCGGCGTGTTCATTCCAAGCGAGACCTATCTAACGCTATACTCTTCGATGAACCTGAACTGCTGGATGAAAGAGTTCAAGGATGAGACACCGTTGTCTGGGCTCTCCATACCCGGCACCCACAACTCGCCAACCTACCACCGCGCCCTGCCTTCCGTACGATGCCAAGCCGTATCACCCCGCGAGCAACTAGAAAACGGCGTTCGCTTCTTCGACATCCGTGTCCAGCCCGGCGAGCCCGAAGACCCCACGAAAGACACCCTCATCCTCGTCCACGGCGTCTTCCCCATCTCCCTCTCCGGCAACAAATACTTCCGCGACCTTGCCAACGACACGCTTGAGTTCCTCGACCGCAACCCCTCCGAGACGGTGATCATGTCCATCAAACGCGAGGGTCCCGGCGAGCACACGGACCAGCAGCTCTCCATGATCATGCACGACCACTACTCCATGGACGGCTCGCGCTGGCACACGGCACCCTGGATCCCGACGCTGGGCAACGCGCGCAACAAGATCGTCCTGATGCGGCGGTTCGCGCTTGACGATCGGCTGAAGGGCGAGTACGGCGGGCGCGGCTGGAACATCGATGCCGAGAACTGGGCTTACAACACGCCCAACGATACGCACGGCGATGTGTGCGTCCAGGACTTCTGCGAGGTCCTCGAGACTGAGAATATTGATATCAAGATCAAGTACTCAACCGAGCACCTCGAGCGCGCGGCTCAGATGACGTGTCCCATCCCGGGCATCACGACTGATGCAGTGAACCCTGTGCCGCCGGGGCCGTTCTACCTCAACTTCTTGAGCGCGAGCAATTTCTGGAAGGTTGGCTGTTGGCCGGAGAAGATTGCGCAGAGGCTGAATCCGACCATTGTGGAGTTTCTGTGCACGAAGCACGCGGAGGGCGTGGAAGGGGATGGCTCCACGGGAATAGTGGTTTGCGATTGGGTTGGTGCCAATGGTGACTGGGATCTCGTCAGGTGTATTGTCGGGATGAACTCGAGGCTGTTGATGAAAGAGATGGGACAGTAGGCACTTGGTCGTTGATAGTCCGGACTGTACACATTTGGACATAAAACCTTGGATAGAAGCGGACCAGGGAGCCGCGTGTAGCTGTTTCTCATTCCGCATTTGCTACCTGGTCTTGCTCTGATGCTGCGACTCAAAGTGCCTCACACCGTCCCTTTTCCACCCTCTCTACCAGCTTCCGGTCTTTCGAATACTCCACAGCTTATTTGAGCGGCTGGCGACTGAGGCTGTAACTGTCTCTATTCTTGTTGAAGCCTGATCTCGTCAGCCTTGCTACTATGTAAATCTCATACACCTGCAGCGGTACACGTATAAGGGCCGCTAAGCCAACATACTTAGGATCCATCGGACACCGCTGTACTTACTTTCGGAGAACATTATTCTCAAATATGCAAGTCTCCTGAGCTCGAAATAGACGATCCTCAAGCCTTGAGGGTCGCATATTGTCGATTTCAAAAGATGCGCTCCCCGCGCACAGATCAAGAACCTCCACACCCTGTCTACCAGCGCCTTTTAACCGCCGTCATTCATCACATAAAGCCGCTACGATCGCGCTATAATATAGTATTATACTCTCCTATATCAGGCGCTCAGTTTCATATTAGAAAAATGATTAATAGCGTTAATATTATCTGCGTTAAGTAAGGGGCTAAATAGGGTATATTGCGACCCGAAAAATATCGTGTTTCGAAGGTCGCCCATTTAACTATAGTATACAAGGATGCTATCACGGTAATTGCAGCCTTATCGCAGCGTGGCATGGTGTTGTTTTCGGCGCGCAAAGGCGTTCAAACGGCCATTGTGGTGAGATTCGTGCCCGTGCGCGAGGAGCGCATCTTTTGAAATCGACAATAGGTCAGAAAACATTGCGAGTGGGACACCACCATCACAGACCCTGCATGCACCGGGCGGGAACCGCCACAGCCCCAAAAGGCGTACTTTAATCCGCTTCATTGGATAATCCCTATGCGGGCTGAATCCGCCGGAATGGAGAGAGTCGGGCTGACGGTGTATATGTATGCAGGCCTATGGAACAACTTACCGGAGCAGTAAACTTTCGGACCCCGCATGCCTACTATATAATTAAGAAAAAGCCATTGCCAGCGGCCCTTTCATTCTGCATGACTGTACAGCTCAGTAGCGGTCACCAGAGTCTCATTCTGAATCGGTCGACTGTTCTTTTCTTTCTGACGATATAGTTCACGGCAAAGCCGCAATGGCGTCGGCGTCAACACTTTTCTACACCTCGCTTGTAACAGCAACCTCTACAGCATCCGGGGAACAAGCCCCGGTGACAGTAGTCATTACTGCTACAAGCACACCTACAGCTACAGAAATCGTATCTGAAACAACCTCATCTGCTGTCCCGCTGACAACCGCGTTCATACCACCGTCTTCATGTTCGACTCGTTATACCTTCTTAGGCCCAAGCATGCGCGGGTGCATCTATGGGAACGGCTATGGCGATCTTCTGGCTACGAAGGCGGCATGCTACAGTATGGTGATGCAGAATGCGCAGGGATATGACTCCAGTTGCTTCCCTTCCGGCTTCACGCAGAGCGATATTGGCAACACCCAGATTATGTCCCCGGGCACATGCCCATCCGGCTATCGTACTGTGGCCCTGACAGTGGTGTCAACAGCGGGCGATACAACCGCTCCAATCACAACGACCGCTATCTGCTGTTCAAGGTAAGTAATCCCCGATTCTCAATTGACTAACAACAAGTAACACAAGCTTACCATGCCTTGCTCCGACAGAAACTTCCTCTACGGTAACCTGACCTTGCCGGATAGCAACACGATCACCTTTTCGCCGTCAATTGTGAGCGGGTGTTGGAGCATGTACATTGACCAGACGATGAATGTTCTTGCTACCGGCAGGTCTGGTAACATACCGTCCACGATTTCGAATCCCGACAGCGCTATATTAATGGTCGGACAGCCCGTCACTGTAGCCTATCAGGCGGCGGACGCATCTAAATTTGCGACGGCAGTACCAGCAGACGCTGGTCTCTCCTCAGGTGCTAAAGCAGGCATTGGCGCTGGCGCGGCGATTGGGTTCGTGGCATTGTGCGCCTTGGGGTCTCTCCTTTTCTGGCGCCAGCTGAAGGGAAAACGCCAGCGGGAGGGTCTTGCGGAACAAGAGAAGACAATGGCGGAGTTACATGGAGAAACCACGAAAGCGAGAGAGCTGCATGGGAAACATACCGGTACGAAGGATAGGTCAGAGATGGATGCAAGAGAGATACGAGAGCTGGAGGGAAACAATACCAGATCACCAGTGGAACTTGAAGCATGACCCTTGTGAAGCATAAGAACGGACACGCTACTGATTGCACCACGAACGACTAAATTGCATTCGGTGATTCATCGTAGGGAGTGGGATGGTGCAAGAATCAACGGAGTCCTTTCAGTACGGTTATTATGACTTACTCGTGGGCTGTTGTCTCGGGCTGTCGAGGGCCAAACTGCCTGTATCCCCCATCTTCGGCCAGAAGTAGGGTATAGCTCTGAAGGGGTCAGCGATGCCGACTACGTGATCCGCGGTGGGTCCGTATCATATCTGGGCCGAGTGCAAATTCTGCCTGGTCATCGAAGCGCGAGCGGCGGACGGAGCAGCAGGTCTGTAAGTGATGCACCTTTGAGATTCAGCAACCAGCAGCTGTAAAGGATCGGAGGAGACATGCTGCGAGTAGATCCAGCAACGCTTGTGCCTTGCGGTTTAGCAAGCTGCCAGCCGGGACACCTGTTCTCCGATGTAGACCTCATAGCGCGTATCTTGGCTTGATGAGCAGACCTTGAATGGTGTCGCCTTGCAGCGGTAACGGCAGGGCAGCTAAGAATGGAACAAGCTTCGGGTACGCGGCGGTTGGAGCATCCGGCTATCGTGATGCCGAACTGGAGCCAACGATGCAGCAGTGCTACCACATCTGCCCGGTTCCTGCACTAGGTGAGACGTCTTGCAATACATAGAAGGCTACCATATACGAATATACGGTCTGCTATGCCTGAGGCAAGCTGGCTGCATGATACAGAAGAGCGGTCTGCAGCTCCATGAGATTGGGGACGCGTTCACTTTTCTGGTTGGAATAAAGTCGTGTAGTAATACCGTCACAAGTGGAATCAGAGATTTCTCAACGTGCTTGTGGTCTAAGATGGTCTGAGGAAAGGTGTACTTTCAAAGCGCCCAAGCAATGCTTCGAACAGCGGCGGCTGGCTAGGTGGAGAGCAAACACGCTCTATTAATACTGCTGAGGCTCCCATGCGCGCGTCTCCGGCAATTGGTCCTTGCCTTTTCATAGAGGAGCACAAGCAGTGATGTACCTGCAGGTAAGGCGCCCCTTACGGGCACGTCTCCGCATCTTGTGCGTCCCGAGTTGAAATCTGGAGAACCATTCGCCGAAGCTGGGCAGAGCAGTGATCCATTTTGAGTTTTAAGGTATAAGGGCTTCGAAGTTGGAGGACGCACGGTTAAAATGATCGTCCGTTGGGCAGCGGAGGGCTTACGCAAGGGCCGCAAGGCTAATCTAGCGCTCCAAAATTCGCCGAAACGCCAAGTTCCGAAGCTCGCGGGCCACTCGGGTGACAGTTGATAGAAGGCTTCGTCAAACCAGCTGAGCTAAAGAGGTAGTTGATGGTGGGTCAGTTCTGATTGAGACCGCAGCGGATGCGCTGAATCTCGTAAGGCCTGGTGATTCTGGAGTCTTGCGATTTTTGTGACCCTGGAGCGAAGCCAAAGCGGATAGAGATAAGGGGTAAATCTAAGGGGCCCCTTAGATTTACCCAGAGATAAGGCACCATCAGGCAACGAAGCAGCGACCGGCGTTCACGCGTTTGCCCGGCTGCTGCTGGAACGCTGCATGAAGCTGTGCGGGGTGAGCCTGCAGTCAGGCTCAGGCCGAAATTTGGCTGACAGATTGTGGGATGTAGCAGCAAACAAAACCGCCATGTCATCCCAGTCTGTGAGCGTCCCACAGAACGGAAAGTTGCTTATCGGCCCACGAGGGCGGTCCAGGCTAAGGAGCGTGCATTGGACGCTGCTACTGGCCGTTTGCTGTGCGTAGCGCATACTTTAACTCTGGCTAAGGCCCCCACCGCCGGAAGACGAGCATATCTAGTGCTTCTATGGAAACCAGGCTCTGGAATGCTGGGCCTTCTGCATCGATACTCCAACGGCCAGTAGAGTATTAGTAGACTGCCGACCGCAGACCTCCAGAGTCCGGTGAAAAGCTTCACATCTTCACTATCCGTTGTATCGACTTTGCGCCGCCGGACCATTCGCTCTTCGACAGCCTTGCGGCCCGCCCGTGGGGGGACACGCCGACTTCACCACCTCTAATCTCCGTTCCTTTGTCCGTGGCGGCCGTCTGAAAGGGCTCTTATCGCTTTCATGCGGTAGAGTACTCGACACGCGTTTCACCTGCTTCACCCACCTTCGCTCTTTACATCACCTTCAGCCCTGCTTCGCCGCCCGCTGAAGGCTCGTCACCGTCCTCCATCGTCCGCTCTGAGTTCCTCGCATCGTCTCGCGCATTCCTCAACACACAATTGATCGCCATCGAACACAATGGCCGCACAAGGCTCAGATAGCTCGACCACTTCGTTACCCTATATTCCGCTAAACTCGTATCCAACTTCAGCGCCGGCCACTGGCGGCGATTCGCTCACCGAGGACCTCAATGTATACTACCAGAGCGGCGATATCGCCTTTATCATCATTTGCACCGCGCTTGTGATGCTGATGATTCCTGGAGTCGGCTTCTTCTACTCTGGATTGGCGCGCAGAAAATCCGCCTTGTCCCTACTATGGCTCTCCGTCATGGCGGCAGCCGTCGTGTCATTTCAGTGGTTCTTCTGGGGATACTCTCTGGCCTTCTCTCATAATGCCGGCAGGTTCATCGGCACGCTGGACAACTTTGGGTTCAGGAATGTTTTGGGCGCGCCGTCCGTCGGGAGCGCGAAGATTCCCGACCTGCTGTATGCGGTCTATCAGGGCATGTTCGCAGCCATCACGTCAGTCGAGTCCTCCTCTACATGATTTATCTGACGCCACTGACTTCCTTAATTTACAGTGTTGCCCTCGCAGTCGGCGCCGTAGCAGAGCGCGGCCGCATGCTTCCGTGTATCATCTATATGTTCATTTGGACCACCATCATCTACGACCCGATCGCCTGCTGGACTTGGAATCCAAGGGGATGGGCCTTCATCATGGGCGGCTATGACTTCGCCGGCGGTACTCCAGTTCACATCGCCTCTGGCTGCGCAGCCTTGGCCTACTCATATATGCTCGGCAAGCGGCGCGGACATGGCACCCAGGAGCTCAACTATCGCCCGCACAACGTAACACACATCGTCATCGGCACTGTCTTCCTTTGGGTAGGCTGGTTTGGCTTCAATGCCGGCAGTGCTCTGGCTGCCAATCTGAGGGCCGTCATGGCCGCGTTCGTTACCAATCTTTCCGCGTGCGTGGGCGGCATCACGTGGTGCTTGGTCGATTACCGACTTGAGCGCAAGTGGTCGACAGTCGGATTCTGTTCTGGTATCATCGCAGGCCTGGTCGCAATCACTCCTGGCTCTGGTTTCGTGCCTGCTTGGGCCGCTGTCGTCTTCGGCGTAGTTGGCGGTATCGCTTGCAATTACGCAACGAAGCTGAAGTACTTCCTTCGCTGCGATGATGCGCTTGACATATTCGCTGTCCACGGCATCGGAGGACTTGTCGGGAATATTCTTACGGCAATTTTCGCCGCGTAAGCTTCCCGAAGTACCACTGCACAGCATGTACTAATATAACGTGCAGCAATTACATCGCTCATCTCGATGGCACCACCCAGATCGTTGGCGGCTGGCTCAACGGAAACTACGTGCAAATCGGCTACCAGATTGCGGACTCTCTGTCCGGAGGTGCCTACTCATTCTTTGGAACTTGCCTCATTCTCGCTATCCTCGACTACATCGGCAAGTTCTTGCCAATCTTCAGGCTCCGAGCAAGCGAGGAGGATGAGGTTCTGGGCATGGATGATGCGGAGATTGGCGAGTTTGCCGTAAGTTTGGCTTCCAAGTTCTGGCATGGACGTGTAAAGCTGACCGTGACATGAACAGTATGACTACGTCGAGCTCACTCGCGAAGTCGCCATGCCCGTGGATGAAGACGACGTGTCCCGCCGTTCCATCCCCAACGAAGGCAGCTCTGTGCAGGTAAACCCGCACGAAAAGGACTTCCCGCAGAACAACTTTCCACAGAACTTCTCGCATGCGCATTGACTACACGGCCTGAAGCGCTTCTCTGCTTCGCACGTCCGCCAACAACACAGCCGACAGACCTCGGATGATATCTTGCTTCAGGATTTGCAGCGACCACATGCTCGATGAACATGTGCGAGACGATTGTTAGATGATGGAAATGAAATGGTTAGATGGATGGGAGGATTTACGGGCGTTACGGGTGGATTTCAGGGCTACAGGGAGGAGTAATGCGTCCGGCGTCTCGACACCTAAGACTGTACGCTGTGCCGGGATATGGTCGCAGTACGTCTTGTCAGGAACTTGATTCCGTTTTGCTTTACCCATCGCCGTCAGGAGCAGGTGACTGCGGTTGGCTTTCGTTTCTTGTACTCTAATATGCGCTCGATACCCAATGTCAAATCTTATACTTGTAACTGACTTGACGCGCTCCTTGAACGGCAAGTGTCATGCGCAATTTGAGAGAGTAGTTCGAGGCAATCCCCAGTATCTCCAATCTGCCCACGACCCTAAGAAAGTTTACACCGCGCGCACGCGGCGAAGCTCTGACGCTTGGCGCGCCGACCTTCGTCATCCGAGCTCAAGCTTCCAGACAAGCATCCACATTGAACAACAGCAACCGCTACACGACGACTTCCTGTCCCCTGCATGTCACTGTATCGACTGATTACGGACTCGGCGGCTCCAAGACAAAGCCAAACAGACACAGCCAGCAAGAACGGCGTTCGAAGTTCACAATAGTCTCAGCTGAGCACAGCTTTACCAACTCGCGCCAACCCACCACGTTGACGTCTTTCCTATCCCTCCGCGGTGCGCAAGCCATGGCCGACCCTGCAAACACCACCGAAACAGAACCAGAAGCCCTCTCCAACAACAACGACCTTCTTCTCGACGACGCCCTTTCCGCCGCCCGCACCGCCTTCCCCCAAACCCCCGAAGACTTCGAGTCCGACTCGCGCGTAAGCTACTCAAAGCTCGAGCAGAAATGGCTCCTAGAGGACGACAACGGCTCCGAATGGGAGTTCAACGAAGCGCTCGCGAAATGGGTCCCTGCAACCGACGAAGCGCTCCTCGAGCAACAGCGCGCCGCCTACGCCGTCGCGGGCGTTAACGAAGCCGAGCCCGCGCAGAACCATCAATCCAAGAAGCGCAAAACCAAACTACACTGGCGATACGACTGAGGATGCCGAGGCCAATGGCTCTAAGAAGCGGGCCAAGTCCAACGACAACCCTAAGCCCGAGCGCAAGAACACGGCGGTGTATGTCACGAATCTTCCGCCGGACGTGACGGTCGACGAGGTCAAAGACGTCTTCAGCCGATGCGGTGTCATCGCAGAAGCGATCGACACAGGCGGGCCGCGCATAAAATTGTACACGAACGACTCCGGGGACTTCAAAGGCGATGCGCTGGTGCTCTACTTCCGGCCAGAGTCGGTAAGCCTGGCGATTCAGATGCTGGACGACACACAATTTCGGCTGGGGGAGGGCGGCAACATGACTGTGCGGGAGGCGGACTTCAGCTACAAGAAGCAGCAGGAGCGGCCAGCGAAGAGTAACGCGGCGGAGAAGAAAAAGATCATCAAGAAGACGCAGAAGTTGAATAGTAAGCTGGCGGATTGGGACGATGATGACCCAAGCGCGTTACATGATACGAGTAGTCGGTTTGATAAGGTGGTAATTTTGAAGCATATGTTTACCCTGGCGGAGTTGGAGGTGTGTCCAGCCCCTTTCCACGGAAAGCGTACAGTTTAAGAGCTGACACCTGCGCAGGAGGACCCGGCAAGCATACTTGACATCAAGGAAGATATACGGGAGGAGTGCTCAAAGCTAGGCGAAGTCACCAACGTCGTCTTATTCGACAAGGAGCCAGAAGGTGTAGCAAGCGTACGCTTTGCCAATACTGTGGCCGCAGAAGCTTGCGTAAGGGTCAGTCACACCTTCCTCCCTGACCCTCTGACAACAAACCCCAGCTAACAAGAACCTCACCAGCTCATGCACGGCCGTCACTTCGCCGGCCAACAAGTAGAAGCCTACATCGCCACCGGCAGCGAGCGCTTCAAGAAGACTTCCGAAAAAAGCAGGACTTCGATGAGGAGGATGACCAAGGCGATGGCACTGAAAGCAAGCGGCTGGATGAGTTCGGCGAATGGCTTGAGCGGGAGGGCAAGAACGGCGAGGGGAGGGGCGAGGGGGTCGCGGGGGAGAGGTTACCCGCTGCGGCGGGGCTGGGGAGGCGCGGTAGCAGGATGGGTACACTGGGCTGTGGGTCGGGCGTTTGATATTCGGTCGCCTAGTGCGTCTATGGGCTTTGGGTTAGGGTTCTGAGCATAGGGACGGAAAGGTGGAGAATGTCTACCTTGAAGCGTGAAAGCTGGTGTGAGGATACATTCCTCGATCAAGCGCTGGGTCACAGCATTGATCTTCGAGTCTGTATAGCGACTGCGCTGAATACATCGGCGCTACCAGTAGAACTCTTCCCACTATGTACATCGCAGCCACCCTAAAACACTCGGAATCAAACACCAGGCATCACTATCTGACTCTTCCTCTCTCTTCAACCTCCCATCTAGACAGTGGTTGCACGTCCCATGCCCCAGTCTCTCTCAGCTTTGCCTAAGCAGGAAACAGTCCGCTGTCCCTCAACGAAGCTACTCTCCTCATATCCTTCTTCTTTAGCCCTTGTAGTCTCCCTTAGGGTGTTCATTATTCGGTCCGTCCTCGTCCGAAACCTTCGGACCGTCCGTCTAAGAGCGTGCCACTAGACCGATGGACTAAGCTCTAGACGGCTTAAGGACTAGCTAATAAGACTAGATAGGCTTAGATAGCGGTAAATTAGTCTTAGTATTGTAAGGAAATAGGTAATTCCTACTAAACTAAGCTTTTACAGCTAGTCTAGATTAATTTATAAGCAGAAGATTCTAGAAGATTCTAGAAGATTCTATGAGTTTCTATAGGATTCGATACGGTTCTATAAGATTCTATAAGATTCTAGAATGTTCTAGATAGTCTTCTACATGTATATAAGATCTCTTCTCTCTCTCCTAAGAGAAGAACAATGAAAAAACAAGATAATAATAATAAGATACTATATTATTATTCCTTCTTATCTATATTTTATACTCCTTCCTAAATAGAAAATACCTATACTTCCGCTGACTAAGCTAGACTAGTCCTATTCTAGCTTAGTAGAACTAAATAAGGCTATCTTAACGTTATTTTAGCTCTTACAAGTATAGTGTTACGATTTTTTAGTAGTATTTTCTTATATAATAGTTAAAGATCTTATCTATTAATACTTCTACCAGGCTCTAGTATCTATCTATTATAGCTATTAGCTATCACATGCACGGAACTCACCCATCGCATCACGTGCTTGGCTAAAAGATATAATGTATCTTACTACCACTCGAGCTATACCACCACTCGAGCCATCAAAACCACATCTATCCCGCGGCTTTACTATACTACTACCACCATGCTATAGCTTCTAGACGCATTGAATCATCTAAATCAAGATTGCAAAAAGGTCTTGCCGGATTCTATAAAGGATATTATCTACTCTTACGCTCTATAACCCGATTGATTAATATTATAAGGTTAACTTTACGCGCTCGTGTCTATAAATAGCGTTCTATTATCGAAACATACTAATTATAGCAGTTTTTAGCTCTAAAATAAGAGATGCAGCTGGTTCGATAGCTTTAAGAGATGGAATAATAGAGTATAACTCATCGGACTCACTGTATAATTGCAATAGCTAAAGAATTTAGTGGCCGTAGGTCTAGTTAAAACTAACTCTTATAATTTACTAAGTGGTACGATCTTAAAATGATATTCTCGCATCAAATCGATTATTAACGCACGTGGAATAATAATTCTAATATTATCACTAACGTGTTTCACAAGCGAGTCGCCCACCCAAGCGAGTCGCCCACCCCACCAGAATGCTACAACTATCTACTTTTAACTACAATGCCTCGACAACGCAACGTGCAACAGACCTACACTGAAGGGATACTACAGCTTGCTATCCAGGAAGTTAAAAACGATGCGACTCTAAGCCAGCGAAGCGCTGCAGCAGCCTTTAACGTTCCTCGAAAGACCCTCGGAGACCGACGCGCTGGAATCCCGTCTCGACGCGATTGTGAGCCCAACTCAAAGAAGCTATCTAAGTTAGAGGAGGAAGCAGTTGTCAGATACATACTTGAGCTGGACTTAAGAGGGCTTGCGCCTACAAGGGGTATGGTGGGAGATATGGCTGATGATCTGCTGAGTGAGCGTGGCGGAAAGCCAACAGGCAAGAACTGGGCGACCAACTTTATTAAGCGTACGCCTGAGCTTAAAACTCGATGGACCCGTCCGTACGATCGCCAGCGAGCCCTCACCGAAGATTCAAAGGTTATTAGCCCGTGGTTCACGCTTGTGCAGTCCTTCAAGGAGAAGTACGGCATCCAGGACGAGGACATGTACAACTTTGATGAGACTGGCTTCATGATGGGCGTGATCTCGTCTCAGCTAGTTGTCACAGGCTCAGAGAGACGTGCTAGTAAACGGAAGAGAGTTCAGCCAGGTAATCGCGAGTGGGTTACAGTGATTCAGGGCATCAACGCTGCAGGGTGGGCAATCCCACCGTTCATCATCTTCGCAGGCAAGGTTCTGATCGACTCCTGGTATAAGGAGGGTATACTACCCCGCAACTGGGTCCTTGAGGTCAGCCCTAACGGCTGGACGTCAAACGAGCTTGCTATCGCGTGGTTGAAGCACTTCAACAAGCATACAAAGGCGCGTACAGTAGGCGCGCACCGGCTGCTGATTGTTGATGGCCACGAGAGCCACAACAAGTACGCATTCCACAAGATGTGCAAAGAGGAGAACATTGTCCTTCTCTGCATGCCTCCTCATTCGTCGCACCTGCTGCAGCCGCTTGATGTGGGCTGCTTCTCGCCGTTGAAGCGGGCGTATGGAGATGAAATCTCAGGCTTGGCACGCTTCAACACCAACCTGATCAAGAAAGAAACCTTCCTACCAGCCTTCAAAGCAGCCTTTAACAAGGCGTTTACAAAGGAGAACATCTGCGCAAGCTTTAGAGGCGCTGGGCTGGTCCCACACGACCCAGAGGCTGTGTTATCGAAGCTTGACGTGAAGCTTCGCACGCCTACACCTCCTGCACCAGAGGACACCCTATGGGAAGCCAAAACACCAAGCAATGCCCGTGAGATAGAGGCTCAATCAACGCTTATTCGCGATCGGGTTCGAAGGCACAAGAGCTCCTCACCTGCTTCTATTGTTGAAGCAGTTAATCAGCTTACAAAGAGTAGTCTTATAATGGCGCACGAAGTGGTGTTGATCCGTAAGGAAATGGCTGAGTATCGACAGGCAGCTGAGGCAGCAACGCAGCGTAAAAGCCGTAAGAGGAAGTATATTCGGAGTGAGGAGACGTTAACAGTAGGCGATGTGTTTGATTTGATTGCTCCTGATGAGGCTGGTGAGCAGGAGGAGGGTAAGAGGCCTACGAAGAAGGCTCGCGCAGAGAGGCACTGCGGGCGTTGCGGCAAGACTGGACACAACTCTCGCACCTGCCAGGCAAAAACTGTAGATGCAGAAGATAGCGAAGATCTTAAATAGTCTGAAACCATTGCAAACAACACTATAGCTTGTTGTAGTGTTAAGTTATCTGCACGTAAAGGCGCGCAGCTTAGTAGGGTGGGCGACTCGCTTGGGGTGGGCGACTCGCTTGTGAAACACGTTATCTAAATACTTATTAGTATTTCTTACTACTAGTAGTAGCTAGTAGTACTAGTATTACTATCTTTCACTAGCTAGACTATCTATTTTCTAGGTGTATTACTATAATTTACTAGTAGTAGCGAGTAGTTCTTTAACTACTATAATAGAATAGATAGTAGAAGGTATTAATAGTATTCAATCTAGCTAGACTTAGCTTTCTTGTTTTTCTTTTAACCCTAAAAAGTGCTTTTTACAGCGAAGTGATAATTTAATATACTTATATCATAGTAGCTTTAATATAGAACCTAGCTAATATAGAGGGAGAATTCCGCTAGAGTTTCCTCCGGATTCGATTAGTATAAATATGTGCTAAATCTAACCATATAACTTATTAGATAGAATTCTTATATAGAATTATAATGCAATCTGTACCTATAATTTCGCAAATCGGCACCCGATTTCTATACTAAACATCCAAGCTATAAAAAAAGATTAGATAATCTGAAGACTTGGCAGGTAGATTAATCCATTCTTTGCTTTTTCGAACCGCTATCCTTCTATTACCAGATAGAAGATAGCTACTTTATCTTACAATCGCCAAGATCGATCGGGGCTTGATTAAGCCGTATCGGCTTTCTATCAGTCCGCATTACCCCCAAAGAGTATATCCGACCAAATAGACCGTGCGCGGTTAAGATTTAGTAAAGCGAGCCCTTCCAGGGCCAGTCTGGCCCAAACCAAGCTATGCGCCTCACACAAGCATTCGCTTATTTTCGTTGAAAATAGAATCCAATTTCTAATTCTAGTAAAAAGAAAATCACGTAGTAAAGTAGTAATGGTGATGTGATATTAGTAAGCGGGTAGATTTATAGAGAATTAGATTTTAAGCGGTAAGATTTATGAGAGAATTTCCCGATCGGATCTAGTTAAGGTTTTAGGAGGGTAGAAAGTTTCGGATCCACAAGTTCTAGGGGAAAAAAGGAGAAAGATAGATTATTAAGCTTGATAAGCTAGCTATAAAGACTCTAAGCGGCTCTAAGCGGGAAATATACTAAAAAAATATAGTATACTATACTAGTTTTAGGCTAGACCCGATTCGGTAATAAGATATACTAGCTTACTACTAAGAGAAAAATTAAAAGCAATAGATTATTGTAACGAGGCGTTATCACAAGATAATAGAAGTTATTATGAAGGTTGGAGTTCTAATTAAGGAGGAAGGAACAGTGCCAAGAGATATTTAATAAAGGTGCGGATTGATATCATGTAGTGAGATCGGATCAAGTTATAAAGAATACTAGATTCTTATTTGAGTTAAGCATGCTGTTCTAATGAACGAGAATAGTGCTACCTATATACTTAAGCCTATAGCTCGTGCCTCTAGACCGCGATTCCTGTACCTATGATTCCGCAAATGGGCACCCCATTTCCATACAAACGTCCAAGCGTTCGCTTATTTTCGCTTAGAATGGGCTCCCATTTCCAACCCTAGTAGTATCTTAGTAATAAGAAAATCACGTGGTGATTATATAGTGGTCACGTGATATTAGTAAGCGGCTAGATTTATAGAGAATTAGATTTTAAGCGGTAAGATTACTAATAGATTTTCCCGATCGGGTCTAGTTAAGGTTTTAGAGGAGTAGAAAGTTTTGGATCCACGAGTTCTAAGGAAAAATAAGAAGAGAAGTGGATTATTAAGCTTAGTAAGCTAGCTATATAGATTCTAAGCGGCTCTAAGCGGGAAAACATACTAAAAAAAGTATAGTTTATTATACTAGTTCTAGGCTAGACCCGATTCGGTTATAAGGTATACTAGCTACTTAAAAGCTTTTTCTAGGTATTTCCGCCCCCCGTGGGAGGAAATAATAAAGTAAAGAAAAGAGATAAAATATAAATAAGAAATAGAAATAGAGAGAAAGTAAGAAATAAAGTAAGGGTAAAGGAGAGAAGTAATAAGAAAGTAAGATATAGAGTAAGGGTAAGAAATAAAAATAGAGTAAAAGAAAGAAATAAAGTAAAGATAAGGAATAGAAATAGAATAAGAAAAAGGGATAAAATAAATATATAAAAAAGTAAGAAGAGAAAGAAATAAATATAGCGTAAGAAGTAGAAATAAAGTAAAATATAGAAATAGTAATAGAATAAGGAATATAAAAAGAATAAGAATAAAATATATGGTAAAAGAGTAAGAAATAGAAATAGATCAAGAGTGGGATATTAAGTAAGTCTATCCTCGCAGTTGCGGTTAGAGTCAGAGGCGGCATCACGGGAGCTAGGACGACGTTGTATGGCAAACTTGTAGAATACTACACGGCGAATCGTGCTGTGCAGTCAGAATTGGAATATCTGTCGTGGTTATGGCGTGGTGTTGCTGCAAAGTTCAGGAATTCGACGTCGTGTTGATGGGGTGCGCCAAGACCAGGCCAGGAAAACCTCGAACGGGCTTAGCGCCTTAGCAGGTGGACAGAAAAACCTCAATCTGGATAAGCGCCTCCCCTCCCTTCCAAAGGTTTGTTTATCTCTCTCAACTATTCTACCCCCGCGAGCGTCTGTATCGCCTGTACGATTACCATTAAACTTTCCTTTCCTTTTCTTATTCCTGCTCTTGTAGACGCACACCGGTTCTCTCTGCTTAGCTATTAGCATCCGCATTATGCCGCTAGAGACGACGAACAAGAAGAAGGGGGTCGCCCAAGGAAATACCACACCACCGAAGAACTTAAGGCAGCAGCAAGCACACATCAAAAGTCGAGCCGCCAGCGACGAAAGGCGCAGCAGCAGGCGGCCAGCTCCTCCGACGGCCTTCAGGTCCAGTTCGATGCTTATTCCATCCTCCAGCAGGCCGGGCCGGAAGGGAATGGGCAGATCACGGCAGCCGAGCGCGGCATCCAGGCGGAAGGGCTTAGCATTCCTGCTGACGAGGAGCAGCGGGACTTTCTCGAGGTAGCTATTAGGTTGCGCTTCCTTTGGCTATAGGATTCTAATCTATAAACTGAACAGGCCTGCAAGGCCCTCTACCGGATGTCTGGAGCTTGAGATGTTTTACTCTCCATCTAACACACTCTCTCTACCATGGTCCTCAATTTCCTTCCTTTATCCCGGCGGCAACCGGGCTAACGATGCCTCTGCGAAACTATCTAGCCCGATCGGATAGCCTCTATTGAAGATGAGCATGAGGATGAGCAGCCGCTGCCAGACATTGCTGCCCTAAGCATCCAAGCTGAAGCCCCAGCACCGCCATCACCGCCAGAGGAGGGCGTTCAGACACGCTCACGGAGCCGTTCTCAGACGGCGAGGCCACGCGAAAGCCCTCAGGCGCCCGAGCCACGCCGACTGCAAGCTGGGGAGTCCGGCACTGTCGAGGATGCGGTAGATATTGCGGCGAAGCTGGCGGAGCAGCTGGTGCGACGATTCCACGGCTGCGAGGCCAGCCACCATGAACGGATGGAGCAGGAGCATGATGTGGATTCAGCCCGGCACATCTCCTTGGAGGACTTCATCTCGCGCCACGAGCTACTGCCGGACACCCTAAATTGCCCTAACATGCTGCCGCAGGGACAGATTTCCGCCTCGGATGCCGAGCAATGGAAACATGCCTTTCTGGGAACCACGCCGGAAGCTCCGGATCGGCCTGCAGAGCTGTGTATCCGTTGCTCCCACCAGGAACAGTCGCCCTGGCCTGCGACGGTCACATATGACATTGACAGCATCATGGGCTTTGCTGGCAGCCTAGCAATGGCCAAGCAGGGGATCCGCTTCAACCCCACCCCGCACGTGGTCTCCAACCTGGCGGCGGATATCCACCTTACCTTCCCTGTTGCAGGGGGCAGGGTGGCCGACCGCGGCAGGTCCCTCTCCATACGGTGCCTCACTATCTCTTTGGCCGGCTGGTGGGTCAGGAAGACATTATGGTTTTTCTATTCTTCCCGCACCTACACGGGCGACGCAGGGCAAACAACTACCTCAGCCAAGAAGTTCTTCGGCGGTGGACGGACAAGGTCCTCCTCCCAGCGATCTACAGCCAGGCGCCAGCATCCACGCTGCAACACTATCCGGCCAGCTACGAGCATGGGAAGCTGGGGAGCAAGGCCAGTCACACCGAATCTCACGCCCGCATAGACAAGACAGGATCACGGCATCAGTACATCCACCATTTCCTTCGGCCAGAGATGCTGGAGGAGGTTTGGGATATCATCACGCATACCGTCGAGGAGGAGGAGGAGGAGGGGCTGCAGGGCTTTCGGGACGTCCAGATCTTCTTCACCGGCAAGAACCTGAAGGTGCTTACCAAGCGACCGACACTGCAGGGCATGTGGGAAGACTTCTTCCTACGATGGGGCCAGGTGATTAACGTGGATCGCCTCGACCCTGACCAAGTGTGGTTGGATGTGGGCAAGGAGGTATGCGCCTCACCATCCTTCCTCTGGTACCAGGACGCCGGGGACCAGCAGGCGGAGACGTATCTATGGCGGCCCTGCTGCCTGGACGCGTACTGGCAGTGGTCGCTGCACGGCTCTCCGGCAAAGCCATCGTTGCGGAGCATCTACCATACGGCCTTGCTACGAGATGCTGTGGGGATGACCATACTCACCGGACGCCGATCGCCTAGCCGTCGGCAGGGCCTTGTCTACAGCCAGTTCTACACCAGCGAGAAGGAGATCTTCGACGCGGCCAAGACGTTCCCGTTCCGCGACGGCGCGCTGGAGAGCCTTGCGCTGGATCCTAAGATCCGGGCGGGATGGCAGCATGCGGGCGGCTCGGAGAACCATCGCACGGAAACGCTGAACAAGTCGTACCTGGGAAGCAAGGGCACGTTGCGCGGCGGGCATCACGGGATCGACGCAGAAGTCGTTTGGCACGCGGGAGGAGCATCGCATGACTTGGACGCTCGCGCGTCGCGTCCGGGATCGGCTGGAGGCTATGGGTGACTGGGACCGTGAGACGACCGTTCCTGTCGAGTATATGCCGTTCTGGCGCCTACCCACGGCGACGTTCTTGGGATTCGTGCGTGCAAATAGCAACAAGTTCACCACTGGCTTTGAATACGTCCGTAGCTTGGGCACGCATGGCTTTATCTCGTGGGAGCATAGCCAGGCGATGATCATGTTCCTACGCCTGTTGAAGTTCAGCATCTCCAGCCACCAGATCCGTCGCGAGATTGCTTTGTGGTGCGACGAGTGGCAGTCCCGCAAGACGGGGAAGCGGCTCCATGGTCTCGGCTTTTCGAGCACAGTAAAGCGGTACGGCTACGGCTGGTTTCTACCGAAGATCGATTGGGAGCGCTTTACCTTCCTGGACGAGCTTCCCGGCCGGAGTCTCTTTGGCAACATCCACATAGTAGAGGCCTTTAAGGTACGCTGGCGCGCGGTCCGAGAGGCCAAGGACGACTTCGTGAAGGTTGAGACGTTGGGAAGATGGCTGCAGCGGTATCGGTCCTCGGCAGACGTCCGTGAGACAGTGTTCCTCCTCATGGTGTGGACCTGCCTGCGTCACTTCCGCAAGGATGTTTTTTCGTCGATCCGGGCATCGATCCGGCCAGAATACCGCGCCAGGGCAATCGAGGGCGACTCCACCCTCTGCCAGGCCAACCTAGAGAAGATGCTGATGCCAGAGGACGGGTCTGACGTGCCGCAGTATCGACTAGCTAGTGGCAACAAGATGGCGTACAAGGAGCTGGACGATTTCATCGACTTCCTTTGGGACTTTAACGATGGCGTGGCTCGAAAGCACTGGGACCGAAAGGGGTATCGGGTGCTGCATGAGCGGTGCGTGCGGATTATCAGTGCCTCTTGTGGGATCGAGGCTGGCAAGGCTTTCACCGACCGCATCAAGGAGCTGTTCCCGCTCATCCACTGGATCGTTCCATACCCTAACAACACGGTCTTCTGGCAGCACACGAAGCAGCATGAACGGATGTGGCTGTCAATCCACCAGGCGCGGCTGAACGACATGACGGAGGCTGGAGAGGTTGTGCAATGGCTTGACCTGAACGAGATGCAGGAGGGTGAGCTCTGGGAGATTGGTCGAACGGAGCGGGCGGTGATGCGGGCGATCCCCGAAGAGCCGTCGCGGTTTTTAAGCCAGACTATGGAGGACATAAAGGCGGGATTGGAAAGAACATGGCAGCGGCACCAGCAGCGTGCAGAAGATAGTAGAACTAGCGATGTAAATAGTATAGGCTAAGGTTCTTGGTGTAATCCCATCCAGGATGACTACTATATCTTATTGAAACCTCTTAGGTCGCCATATCACTAGAGTGTAATTCAAGGCTAGCTTATTGCTTCTAGAGTTATATGTTTATCGAAACTAGAAAAGGTGTTTAGCTAGTACACCTACAGCTTCGTTCTGCAACCCGTATAGTAAGATAATATAGATATTTAAAGCAGATTAGAAGTTATAGTTATAAAAGACTACTAGCTAAATTAGATAGAAGGTAGAATCCAGTAGAACCTACAAGATAGAATAGAATACATACCAAAAAAGGATTTACGGGAAATATATAATCTAAAGTTTTTTTATTTCTTTCTTTTATGGAAAAGAAAAGCTAGAAAGTAGGAATATAAAGTCATAGAACACTTAAGATTTGTAAATAAAAGCATAGAAGATTAGTAAATAGAAAGATGACAAGAGAAAGAAAGCTCAGGGTTAGGGTTAACATTGTACAAGAAGGAAGGCTAACTAGAAGAAAAAAGGTTAAACTATTTTACATTTAAAGGGAAAGTAAAGTAAGAGAGAGAACGAAGTGTAGAGAGAGAGAGTAAAAGTAAGAGGAAGAGTAGCAAGGCTAAGGTTTAAGTGTTCTGAGAAGTAAAAAAGGTTTAGAAAGGTTAAAAGTTTGGAGGCTAGAAAAAAGCGGCTAGAGAAGAGACTAGCAGTGAGGAGAGCAAAACTTTAAAAGGGTAGGGGGTTTAGAGGTATAGGTTAAGTATTAGGGGTGGAAAGAAGTCTAGGTGTTTTTAGGAGTTAAAGGGTAAACGGTTGCAGATAGGGGTAAAGAGTTAGGATTTAGTAAAAGAGAGAAGTTTGGTAAAGAGTAGAAGGTTTTTGGAGTACTATAGGGGGAGTAAAGTTTAGAGAAGGCTTAAAAGGAGAGAAGAGAGAGCAAGCGTAACACTAAAGGGTTAAAGTTAGAGTTGGGGGTTAGAGGATTGAGAGGGTTAGGGTTGGAGAGAAAAAGGGTAAAAGGGTAAAAGGGTGGAGAAGAAAAGGGTCGTAAGAGAGGCTAAAGGGGAGAAGAAGGAGGGGTTGAAAGGGTTTAGGGGGAGGGAGGGCTGTAGGTGTGTTGAGGAGCAGAGGGTAAAGGGGGAGAGTGTAACCGTAACCGTAACCGTAACCGTAACCGTAACCGTAACCGTAACCGTAACCGTAACCGTAACCGTAACCGTAACCGTAACCGTAAGGGTAAGGGTTAGGGTTAGGGTTAGGGTTAGGGTTAGGGTTAGGGTTAGGGTTAGGGTTAGGGTTAGGGTTAGGGTTAGGGTTAGGGTTAGGGTTAGGGTTAGGGTTAGGGTTAGGGTTAGGGTTAGGGTTAGGTTAGGTTAGGTTAGGT